>CM067266.1:16345623-16997669 GCA_034195605.1 Santalum album | reverse complement strand
CTTGTAGATCTTCTTATTCGAGTTGGAGACCGAGAGAGAGAGAGAGAAAGAGAGAGTTGGTGTTGTTAATTAGGGACGAACGGGGAAGAAAAAAAGACGCTGATGGGATGAATGTGATGAAAGTCAAATGCACTCCAAATGCGACTCAAATTTTGACCGGGATGCCACCTCCATTTCCTTCAATATCTCACCGCTCAACCGGTCCCTCCATCCCGTGCGTGCGTAACGCTAGTTTGAGCGATTTGCGGAAGGTTAAGACATCCTTATTCATGGTTCATTGTGAGACGCGAGAGTAAAATTTAAAGATGATGAGTCCGAGTGGGTGAGGAAGGTGAGGGTGACATTTATAAATAAAATGTGTAATTATTCTCATGCTTTATTATATTATATTTGATAATAACACCCTTAACAATAGAATGTGAATACAAAGGTTCATTGTGAGACGCGAGAGTAAAATTTAAAGATGATGAGTCCGAGTGGGTGAGGAAGGTGAGGGTGACATTTATGAATAAAATGTGTAATTATTCTCACGTATTATTATATTATATTTGATAATAACACCCTTAGCAATAGAATGTGAATACGAACGGGCTCACATTCTTTTGGTTATCCTCTTTAAGGATATATAAGTCTAATCTGACCGAGGACTTCGCGGCATAGGTCTAATCCATTGCCATTGCCAAGAACTTTGCAGTTACATGAAACAGATTTCCAGAAGTCCATAGAAAAATTATTGCTAATTATCCCGCACAAGTCAAATAACGTAGGTGCATAAGAGTACTTCGCGCCACAACCATCTCTTTTTTATAGGTTTTACGAACCGATGCTTGCTGCTTCATTTGGGAGAAAAGAATCATAGATACATGTAGAAATGTATTAACTTTCTTCTTCATCGCCAAAAAAGATTAGCATCGTGTTACAACCATATATCAACCCCTCAACACACAACTCACCATGTCAATTATACCTAAGCAACTTGGTCCTGCCTAACATTGTGCACGTCAGAAAGCATGAATATAGTATAGTTAGGAGCTGCCTAGACAAATGAAAATAGTGTGTTTGGGAAGCAATGCAGGAACGACACCGCATGAAAACGAAAAAATTAAATCACACCTTTTATTGCTCATCACCTCTCTGTTTGCAGTTGCTTCTTTGAAATAAATAAACAAAAAAATCACACCTAATTTATTCAGGACAGCAGACTCAGTTCTTTCTTCTTGTCCCATTTTTTACACATTACAGAATCAAGAACCAAAATATAGCCGATCAACAGATACATATAAAAATCACAATATCCACAAGATTACATCCAAATGACACAAACCAATCGTGCAATACATGATTAATAGAGCAATATTAAAGGAATAAATGAAATATGCAAATGAGGATGACAGAAGAGAAGATGAAGATCAAAGTCCTAACTCATCTTACTCCCTTTCCCTCTCTAAGTACGTTCCATTTTCGGAGGACCTGAGAATCGCCTGGGTCCAGCTGGTGCTGATGAAGGAGAAAAGGAGAGCTTCTTCTTCGCAGAACCGAATGATTCCTTCTCCGGAGTCCCATTCTTCTCCAACCCTAACGGGCTTGGCAATCGGGACTTGGCCTTCGCGGACTGCGTGGGAGCCATGTAACTTGGGAATGCAGGTGAGCTTGCAAGGCTCTCATCGTCCCTCGCCGACGACCCCGCTATACTATGCCTTCGGAACCGCTCAGATTGGACACTGGGCATGCTTCTCCAGTCATCATCGGTTCTTGAGCTGCCACCTGTCTGTGAAGGGACGGGCTTGGAAGGGGGAGTACAGGGGGACTGGTGGCGGGCGTACGATTTGGTAATTTCGCTGACAGACATAGAACGGTTAGTAGAGCTGTTTATAGAGGCACAGTCACGGCTAAGTTCTTTGTGTATTGCAGCTCGGGTCTCCCAAGGCCGGGCAGCCATCCAGCGCTCTAGCCAACTCCATCCCCACTGTGGATTGTTGGCATCCATGAAACTCGGGTTTGCAGATTTTGACGAGTTCTTCCACATTTGCTGTAATATAGAAACAAAGGAGAAAATAGAGTAAACACAAAGATAATACGAGGCACAACTAAAATCTTCTTGTAGTAGAGGAAAATGCACTTGGATCCACCGAGATGATTATTACGAATTCTTAATCAGTCAGACTTCAATTATTGCAGAGAAGAAAACAGAATTATTTTAGAGAACATGATTGATGCATTTAAAATTTTCAATTCAAAGTATAGAATGATATCACTTACACAAAACCTCCCTGCACCGCTAAAAAAAAATAGTTTTCCGATAATTTATAAGAATTCTGTTGTCCAACCTTAAGGGTAGTAACAGAAACTTCGGACTAATTCTTTGGATATGCATTTCGATTTATCACGTCAAAAGTACTGTGAAAACCAGAAATTCATTCTTTAAAAAAAGATATTAGATGAAGCTTCAAGAGTTAAAGTTGCGGATGATGAGAATGGAATAACAAAGTAATGAGAATAAGAATGGAATCTCCGATGAAATGGGAATCAACATTCCCATTGCTAGCATCCAAATGAGTCCTCATGGTAATTTGGTACCTGATGAGAGAAGGCATAAGCCAAGGCCCTTTCTCTTCTTACAGCAGCCTCCTGCCTATTCTGTATGTTAGCTTCAATTTGCTCCTTAGATCGTGTACTGTCGTCCCATTCTTCTCCCATCTGTGGAATAAACTTTTCAATATTTCAAATTACGGTAAAATTGAAAAGATTGCTCAATACAGATGCATACATGAACATCATATCATGGTTGTCTTCTGTTATTTATTTTTGAATAATTTTTTCTTTTATAGCGAAGAAATCCTGTAATTGGAAAACTATAAATACAACAGCCCAGTGGACTAAAGAAGGAAAGGAAGCCAAGCACAATAATTATATCGTAGAATACGCTTTGGGAATTATTTGTGGAATAAAAAGTATAAAATGTAAAGGTATCCAAATCTCTGTGAAAATTTGGAAGAGCAAATTATGAAATATGGCCATTCTGATAAAAGGTGAAATAGTGTTGCAGAACATGAAAACAGTCGACTAGAAATTTAAGGTAGAATATAAATGCTTCTGCAATTGGTAAGCAAAAATACTCAGAATCATGGAAGTTTAAAGATATAAGATGGATTACTCACAGAAGCTCTCAAACTCTCAAGCTCTTTCTCATGCTTCAGTTGGAGCTGTCTCTGGAGCGCGTGGTTCTCTTCTGACATTCTAATCCTCCTTGCGCGAATCTGAGACTGCACACGAGCTAGAGTTTGCATGCATCGCAAAGTAGTTGTTGCCTGACGTCTCACAGATTGCCCTTGTATCAATGATTTCAACCTGACTAGCCCTCTCAAAGCTCGCAACGCCCTCCTTGCCTGACCAATGAAAGACATGCAAATTCAATAACAGCATGTTTGGTTCATGGTAGTAGTAATTTTACACCAGGTCTACGCTTGTGGAATAGTTATTACCTTGTTTGGTTCACTTTAGAACTTAGAATAGTTATTCTTATCCAAGCGCTATTACGGCTCAATCAAGAATACAAATATAGGCATATCTATTTCTTACTCATTTTATTCCTATGGAACCATTTCCACTCTGTTCCATTCTTCGAACCAAACAAGTCATAAGGGGAGAAACTTTTCCAAAGCCTGAGTCTAGACTACTTAATGCAACAATGATCAAGCTGATTGAACAACTAAATTTGAATCAGTTGTCAAGAATTCGTTCACACTTCTCAGACGTTGTATAGCATTTCATGTTCCCCCCTTAAAGGCCTTGTTTAGTATGGAAAAAATTCTTCATTTTCTACTTCCAAAATTTAAGTTGACTATACATCATCTAGTCAAGTCATGTCATTGGAAAACCTTGTCTTCTAATGCCCTATTTGACTGCTGGGGTAGGATTGGAGTGAAAAAAAAATGTTGGTCAAATATACACAAGATAGCTATCCGGCTAAATAGAGTCCATGTCTTGTCGCTCGTTTGGTTGAGCACATGATCAGTGAACAAGATAAAGAAAAAGTCATCATTTTTTAATAGAAAAATAAATTTCATCCATTCATATAATCTAAACCAACAAAGCATTAAATCTACTCTAAATTGTCAAACCAACAAACCATAAAAAAAAAAAAGATAAAATAGAACTGAGTATATATTTACTCTTACTCTTGGAGTTGAACCATTTTAAAAGGGTCAAAAAAATCAATGAAATACAAGGAATTTTGAAGCGTATATCATCAGATCCATTCTTAGATGCAAGTAAATTAATAGTTAAGAACAATTTTTATTTAAAAGAATAGAGTAGTATTGTTCTTAGAGATGAATCATATTCAAAATAGCAAAGAAAATAGAAACACGAAGGAAAAAAGGAAAAGGAAAAACCAAAGGAGAAAAAAATTGAAAAAGAAGAAAAAAAATTGAGATGAACAAAGAAGAAGAATTTTACAAAACAAATAGAGATAAAGATGAATGTAGAAGAAGCGAGAGATAGGCTATAAAAGACAAATGCAGGAGAAGAGAGAGACAGGCTATATAAATATATATAGCACAACATTACGGTTTTGGGGGGTGGGGAACGTCAATAGCATTGAATACTTTTTCTTCTTTCCTTTTGTGAGGTAGATTTGATTATCAAGACTCTCAAATAAGATTGGATAATCCTATCATAAGCTAATAAGCGAGCCAAATTGGATGGCCCAATCCACTATACAAGCCCCCATCAAACACTAGATAGGACTGAAAATAGATTAAATAATTCAATCTGACCCTCTTATCCAGCCGATCAAACGTGGCATAAATGGTCTTAGGTTTTGAAAGCGTACCAAACATTTTCCAAGTACTTTCTAAAATAAATGAAAGTTAAGTCATCCTGAAAAACCTTGTATTCCAAATTGCATAGCAAACAATGATATTATATAACATACCATAAATGGAAATGGAAAACTAATCTTCCATACTAAACAGGCATTGATAAATCAACTTTACATTTAAAAAATGTGGACTTTAACAAAGATATAATTAGAGAACTAATAGCCAAGATATCAAAGAAGGGAATCACAAAAAATGAGAAGGATGATGGGTAATACCAAGTATCCCCGGAATGCCGTCTGAATCTTAATAGCTGCAATTTCCTCCTGTGATTTACCAGAGAAACAGGGCGCAGCTGTGAGGCGAACAACCTCAGCAGCAGCAACAGCTGCCTCTGCAACCACAGCAGTGGCGAGTGCCACAGAATATGCATGCTTGTTTTGTCCATTTTCCTCTGCAGTTAATTTCAACTCCTCTTCTGGAGGGGAAGGAAGTATTGCCATTTCGGTAGATGAAGACACTGAATCCCTTCTCCTGCTTTTCCTGAACCATCTTTTCTTTGATTTGTAGGGTTCCTGATTGTCAAAGGAACACCAATTTTCACTTAAATAATTATTAAGTTAAAAATTTTGATGAGATAGTTGCAGTATTATCCAAACCTGATCCTTTTTCTCCTTGGATTCAGGAGTGAGAACTTTTTTTACTGCAGAAAACCAACTCCCTTTCTTTCCCATTCCAAGTCATTCACCTTGGGAAAAAAAAAAATCTTAAGTGGTCACTAATCCAAATTGAATTAAACGAACAGAATTCCTCATTAATGAGAAAAAACACAAATTCAACAAAATGGGGCTTAGCGATCCAAAAAAAAAAAAGGCTAATAAATAAATGCAGATAAGGGAACAATCTTATGTTGACCAAAAATTTCATATTGTGAGATAGATCTCGAAAAATAACGAACGGATAAACTACAGGCATTAAACATTCGTATGTAAACAACTGCCATTTCTGGCAAATAAATTGGGAACTATTACCAACTGTTTAATACAAACAGTAATGCGACACCCAGAATTTGAAATTGCAGGTTCTTCACCAACAGAGATGACCCCGATGTGAGGATTCTAAAATTACGGGAGTGCACGCGGTGAAGAAAAACGAAATAAAGCCAATAAACGGCGCAATACATATTCGTTGAAATGGAGCAATCTTCATAACAAAAACGAAAGACCCAGATCGAAAATGAAAAGGAGGAGATTTCGCATAATGAAGCAGTGAGAATAAGGACACATGGGCCAGTGCAACATTGCGAAACTTTCCATCTGGGTTTGGGAATAACGTACCTGAAAAACGAGAACGAATTAAGGGCGGATTCTGCAAGTTTGGATCTCTCTCCCCCACCCACTTTGCAAAACTGGAATTATCAGATCTGGCCCAAAGAAATCTTCAACGACTGGAAAACCAGAGAGAGAGAGAGAGAGAGAGAGAGAGAGAGAGATGGGGTTTCTTGTAGCGGGGCCAAAGAAAACCCCCACTTGATCATAAAATGGGGTTTGTTAACGACTAATACAACAACGGACACTGTAAATTCGGTTTAGGTTTTACTTTTTCAAAGGGGATGAAGGATTTTATTTTTATTTTATTTTTTTAGAGAGATTTATTGAAGTTATCAAGATAGAGCTTTTATCGGTTTTAGCCGAGTAAGTAAACCCCGCAGGTTCCATGTTTAATCCAGTCATGGGACGCCACGTGTGCATAATGAATTTCGGAATTTTAACGACTTGGCGGAAAAAATTGTCCAAAACCGTTTTAAACGCATGTAATGACCCATCCTCTCAGTTATTAATGAAGTGTCTTTATGACCCCCTTCCCAAAATAAATGGTCAGTGTCTGAAATAAGCCATCATTTAGTTATTAATTCCCCTTAATTAGCGGTTATAACACTCCCTTTATCAGATTAGTTATCCTTGACCATAAAGAGATGTCCCACCAGGGAAAATTAAAAAAACATTAAGAGGAGAGATCTCCCCCACGCTCCATGGGAAATAAGTTCCCTCAGAATGTCATTTTTCAAAATTATACCCGAAGTCATTGAATCGTCGTCATGAAAGTTACATTAAGCATTTTTACCGGTTCAAGCATATGTGAATCATATCCAATGATTCTATAGTTATATTTGCTATATTTCGTGTCAGAAACATATACTGTGTAAAATTAAAAGATCCTTTGGTTCATTTAACTGTGTTATTTTTTAAAATTTATACACTTATTCTTCAAAAGCTCTTTTCAAAATAAGTTCCCTCAGAATATGTCATTTTTCAAAATTACACCTGAAGTCATTGAATCATTGTTGTGAAAGTTACATCAAGCATTTTTATCGGTTCAAGTAAGGCACATATGAATCATATTCAATGAATCTATAGTTATATTTGCTATCTTTCATGTTCGAAACATATATCGTCATAAAATTAAAAGATCCTTTGGTTCATTCAACTATGCTATTTTTCAAAATTTATAAACTTACCCTTCAAAAGATCTTTTCCTCCTAAGTAATTTTTTAAAGTTAATTAAAAATAAAGGATAAAAATAATAATTCTAAAAATTTAAAATTTAAAATTTAAAATTAAGTAATTACTTCAAAATTTCCCTGCCTTTGAAAATCATTTCATTTACAATCTTCAAATCTGATAATATAAAAATATTATCTTTAATGATTAGTAGTGTCGCACATAAAATTACTTTAAGCATTTTACACCGACCAAAAACTAATAAACATGCGTAACTAATTTAAATAATGTGACTTATTTTAATTCTGGTTAGCGTGACACTTCGACGTAGCCCCCGGAACATACAGCATTTCCTCCCCGTTAATTTTGGGGTTTCGAGGGAGGCATGCTTTGGGCGGTCAAATTAATGCCACCACGTGGTTGACTTTGTTCCGGGAGCAAATCCAATGAAGTCTCAGCAAAATGGTGTCATCCGTCATGTGATGTCTATGGGCTGTTTACTACGACTCTATTATGTCGGGTCAGCATTGAAATAATTTTAGGAATAAAGCTGGTTGGTGCAATTATTCAATGACGTGCACTTCGATTCTATATGTACATTTTATGTGAATGCATGCAAATTTATATGGGACAATAATGTTCCGTTATTCACTTGAAAATTAATTTTATTTTTTATTTTATGAAAATATGAAATTATTTTTCACACACTACAATAAAATTATTGAAATGATGTTTTTCTTAATTTACAATATGAACGATGCGATACTACTTTGCATAAATCATTAAACTTTACCAAATTATCATTTCATGAGCAATAAATTTAGTAAATTTTTGAGATTATATAATTTACTGATTTCTATAAAAAATTAAGAAAGAATTAAACGAAATTTTTATCATGCAAACTAAGGTCAAAAATAGAAAGTCATAGGTTAAGAGCATAAGTTGTGAATCTTTAAGATTTACAATGAATGACCTAAGAAAAAAAGGATTTAAAATTAATAAGAAATAAGTTTTTCTTTTGTAAAGTTTGTCTCGAAAGTTAAAATTAAGATTTAAAAATGTGAAAATAAAATAAAAGGACGGGTGGACTCATGGAGGTGCGCGCGAGAGAAACCAGGATGCTGTGATGAAAGCGTTGTTGGCATCTCAGGGCAAATTATTCTTATTCTAACTTAACAGTAAACTGTTATTTCAATTTTTTTCAATATTTTTTTGTTGAAAGTGTGGGATTAGTTCACAAGAAATTATAACAAAGTATAGGAAATTAAAATCTAACTTTGGTTGAAAACATAAAAAATTAAAATCTACCGTAACAGCGATATGTCGAAATTCCAATATAAATGATCATGATTGTAGTGCAATTTGAATAAGTTAATGTTATGGTCTTATGTAAGTTTTTCTATAAAAGACTAAAAATATTAAATAAAAACTCACATTCAGCTCCGCATAATATTAAATTTGAGTTCACCATAATTTTGTTCATACGAGTCGTTGAATGGCAACCCTAAGGCTCCAATATTATGCTCCTAAATGCATCATTGAAGACATTTTCTTACCAAAAATAAAAATAGGTTGGAGGAATGAACCCCGTCCCAATTAGCTAGGGAGTTTAGGAAAGCCCACGTAAATATGACATGCAAGCACGTCTCAAGTCAAACCAGACTCATATCTTTCTCCTTGGTGAAACTGCTAATCCCCCAAAAATAGTTTGATTAATATTTTAATCATTCTAAATGATAGTCAATGGAGACTATCAAATGCATTTAGTGAAATAAGTATTAATCGTATTCAATATTAAGTATTTAATTGAGTTACCAAGCTTTGTGAAGTATTTTACTGCACCATTAACCAAAGTCTCATAACACAATAATAAATTCATCAAAATATTTTCATAATTGGGAAAAGACCAGCCTCACGCTAGTCCGACATAAAAGATAAACATGTTTTTACAATATTTTTACCATTCATCTAATTAAAAAGTTAAAAAAAAGTAGAAAAGGTAATGAAAATATGCTTGTCTTTTCTCTCAAACTGGTGTATGCAACTGGTTCAATGGACCAACTTTGCTGTTTTCTTTGCAATTAATTCATTGCACATTATTCTTGCGCTGCCTCTCAACTTTTTTAGGGGTTTGATTGGAATGCATAAAATTATTTCTTACGTTACACCCGATTTTGAGTAGCTTTAAGTTTTAACTTAAGAGCGCCTCATTTTGTATCTTCCTATTATTTTCTACAATCAATAATAATACAATATTTTAGCCTTCTATTTTGGGTTGTCAATTTGCTGGCTTGGTCTCTAAGGACCCATCCCTTGTGCCAGCCCAATTCTTCTATTCTAAACTTATCATTCGAGGTACGCGACAACATTAAATGTATAATACTAAACTTTTGAATAATACTATTATTTTTTTTTCCTCCTCCTGATTCGTTGGCAACCCACAAAATAACTAAGGGTTCATCTAGACTAAGGAAATGGAAATGAGAATGATCAATCTCTCTTTAGGATATGCACTCAGGTCAAGAATGGTCATTTCATATGGAAATGACCCGTCCACTCCTAATACTTGTAATCATGATTTGTATCTCCAATTAAAACAATGATGCCATAATGCCATGATATCATGCGACTCTCGTGATATTACGTGATGATATAAAAACCTTGACATAACATTCTTATATTTATAAAGCTATTTGAAATCACTTGCACGCTCATTCGTTACATCCTATAATTGAGAAAACTAAATATGTGAATAAAATGGGAGTAAATTACCGAACACTTCCTCTTATAAATAGTTAAAGTGATCACTTTTACCGTAATTTGCCTCATGATAATATTGTTGAGAATCTATTTCTTCACGTCTATGTAATTGGAAGCCTACTTTCACTTCTGGTCGTATATATACTTACACTCAAAGGTTTGATACTTTCATAATATGACCTCGTGCAAATTAATCAACCCACTCTTTTTCCTTTTAACATAAGATTATTTTAGTAAAATATTATACTTTTTTTCTTGTGAACTGTTTTGATGGTCGATATCTTCTTTTCCTTTGTTTTTACTTTTCGATTTAAGCTGGGGCGTAAAATAGCTTCAAACTAGTAGCGAAAAATAGATAAATTACTTAAATAGGAGGAAAGAAATCTATTAAAAGAAATTGACGTAAATTAAACCGAAAGCCCTAAAGCACGTGCTAAGTCCGTGACGACCGAGTGGCTCACACGGGCGAAACATAACGAAACGTCGCCGTCACAGCGGCGTTTGGGTCGAAGCCCCAGCAACCCAAAGCCCTAACGAGTCCCCCAAACAGCCCCTTTCCTTTGCTCCGCCCGACGGCGGCGGTAACCTCCTGGCCGCCGTCGACGGAACGGAGCATCGTCTCTGGATTCCGGCGGCGCCTCTGCCGGACTCTGATTTCGCTCATCTCCATCTCCGCCGGAATCCTTGCCAGCCCGAACAATGGCGACCGTTGTCGAGACTTCGTCGCGGATCGTGACAGCAGCGCTCTTCGTACCGAAAAATCGGAATCTTTCGACGCCGGCGAGGATCTGGATCTCGAGATCGGACTCGATTTTGCGCAAGCCTCGCGCCGTGCTAAACCCCCCATCTCCTTGGACGCGGTAGGGTTTGATAAGTCCATCGACGCCGATTTCGCAGATCTCCATCGGAAAAGGCTCGTTTTCTTGCCGAGTCGATCTCGCTTCTCCACCAAAGGTATAGGAGTCTCGCGAGGAAGTGAGTCTTTGCGAGTGATGAGTTTTCCGCAGAAAATGACGTGGTCGGTTGCTGCTGCTGGTGTTAGGGGACCAGATTTGGATAATTCTTGGCTGGAGAATTCAAAGAATTCGAGATCGGAAAAGGAAGAGGAGGAGCTCTTAACTTCCTGCTTGGAGGAATCGTCGTCCCAATCGGCAAGATCGCAGAGGGAGAGGGCCTCCTCTGCTCCATCAAATTCCTCCGATTCGAGGATCTCTTCCAATGATTCATAGTAAGATTCATTAACAGTCATTATCTGATCTCTGAGTATTTGGATTGTGGATTTCGATTTAGTGTGTTTAAAACCAAATATTGTTCTTATATAAACAAGGCGCCGGCTCTGAGAGAGGGAGAGTAGGAATGGAATGTTCGTGGCTGGTTAATAGGTCAGGCTTCTAGAGAAGGAAACTAAAATTCAAAAAGAAGAAAAGGAGAGAGAGAGAGAGGATACTTAACTTAAGCTGGTTCTTCACGTCTAGAAGAGAAGCGGGTAGAAGGTCAGTGCAAGTCCTGCCATCCTTCCCTTTTTCTACGTTATGGATTTTTTTATATATTACTTCCGTACACTAGAATGCGCGTACTTTGAATGACTCAAAGTTTTACGGATATCATTTATTATTTCCTCCCCATAATATACAAATTCTGTATGACATACAAATTCTAAACAATACGTTTAAACACATGAAAACGAACCTTGAACTTGGCATGAGTTTAACTGTAACTGCATAGCAGACCCATGAAGCTATATGGCAAGTAAGTTGGAAATTTGGACCCACACTTATATTCATGTTCATGCACATTATGTGTTATAAATTTAAAGCAGATATTTTTTTTCAAGGTGTCCTAATACTTTGGGTGCTCGAATTTCGCACCTGGACCTAGGGTCCAACTCCTCTTGAGCCTTGGCTCGTTCCCTTAAGGAGAGGTCCAAGGACCACAATCATTGACGCCGTGACTTGCTTTCCTTTCGAAATTTGACCCAAGGCCCAACTTACTATAGCTCTTCTCTTAGTCTCACGGCCGATTTAAGAGAGCTCAAATAAATTATTTAATTTATTTATAGTTCTATCAAGTATTTGGTGGAGGTTCGTACAATAGATTGGATCATCTCATTGGGTCCACTTATCAACTAATAGCAGGATTATACGATCTTACTTGGAAGTCCTGATAAACATATCTACCTCACCAAAAAATAAAAAGGAAAAAGAAAGAAAAAAAGTACTCATTTTTTTCTCGTTCGTTTTTTTCTTTTTCCTTTTTCCTTTCATTTCTCTATTTTTTTGGCATTTTAAATATGATTCGCCTTTAAGAAAAATACTATTCAAATTTTTAAATAAAAATTACTTTTGACTATTAATTTACTTTCATTTAATTTCTTGTATTTCGTTGATTTTTTGATCTTTTTGAGATGATTCAACTCTGAGAGCAAATATATACTTAATTCTATTTTATTCATTTCTTTTTAGGGCTTGATGGTTTTACATTTTGGATAATATTTAATGCTTTGTTGTTTTAGATTATATGAATGTATGAAATTAATTTTTCTATTAAAAAATTATGACTTCTTTTTTATCTTGTTCATTTATCATGTTGCGAACCAAATAAGACATGGGATAACAACTCCATTTGGCCAAATATCTATTTTATCTATATTCGACCAAACTTTATTTCTATTCCTATCTTATTTAGGAGGTCAAACAGGGCATAAGAGGCATGTGCCTCGCCGAGTCACTTCGTCTTGAAATTTCCTTTTGTAGAATCTCACCACCGAATAAGAATCACTTGAAGTTAAAAAGGTCATGAACTTGTAAATTTGGACAATCTTAACCATTCATTTCGCTCACCCCTATGTTACGTTTGATTTACAAAATAAAATGGAATATTTATTCCATGAAAATATAACATGTAAGGAATAATATTTTTATCAAGGATAAGTGAAACAATGAATACAAAGGATTTCATAATAAAATCACAAAAGGTTTATATGACATAAATTTATTAGAGGGTGTTTTAGTAAATGATAACTTGTGGTCTCATAAATTTTTGACACATAAACCTTTTGTGATTTTGTTGTGAAATCCTTTGTATCTATAACATTAGTCTAAGTGAAATGGCTACTTTTGTGGGAAATAAGCAAGGAATAACTGTTACCAATTACCAAGATTTAATAGTTATTTATTGTCTATTTCCTTTATGATTATGGGAATAGTTATTTTACTTATAGTTTAGGAAAATATTACTTCTTTCATGTTATATTTTCATAAAATAGAAAGAGAAGTCCATTTCATTCCGTAAATTAAACTTGATGGTAGTTTCTATGGTACATTTTTTTATAATAAATTATTAGAATTATCTAATTTCACCTCTTGACTCGTCAAATTCAAATGATTTGAATCCTGATGGTAGTTTCTATGGTATATTTTTTTATAATAAATTATTAAAATTATCTAATTTCACCTCTCGACTCTTCAAATTCAAATGATTTGAATCCTGTTGCACTAAGTGCGCCGGTTCGTAATAGAAGCGCGGTCCCTATGCCACTTCCTGAGAAAGGCTAATAGCCCAGGGGCGGGTCTAATGAGAGATGGATGGCTAAATGAATTAGGGCCGGTAAGCTGGCAGTGTTAAATGAGGAGAGTGGGTGCGGCCAGTACGCTGATGTGATATTTGGGGGTTGGGTATTACCATGGTGGCAAATTATAAAGGTTTTTTTTATATATGAAAAAATTAATATGAAGCAATTAAATATTAGTTAAGTATAATTATACTTGTGATTTTAAAAAAAATATATCATTTTAAATTTTATTTTATTTTTATATGTGTTATACTTAAATTAGGTTCAAATTAAAGTCTATATATATATATATATATATATATGTAAGTATGTATTTTTTTAGACAAGCATCAACGACCACCATAGGATGGTGGATAATAATAACACGTGCCGAAAAAGGGACCGCTCGCTGCCCCGAAACCGAAACGTCTCTCTTTCTTTTCTTTTTTTAGTTGCAAAAAATAAAAATAAAAAACGAGGGAGAAAGAGACTCGCACTCTCGTCCATTTCTGCAGAAGCAACGGAGAGACGAGCAACCAAAGAGGGTGACAAATCCGTTGCGCAACTTAACTGAACAACCCAGTTCAGTTCTTCAACTAGGGTTTCTATTTTCTCTTCCATCGATTGTTTCTGTCTCTCTTTCTCCCTAAGCTTGGATCATCCATCGATTTTTTCTGGTAAGAAACACTTCATTCGTCATCGATATCTCAGTTTCGTTTCCAGGATAGATCTATTGGTGCATGGATTATGATTTTTCTTTTGATTTCCGTGTCTTCGGTGTTGCTTTACCCCCATTTTCATTATGTCTGAGAATCGATTATGTATGTGCATGTCTTCAATCGATGGCTAGGTTTCTGAATTTTATTTTGCTTTGTAGTGTTGCTTCGTCTGAATTTTGAGTTAATGCAGGAAAAAGGAATGAGGATGAATTGCTATTATTTTTGATCGGCAAAGAACAGTAATATATGTTATTGATGAGAGAAGAATGCACAAAATGGAGGTACATAAAAGAGGGGGAAAAAAAAAATAAATACGAGACAAAAAGAAAGAGTAAACCAAATTCTCAAAACGTCATCCCTCAAGGCAAAACCTTTGGATAGGCCCCAAGCTACAAACCAAAGAGTCCAAGAAAACAATTTGATCCCAAGTTTGTGATGGGGTGGCTATCTTTCCTCAGAAAATTCTCTCGTTTCTTTCCATCCAAATGCACCAAAGAGTTGCAAGCCCTGAAGACATAGCTTTCACTTTCGTCATTTATATAGCCGAAGTGGGTTTTTCCTGGTTCTTAAGCAATGAAGGATATCTTGCAGCCTTTGCTCAGCAGTCAACTGGAGCTCAATTTTGATTTCAAATATATATATATACATATACACACACCTACTGGCATTCCATCAGGAGGAAGAGAAAAGTAAAAACGATCAGATGAGTCTGTTAAACTATCTAATTTAACTTAGGTGTTTCAAAATGCACTACATAAAGCCGGACCAAGAATAGAACAGTACATTACTAAATGTTTTGAACTATTGTACGTGGAGCATTTTGCAAGCACTTGAATTGGTTTTTAGAGCTGAAAAGGTGAATGAGTTTTCATACCTTTTCCAAATAAAAAAAAATCCCTTTCTCAGCTAAAAGAGTCAGTTGGTATGTATGTATGTATATTTTAAAACTTGTGGTTGTGCTTTGCAATTGTAGCTGAAATGGAGAATTCAGCTGTTAGCCAGCTTCCTGAAGTGGATTCATTGCCAGATGGATTTGTTGAGAGCTCTGCAGAACCCTTGGCACCTCAGACTCCGACATCTGAGCAGGAGAAGCCAAGGTCAGATTGTGAAGAGGATAATGTTTTGAAAGAAGAACTAGAGCTTGAAACATTTGGAATACCACAAGAAGCAAACGAGGCCAAAGCAGAGATGATGCAGAAAATGAGAACTTTCCCAGTTCTGTTAGGTGAGAAGAGTGGTTGTGATTCTTCTGGGCAGTCAGAAAAAGTGTCTGGCGAAGGCTCTTTGGAAGAAAAGGATGCTACTGGCAAATCAATGGATTCTGTTTCTGGGGCAACAGTGAGGTTAGATGGTGACGTTTCAGCTGATTCTGCTAATGGGGAAGAGCAATTGGAAGTGAAACATCATACCTCTGAAAAATGTATGCTTACATATGTATTCCTCTCGGAAATTTTCAGTTGCTTTCCTACAATAATAGTTTCTTGTGATTTAAAAATTTTAAGCTAAACACCCTGCAATATTTGATGCATTTTAGAATTGGGGAATACATTGTGCCACATTAAGTATTTTCCTAGTGTAGTACCAAAAACGAGGTCACTTTGCTAAACAGGTGAAGCTATTTTGGGTTGCCACACTAGGCAAGATGGCTAGCATGACACCCTATAAACACTCCCCCTTTTAGAGTTGAACCAATTAATTTTTATTTTTTTTCCACAGTTAGTTGAACCACTTAAAATTTTTTCCTTTATCGTCTCTGGTGGGAAAGGGCAAAGAGAGGCCAATACGAATGAACCTAATGGTTAACCAGCACAGAAGCCTTGGATTCTGACGAAGGGAGCTAAATGGAAGTTGTTTAAAGAAATGATAGTTACAGGCATGTCCTGAAATCGTGCCTGAATTTAGAAACTAGAAACAATTTAGTACTACGGATCAAGTGTTGCTAGTGATGTCCTTTTCTTTTAGCAAGGTTAGTTTGAGATTCTTGTGCGAGTTTCCTTGTCCTTATTTTGCATATTTTTTTTGCAGCCTCTACAGGGTGCTTAGACTCACAGGCAAACCATCTAAAAGAGATATCAGCATCAGATGGAGCAGAATCCCTCAGGAATAAAAAAACAGTTAGTAATTGTAGAGATTTTATCGATGTCTGATCTCATATAGGGTGTCAACATTCTTCTTTTTTATTTTATTTTATTTTTTATTGCAAGACTCTTGTTATGTTTGCTCTGATTTATAATGTGAAGATAACTGCTGTTCATTCATTAGTTGAGCATAGTTCTTTTTATTTGCTCGACTGTGATGTATGTTAGCTGTCAATGAACTTGGCACAAATTGATGGTAATAGGTGTTAGTTGAAGGAGTGAGAAATGATAATTCCTTTGTGATACAGTTTCTTTGATTTGGTGTTCAAATGATCAATCAGCAACTATGATTTGGCCAGACTTAATTAGTGTAATTGCCACGTAATAAGTTTGTGTTCGTCACTTATGAAGCACTGATACAGGTGCAGAATGGATACACTGATCTTATAATATCTTTTCCTTTTTTTCCCCAATGCCACTAGGCCCGTAGTTGTGGGTTGTTACAGTATGACATTTGGCATTTTCAATCAGTGTACACATCATAAATCAAATGTAGAGATGGTTTGTCCGTGTCGGCAAAGTGAAGCATGTCATAGATGGGAGAAGTAAAGGAAGGATGAATGTTTGAGTGAACACTCAAGTTGTTGTAGTTTGGAATTATGCTTACCCAAAATAAATGTAGAATTCTCATGGTTTCAAGTAATGTCAATTGCCAAATTTTGTTTTTGTTTCTGGTTGCATTAGCATGCCTATAATTTTTTTGATTCACTTGGTGTTTCAGAGATGCGTAGATTGATGAATCTATATTGAAGTCCAATTAAAATTTCTCAATGCTCATTTAAATTTGACTATACTAATGCCTCAGGAAGTCGCTGAAGTTAAGCGCAAGAATGCAAAGCGCACCTATAAATCTGAAAAGGAGTTTCTTGAGTTTACTTTGAAATATCAACAAGTTATTTCAGAAAGAGACTCAGGCAAGTAGTCAAAATATTATTCCTCTGTATGCATTTTGAAAGTGTCGTTAAGTAACCCATTTGTGTGTGGGTTTGATGGCTTTTACAAACAGAAAAATGTCATGGGAACCTCCAAGGGTGAAATTCTCGGCTGTTCTCAATTCCCAAGTTCTTAGGGTTCACATTAGCTAGAAGCTTGTAAGCATCCGTATAAATGGGAAGAACTAATGATAATTTGCTTGGTTGATATTTTGCAATCTTTTTAGTCTTGCTCATAGTATGTTTGCCTCACAGCCCTTGAGATTCATTATTAAATTTCTTTGTTTCTGTAGAAAATATTCATTTGAAAATGTTCTTACCTTGGCAAGATGATAATTGTTTGTTGGAGAGTTTTTCCTATGCGGGCTGTAAATATTTATCCGAACTCATCTTATATTTTGGCAAAGTAGTGAGGAAATACGTAGTTTACTTGTAACTTTCGAAAATATCATAACAAATAGTAAAGTACCTATGGTTTCATATTAATGTTTGACATTACATAGGTATAGACTAGTTTCCTTGTAGTTTTGCCCAACCTTCAGGATTAGGAGGGCCTTGTGCACTGGGGTCTGTGGTTTTTGATATGTTTGACATTACCAAAAGAATCATGTGCAATACATGATGCAGCTATTTGAGACATATAACTGTTTCTGCCTGGCACTGTAAATCAATAGGCATTCAATATGTTATCCATATAATGCTCAAGGATACCTAGGGTTTTTTCATTTGTTCATCCACGTTTTACTCTATTAATGTATAAAATGCATTTTCCTTTTGTAGCCATTGCCGTTCGAGATAAACTTGAGTCACTCTGCAGGGAGTTACAGCGTCAGAACAAAATTCTGATGGTATATCTTACTCTATGCAATGCCTAAAACTGATTTTGTTGTGATCTGATATGTTGAGGTATGATTAAAGTATGCTTAATATGGGTTTAGCTTTGTATCCTTGCAACTATCATGCGTGCTGCAAAATAGAGAAAGCAAGTAACCTGAATATATTTGTTTAGACAGAAAATAACCCCTTAATGGGTGCCGATGTCTGCACATTGTTTACTGTGTGCATGTGGCAGCAGAAAGGGAAAGCAGATTGTAGTACTTGATTTACCTCGTAAGCAACCACCCATCTTATAGCTTAAACCTTTTTATACATAGGCTTGCACAGTACACAAACCTTATCAAAAATTAGATGACTTCCTTACTGATAAAAATGTGACTGCAGTGCAGTAATTCTAACAAATTCATTTTGATTATTAGATGTTTATACAATCATGTTGGATGCCCTGCTTGATCAAATTATCTTATGACTAAGAGCCATTGCCCTGTATGTAGCCAAATCCTCTGGTTTCAAATCCTCTTAGAGGAGGTTTGTGTGTGCCTGTATCTGCCTGTTTGAGCCTGTGAAAATTGGGTAGACCCAGATGCACAAGGCTCCTGGCTGTGCAAGGGTTTAGGGAGGGTTGTTTATTCGTACACAGCCTTCCCCTTGCCTTGACCTCTCATTTGTGTGTATTCTTGTTTGAATAAGTATATATATCATTGCTCTGCCACCCTGATTAGACTATATATATCATTGCTCTGCCACCCTGATTAGACTATCTCTAATTAATAAATGTGCATTTATTTGAATGTATATTTAGTTAATGGTGGTATAATTTTGACACATTATAAACAAGTGTATGGTGTTAGGCTGTGAGCTATGTTCATAGCATAGAATGGTATCAGAAGCCTAAAGGCTCATATCTATAGATTGGTAGAGTTAATTGAATTATGGTTCATTAAGTCTGTGAACTTCATCCTCTTCCTTTTCAGGAAAATGTTCCTTCACATAAAAGTAGTGCAGTTCAATAATTGTACCTTCTGATCGTGTTATGCCCAAGTTCAATGAGATGTTTATGCTAGACACTTTGCTTTTTTTTTTTCTTGATTTTGTTTGCTATAAGTTTCTTAAATTTAGATGGTTAAAAAAATTCTTCAGACCATGGACTTTTTGACTGATAAATGTCTTGGCTGTAACCTTTACTCTTTTGCTTGTATACTTTGTTTACATTTAAACTGAGTCAACATGAATTACACTATTACTGCTATTGGTTTAGGGCCCTGGGGAAGTGCTTAGCTGGAAATTTGTTGCGAGTTGCTTAGAAAGACCCATGAGGACCTGTCGCACCATTATGTTCTCATTATTGCTAATGCCTTTATGTTCGAGTTCTGGATGAGTTTTTTATTATTTTTGTCAGACAACCAATGGCCTTCTCATTATTTTGCAGGATGAGTGCAAAAGAGTTTCAACTGAAGGGCAAAATCTGAGATTGGATTTATCGACCAGATTCCATGATGCAATAAAGGTTTGTACATTTGCAGTTCTCTTGAGAATGCTTTTACCAGTTTCCGTAGCAATGTAAAACACTTGCTAGCCGTTTGCTGGTAAAAACCATCTGATGAGGTACTGTCTGTCTTGTCAAGATTTGGTGGTTGTTTTGTAGTTGCTTGCATAAAGTCTTGAATAAAGGAAAAAAGCGCATAACTTTTGGAACAGCAGGAAGGCACTCCACTATAGTTCCCTCCTTACTATCTACAGTTTATATTGTTGTATCTTTTTATGAATGAACTTGTTTCGACATTCACAAAATCTGAAGCTACTTATAACTGAAAGTGACATTAGTTGCATTCTTTGTTTTACAGAGATCTGAAAAAGGATGTCCTTGGTATGCAGAGATCTAACCAGTGTGTAGAATTATGGGAAAATTTAAAATGTTGAAATAGTGGCTTTCTCTTGCATAATTAGTTTTAGCTAAAATGCCGCTAATTTGGCATCAATATTAGAACATTTTTACAGTATGCTGCATTCTTTTTGACAAAATGTTATGTTATCATCATTATGATTAGAAGGATCATACCACTCTTACTTCCATTGTTTGAATGTGGTCGAAACATCATAACATTCAAACAAAGTACCCTTGGTAATGGTATACTGACATTCTTATCCTGTTTAAGTATAAGAATTGAATCCTAGATACTCCTGTACCTTCACTCACATCTTTACTTCTGTGTATAATATAATCCCTCTGTTAAATTACCTTACTGTGATATACTTTGGTTCATTGAAGCCTGGACAATTCATGCATGGATACAATTTATATATTGTAGATGTTCCCCCACCCCCCTTCTCACAACCACAAAAAAAGAAAAGAGAGGAAATAAAATTTGTGAGAAAGTTAGCAGCAGTGGAAAATATGGCTGGATAATGATTAATTTAAAAAGGGAATGTATGTGCAATGCTGATACTGTTTCTCTTCCTTTCTCTGTCACAGGATGTAAGCAATAAGCTGGAAGAACAAAAAGATGAATGTCTTTCTCAGCTAAAGGAGAATGAGATGTAAAATTACGGTGACACATAAGAAATTGGAAAATTTTCTTCTTTTCATTCTAGTAATAGATCATGCCAATGCATTAGTATTGATAAAAAGGGATGTGGGTTAGGATTTAAGATCTTCTTTTGGCAATATTATTGCTGCATTTTATCGTGCTGTGAACTTGGAAAAATCTCATTTCCCCTTTCCTCTTTTCCACCCTTCATCTATTTCTTTTGATTCTCTGCGCTAGATGTAACAAACTCTGTCAAACCTTAGTACAGACCCTTGAATTTGCTCGAACAACTCGCAAGAGAGGTTACTTATTGGGCAAAAGCTAAATTTTTAGTTGTTATGTGTAGTTAGAGTCAGTTATCGGAAACACATATCTTTCATGATAGTCTTTCATGGTTGTACAAACCCTTTCTCTGTCAGTGTGGTGGTCTATATCTCATTCAAGCCATCTTCCCTGTGAATTTCCACTGGCCTCCATTAAACATGCCAAGTCACCTTAGTGAATTTTCCCTGTAAAATTTGATGCTATAAACTTCTGTTTTTCTTCATTTTTACCAGTTCAGTTTTCATATAACTTTCAGGGGGTTGTAAAGTCCTTACCCTAGTGGTCCTCGGCTTTTCAGTCATAATCTTCTATATACTTATGATAGTTCCCCGTAAAGGATGCTTGAGCTTCAATCCTTTCACGTCTCATATTTCCAGTCCAAAAGGAAAAATAACATTGACAATTCTCAACTTTAGGTTAAGAAACAAGTTGAAAGAGCTCGCTGATCAATATGCTCTGTCAGAACAGCAATTCACTCAGAAGGTGAAGTTTGTATATGCTTCAATACTTATATGGTTTGTGTTTAATCAAAATGTCAAGAAAAATGTATTTTTGAGGTTTGAGTATGTTTTCCTGGTTTCGAAATTCAAATTTGCAGCTAAAGCAGAAGTCTCTGGAACTTCAGCTCGCTGACCTGAAACTTCAGCAACATGAACAAAAAATGGTCCAGGAACAGTCGCAGATGAAACTGTATGCAGAACAGGTTTCACAGTTATTGGCAACTGAAAAGAATCTGCGCTTGCAGCTAACAGCTGATGGGGAGAAGTTTCAACAATTCCAGGTTATCTTTTTACTGTAACACATATGCTTCTGACTTGATTATAAAGGCTATTTCATTTTCAAAAGAAACATGTTTTCGAAGTTCCCTGATTTGAGTATCCTATTAGGTTTAGTTTTTGATGGGGGGATGGGACGATCTAACATTCTGATTTTAGCATATGTTACATGCTGAGAGAAATCATGTTTGACACAGCTTTCAAGTTGATATTGAATATCTATTGAGCTGGCTAATGGAGATTTCCTGTTTCTGGAATTAGAAATTTCGGAAATCCATTGGAAAAGAGCGATGCTTCAAATGTAATTTTATCTCAATTACGATTATGCATCTGAAGCTTTTTTGCCGAATGTGGTACCTGTGTTCAGTAGAGTGTCATTTCGAAGATTAAAAACCTTAGTATGGGAAGACTCTTCTCATGTAAGAAAACCTACCCTTGAAATGGGTGGGGTAGGGCAACGGACATATGACGTGGTATGCACTCCCAAACCAGTGTGTGGTCCCCTTCAGTTTCATCAGATAACTGGTTTATCTTGTTTGTATGGCACAACTCAAAATGCTGAATATATCTGTGCAGGATGCGTTGGTAAAGAGTAATGAGGTCTTTGAAACTTTTAAGCAAGAGATTGAGAAGGTACATTTATATTTCCTTCAGCATTTCATTTGTTCTTTGTTGGACAAGCAATAAATTTGTAAGATTGCTCTGCACAGATAAACTTTCTGAGTAGGATGAATCTTTCCAGTGGTGTAATTTATTGTTTGGCTTTGTTAATGTGGAAATTAGATGGCCAAGTCAATCAAAGAACTCAGAAAGGAAAATATTTTCTTGAAGAGCAAATGCGAGAAAACTGATGTTACTCTCATAGAGCTTGTTGAGGAGGTATGATTTTCTTTAATATATATATATTCAAATCAGATTCTATACCATTTTAAGTATTCTATACTTGATTTATTATTCCATAGGTCCATCTTCTTTCCTTTTCCTTCTCTAGTATTTTATTTTGTATAGCCTTTTATTCCCTGTCAAGATATTGTAAGAAGATATTCCACCTTTATACTTTTTCTTTTTACATTCAATTAACAAGACAGTGATTACTTGCTAATCCATGACAAAAGCATTGCGATAAGTATGAGCGCAGGCTTTCTGATAGTTTTCATTTTGTTTGATTATTTTGTTTTATATATTCATTTCGCAGCGGGAGCACTTGAAGAAACAGCTGGAGAAGACCAAGAGTCAGAAAGACAAGCTCGAATCATTGTGTCGATCCCTCCAGGCAGAAAGAAAACAAAATTCAACCTCGAGCGAGAGCTCTGTTTCGGTTCCTATTTGAATTCAGACAACTTAGGGATCTGTTCATCTCTGGTTTGCGGTTCAGGCATACTGTGGCTTCCCGGAAGTATAAATCATTCAACTCATTAATCCATCAGCTATAATTATTGAAATATGTTGCGGTTTCTTATATTGGTTTTGGAGTGTAATATTTTTCATGTATTCATTTGTATTCATGGAGTACATTAGGTTTCAGTGACCCACACAAGAAGGGGAGAGGGAGAGAGAGAACCAACTGCGGTAACAATTTTTTAAATTCAACTTGATGGCTGTTCTAAATGCGTGCTATCACAGGATTCACGTACACTGGTTCGTGAATGGGGGTGAAATGGATTGGGGCTTGAATAATTATTTTAATAGTCTTTTGAAAGGCATTGTTGCATGTCTCATCGGAATCTTTTCTGTTTGTTGAAATATTCATAATCACAGTTATGCACCCTTATCTGGTACCGTAACAATTCCTAAATTCTCTATTTAGCAAAATCTTCCCCTTACCCAAAGCAGAATCTTAAACTTTTATCCTTGAAATCGGCTTCACTGTAGTCTCCAACTTTTGAGAGATCTTTACCTCCTAAAATTTCAAATTGTCGTTCCTTTGAACTATGCATAATGTCTCAATGAAGGGCCAATCGTAAATTCGAACACATTTCTTGTTAAAGCTTATCAGGGATTTATTTGTGTTATAATTGTTTCTTCTTCACCAAATTGTATTCCTTCATTGCACGTTGGATTGCATAACAAGTTCATTTTTCGGTGGAAAGGAATTCTCGCGTAAAACGAAAGAGTTGTACTATTTGATCACAAAATACCCTTCATATTTATGTGGCATATTTTTAGTAGTTTTTTCTTTTAAAAGGTATTTTAATCAAGTAATAATGAATAAATTGATAAGAACATATCTTCTTAGTAAATTTTATACGAATAATGTGTGTGTAAGTTGTATAAGCAGACCTGTTAGAAGTTTGTTTTTCTGTTTTGCTATAATAACTAAGCAATGGATACTTCTTTGGATGCGAAAACGCAGTCGTTTTGAGGCGAGGGGTTGGAGTGGGGGGTGTGGGGAGGGTTAACTGAGGGGGTGAAGCATCGATTGGCGAAGCTATAAAAGGGGACCCATACCAACACGTGCTTCCCCCCACCCCGCAGTTCGTTAGAAGTGAGAGGGATTCTCCCAGAAGACCGTTTCAGCGTTGTTCTCGTCGGAAGCCATGGACGATCCATGCAACAGCAGCAGCGGCAGCGAGGGTTCCCGTAGCGGCAACGAGGGTGGAATCAACACCACCGGAGAGAAGACAAACATCAACTTCAAAATTAATCTCTCCTCTGATAGAGCCGGCCATGGCGGCGGCGGGGGATTTGTGGATACAAGCAAAGCGGACAGAGCGGTGTGGCTCATGAAGTGCCCTCCCGTCGTTTCTAAATTCTTCCAACCCTCCGAATCCTTTTCTTCTCCTCCTTCTCCTCCTTCGGATCCTTCTCGTCCCGTCGCAAAGGTCGTTCTTTCCATTGATCCCCTCCGCTCCCAGGACGACGACTCTTCTCCACAGGTACTTTCGTTCTCGATGATTTTCTCTAGGGATTCTGTGATTCTCTAACCTCGCGTGCATTTTTGTTTTGATCATCCGATTTTTTTTTCCCTCGTCCTTTTTTATTTCCAGTTTCGAGAGTTTAGGGCACCATTTTATATTCAGGAGGATTAGGAATGGTTCTTTAATTCTTGGAACAATTGCGTACCAATTATATTTTCCATGGATTCCAATCTTTTCATTGGCATTTTTTCCCCCTCCAACGTTTATACATTGTTTAAACTATTCTCAGTTTAAAATGGAATTACCTGGCACTGAATCTGGGAATTTGCCCAAGTGTTACTCCATGGATATGTCTAAGGATTTCATTCCACTGTGTTCCTTTTCTGAGTCATCTCGAGGTGAGCACCTCTATCTTCAGTGACCTTTTTCTATTAGTATGTTATGTGATATGATGAGGGTTCTTTATGTCCTAATTAAATTAGGATGTAGACAAACTCATGCTGATTGCTCTTTAATATGATGAACACTGAACACTAGTAACCTTTTAGGCTGTTTATGAAGATTCTTTATTTAATATGAACAGTGAACACTGGTAACCTTTTAGTCTCTTTAATATGAGATATATGCTTGAAATTCTTTTAGCATTGTAGGAAGGATATCTGTTGAGGGAAAAATACTAAACAAATTTGACATGAAGCTCCAAAATGAAGACATTGAGAGTTATGGTAAAACCTGCCGTGAGAGGGCCAACAAGTTTTTGAATGGAAGAAAGATACAGGTATTCTTTTCTTTAATTCGTAGCAGATTTTTTTTTTTTTAATGGATTCAAGCATGCTTTTATTTTCTTAATTTACTTTTTTTTTCTCTACCTTTTGTAGGTTATTGGCAATGACTATAGAACACACTTGAGGTCTATGCCAGGGATGGTTGGATCTTCTCCAGGATTCAATGTACTTAAGGCCTCTAG
The DNA here is from genome assembly GCA_034195605.1 of Santalum album. Classification (NCBI taxonomy): domain Eukaryota; kingdom Viridiplantae; phylum Streptophyta; class Magnoliopsida; order Santalales; family Santalaceae; genus Santalum; species Santalum album. The sequence continues at coordinate 16,971,959 of CM067266.1, read as the reverse complement.
CATTACTAAGTTCATTGCTTTCGCATTTTGTTTTTCTTGTGGGTTTTTTGAGGGCTTCTTTGAATTAAGGAGAGTTGCTGTTTTGGAATTAGGATAAGAGGAAAGTGGTGACAAAAGGAACAGAGTTGAAGAGAACTAGAAAGGACAGAGGAGTCATGGAAGACAACATGTTTAAGCTGTTTGAGACCCAACAGAATTGGACTCTAAGACAACTGATCCAAAAGACTGACCAGCCTGAAGTAAATACTCTAATCTGTTAATTTATTCGTAAGCTTATTCCATTGAATAGTAATATTTCATTATAGACCTCATTATATATGTTCTTGCTGAGGATTTCAAGAAATTAGACCTTTTCTTTTTGCTTCAGTTACTGTTGTATTGTTTGTTTTGTATCTGTGAATTATAAAGTCTGTAAGGTTAAGAATCGAGGAAGATTCTGCAGGCACATGTATGTTGCCGACTGGCTTGGACAGGCTAGTCACTGATTTTAGTTGTTTTATTTGGAACAAACGTAGGAAGCCATGCTCATGGGGGGAGAAGAATCAAGGCTTTGAGATAATTTATGTTTTTCAGATGACTTCGATGAATTGGGTTTCATTGTGACTCTAGAATATAGTAGTCTACTTTGCAATTAATTGTAGGTTATTCCTTAAAACCCAAGAATTTTGTGGCTTTGTTGTTCATAAATGAACAACCAGTTCTCTCGCCCCTTCTCCCTTTGTTTCTTCTTCCTTCCTCTATTCTTCTTTCCTCCATCTCTTCGTCTACCTTTTTATCTCCTTTTTCTTTCTCTCTTCCTCCCCCATTCTTTCCTCACTGTCCTGCATCACCCGCTTCTCATTATGAGCGGAACAAAATCATGTTGTCTGCAATTTGCTAATTATGCCGTTTGCTCTATTAAACCACTGCTTACCTTGCATTATATTTTGGCTTATTGTCTTTCTGCAGCAATTCTTGAAAGATATCCTTAGGGATCTTTGCATTTACAACAACAAGGGAGCTAATCAAGGGACATACGAGCTCAAGCCGGAGTACAGAAAATCAGGCGATGAACCAGAGAATCCCGCATAGCTAGTAGTAGCAAATTGATTCAGCTTCGAGAAGGGTAGCAGAGATCGTGACCATTTGTTCCATTCATCCTTTTCAACTGATGTTTCCTTTGCTTTGTGGAAAGTGATTAAAATTTTCACTGAAACTGTTTCCCGAACACAAGAAATGGTGCTACTCTTGCGGTTTCACCACCCCACCCCCCACCCCCATGAAGTTTTTGATTCAGATTGTAATTCTGCTGCCTGGATCCCTTACGAATAGTCTGGTATGGCATAACTTCATTTCTTTCTCTTTTTCTTTTTCTCGTGCTTGACAATTTTTGCTGCTATTTTCAACATTCAAGCACCACACGCGCGATGTCATTCTAGAGCTTACTTCTGGACAAACTCCAAACTCCCCTTGGCGTTTGGTAAAGAGTCCGAGCTCCATATTCCATTTCATATAACTGCTTTTAAACCCGCAGAGCAACAACCATAACCACCTAATCAAACCTAGGAAACTTCACAGAACAACATTCAAATATAAGAAATTCACTGTTTCCTATTTATCTTTTATTCCTTGATCATTTACTTATCAGAGTCTGTCACAAAGAAGATAATAAACACTCATTCGGAACACATGGAAATTCCACTTACAATGCAGCCAAAGAACAGGGGGAAGAGAGATGAACACCAAATCTCAGGCTGGGGTTGACCGCCCTGTGATGTGAAGGGGAACTGGGTTCCAGTCTGAGATCTCACCACAATGCCCACCTGCAACTACACTAACCTCCTGAACACGACTGGACTGCCCAACTGAAGTTCCTGGCATAGACAATCTCCTCTCTTCAGCTGTCCTTAGCCGGCATCTCTCAGCCCTTGATCCAATAACCTGCCCCAGTACGGAGGCTGCAATAGTAAATGCCATAGCTGTCTTTGGCATCAACACAGACTTCCTAAGCATCGCTATAAATGGAACTGCTGCATGCACAGCTGCAAACCAAGAAGGTGAGAATTTCTCTGTGTGCTCTCTCCATATCCCTAAAGGGACATTTGCCGCCATGCCCAACATGCCAATTACTAGCACTTTCGCAGGGAGGGGTTGCGGGCGAAGGTTCTTTGCAAAGGCAGTCCGCGCAAGAGCTGCTCGTGCAGCAACAACCGCTGGAGGGCACCTCATATTCATGCCAGCTGGCGGCTGAAGAACCTTTGCGACAAGTGGCACTACTATGGCTCACTGCACGATATGACTTGGCAATTGGGCAGTTCCCAGTTTTCAACCACTCATTGCTCGATGACTCATGTTTCGAGTCTCCTCCCTAAAAGATCATGAAGAACCAGTGAACAGAGGAGTGTGTAACAAACGCATGGTTTGTGTAACAAACGTATGGCCAACGATATGCTGGGGTACAGACTTATATGTATTGGATATGATGGCACATCCCCATTGCTTTTCAAAAACAAAGGCTGATACAGCCGGGTATGTGTGGGATATGCCAGGTGTCGGGCTCCAGATGTATTAGATATGGCTGGGGATATTCTCAATTCTTTTCTGGAAGGGGAAAAAAAGAAAAAATAAAGAAAGAGGAAAGGTTGTCGATTGTATACATTGTGTTACAGATTATAATGCATTTTTAAAGTGACTACAGATATTCCCCCCCCCCCTCTCCAACACACACACACACATATTGATTGCCGACTGATCCAGGCCGTATCTTTATCTCAAATTTTCAAGAAATGGCGTGTATCCCTGTACAGAGCATCTGTGTCCCATACCCATATCCGTGTTTCATAGTTATCAAGTTACCAGAATTGAAGTTTTACTACATAACTCAAAAGGGAGGCATCACATGGAAACCATAGTTTCCTTTACCTGTGAAGAAGGCTCTTTCTTGGACGAATTTGATTTACTCTTTTGATTCTTCCACTTCTCTGAGAATGCATCAAACCCAAAAGGTCCTCCAGGTCCAAAGGCCGAGAGACTCATGGTGGCCGCCCTTTGCAGCAAGGGGATTAAATTGGGGTGAGGATTGCTTTGGCTCTGGACTTTCTAATTGCATAAATGATCTCCCTGAAAGTGGAACCACTCCATCATGCCCATGGAAAAGCCTAAACGCCATGTCAAAGTTGGGAGCATCTTCGAATATTGGACCTTTAGCTCCATGTACCTGAGCAGAAACAAGATGAAAATATCAGAAAGTGTTTCAGTTTGTAATGTCTTGGACCCAAAAATTCTAACTGAAATATAAAACAAAACTATGACAAACCCTTCCTCAAAATACTTCCAAATGAAAGTCAGAATTTGGAAGACTGAATAACTTACAGGCCCTGGAAGAGTCATAGAGGATAAGGAGAAATTGGTGGGTTCATTTATGTTCCTCAAAAAAGGACATCTAAGAATGTCCTGATTAGAAGGTAGCGTCTCCTCATTCGGGCACCCAAAATGATCCATTTTTTTCAAAGCTGAGTGCCTGTACAAAGAGGAGGAGTTAAACAATTACTTCTCACAGAACTATCAGTGGGTCGCATTAAATGCCAAGAGAATTGTGTATTCACCATATTTACACTTAAACTAAGGTAAATTTATAGTGGAATAACTTTGACAGGTTCAGTGAGAGACAGGAATATAACCTTTTCAATTATTCCGACAGCCACACTATATGGAGAACATAGAAACGGCTATGAGCAGATATTAGTGACCGAAAAGTAAACAAACACCCTTAATATCATTTGAAATGCAAACTGTAATATTACAAAGTCCTGTTTCTGGTTCAACTTCAATGTGACATTAAACTGTAACAAAGCAAAGCAGCTGCATGCAAAAGGAAGCTAAACATGAACGTCACCAAAAGGGTGTACACATATTTTCAGGAATATGCAGATAGGAAGGAACACTAGATTAACCTCATGTCCATATAGAGAGGCATATAATACAAACTGAAAAGATACATATAAAACAGACATGTTATTAAGCAATACAACCATCTATTTCTGAGTTTACAACTCAAATGTTTCAAAAGAAAGTCTGCAATGGCAAGAGGAATGACATATAAGTAGACAACGTAGAAAGTCTAAGCATTTAGTGGCATGACTTCCTTTCCTCTCATTTCCTCTCATGTAATGTCAGTTTCTACCAAAGGATTGCCAGAACAAGATTACAAAGGATAGAGAGCCCTTTGAAATTTAGGGTGTAGAATTCATTACTTTTACAGCATAAAGCAAACACAAACTGAAATAGAATTCAAGCCCCGTGCAACAAATTATCACCATAGACTTCTGAAACCAATACTGGTTCTTAAAAAAAAAAAAAAAGTTGTTGGAATTTAGATCAGTGATCTTGAAATCCAATATAATACCAAATATAAAATATAAAAGCAAAGATATTTCCTGCAACCAGCATTTCCTCCTCATATTTACTTAAACACGATGGTGAACACTTGAGAAAGGTTGACCAGCACCTAACCCTTAAAACTTGGGGAAGAAACCAGTTTCTACAAAAATATATTGGCATTTATCATCAATCGAGTCAGAATTCAACATTCAAATCTACAAGAAGGCATCAAACGCAATTTCAATGTCAAGCTATAACAGGAAAACCTAAAATAAAATAAAAAAAAACCTCAGAAAACTCCTACAGAATACCCAAGAAACTAACACAAACACGTCTCAATTCACAATCAAAGATGAAATTGGATTCAAAACAAGCAAGCTAAAATACATACCCGTGCGCGAAATAATAACAGCGCGAAAATCAAAATCCGAAACGAAGGGAACTGGTTTGACGATGAAATGATCGACCTAAGAAAGCGTACCTGTGTGAGATTTGAGAGGAACAAAACCCCACCGAACCTTTCCACGAGAGAGAGAGAGAGAGGGGGGGGGGGGGGGGGGGATGCAGATGGGATTAGTCTGGCGTTGGGTAAGAATGAAGCCGGGAGAGGGAGACAGAGAGAAGATTCCTTTCAGACTTTAAAACGGTGTCGTGCTTACCACACGCCCTATGTTCGTTGACCGCTTTCGAGTCTGCGATTGGCTACTGTGCGCTTAATGCGCATCTTAGGGTTTTGGGTCAATATCTTAATTAGTTTTGTCTATTCACTATTAAGACTCTTTCCTCCGTTGGTTCTTATACTTCCATGTCCTTTTGATTTTAAAATAGTAATTTTACCAGTAAATTACCAGAAGCAACCTTCTACCGGCGCGGGAAACTTTAACCATTCTTTCATAGGATATCTTGGCCAAGAATCAAATTAGATTCATCAGCATAAAGGGTGTTTTGGGGATATAGGAGCAAAAATACCATTTCCCTATAGTTATTATTAGTTTAATTTAATTTCTATTCAATACTTAAAAAAATATTTACCTTAACAAAAAAAAGAAAAAGAAAAATCGATACGATGAATCAAAAAAAAAAAAGAAAAAAAAAAAGAAAAAGAAAAAGAAAAAGAAAGCACTAGCTTTCAAGAAGGGCTGTGATGATGTTAAGCCATTACACCAAGGAAAGAGGAGAAAAAGTAATGAATTTCTATTATTTTTTTTCCATACTAGTAGAGCCACGCCATCGATAGGCTAACCATAGCTATTCTAAAATAATATTTGACCACAAATATGATATTTTTTTTTAGTACAAACCTTCTGACCATAGTTATTCTAAAATAATATTTAGCTACATTTAGTGATTTCTTAGTATAAACCTTTGTAGCAAATATAGTAGCTTGACCCAAGTTGGATCGAAAGTTGGTAGTAATATTTGGATGCATGAAAGAAGTTTTAATTATGAGACTATTCATATAGAATAAAGAACTTAAACTAGTAACATACAAAACACAAAATGTAACCAAGTTTGAGACCCCAAAACTATTGACTTCGTTTACTAGATGCAAGTTTTTCATAAACAAAGGATTTTAAGAAATTAAAGTGCCTCTGAAACGATTTTGAATCTTGTAGTAAGAAAATGCTCTCTGATTTAGCTCCAATTATATGAAAATAGTAAGTAGAGTTAGATAATAATTATGACAAACGGGAATAAGAAATTAAAATCCAAGAAATTATCTTTGAGTGTGGTATAAAGTCATGCAACATTAAGTCTGGCCCACTTGGGATGTTGGCTTTTATACAAGAAATAAACAGAAATCCATTATTATTATTCAAATGGAATTAACTGCCACTTAGCATTGAACAATCAAATTTGTTTGTTTTTGTTCCTCCTTCAAATTTAGCTTGAAGAAGCCCTTAATAGAGGAACTGTCAGTATCACCAACATTTTCACGGTTTAATACGGATAGCACGTTTGATTCAAACAAGGCCCAATGTGTTGGTGCACTGCCACTATGCTCTTCAGAGGATGGAAACATTCCCCAAAAAAACCATACCATTGCCAAGCGACAACTATTTCCCTCGTTTGGCAAACAATTTTTGAACTCCTCAATTTAGCAAGTCTGAAACTTTTTCATTCTGAAATCCCAAAAATCAGAGAATTTTGCTTTTAGCCACACTCTTCATAATATCCCCCTCCTCCAACACACTTCATACCGCCCAGAATACCAGAGCGACAATAATACTTCGTCTCCAGTTTGGTTTGAACGCCAAATCTGGTTACGGAACGTTTCTCATCAACAAACTGTTCCAAGAACAGAGCTGCAATAATGGCTCCACCTTGACAGCCACCGATGTTGACCATATCGGGCAACTCCTGATTTCAAAGAGTCCCAGTATCTTTCTTCCATCGACATCCTCCAGAGTTTCCCTCCACTGACCCCTGCAGCAGCAAATACCTCCTTTGCCAGATGATCGCTAGCCGTGAAGACCCCTATTTGCAACAAAATGGGAAAGGAATATCAGCTAGGTGCTTTCAAGTCTCCAATAAATAATCAATACAATGTAACAACACTCAAATTTGTAAAACACAGAATTTTTATGGGAGACCAAGACTGCAACACAAATAAGATATCACAGAACCGTAAAGCTCAAGAGATGGCCCATATACTACAAGCCACTCACAATATTTTAAATTATTAAGGGGTACAAATGCACGGTTAATTCTAGTAAACTAATTATTTTTAACAATTTGACATTTTGCAGTTTAATCATGAACATCTTAAATATTTATAGAATTTTCAAAATATTCGAAGCGGGCGAGCACGGATACGAATCTTAACTTCTTTATTTTGGTTGCCAACACGGAGTGAAGGCCCCAAGGAAAATAAATACAAGAGTCTGGTGGGTTAAAGAGAACCCTTCAAGTTCATCCAAAAGAAGTTGATCAACCCACAATGAGGGCGACTAAAATCTCTAAGATCATTGTTTTCACTCCAAAACACACATTACTTTCACCCTTTCTAATCAAAACCTAACCTAATGTGTGTTCAAGCTGTAAGGTTGTGGCTGAACAATGTATACCAAGCTCATTGACACTCATAATGTGTGTTCCCATCACCAATGGCTGTCATCATCATCCCCAAATTCAAGATCAGTAGATGGACATTTCTCCATATTTCACCGCTGCACGTGTTTTACTATATCGTATCGTATATTGTACAACTCCTTTGATTTGAAGTCACAATTTCCATTGTTGTCGATCAAGATAGCATGAAAAGGATTGCAAATCCAATATGCTAATTTCCTGATTCTCGCTTAAAAATATTAATTAACATGCTAAAATTCTGCCCATACCCTATTGTGTCAAGAGCACATTTGATTCTCCATCTGAACCCCACTTTGGTCGCCGCAAATTCCATGTTTCTCAAAGATAGTATAATTAACAAAGGCTTGGTAGCAAAGCCTACAGGTAAATACAGATTTCAAGAGTTAAGTAAAAGGAACAATGAAGTGTTACTATGCGTGCACCAACAGTTCTGTCAGCATAAAATGAATGCTAGGATTTAGGGGAGATAACAAATTTAGTCGAACAGTATCAACATCCAAGAGTCCATGGTAAGTCCTACAGCTCTATCAACATATAGAAAACAACAATGTCCTTTTCATTATGGATGAAGCAGGCATCTCCACCTTGCATTTTCAGGGGAAAAGCAGGATTCACAATGATCATCACGGTAGGCTGACATTGTAACGGAGTTTGTGCAATATATATATATATATTTATTTATTTATTTATATGAAATTTGAAATCAGTGCTCAAGCTCAACTGGTAGTTCAAGTTATTATGAGTCACAAGGTGCTGAATATTAAATTCTTCTGTTTCTCTCATACTTTTGATGTAAAACTTTCAATCCTACTGCAAGATTAGCTAGCACATCCCCAGAATTAATCTGTAGTCTCTTCGTGAGTATCCTGTTTAATGAATCCATTTGACATTCGTACATTTCTGATCTAGAATCAAGGCTAAGTCCAGGCCATTAACATTGAATCATTTTAAGAATGCCTACTGATTGTCAGTGAAATCCTAAAGAGACAGACCAGTGAAACAACTTTATACCCACTAAGAAATTTTTCCTACAGAGTAGAGTGATCACTGAGTAGACCAAGTTGAATATAATGCCCTACCGAACAACCAGAAATCCTAGAGGGGGGAATGGGGGATGTCGGAACATGGACCTAGAAAATTTAGGTTGTCAGTATCTTACAAAAAATATAAGTACATATTTTGGCTTTGTCTATTACATAAAAAGTCATGGACACATCCATTGCTGGAAAGAGAAATCTCAACTTGATTTCCTTCTCGGGAGTATACTGATGTCATAATGGCATTTTATTTTTGGGATTACGCTATGTAGGAGGCCCATTCATAGAGAGTTACTGGATCGTTTGTAAGTACTGTTAGGGTAATGCTCTTCAAAGTATAAAATATCAACTTTCATCGGATCATTCATATGAGAATGAATAGAAAATGGGACCAAAAAAATATAGGCCAATTCCTGGCATATTAATGAAGAGGATTGCAATTCATATACTAAGCTTGCCTATTTACAGTTTTTGCAGAAGGTAAGAAGATGAACAAGATGGGTGCTCGGTATGAGAATCGTCTCTTCCCAAGCTCATTTTCAGATCTCTTCACTGGAAAGTGTAAGTTAACAAACACATATTTTGTGAATCTTCAAACCAAACTTTTAGCCACCTTCTACTCATCAACTTAAGAGTGAAAAAATTGCAAAAGGTTAAGTTGTAACATGGAATTACGCATTAGAAATTGCCTTGGTGCCCTAGTTTCAATTTTTATCCGTAGGCTATCGTATCAGATACAAGTTTTACCCTTTAGTCAAAGGCTCTTGAATCAAACAGAATTGCATTCCCAAAAAACTTCACCTTTTTGGCAATCATATTACCCCAAAAAACCCTATAATGACACAAAATTAAAAGTCAATAACAACCATTTATACAGACATTACCTATACAAAATTCATAGGGAAAAGTCACCAAATTCATATAAACAAAAAAAAAAATGATGTAATAAGTAAACACACTGGCAGTCTACTCTAGTAAATAGCTAAGAAGAAACCGAAAGGATCTTACTGCAGATTAGGTTGTTGAATAAAGATCTCTCTATCCGGCTTATCCGATCCTCGTGTACCGACCTTGCGAGGCCATGGGATATCTAGTCTCACCTCCAATCCTCGTGATCTTTACCATCCACCTCAAGGGATAAACCCTAGAAATCGTAGAAAGCGGAAGAGACTCTCTCTCTCCCCCTCTCTTTCTTTGTGGATTCAAGAGAGTGAGAGAAACTCTCTATCTCCCACCTGTCGTTTCAAGAATTTGACGGACCCAGTTCTTGAAATGGAGAGAGAATGGATTCGATGAATTGGTCGTGAAAGGAGTATAGGAATGTGAATCGGATTGCTCGGTAGGATTTGAATGCCATGGGAGGAGAGGTCCGGCAGAGGTGAAGGCAATGTAGTGTTTGCGGGAAGAGACGAACAGGGAGGACGCGTGGAAACGAGAGAGGGAGGAGGAGGAGGAGGAGGAGGAGGAGGGAGGAGGACGTTCTCGACGAGGGAGCAGAGCAAGGTAAAATAAAATAATAAATAGAGGGGATAGGGACACGTGTCAGTACAACATCGAATCCTTCGTCGTCCCATATTTTAGCTTTTATAGATGTAGATAGAAGATATATATATATAAGGGTAATGCAGTAAAATAAAGATCCTTTCGACCATACTAGCGGGAGAATAGTGGAGAAGAGTAGAGATCAGCTCAGTTTAAAACTTACATGCTTTTTAATTCCGAAAATATCCTTGTCCATTATCACGATTAGTCTGATTTATATTCAATTGTTGGTGCATTTACGTCGTTGACTTAGACCGAAACCACGAGCCTCACTCATTAGGAATTATCCAGATCCTTCTTAAGTATATTATCTATACAAATAACATATGCCTGTGATTAGAGCTTACCATTCGGTGGAATTGAATCGACTACTTTCATCTGCCAAACTTTCGGTGATAGAGCTTTCAGCAACCCTACCTCGAATAATTAAAGTTGCCGAAGGGCAGGGAGAAAAGCACAACCTTTTTACAGGAGAGATGTGAGGAAAAACGAAACTGACCTTGCCCCTTCCTAATTTTTTCACAGATTTTTGGATGATTGCCATAAAATACAACAAATACAAAGCTCCTACCATATTACAAGACCCTAAAATCATCATCAGATTGACTTGTAGCAGGAGAAAGGGAAAGAAAAAAAAAAAAAAAAAAAAACACCCATTGCCCTTTGCCCTACCATTTCATTCCAAGGTACAAAAACCAACTATTATACAAATGCGGCAAAAGAGCAATGATTTGCCGCTGAACTTCTACTACCTGCCTACTGTCCTTTGCGTCCCTCCACGGTTCCTCCTCCCTCCCAACCCGTCCAACTAACCGGTCAGTGTTGGCATAGTGCACTTTCATGGCAGCCACGGGATCCGAAACCCCCCCTCCTCTCTCCTACACCATTCATTCCAACCATCGTCCTCGACACTGCTTCAATCCCGTTTCGTCTTTGAACCTCACAGCACACATCTTGTCGCTGCTTCATGCCTATGATGAGCGACGGAACCTTCGTATAATCAACCACACCATGGCTGCTACTCATTTCTGCAGTGGGAAATACAGGTACACTGTTCAAGTTCGGTTCACCCCAGAAACCATTGCTCGCAATAGGAAGATTCTCAAGGCTCAGATAATTACTCCTCGACTGATGGATTCGGTTACTATCAATTTCCTTCTGCATTGATGAGGCGTGAGTGAGAATCTTCCCAAAAATCTTCAAATCAGCTTTACTGCTAGGTTCCTCCGGGTCAGATAAACTTCGGGCATGTGCTGTCGGATGGTCACTGCTTTGTTCCAAGTTCCGCAAAGGAAGCTGCATTTCATCAGCAGAGCCATGAGCCTTTGAACCATTACACCTTTGCAAGTAGCATTCATGTGCTGAGTAACCAAACGGCATATTTTTCTCTAGTTTTTGGAGGATATGAAATGCTGGAGGCTGCTGTTTGCATCCAATGTCCCCATTCATCTCTATTTTGGTTGGCGTGTGCAGTGATAAGCCTTGGGGAATCTTCCGATTGTTTTCTGAACTGGCACAGTTCTCTTTGCTCCGCTTTACCCTAATGTCCTCAAATCCAAATGTTGTTGAAGATGCGTATCGTTTATGATTTCCACCATACTGGACAGCAGCAGAATGACAGTCTCTGGCATTCACTACCACAGAAGTTGTATCCTGCTCAGTAGAGATCATCTGAGACTGTTGCGTACAGTCCAACCCAGAAAAATCATTAGGCCGGCATTCTAGGAGTCCCAAACTGGAACTTGAATCATTTGTATCCATTCCCAGGTGTGATGTGTCTCCAACTGACTTTGACTTCCGCAAGGAGCAATGAAAGCCAGCTCGGCCACTAGGTACTAGCATAACACTCTTCTTTCCTATCTCGTTCATCAGTTGAAGTATTTTTTGGCAACATAAGTTTCTCTTCCTGTGATTCAGTTCCATGCCTTTCCTCGGAAACACTGGCTAGACCTCCAATCTCAACGACTTCGGATCTGGGTAGGGCCTCACCAGCAGCCACCAGAGATGGCAGTTCTTCCACAGAGGGATGCTGTCTAGTCACTTCATTTCTTGTAGCTAGACTTTCATTGAGAATTGAATCAACTCTAGACTTGGAATCTTCAAAATCAGCATTCCCAGGCAAATTCTTCTCCTCAGATATTTTCAGGTCAGCTTGCAAGTACATGTTCCCTCCAGGATCAGACTCATTGTGGTTTAAGCTCAAAACAGAAGAGGCCAAATCCACATCCATTTTAGAGCTTGATTTATTGCTGCAGATAAGTGATGCTGTTTCCAAAAGACAGGCATCTTCAGCATCGCTCCCACTTCTATCAGCGTCATCACTCAACAGCGTCTCTCCAGTCCCAGGAAATGGATGAATTAGATCTAGTCCAAGGCACTTCCGAGCCTTACTAAAGAAGACCTTGCATTGATCTCTAGATCTAGTTCTGACACATTGTGAAATCCTTGCAAAATCTTTCCCATAAGAAGATACAGCTTGTACAAATATGGACTTCTCTTCATCTGTCCAATCAGCAGAGTCCATTTCCCCACAGCTCTCATCTGAACAAGTCTCATTATCAGCATGTTTAGTTACAGACCCACCCTTCAGATACTTCCACTCCTGGTAGCTGTCTCTAGGATCAACAGCACTTGTGATGCAAGAATTTAATGCCTCGGATGAAAGAGAACCACATATTCCCACCAAAGCATCAGCTGCTGCAGCTTCTTTATCACTTCCATGAATATTAAAATTGATAGAGCTGTCATCACTGCATAATGTTTTAGAATCACTGTACCCTAGCAAGAACCTTCCTGAACAAGTCCTCTCAGAATATCCATCAGACCCAGCTGCAAGAACTGACGCTGCTCTCAACATGTCAAGAGGAGCAGCATTCAAATCCCGATTCCACTTTTTACCTGGGTTCAGCAAGTAGGCATTAGTAGGCAAAGACATCCCTGGCTTTTTATGCTCCAACTTCTTTGTTTTCGCAAAACCATCAGATTTGTGATTTTTGTAGTAAAACTCGACGCAATCTGCAGTTGTCTTGTGATCAAGAAAGGAAGCTATCTTCCTGAAATCTTTCCCAATAATGGCCAACTTATCCATGAAAGTTTCCTTCTCCGCGGAAGTCCAAGGATTGATCATAGCTCTTTCCTTCTCAACAGAACAGGGATCTTCCACTAAACCATTATTAGAAATAAACCTAGACAACATCTTCTCCTTCTTGTCTAATATTAAAGTTGGCATCTTCAAAGTGCTCCTGTAATGCTTGAGTTGGGTATCCATAAGCAACTTGCTTGCAGAATTTATGATTTCTGTGGTAGGGACCAGGCTACTTCCTGCTGTTAAGACCATGTTTAGGAAAAAAAATCGGAGGAGTTAGCACTGGAAGCATCACACTTCATAAAACTGAAAATCAAAAATGAAAGGAAAGAGCAAAAAAAAAATGCAAGCAAGCTGTTATCTGTTGACTTTGTAAAAAATAAAAATAAAAACTGTAAGCTGCAACCATGCTACATAGGCACTGACATGACAACTTCGGCTTAGGCAAATACCAAAGCGCACACATTAGACATTTGGGCCTCACTCATCCTTTCATAAAGGAACTAGTTTGCATTTACTTCTTATTTATTATTCTGGGGGTAAAGATGCAATTAAGTCATGAGATTTTGTATAGAAAACAATGGGCCGAATAAGATTTATTTGCTGGAGTGGCAGAGCCAGGACAAAAGTAACTCCTCTCATAATTATGAACTCACGTATGATATACAATAATTTATTTAATTAGCCCATGAGTAAAACAAAATTATAACATATTTAAACAACACGTCACTTTGTTGTGAGAGCAAGAAGGGGGATGAAATTGAGATCATAACTAAAAGTGTGTACGTAGAAAAAGCCCACATATATAATCATTGATAGTTGAGAAAGCCTGGGAGAGCTCAATTGCCAAGTCCCAAAGAAGAAATGTCCGGATTTTAATTAATTAGAAACATTCAAGGAATAATATGCTCAAGCTAAATTGTTGACAGAGCGAGAAGGGATGAGATTGAGATCATAACACTGAGCGCATGCACGCACACATATGCACACATAAACATAATCATTGATAGTTGAGAGAAGGCCTGGAGAGCTCAGTTGCAAAGTCCTAAAGGAGAAACGCCCTTAATCTTAATTAATCAGAAAAATTGGAAGAATAATATGCTCCCATCAAAGAATATTAAAGAGAACTCAAGCCAATCCAAAGCCAAGTCCATATTTGTACAAATGTAATTTCCAGGAGTGCAAGTTTCATGAGTTCGATCACAATCCAATAACCACCCAACTTCTATTGATTTTGTTAAACTCAAAGCAAATTTGAACAATAGAAAATATACAAACCTGATCTAAACAACATCATCAGGAGAATCAACCAGCATCAGCAATCAATTCAAGAAAATAATATATTGGCCCAAGACCTAGAAGCAAGCTTTTAGGTTGAATTGGTTCTCCTATGTATGTCAGGCCTATTTTATTTCAAGTTTCCTTTCATAACAAATTGAAATCGAGGACTGCAGTTCGAATTTAGGCCCAACTGATGGTTTCAATGAATTTCCCTTAGTAGAGTTAGGCACATCAGTTTGAGTCTTACACTTGGTTAGCTTTCTTGGCTTATGTTTAACCGGTTTTTTGTTTTTTGTTTTTTGTTTTTTTTTGTGGAGGGGGGTTGTTAAGACTCGCAAATGAAGGGAGATTAATCAATTTACTAGCATTAATACTGGGGGAAAAAACAAGCATTACCAAAATGAGATAGAAAAAAACTGCACTTGTACACCCATCATCACAGCAATGACCAAATTGTGTGGATCACTTACCAGGGCAACAAGACCTTGAGCGAACTGAAGATCGGTGTTTCTGAAAACCAAAATGTGGCGTTCGCAGACTCAAGTCAATCTTTTTCTGAGATTTTGCTCGATATTTCCTTGTGGAAAGCCAATGCATATCCTCTTTCCACATGTGCAAAAAAGCTCGGAACCTATGGGACAGAACACTCTCCTTGAATCTTAAGAATCGTTTCTTCATCATAAACTTCTCTTTAATCAAAGAATCATTCTGCCAGCAAGCAATTTTGGAAACTTCAGAAATATCAAAATGACACCCATCTTTACGCAATAAATTATTAAATATTTCTGATGATCGAATAGCAACATCCTTATTAGAGGTCAATATATCATATACTACGTCTACTTCATCAGCACATAAACTGACACCAGCAGAACAAGGTTCTGCAGTTTTCACATCTGAAAACTTCTTAATACCCTCACATACAACAGTCTCCCCATTGGAATGATCAACTTCAATGTTCTTTGTTCTAGATGTGTCCAGATCCCCAAAGCATTCACTCTGCTTCAATACATAAGATGGAGAGGCTGCATCCCCCAATGCTAGCGGTTCAACAAATCTAGAAGTAGAAATTCCTGGACTGTCAATATCATCATTCTTAAGAGCACCACCACTATCATTCACTGCACCCACAGACAAATTTTTGGGAAAAATTTGCAATGATGCAGCCTTAGGGATCAGATTAGAGGTGTCAACTTGTCCTTCAAATGATTTTTCTTTGTCCACACCTAACAAAGAACTGGATACAGCAGCACAGGAGCAACTACTTCCAGATTCAGAATTTATTGACTTCAGTTCATTCTCAAGTTGATCAATTTCAGATTCAGTCATCTCCAAAGCCTTTAGAATATCCCCTTTCCGTCTCATCAACTTATTCATTGCAGTAGATCTCACAACATTAGAGTCCACTAAGCTTGAATCATCAGACTGTCCGAGTTCCATGATTGAAGAGCTCAAATTCGCGATTGAATTGAGATCCAAACCCTCTAAGTAAAAGGATTGTTCTTCCAGTTGATGCTGAACCACAGAATCTGGTGAACCACTTAAATTAGCTGTATCATCACCAACACTCATAGCCTTGACCAATGGTTTTTCCTCTCTGCCTGTTATGGAGAAAGAGTCAATTAGAAGGGGGGAAATGAAGCTTTACACCATAAAACACCTAGAGGACACAACCAACAACACAATACCAACAAGGATGATGATAATAACAATAATAGTGAAGTGTTAAGAAAATAGATATGAGGACAGATATACTCTTATTGGACTGCAAGGAAAACTAAAAGGAATCCATTAAACTGAGTACCAAATTATATTAATATATTCAATCAATGAATCAGGTCTATCTCACCCTTTATTTGCAAATAGAACTATTTATAAAGACCCTTCATAAAAAATGAAGGACATGCCCTGATTGAGGTAAAAACAACATACAATAACTGATGAAAGATGGCGCACCATGTGACAACCTATGCTAGATCTTTGCCCTACCTTAAGGTCTAAGAAGAAGTAGGTCTCATGTGACCTTCAAACCATTACTTCTAGATGAAATCAGTTGAGCATTCCAAAGAAAAACATAAATATGCCATAAAAATGTTCGCCATGCCACTCTAGTAATAAGGAACGTATAAAATTGCCACTCCACAGCCCAACAAACAGCAGGAACGGGGCAAAAATTAAGCCATACATGTGCATCAAGCATACAATCTCTATTCAAATCCCGAGTAAAAAAGATAGATGCTGACTCAATCAACTGAACAATGATATGAGGTGCTTCGATTGAGTAACCTGAACTGATGCAAAACCAAATCAAGCCAGGATGTGTAAGTTAACGATAGATAAGGGTCTGCCATTATGTAATTTTAACACCTCTCATTTGGAAAAGCAAAGGGAAGTTATTAATGTCCACATTTAGGCTCATGTGAATCTAAATTTTGTCTCAGAATTCTTATTCCCAAGAAACTAATGGTACTTAAAAAAAAATGTTTCCATGAAAAATCATAAAGAGAAATCTAAGGCAACGATTCGACAACTCCTTCCAGGGATTCATCAGCTACATGAACTGTTCTGCAACAAAGTTAAAAACATTAACAGAGCTGGTTGGACAAGCACAAAAACAATTTCTGAATATAAAAGATCCCAAGCATTTCCTAAGAAAGCTAAACAAAATCATTACTGAATTTTTATCGTGCCATTTACTTGCACCCATATACTAACGAGAAGGAAAATGTGCATAAAGGGGGACTGCATGCACAAGGTTACCTGCTTTGCAAGGGTTCCCTAAAAAAGAAAAAAAAAAAGAAAAAAAAGAAAAAGAAAACAACAAGAGCCTTAGACGATCCAAAAAGTGAGGGCTCGCCCAGCTGAAGGAAGTCGCCAGACTGGGAAGCTTAGGAGACTAAAAGACCGCATATTAAAATAATAACAGGTGAGAATACACACAATCTTTAGCATGTTACAAATTAAAGCCACCTCTTTCCACAACAAATGCATTAACCCTCATATACTACATATAAAAACATGACATAGACATTTGGTACAACTTAAAAACAACTTGGTAGCAAATTCGACTTCTTCGGGTACCAATGATATCAAAAATGTAATTTTAAAACATCCAGCAAACAATCAGTATCACTGGTACTAAGCTACTATCAAACAGTTCAATAGAACATTAATTTTGTTTGCCACATTATCTTCCTACTAGTATTTTCAAACATTAACTCAAAGAGCACCACATTCACTGAATAAGATAAACCACAAAACCAATATAATCCATGAAAGCATGAATAAATAAGTACTTGATGTTTACCTGGTGAAGAACTGCGAGCAACAGAAGTTGGAGTGGCAGGAGATGCACAATCTGAGAAGCCAATAACTCTGGGGCTTCTCACAGCCAAATTAGAGCCAAGAGAATGAGCAGATTCTGCATTTTTGCTTACACTTTCATCAGGGCCTTCAACCTTCTTCTTCTCATACTTTGCAAGCCCCTCCCCCCATCCAAGGCGCTGCTTCTTCCTTAAAGATGTCTCCTCAGATGGGGCAACATATGTTGCACACGGTGCAGCATCAGCAGATGGGGACCCAACTGGCGTCACATTCTTGGTCTGCACATTTGTCTTTGCTTCAACGATATCCACAGCAATGTTCCTTGAACTACTGGAGTTGCTGAAACCAGAGCCCCGCGATGAAAGGCTTCCAGAGCGTGTCCATTTCAGAGGCCTCCAATCACTTGAGCCCAGTGAATTCTCTCGGTCAGATCTCTGTCCTGTGCCCAATCCATTGACAGTACCCATCTTATCATGCTGATCTTTAGAGTGAAGTTCATCCCATGTGTTTACAAAGTCAGAATAAGGATGAGGGGCGTACGTTAGCATGTCATCTGCTGACCTCTGAACATTCATGTCAAGCTGCCTGCTTGAAACATTGGATGGCACAGTACCGCTTTCAAACTGGTGCCCTTTCCAATCCTTTCCTCTGTTATCCCTGCTACTCCTGCTGTATTTCCCATCTGCACGGGACCCAGATGGTCGATAGCTTCCATCTTCGAGAAATTTGTCAGCTGATCTAGAGGGAGCAAACCCATGACTAGATTCTTCGGGAAGCAGGTGCCAAGTTCCCTGCTTACCATGACCTTCAGCAAGAAATATTTAAAATAAAATAAAAAAAGAAAATTTCCAACAATCAAAACAAGCAAAACATAGTCTCTGGAAACGAATAACATTCCCTGAAAAATCTAAGGTCCTAGATGTTAATATCCCATATAAGTGGTACTTAGTGCACAATGAACCACAAGTGCCCACGAGGAGAAAAAGGAGGAAGAAAGCCGACGAGTGACAGCTACCCCGAAACCCTAACCTACAGTAAGCTTCCAACATACACATATAACCCCATGCCTAAAGGCCAAACAAGAAGTGAAGTGAATCAAAAAAATAATGGGGAATCACAGATCTACATAGTGATGAGAAAGGGGGGAAAAAAAGCCTAAAAGGTGCCACAATTGAAGAACATGAAACAGAAATTTAGATCTGGACCCAAGAGGGAAAAAGGCATCAAAGAAGAACAGAATAGCAAATAAGGAACGAGAAGCCAGAAGAAAAATCAAATTCCTCAAACTAAATCATTGATCTCCAGAGAGAAAGAAATCAAAAGGATGCAGCAAGAAATAGAAAACTAACCAGAAGGAAGCCTGCGAAAGTCGGGGGAACCCCAGCGAACAAAGTCGCGGGAGCCATGGTGCGGCGACTCCCTCCATCTTGTGGCGCCGGACCCTAACTCTGATCTCTCGTGCTTCCTCTCCTTGTACGAGTCCTTCCGATCCCAAGGAGGCGGCTCCGGCGGCATCAAATTGGAACCCCAATAGCATGGGCAAGCGCCAACACACGAAATCTAGGGTTTGTGACTCTAAAAGGACAAGCCAAGATTTCTAGGGTTTCCTTCCGCGGAGAGTTTCTGTGCCCTAAATCTTTCGAAGGCAACGAACAGGTACCATGGATGATGGTTGATTTCTCACCCTTCGTATTCGCGGGTCTCTCTCTCTTTCTCGCCTATCTCCCTCTATTTGAGTTTCTGATTCTCTCTCTAGATTTTCTCTCTCTTCTGTTGCGGGAGAGGGCTGAGGAAAATCTGACCATAAGAGAGAGAGAGAGAGAGAAAGGGAGGGAGAGAGAGAGAGAGAGAGTTTAGTCTCCTCCTTCGATAGAGAGGATCGTATCTCACAGCGCCGATAAAGCGGAATGAACTCGTCTCTCGCGTCCGGAAGAAAACCACTTTCTCTTTTTTCTTCTTCTTCTTTTTTTTTTTGAAGATAAAGTTTATTTACGTTTTCACCCCCATGAGTTGCTAGAATTAACCAGTATACGATCGCTAAGTTTGTAAGTAAATTAATTGTGACATTCTAAATTAAAAACCTATCCTTTTTTAACTATGACCCGTTTCAAAAGATCGAAGAAAAAAAATAAATTATTAAATTAATAGCAAATTTAATGATGGTAGGGCCAATTGTTAGTAATTTGATGGGCACATTTGAGTTTTTAATTCAAATTTAATGATTTCATTAATCTAATATAATATGACAATTAGCCACTCTTTAAAAATTTTATACATCAAATTGGTCACTATGAAATATGAGAGACTAATTAACTCTAATCCCAAACTTGAGGGGACCAAAAAGATAAATCCCTTTAGTTTTTCCTTCAACAAGTAAAATAAAAAATTTATTGGCGCCAAATGTGAGTGCTCTACCCCCAAAGCTCAATTATAAGAAAATTCAATATAATCAAAATCTACTTTCGTCTAAACTCTTGCGTGCACTGTGTATGTCACATTTATGGTCAAGCCTGACATTCCATTGGTCTCTGGATCAAGTAGACAACTTTTTTATAAATTTTAGGGATTAAATTATCGTTTTTTAAATATGATAAACTAAATTGGTACTAGCTTCGAATTTAAGGGACTAAAAAAAAATTCCAATCGAAGTCAATTAGAGTCTCCATGTATAATAATTTCATAATTCAAATATAAATATTGGGATACGGTTAATATTCAAGAGGTAAGCACACAAATAATCCTTAATTTGATGTATCATCTATCTTATTAGTTTATGTTCCGGCCTCCATTTAAGTCCTTTTTGTAGTAAATAAATTCTTTATTAGATATTTTTGAAATCTAATACTATTATTATTATTATTAAATGGGGAATGCATTGGTATAGACAAATTAAGCTAAAAGAATTTCACTACTGCTCTGGTAGGTCGCTTAAACCAAGTCACCGTCTATGAGCAACCGGCTCATTCTTTAACAGGCACGCGGTCAGAGCTATTGAGCATTTACATCAATTAACATTTCAATTTGAATTCCATTTATTATGGTCCCATATTTAATAAATTTAATATAAATACTAATGTACTGTATTTATAAATGCTGAAACACGATCTCCATGGTATTTCTTAGCTTTCCAATCGTAAGGAGTTTCTCTTTTAAGGTACACAAGTATCAAGTCCAGGCCATTGGCCCGATAGCTGTTTAATAGTATTAGTCACATTTACCATAATTAAACTTAAATAATCATAAGATAGAACAACAATTTTTAAATAAATGCAACCTTATTCATGACTTTTAAGTCTAAACATGTTATGTAGTGTATAATTTCTATTAGACATTATATTAAACATATAATGTTCACAAAAAAAATCTTATACAAACCATAAATCATTCCCAAAAGGAGTACGTTGTTAGTCTAAAAACATTCACAAAATAAAAGTAAATAATTCAATTGTAAGAACCATGAACAAAACCATAAAATCAAGGATGCAGGAATCTGAAGCATTCTTGTCCCAAAAATTAAATTTAATCAAGAAATACTCTCTAACTAATATTATTGATGATAACCAATGTTTATAAATTATCTTGCTAAAGTGCAAGTTGGCACAACTATAAATTATACAATCGTCACGTAAAACATAAAATGATAAAGAATTATGAGTAGAGTGGTATGAATGATAGCCTTTAAATAGAAACCACATTTCATTAAAGAAAGGCTTGTAAGTGAAACATAAAAGCCTAATATGTAGATAAACCGCAAATGAACCAATAATTGCATAGATCTTTTAAGAAATAATGATCTAAAGAAGAGGACAAGACATGACTCAAGCCCGAATAAATTATAGTTCCCTAATTTTCTTGATGAATCACAAAAGGCCTAAAGGCCGAGAAAAATGCAAGTGAAGTTGTAAATCTTAATGCTTGGGTAGACAGCAATTGAATCAATAATTCAAGAATTCTCAAAAATGAATGCGAAATATACAGCCATCTAACTCAACCAAATATGATGCTCATCACACCTCTCTGGTTCTCCGTTATTGGTTGGCATAAGGGACCTCATCAAACAAAGGAATTTAGATCGCGCTGAAAGAATGAGAAAAACAAAGGATGAAATGTCTTGAAATGAATAATAAAATAAGGAAAAGGACAAAAGAAGAAACATTAGTATCAAAATAACTCGTTTCAACCATAAAAAAAATCTCTATTATAAATGAAAATTATAAATTAGATAAATGTTAGGATTTGTGGGTAGAGGACCTCAGGAGTTGAGATTTCATGCTAGGTAGTATTACTTTATGCCTTCATCTGAGGTATGCCGGAAGTAGCATTGCTTTATGCCTTCTCTTTGTGTCATCAGTTTCGCCGAGTAAGTTTTCCCCCGACATAGGGATAGCTACCGCTTGCTTGGTTTTGTACACCATTGATGCCATAGATTCAAGGTTTATTTTCAATCAAATTTCATTTTGAGGGCTTTATTGTTGATTAAAATTAATCGGAGGGAGTGGAAGGGGCTTGATCTTGATTTGAATTTAATTGATGGGAGTGAGAGGGGTTTGGCCTTGAAAGGAGTTTTAAATGAAATGACTCTTTATTGAGAAGGAAAGCTGGCAAGGGTAGGAGTTTTGAAAAGTTCACATGCAATTAATCGAAGGAAGTAGAAAGAGCTTGGTCTTGATTTGAATTTAATTGATGTTAGTGGGAGGGGTTTGGTCTTGAGGAGAGTTTTTAGTGAAACAAATCTTTATTTGGAAGGAAAGGCGGCAAGGGGATGAATTTTGAAAAGTTTACATGGAAGCCTCTATAGAATGCCACGTGATTATCTTTGTTTCTACTTCCATATTTAAGATAGATGAGAAGAAAAAAATGACTTTGAATTTTAAGAGACAAATAAATTTAATTCCACGCAAAATTGAATCTTTTTTTTCTGTGTGATTTATAGTGGCTTTGTAAATCATTTTAGGGAAAAAGTATGCGGGGAAATTTCATTTCGTGACATCCAAAATTGGCTTGTTTAATATTTATTTAGAAAATTTCAACCCTGTAGGTTAAATGAAAAATAAATAAGGGGACATGAAAAATTTCTTACAATTTTATTATGTATTAGGTTCTTATTTATATTTAGAACTACCGAGAAATCTAAACCGAATATGTACATGCGATGAGCGAGAAGTTTATAACTCTTAACTTTTCATGAACATTCAGTTTGTACGATTGAAAATTTCAAAATAAATCAAGACCGGCATCGTTTTGATCCCGGTGTTTTATTTTCCTGTGGTACAATGTTCAAGTGACCTTAATGCTACGCTCAAGGCGACTTCAAACGGAATGGACTGTGGTTTGAAGTTAGTATCAATAAATTGCACGAAAAATAATAAGAATTTTCTTTTTTTAAACTTAGCCTCGAAAATATGTAGTTTTGATCTAAACCTCTCACTGCAAAAGCCACACCCAACCCACAGGTCTCCCTCCGCTTTCGTGTTCCCTGAAATGTCATGCAGCTTTGAATTCGTGCATACCACTTCTGTCTCTTTTACAACTGCAGTAAAAAAATTAAATAAGTAATAAACTACAAAAAATTGACTGGTTGCTCTTAATACCATCCTCTTTTGCTCCTGTTCTGTCTCTTAACAGTTCCTCTCTTCTGAATTAATTCTGTAATTTATGCTGGATTTTTGTGTTTTGGTAAATGAAAAGATAACTCGAAAATCCCAGTATGTATTTTGCTAATTTCCTTTTACTTTTAAAGTACCCGCATGTTTTTAATGACTTAACCGGATCTGCTTCCTTTCCCGTTCCTCTCTCCAATAGATGGTACAGTTTGCACTACTTTTTAAAATTTGAATAGTATAGATGGTAAAAGAAATACAAAAATACATATGCTTATTAATTTTCGAGTGATTAAAAATGTAAATCCTATTCATCCTAAGTATAGAAAATTTAAAGACTATTTTTAAGTCTAAATTTTTTCCTATTTTAAATGAATATGTTTTACATTTTAAAATCACTTGAAAATTGATAAGCATATGTATTTTTACATTTTGTTTCCATCTATATGATTCAAATTTTTTTTAAATATACTAAACCAGAAAAATTATACAAAATATACCATGAACCGGAGAGGAGGGGAATCAGAGAGGATCCGGATCCCTCTGCACCCCTTCTTAAGTCATTTTTAAATAATTCTCTTGATTCATTTTATAATTTTTTAATCGACGTAATTTGATGGCGTCACTGAAGGAGAGGGGAGGAGGGAATCGGGTTTTGGGTAGGAGAGAATCTTTTCCCAGAAAGGAGAGGGTGTGAGTTGTTGCTGGGGGAGACATGCGAGAGAAAGAGTTATTTTATTTTATTTTATAGTATTTTTAATTAAAAGTATGTAGTTTTAGGGTTAAGCCTTAAATTAAATAGGTTTATTTAAGGTTTAGCTATAAATGTCTTTTCCCCGAGAAACAAAGCTCAAACATTGCATATAAAATGGAGCAAAAGCTAGACTTGTATGGATATAGATAAAGTTAGAGCCAATTAGAGGGTAAATTTTGACTTCATCGATTCATAATTACTATTTTATCTGCTCAATTTATGAAGACTAGCTTTAGTCGCACGTTGTACTGTGGGTGCGGTTCATGACCCTTAATAGTTTTTTAGCCATTTTGTATTTTTGGAGGGTGTTTATGGTCATTTTAGTGGATTTTTATAATTTACTATGATTATATTGGTCTTTTTCCTTTTTTTTCTTTCAAGGATATTTAGGTCATTTTGTATTTTAGAAATATGCAAGGCATTTTTCAATTTGTTCAAGGATAATTTAGGGAACCCAAAAGAGGAGCCGGCTCAATTTCACTGTTTACACCCCCTTCCTTCTTGCGTTATAAAAGTAGTGCAAGGACAATTTGGGAAACCTGAAAGCAATTGATGCAATTTCACTGTTTACCCTCCCTTTTCACTGTTCACCCCCTCCCCTTCCAGCATTATAATAGTAGAGATACCTTGCCATCATTAAAAATAGTAATTATCTTTTATTATTGCTAAAGGAGATAAATAAAATTTATCGATTTTCCAATTGATCATTAGAAAATTATTTTAATCAATTCGAAGTTAATTGAGTAAATTTGACTTCTTCCGGCCTCTCTACCTCATTACAAAAGGTTCTATATTTGCTACAATTCAAGTCGAATATTTTTGGATTTGTGCATTTCTTTCGATTTATTTTTCGAGTTCATTATAAAGATTAGTACATGGGTTATGTTCTTGGCATTCTGTTTCTCTTGATGGGTGCATGTCACACTTCTCCTCAGGAAGAACAGAAGAGCGGTAGAATCACCAAATTGCCTGGTCAGCCACAAAATATAGGATTTTCTTAGTACCAGGGTACGTAACCGTGAATCAGGAGAAGGGAGGGATTTGCTCTGCTGGCTGATCGAGTCCCCGGTGAGTCCTAATTCCGAGTCACGGCCACCGGCTTCGTGGCTAAAAGGCAGTCTTGGGTACTCCTCGGTTGGTTATGGTGCTAAGGATATTTTATATCCTAATATATTTATATTCTGATATATATTATATAGATATAAACCGAATTGAATGGGTTTTAGCCTATTAACCTATAAACGCTAGATATATTTTATATATATAAGGTGGAGGCAACGATCTAAATATTTTAAACTTAATACTTAGAGTACAATGTTTTAAGTAATCAAATAAACTCTAACACGTGGCACCACGGGGAGACCCTCTACTTAAATCCATATGCATGTGATGATGGTACGAAACAAGAAATGAAATTGGCCGGACGTTTTATTTTTTGGTAAGCACTAAATCTTCTCAATGGTCATTGTTGATTTAACGACAAGGAAGAATGTGGAAACTGATAAACAGTTGGTAAAGATTGCTGGGAGAGACGAGGTTAAAAGATAATTTTTGGCCTTCACTGTTTTTGTTCGTCAAATGCTTGTTATTCATGTGAAGACTTCGCCAGAGGTAGTAATCTTCCCTTTTTCTTCCCTCTATACGCTCGTTCGAGAAAAAGAGTTTTTGCCGTAGGAACATGCAATGTCCTGAATTTTAATTTTGGCATATTTAAATAATGTCGAGAATTGGGTATGTGGATTTGCAGCTGAAGATGCATTTACATTTATCGTCAATTGGTTTGAAAGATTTACGCACTATAAGCACAGATAATTTGGTATAAGTGATATGTTTGCTCCCGCAGATCGGAGGGGGAATATACAAGGAATAACTATTACTACTTCCATTCGTGATCCTAAAAAGGAGTTATTTCTCTCATACTCCCCCTCACAGTTTGTATTACATTTCCACGCATTAACTATTTAACTCCCATTTGTTGGCATGTGTCAAAATTGATTTACTTTTTGGCATGACATGTCTCATTTCATTTTCACCGGAAACAGCTATCATTGACACTCTTTATTGTCATTACAGAGGAGGAGGATTTTATTGAAAAGCATCGATACTGATTAGCTGTGTAACAATTTATTTTTTACTGCCTCATTAAGGGAAAACAACTTGATGTAGAACTTAATCATTGGATGAATATCTTCCATAAGGTTCAATTAGCTGCTTGCTTACTGAGAATTATTTGGCCCGATTTTTAATGTGTATGTTCAGCTTCACTCATTCATGGTGCTTTTGGTTCACAAAATGGACTGAGGTAGTGGTACAGTAAGTATAGCATTAAGCGAGAAATACCCATTTATGTATGAGTGGAGTAGGCAGTGATAGGTATTTCCTGAGATCCATGAACGGATACATCTCCTTGATTTGGCCTTGAGGTATAAAGTGAACTAGACATGGTAACGACTATTCCATAAGAATATAAAAAGTGGGTGGAATAATTATTACCACGAATCAAATATGACATTGTTGTTTTTTCTTTCAATCCAATGAAAATCTTACGATCATCTTACGAGATTTTTCATTTATGATGTAGGTCTGGGTGGAGCGTCGAGAGCTAACCCTTGTAACTGTACGGGGTGAAGGACATGAGGTTCAGGCCCATCGTCCTCTAGAGGCTTTATTAGTTCTCTTTGAATGATTCTTGAATAACACGCTCATGCCAAATGAATGGGACTAGTTTGATTCATGTGTGGGGGCATCCTAGAAATGTAACGCCGGTTTGGGCCGGCCTTAAGACTGTTCATCAAGTTTTTATAAAGGCACGTCTCAATTTTTACACTATTTAAGAATGATGTTATTTGTAAATCATATTAAAGAATTAAAAAAAAAAAGTAGAAAAAAACAAGATTGAAAGGACTTCCTCCTCCCAAAAATTTGGGCCCTTTATATAGGGAAAAAAGGTGGGTAAAGTTGTAATTTTAGAAATCTTGCGGCGTTGACCAAAGCACTAGTAGTCAATAGTCAAGTATCCCATAACAAATTTTAAGCTCTTTCACATGGGGATTAACGTAACTTGAACGAAGCACTAGACGTCATGCATCCCATGACAAATTTTAAGCTCGTTCACATGGGGATTAACGTAACTTGAACGATTAAGGAGAAAAAGATTTCCCAGGTTTGGCGGGTCCTATTCTAAAAGTGAAGGACTGCATCATTATTTGATGGTTTGGTTCATTTTTAGAATTCCAGATAGTAATTATTATTATATTTTAAAAGTAATAATGCAGTATTTGTCATAAACTCATGTAACAATTGTTACCATAATGCAGTCGCTCGTTTAGGATTTGTGGAAATAAATCCTGCACTATTCTTCACTCCACCCCATCTCACCGTAGTTCATTGGGTCCGGATCCTCTCCCGTTTTTCCTCTCCGGTCTTGGTATATTTTGTTCCATTTTTTTCACTCAATGTATTTTTAAAAAATTAGAACTGTATAGATAGAAATAACATACAAAAATAAACAATCCTATTAATTTTCAAGTGATTTCGAAATCTGAAACCTGTTCATCCAAAGCAGGGAAAAAATCAAATGTGAAAATGGCCCTGAATTTTTCCGGACGGATTGGATTTGCATTTTCTAGGCCAATTAAAAATTACTAAGCCTACGTATTTTTTATACGCTGTTTTTATCTGTATGGTTCAAATCGTTTTAAAGTATATTGAACAAAGAAAAATGGAACAAACTGCACTAAGACTAAAGAGAAAAAACGGGAGAGGATCTATTTCCGTAGATCATTCTCATCTCAACATTCACACACATTCCCACGCCTTTTCATTTTCCTTTATGTTTCTATCCCTCGAGCCTCAATGAGTTTAAATTGTTTTAAAGTGTATTAAACAAAAAAAATGGAGCAAACTGCACTAAGACTAAAGAGAGAAAACGAGAGAGGATCTATTTCCGTAGATCATTCTCATCTCAAAATTCACACACATTCCCACGCCTTTTCATTTTGCTTTATGTTTCTATCCCTCGAGCCTCAATGAACGAGGCATTCATGATCCATCTTCAAATGTCGTCTTTAAATTGGAGATATTCCTAAATCAATGGCCAACAAGTTCCCTCCCTCCTCAACATTGGCATTAGTAACAAGTATATCTAGATCTGTAGGTGCACATGGCTGCAATTGACAAGCACACTGCACAATATTCTCACGTGTAATTTTCTATTTAAAATGAAAATAATAAGAATGATGGTTGGATAGTGAATTAATTTTTCATTTTTTTCCCTCAAGCCATTAGCATTTTTTTTTGTAACCAAAAAAAGAAAAGAAAAAACACACAGTAAAATTTAATAGTAAGCCTTAGTTCAGCCAATAATAATTTGAATTCTTATTGTGAACATAAGGAATTAGAGTTTAGATTCATGCTATTTTACATGAATTTGCTTCTAAAATAATATATATTTTTTTTTAAAAAAAAAATAAATAATAACCATTTATAAGAAAGCCACGCCATTTTAGGAGCGGGGCTCATTTTTAATTTCCCAAACAAATAAAATAGGACAAAAGTTGGGGGGAGGCATTTTTGTCCTCCCATGAATTTCTATCCAAGAAATAATTCGCTGGGCCCAACCATGAGCAACACGGGCCGAACGGCCACCCATATCTCATGACCATCACCGTCGTGGTAATAATAATAATTATTATTATTATAATTATTATTATGATTGAGGATGAATAATATTCGATTAGAAGTATGAGACCTTTTCTATCGCGGCGGACCTTAAAACAACAGATAATTATAGTCCGCGCCGCTGGGGCGAAAGGGCCGACAAGTCCCATGTGCTATTCCTCTCTCGCTGACGAATGAAGCAACTAAACCCAATCCTCAATCCTAAAACACCTTAAAAGTAAAAGATTAATCGACCAATTAGCAATGCAGAAGAGCGCACAAGGGCAAGGAGAGAGATTCACATCATTCAAAGTCATTCACGCCGCCTCCAGCGGAAGTATTATAGTATGGAACTATATTTCCCTGCGAGTCTGCATCAATGTCGACAGCTCCTCTCTCTCTCTCTCTCTTACTCTCTTTCTCTCTCTTTAAATAGTTACGGAAGTTAATGGGCATTTTCAGATAAATCTCCCTTGAAATCCATGTTTATTTTGGGATCTGGGTTTCTGGGCACTGTTCCCTTTTGTTTTTGCTCATTAATTGGTAAATGGGTGATTCAGTTTCTTATTTTCTTGGCTTCCTCCTCTTTCTTCTTCTGGTTCTGGGTACACTGCAAACTTCTTCTTCTTCTATTGAAGAACAAGAGAGAGATAAAATCATAAATTTACCGGGTGAGCCAGCGGATGTGGGATTTTCTCAGTACTCGGGCTATGTCACTGTGAATGAGAAAAATGGGAGGGCCTTGTTCTACTGGCTGACTGAGTCGCCGGCGAGCTGTAATCCCGAGTCGCGGCCACTCGTGCTGTGGCTCAACGGCGGTCCGGGCTGTTCTTCTATTGGTTATGGCGCTGCTGAAGAGGTTGGACCTTTCCGAATTCGCCCAGATGGGAGAACCCTCTACTTAAACCCATACGCATGGAACAACCGTACGTGAAAAATTCAGTAAAAGGCACTTATCTTTTCTGTGTTTATGATAGGTTTCTTAGGGAGCCTTTTCATTTTATTATTATTATTATTATTTTGAATTCTATGCTTTTAATCGGATATGACTTGTGAAATTTTTTTGCAGTGGCAAATATGCTTTTCCTAGAATCCCCAGCGGGTGTTGGTTTCTCCTATTCAAACACCTCCTCAGACTTGCATACTGTGGGTGACCAGAGAACAGGTAGTTCATACATCACTATTTCCAGATCTGAAAAGTTCTTTAGTTCACGTATATAATTTTTAAAAATAATTTTTAACATCTTTAGATGTTGTTGGGATCTGGGTGTTGTGACCTTGTAGCTGAAGATGCATACACATTTCTTGTCAATTGGTTTGAGAGGTTTCCACAGTATAAGAACAGAGATTTTTACATCACCGGAGAAAGTTATGCAGGTACTCCACATCTGTTCTCAGATCATCTTCTTCTTCTTCTGATCAATCCATTTCCAAGTATAAGTGAATAAAAAAATAGTCTATTTCCAGCAATTACCCCAACCAATGATGAACAAAATAAACTTTTGGCATGCACTTATATTTCAGGTCACTATGTTCCTCAGTTGTCTCAGATTGTTTATGAAAGAAACAGAGGAAATCCAAATGCAACTATTAACTTCAAGGGTTTCATGGTGAGTTTGTGGAGAACTGACAAATAGTTAGCCTTTTGGTAAAGAACTATTTATTTTTAAAACATAAAAATAAAAATTGAGGTGATTTTATTTCATAGGTAGGAAATGCTGTCATCGATGATTACCGTGATTATGTTGGCACCTTTGAGTACTGGTGGACCCATGGTTTGATCTCTGATTCCACATATCGGATTCTACAAGTTGTTTGTGACTTTGGATCCTCTCAGCATCCACCAGCCGCGTGCAGCAAGGCTCTTGATGCTGCAGACCATGAGCAGGGAAACATCGATCCCTACAGCATCTATACGCACCCTTGCAACGATACCTCTTCCCTAAAGCGCAATTTAAGAGGTCATTATGTAAGGACATGGGCAGTTTTCGCAATAATTTTTAGGCCCACAATGTTTGATAGCACTATTATTACATAGTTGCTTCTTCTTTTTTTTTGTCCCTATGCATGCTTTATGAGTTTTCTTATATGCAGCAGTCGTATTAAAATCTTTTGCATCAATAGTAAGTTCTAGAGAATGAAAACATACAATCTGCATTAGCTGTTTCATGCTTAATGTTTCATGCATCAGCATTCAAAATTTCATAATTTGAAGGACCACCCCGTTCTTAATACACAAAAACTGTTTTTCCTCTTCTTTCCTTGGGTCTGTTTCATTCTTCCTTTATCTTTTTCTCCCATCTTTTCATGCTTGGGACCAATTGTCCTCTAAAAGATTAGCGATAGGAGCGTATGGCACATGTCACTTGAGTCATTTTTATTTTATTTAGTATTTAATTTTCTAGGAACAGTGTGTGATGCAGACCACATATCAGCTAGATAAAGGCAGCACTGTAGTGTTCCAATGGTGGTCCGGGAAGGGCGTTGGAGAGGGGTGAACAAACATGCCAGTATCCATCATCTTAACTCTTTGAAAGGGTCAAGACCAGGGGAGAAAGAAATAAAGACAAGAAAAGACAAGAAAAGAAAGAGCTCTTTGAAAGGGTCCCCTGCCCTCCTCTGTGTGTTCATGACACACAGAATCTCATTAGAAGGCGAAGATTGGTCCTTATGATCTTTTTTTTTTTTTTTTTTTTTGAACTATCGCTGAATTAGCCGTCGTGCCTAAAATTCTCAAACACCATAATCCTATGATACATATTCATCAACACCATACATTTTACAAAGTTTGCATAGGAGATCATCCCCCTCTTAATTTCATTTTGAACTCCTAATGACCATAACTGGATTCGTTTAAGATATTAGCAGATTAATTCTCCAATTTAGAACTAAACCAATGTTTTCCCTACTATGTATCTTTAGGTTCACACCGAGTGCCACAGGTGACTCAAAATAGCTTTATTACTTGAACTGCATATCCGCTTCCATTGTCATTTCTACTAGGAAACAATCACAACTTGTATCCCAACAGTGGTATTGTATTTCAATCCTCTTCAACTATAATACGGTTCGATCGCTTCTGTTAGCTAATGGCATTACTTTCTAATCAGCCATGGATGTCTAGAGCATATGATCCCTGCACTGAAAGATACTCGACCGTTTACTTCAATAACCCAGAAGTTCAGAAGGCACTTCATGCGAATGTCACTCGCATTTCATATCCGTGGAGCACGTGCAGGTATAAAATCAGCTTCTTGGTCTTAAGATATTTTCCTTGTACAGCCTGGTCTCCATGGTAGAGCTTTTCATCATCTTCTTTATGTTTTTTTTGAACCCTGTAGTGATATTATTGGAGGAGACTACTGGGGGGATTCTCCAGTGTCTATGCTTCCTATCTACAAAGAACTCATTGCTGCTGGTTTCAGGATATGGGTATTCAGGTAGGGTTCTCTTTCATTAGGATTTTTACTTTCATCTGACCAACCAAAATGCTTTCTTCCATTAGAGTAGCAATATTGGCCCATTTAAGGGTTTACCTATGCTTTCACCCATTTTTAGAGGTACACCGTTCGAATATTTTTGGTCCTGAATCTGATCATGCCTTGGAATTCTCTGCCCAGCGGAGACACTGATTCGGTTGTCCCTATCACCGCGACTCGATACTCCATCGACGCTCTAAAGCTTCCAACAATTACCAACTGGTACCCGTGGTATGACAAGGGAAAGGTAAGTCCAAATAAAGACTTGATCTCTTAACACTCATTAATTTGAACATCAGATTCACTCAAAAACCAAACAACACCACTTGCAGATTTCTTACCATTCTGTGATGTATAGGTTGGTGGGTGGAGCCAAATATACAAAGGGCTAACGCTAGTAACTGTGAAGGGAGCTGGACACGAGGTTCCGCTTCATCGCCCTCGACAGGCTTTTATTCTTTTTAGCTCGTTCTTGCAGAACAAACCCATGAATAAACTATCCCATTAGTGTGATTCATTTATACTTGTGGGGAATATACAGTTCATTGAAGAATAGGTCATACTGGGGTCGTCAGAGAAAAGATAAATAAGGAGTGATTCGTTCCATGCCCCTCCATTCTTGCTGCCTCAAAGTCAGCTCTTGTTTCCTTTTCTTCCCTTTTCCTTTGCGGGTTCTTCTCAATTTATAGTTTCCTTTTTCTCCTTTTGTTTGCATAAGATTGCCCCACAAATGGGAAGATTACATACAGTCTGCAGTTTCTGTTATGTAAATTGTTCATGTGAAACCCAATTCCTTTCAAGCAAGGCAAGATGAACTCAATCAAGTTTAACGCGCAAGTTGACGCATTGATTCAATTTGAGGAAATCATGTGTTGCCAATTCCTCATTACAATTTATAATGCAAGCCTTTGAGTGTGTATGTGTTCGGTGAAATACATGTATGAAAGTGTTCGATGCTAATGTCCCATTGTAGACACATTTGTGCGTTGATGCAATTTGAGGGAATCATGTGAAACATAATTTTGTGTTTCTTGGTGAAACATAATTTTGTGTTTCTCGGGCAACTCTCTGTTATCATGAGTTGCAGTTTCAGATAGATTAACAATGCTATGCACAAAAAAGATTTCACGGTAAAATCACGAAAGGCTTATGTGTCAAGAATTTATAAGATCACAAGTTGTGATTTACTAAAACACGTTCAACTAAATTTGTGTCACGTATGTCTTTTGTGATTTTATTATGAAATCCTTTATATACATAGAATTATTGCAAACAAATATACCATAGCATATCATGCACTAAGCAAACCATATTAGTGTTGTAATCCCGCAACTTCCCTTATGATGTTCTATCTTATAGCCAAAAATATCAAAGTCTTA
Organism: Santalum album; assembly: GCA_034195605.1. Taxonomy (NCBI): domain Eukaryota; kingdom Viridiplantae; phylum Streptophyta; class Magnoliopsida; order Santalales; family Santalaceae; genus Santalum; species Santalum album. The sequence continues at coordinate 16,938,367 of CM067266.1, read as the reverse complement.
GAAGAGGAGGCTTCATCTTCGCTTCGTTTTCATATAAATTCAGAGGATGAGTCGAGCTCAAGTAAATTTTTTGAGCCCAGGCTCAAAATTACTTCGTTCTGTCAGCCCTCCTCCATATTGTCACTCCCTTAAATATATAGGCCCATTTTTAATAGAATGATATAGTTTTGAATCAAGGATCGAAGATTTTATCATAGTCCGTACCCAAGCTCCTATATTCTCATAAATCAAATGGGTCAGGGTTATATACCAGACATAAATTGGTTCAGGTCCTGGGTCTAGGCCTGCCTAAATGGATTAATAGGCATAAACAACTTTGTTGTTAATCACCTCGTACGTTTAATTATTTTTGCGTAGGGAGCGGCAAATAGACTAGTCAATATGAGTTACGAGTCAAGATTATGAGCGGGTTGGTCGGGATCGAGTTACTATATAAGCGGGTTAGGCTGGGGATGGATCACGGGTTATGATTGTCACCTCTACCTCTACTTCTGAGTGAACAAGATTATATACGACAAGCAACAAAATTATAAGCACTAAAGATTTAAAGATCTAGCTAAATATTTACAAGGCGCTGCGAATACAAAAAGCAAGATCCTATACTTGGCTTCAGGAGTTACCAGGATTTCATTATGAACAACTATCTGTCGTCCCTGTCCAAAAAAAATCTTTTAGCTGTAACCCCTGCCCTACATCCACGAAATGAACGTTCATGATGTCAAAAAGAAAAATTTGATAATCTTCACTTGTGTCCTACATCCACAAATGAGTCAAAAAAAAAAAAAACGAAAAAAAGAAAAAAGAATGGGAATCTCTCACTTTTGTCCAGTTTAGTTATGGACAATATTTTCGATTTTCTTCGCTCTTTTTAGTTTTTATTTTCCAATAGAGAATTTTTAATATTTGTGTGTCGATTGTATTTAAGCCATGTCTTGAAACGACAATTGAGGACCATGCGACCCGGGACACGTGAGGTGTGCCGGTGAGGGCCATATGACTTCGGAGAAGTAGATTGATCATGGCTGAAGTTGTTATTGTCGTTGTTTTGATTAGTAATTACCCTGCATATTGGTTTTATGTGCATAACTGATCATGAGTTCATCGTGTATATTATTGTTGATGATAAAATCAAATTAAACATTTCACGAATTAATCTCCATTGCCATAATTTTCCTCTCTAATTCGTATCGTCTTGAGCAAGATTAGGACTGTCTTTTTTTTTTTCTGACGAGAATTAAAGAAGAAATTATCGGTTTTGGAGTGAGTAGACTTAAGTTTTTTAAAATATTATTTTATTAATTGTGATTATGTGAACATCTGAGACAGCATAACTAAACACTAAACTCTATTCAGGTGCATATCTCAACCGAATTAAAGCTTTGGAGCATTTATTTGGACTAGATTTTATTTCATAATTTAGCCAAAAGAAAACAAATTCCTCTCCATAATACATCAGCGGTGGGTGTGCGTGTCCAGCGCTAATATGCTATGTTTTATCATCTCGCGTACGTTGGACGGATTTTCTCTCTGTTCAATCTGGCAACAACAGGAAAAGGGTGGAGCTGTACCGAATCAAACACTGCAATTTCCACCACAAGAATCTCCCCTACTGCTAAGTGATCGGACAATCAGAGATGCTCAACGTCTGCAACTGATTGTTGACTGGGTCGGTCGGTTTTATCGATTTGTCATTAACCGGGATTGATTGATTGATTGATTGATCGAAGGGTGTGGTTCGATCTTTGCCGATGGAGGTTCGTCGGGATCAGGGCACCGACAACTCGGTCCCGCGGCAGCCGCGTCGGAATCAGACGCCGTCGAAGCAGCCTAAAGCTTCCCCCAACTCCACCGACACCGCGTCGGTCTCTCAGAGGTTTCTGTTCTTTTGGGTTCTCTTCTTTTTCTTTTTTCGGGATCATCGCGTGCGTCTAGTAGTTTGGCTGGTGGGAAAAATGGAAAGAGAATGAAATGAAATCTTGGGGTTCGTGTTCTTTTGATTTTATTGGGGATTTGACTAAAACAATAGCCTTAATAAACTGAGTTGTTTGTTTGGGGTTTTCCTTCTTCATCCTTCTTCATCTTTCTTCGTTTCCTTTCTCCTGCATTGGACCCAATTAGGCACACAGTTTTTGGGTCGCCCTTTTCTTTTGCTGGCTTCTGTTTTCTTTTCATTTCTTGTGTACTGTTTTGTGATAATAGCTTCATGCACCTCCTCATCATCTTTGTTTCTTCTGTATCCCTTTTCAGGCTCCAGAAGGAACTGATGTCCTTAATGGTATGTTTTCCTCTTTTCTAGTTTTGTTATGCCCTTCTCACTTTCTTGTCGCTGTATACATCGTGCATACATTATTGCGTCCGGCTTTTCTATGTGATCTTTGGTCCTTTATCTTTGTTTTCTAGACTTGAATGTTTGGAGACTTAGATCGAAACACTTCGAACTAATGTCTGTGCAAAAGCGTTTGACCAGTCTAGGGATACAATGTATGGAAAGGTATACCTGGGGGAGCTTGACATTATGAGAACGATTTTTTTTTTTTTTTTGCTTACTTTTCGACGTTCTTGCTATGTGATCCCCAGGGAACGCATCGATCAATGGAGCAACTATTTTGTCCTTCCTAGTTTCCAGTTGGGGATATAAGATCCATGGTATATATTTGATCAACAGACTGACAGTCATGGCCTGAGTAAGAGAGCTTCCTGAATCCTAGTACTTTCAACCTCAATCAGTGATCGGAGCCAATTAGGGATCTTAGAAACTTTTTAATGTAGTCTCTATAATGCACAGGTGACATAACCTAGTACTTTCAATCTCAAAATGTGATCAAAATTATTTTTGGGATCTTTGATTTACTAAACATGGTCTCTAAAATCATTAGAGAAGTCAGGGGAGCTGAATCCTATTTGTTTGTTTTTAGTTTATGAGTGAAATCTCTAAATCGGGCGGTAAGAACTTAAAGGACTTCAGTAAGTTAAGGTTTGAAAATTTTGATTTTGTGGTTTAAAACGCCTTCCACCCTCATGAGAGGTAAAACATCAGAAATCTGATAGAGGAAAGGAAGTTGTATGATGAGTAACTAGTCCGCGCACATCTTACATAAATGAGAGAGCTTAGCAATCCCCTTTGAGGCTATTCCAATTTCATTCGGCTTGCAACTGCAATATTGTTGCCAATATACTTATCCTCAAATTTAGAGGCGATGTGTTTTGGCATTGGAGGCTTTTCCAGCTTATACTTCATATCTTTAAATCTAGCACACCATTTTTTTTTTTCTCCTTCAAAGCCAATCACATTGTGGAACGAACATTTGAAAAGCTTTAAATTCTGTCTTCCCTGCAGTTTTTCGGTGAGAATATTTCTTTATTCCTTGATCGAAAGTTCAGTTTATAAAAATGGGTCTTATTGCCGTGTTCAGTAAATCATACTTATTAAACTTTTCAGTTATTTGGTCGGACATCTGATAGCATGTGCTTTTACAGATGAGCGTAGGAGATGTTGGGGTATCAGCTTTTCCAGAAAGTGAGAGTATCTTTTCCTGGATTGGCACGATTGAGGGTGGAAAAGGAACTATGTATGAGGGTTTATCTTATAAACTGTCTCTTCGTTTCCCCCCTGAATACCCTTTCAAGCCACCTCATGTTAAGTTTGATACAATGTGCTTCCATCCGAATGTTGATCAGTTTGGCAATATATGTCTTGACATCCTCCAGGTATGTATATGCCAGTCAGCATTTTAAAAAGGTTCTTGTGGAGACTTTAAGTATAAGCCACTTGTGGATATAATTTTGTACAGTAGATGAGAGTACGTAATCAGAAATAGTCTTATATAAATGAGAATATTAATTTAGTTGGAACAAGATGTTGGGGTTGTTTAGACTCCCAACCCCGATTTCCTAATGGAGCTGACACCAAGCTTTCTACTGTTGGCACAGGATAAGTGGTCTTCAGCTTATGATTGCAGGACCATCCTTTTGTCCATTCAGAGCCTATTAGGAGGTCAGCTTGCTCTTATACATTTGGCCTCTATCACTTCCCTTTTTTTCTGGGAAAAGAAAATTTTGGGTTAACTATATAATTGTGACGTGCAGAACCCAACATTGAGAGTCCTCTTAACATCTGTGCTGCAGGATTGTGGAACAATAAAGAAGGTTAGGCTGTTTCTTATTTTCATTTTATTTTTTGTTTCTATGGAACCTTGTCCGATCATGTTATCAATATGTGTTCCATTCACGAGGCGGTGTAAATGCCTCCAATCCCCGAATGTGCGAGTTAGGATTAGTAAATCCATCATTAGTGCAGTGCAGAATACGGGTAGATTGGGTATCATTGCCAGTCCTGATTATGTTTCCTCAGGCAATAGAGCGTTCATCCTATCCACTTTCCCTGTGTTTGCATCATGGAAAAGGTCAATGGAAGTATATCTTGAGGAACATATAATGTGGAAGAGATTTAAATACTACTAACTTATTTGTGATTGACCGGTTTGATCAAACTATAAAACTATGAATTCAAAAAGTTATGGGTTTTTTTTATAAATCTATTCTCTTTATTTTATATCGTTGATCCGAATATGGAAACTGTCAAGGCCTGCTATTAGTTATCTGAAAGAGTCAAAAAAATTTCCTATTGTTTTTATGTAGATTACAGGAAAATGGTCCACAGACAATACTTTGCAGAAGAGGCGCTCGAGGGCTGATTCACTCACCTCAACGAATAATTTCTCCAGGGTCAGATTCCACTGGGAACTCGAAGCATAGAATTTGCATCATTCCTCTGGAAATTCGATGTACAGGGTTCGAATGTCGACGAACATCAAAATGTAAATTAGTTCTGTTCTTCCCTCAAGCCCTGGGGTTGCTTTTTTTTTTTTTTTTCCCTGATCCCTACAGAATAAGGGTAATGAATTGATGCCCCAAAGGTTGTGAAATTTGTAATAATCAGTTAAAAATGAATTTCCTCGTTTCACTTGACTTGAGCGTTCGTGTTCAATTTTTTTAACCCCATGTCCAGATATTTTACCCCACTTCTGTAGTTTGGCTGTGTGTTTTTACTCAGGTGCTCATGACACTCTAGGTGGTTTTTTGGAACGGTTGCCCCACAATAAACTTGGCATGCATAAATCATATAATGTAGATGGTATGGATTTGAAAGATCACGAAATGATACGAGCGCTTGCCATTTTTCATGTAATTTCATAATTTCTTGGGCCTTTATTGAAAGGGTAAGAAATTCTAAGAGGGCTATAAATGTTTAAACTTTTCATGACTTTCATTTGTTAAAGGAGATACCTTAAAGTTGCTTAAAATTTTTAGACGTTTTAGGGTTGTTTTGCACTGTTTTGATCCTTACTGTTGAAATTTTGAGAGTTCAAATCTGTATCGAGTTTATTACTGGACAAGCGGGTGACAAACACGGTTCAGACATGTGGAGGAGCTAGCTTCGTGTTTTTTCTTTTATTTATTTTGGAAAACACTAAACTTTTCGAAAAAGATAATTTCGGTTAAAATTCACCACTCACATGTGGGGGTACGCTCCCGGCCTATGAATGTGGGGTACCCCCACATATGAGTAATGAGATTTCAAGATATTATTCATTTATTTTTACTCGCTGAAATCATTCTTTTTCGATCCCATCTTCTTGTGTTTTCTTCTTTTATGTGAAGATGGAATAGAAGTCGTAGTTTAAGCATGAATATTAAATCTTGCGACTAATTGAAAAAAATATAAAATTAGAGAATTTAGTCACATCATCGACTTTAGAATTATTCTCTGGGGACCGTGAAATAACAGATTTGGTAAAAATATAAAAGCAAAGCTTCGAATAACTGGTTAATTCCTTAATATTCCTCATCAACACCATTCCCTTTTATTGCTCTCGTAGTAATAATAATATAAACACAAAACGTTTACATAAAACACACCCCAAAAGAGAAAAAAAAAAAAAAACAAAAAAACAATATATGAGTATCTTCTCCGGGTTTCGATCCATCAATTGAATTTAAAGAAGACCGCCTCTCTATTTTTAACTTTCCTTTTTTACCCTCAGAAGAGAGCAATTATCCCAATTACTACCCCCGCCGCGCCACTCCAGACCACCACCTTACTGGACCCGAAACGCACCGCGCCGGAAGCTTCAACGGCGGAGGAGGTGGCGCCGCCGTTGGAAGAAGCACTCGAACCGTCACTATCACCGCCGCCACCTTTCTCACGAGCAGCCGACGGTGCAATCGCCGGCGCGGTGGCCGAGAAAATCTTCGGCGGGAGTAAGACCTTGCTCACCTCGTAGACCGCGAGCTGCCCATCGCTGTAAATCGTCTTCCCCACCGTCGCACTCGTCAAACCCGAGGTCACGTTCACCCTATCGCCGCCGCCGGTGGTGGTGACGTTCAGCGGATAGTCCCCGCCGCCGTTGTCGCCGGCGAGGGTCCGGAGCGGGTTGCTTGCGGACTGGAACTGCGAGAGCGGGAAAAACGAGGTCAAGATGTGGAACAGGACCGACCTGCACCTGTTGCTGCACGGAGAGGGAGTTGAGGGTGCCGGATTTGAGGCCGGAGAAGGCGGCGTCGTCGGGGGCGAAGAGGGTCAGCCCCTGTTTCGATTCCGAGATTAGGGTTGCAATCCGGTCATCCACCTGGGTGGTCTTCAGGAGCCGGATCAGGGAGGTGAACCGGCCGGGTTTGTCGAGGATCGCGGTGATGTTGATGGTGGGTCCGGCGGGTGCGGCGGCGGGAGAGGGAGAGAGGGGAGACAAGGAGAGAGGGGTGGGAGCGAAGGAGATTGGGGGAACGGGAGAGAGAGGGGTGGCCGCGGCGGGTGGCGGCAGAGACGGTGGGAGAGACGGCGGGGATAAGGGGATAAACGGCGGAGATAACGGGATAGACGGCGGAGGTAATGGGACAGACGGCGGCACCGGTGGCGGAAGAGGAGATTGTGAAACGGGGGCAAAGGTATAAGGGGGAAGTTGGGAGTGGGAAATGGGGGAATGGAGGAGGAGGAGAGTGATGCTTGGAAGGAGTAATGAGGAGAGGGGGTGTTTGGCCATTGGTATGAGTTTGGGGGTGCTTGGGCTTTAGATTTGGGGAGGGGTGTTTGGTTTTGGGTGGATTGGAGGATAGCGGGAGAGGGGAGGGGTTTATATATGGGTTCGTTGATGAAGCCATGTAAAAGTGTGAGGAAGAAGAAATGGAGTGAGGTGTGATTTCACAGTATGTTGTGATTTTTGATGATATGGTTGTGTGAGTGATAGAGACATAGAAAATGATAAATCAATTCTTAGTTATAAGTAGAATTTAAAGTGTTTTTAATTCATTTTGATCTTTAGATAATTTCTTACTAAATTTTAGCATTATGTTTGGTTCGCAGATAAAAATAAATATATATATATAAAAAAAGAACCATATCAGAATTATATTATGAATAGCTCATTTCAAAGGATTATATATGGAAGGCATCTTTGAACCTAATGGATGAGACTTACTTTTAATTGTATGTAACTTGGGAGTCCCGTGAACGAAAGATAATTGTGTTCCTTGTAATCAACAAAAGATATCTCACTCATTAATTTTGGGAGAGACGCAGAAGTATGTGAGCCAACATCAATGTTTATCTATGTCTATCTATTTGATTAACACATTACAGCTTCTCTGCATGAGAGATAGCTAGGATTGATGATCCATGGTTCCTACATGGCACAACCGATGTGTGTCTCTCATCCTAAGCATAAATATAAAAAATAAAAACAAAGTAGAAAATTAGATTTTTTTCAATTCTCCCCCCTCTCTCTCTCTCTCTCGTGAAGGCAATGAAAGTAGTATTTTGGGATAAATAAGAAATACTTATTCCATTCGTGGCCATTGACAAGGTCTAACTAATACTTGCCTGTTTTTCTCATGATCCATTGGGATAGATAGTAATCATTTTACCCATAGTTCATGCACAAAGATAATATTCCGTATGAAATGACTATTCTGCAAACTAAACCTAGTTTAAGCTTTTGCAGGTTTATGATGTCCATGCCACAAGACATGATGGGCTAACTAGAACTCAAGTGCCCAAGTACAATGCAAGCAGATCTGAAGTTCAAGTACACATCAGAAGTTCTTTGAGGGCTATGGTAGGTCACTGGTTGCCAAAGTTTCTGATGCAGTGGCATGATTGAATGAGATGTTGCTTTTCAAGAAGTACAGAATTGCCTTGGATGAGTACTCTACCAGATTCTTCTTCAACTCATCGCAACGAAATAAAATAACCATGCAGTGCAGTTGAAAACCTACGATTTCTGGTGAGGGAAGAGGGTAAATCATTTCAAGGGATAAAGAATAGAAATGTGCAGCCCAAATGACAGAATTCGAAGCGAACGAGTACCATTTCTTCTTAAGGTAGACAATTATCTGGGAAAAAATTTCAATACATACCTTGAAATGCAGCAGAAAAAAGTTGGGTTGTGTATCGTGTGAGAAGATAATAATTGAAAGCAAAAAGCATCACAAAAAATTGTCCACCAAGACCCATATAACAACCATCTTTATATACTGCACATCTCGAATGACAAAGGCTAAGGCACTTCAATACAAAATTTTCACACATTCTCCGTTGGATCTCTTCGTGATTCTTCTCCACTGCCTCCAGTAGCCAACCTCTCAGCTGCCAATCTTTCTTCCAATGCTCGAGCTCCCCTTTCTCTGCAGGCCAAAGAAAAACTAGGTTTCCATAAACAAAGTTTTTCCCAAAAGTGAAACCCTACCACATCCATACAAAATATACCTTGCAGCCTAACAGAGTGGAAAACATCATGCACACAATGTTAAGCAGCCCCCCTTTTGGCATCTACGACACCCTCAAACTCAAAAACCAAGATTTTTCCTCCGGAGGATTATGATGATTTATATATATATATATAAATTTTAAGAAAAACAACTAAAATGGGTGAATATCAGTTTTTATTCTCTATACATGGTGCCATATCTGGTTCCTCATGGAAATACAAGAAACAAGATTAGCCGCTGTGAGCAGAACGGTTGGTCAGATGAATCAAGTAACCATTTTAAGAAGAGGCAAGGATTTGACTTTTTGCTACATTTCTCTATATTTTTTATATGAGTTATGACTTATGTACAATTTAACTGAGATATCAATGTCTCCTTGTACTCTTCTGATCAAACTATTTCTGTTTAAGCTTTAGATCTGAAAAGCAGAAGGGGTTGGTTGATAATACATGCCTTTAATGTGACAGCCTAAACAACAAATCCAAATATGATTTTTTTCCCTCTGACAAACAAATTGAACCAAGTCCACAAGCCAAATATGTGGCTAACAGAGAGGAAAATTACCTCCTCCGAGATGCCTCAATGGTGTCAGAACCAGGTAATGGGGCACCTCCTACTGTATAACCTGTATCCTCACCAGACATTTCAAATCTTCCACACAGCATCCGACCAAATACTGATGCAATAGGATCAATAACTGGTCTGCATGCGAACCAGCAAGGAAAAAGCATTAGAAAGTGGGGAGGGTGAAAAGCACTTCCAATATATATTCAGCACTAAATTACCTCAATGCTTCGGGGAAGAATGATGAGAATGAAAACTCATCACTAGGATCACCCCTAATTTTTGTCTCTGGTTTTCTCTGTAGGAATCTGAGGTAAATCCAGCTCATGTAAGTGCCAAATATTAAGGTTGGAAGGTATGCTGCTGACTCTGCAGTGAAGAAGCTCATTGCGATTGATAGCAATACCAAGAGAGAAGGCAACCACTACACATCAGGAGAATGGAATCAGAAAGCATTGTGAGAGAGACGGCACGAACTTCCCCAAAATCTAAGAACTGGTGTTCTAAGGCCAGAACTAAAGCAAGAAGGTATTTTCTAAGCAGTTCATACCTTTGCCTTAATTCTCAGCACAGAAGATAGAGAGAGCTCTTGATCAGGTACGATTTGCTTCACACCAACCAAGAAACCTGAGAGAATCCCGTGGAAGCCAGAAAGAGGCATATAACTACAGAAACACAAATTTGAAATAAAAAATAAAAATCACAACATTGACCAGCCTTGACAATAGAGCAGATAATAAGCAAGCCAGACCTAAACAAAGCACATACACGAGTACAGTGCCACAAATAGGAAAAATGAAGCAGACAATTGAAAATGCAATTGTTATAGAGAGATGATTGGTATCGAATAAGCTAGGTCAATCTCTGAGGCTTGCACTTCAGCTCAGTCCAAGCTTTTTATGTACATACTTAGTTACAGGCAAATCAGAAAAGGGAGAATATTTCAATTAGTAGTAGGTATTATGCTTGAATCCCCACAGGTCACAGATGCAAAAACTATATGAGGTCCGCCACCGACATCTGATTTAATCCGTTCAGGTGGCTAGTGGAGAAGCTGCTCCATTATTTAATTTAAAAAATTATAATTCCAAATGTTCTTTCATACTACTCACTAGCTCAGGAACCAAATGGAGAACTTAAAACAGTGATACTGTTGGAAAATTAATAATGTAATGCAATTGACATACTTACAGGTAAGTTTCCTGCCTTGTGATGTAATAAAAAGCAATGGCAGTTATGAAGACACAAACCGATGTTAAAAAGTTAACGACAAATATGAACTTCAAGAACTCCCTAGGACCCCAGATGGGTTCAAGCAACTTCCCGATGAAAAGGAGACCGAGCGTGCTGATGACCACCTGATGGAAAATGTGACTATAAGAACAACTTCAAGCACAACTGTAAAAGTTTAAGCCTCAAACAAGCATTATCTACAGTGAAAGAGATGCATACCCCATAAACTGATTGTTCAATGTAACCAGACGTTATGAGATTCCAGCCAAAAGGAATTGTCCTAAAAAATAAATTGAGTGAGAAATTAAGATTCTGAGACATTAATAAAGCAGCAAATTTTAAGCATTGTGCTTTGAAATTAATCTACCCACATACTAAAGGTGGGATGAGTCAAAAGAACAATTATTGCATAATAAGCATGGCGGACTAATTAGTAAGATAGCTCCTTTGCAACCCAAATGTCATGACGGGTTCAAGTCATGGAAACAACATCTTTGCACCCTAAAGCAGGGGAATGCTACGTAAGACAAGCAACCCTCCCCTAACCCTCACAAAGCAAGGATCCTTATGCACCATGATCCACCCATTTACGGGTAAAGAAATTAAATTATTTTTTCCCTTATCTCCATTTTGCTCCATCACAAACAGTGTAAATGACATGCTTTTCATGCTAAAAGATAAATATGGTCTTCAGGTCCAGCTGAACCCTTAAATAACCATCATTTCTGGTCTTTCTCTTATACTTTTCAGATCGACCATTTTAAGGTAACCTTAATATAATACCAGTGCACAAGCTGTCAATACATAAGTGTGCAAATAGAACAGTGCAAGAACAGACCGCTAAGTGAAAGAGTGAAATACTAAGACAGGCCAAAATTTTACTAAAATCACTAACTGTGCATCCATCTTCAATAAGTAATTTCTCAGAAAACCCTATGATTTCTTCTAAGAAACGGTTCTTGCCTGATGGCACATTATTCATCAGGGTATACATCCACATACTTGTCCGAATATGTAAAATTTCAAAGCATTGATCCCCTATAGTGCCGTGTTATGTTCCTAAACTATCCATTCGAGATTTTCGCAATGCATTATCTAAGGAAAAGGGAATCATGAGTTACTGTAAACTGAAGAAATCAAGTCTGACTAAAAGCTAGCACTAAATACCGGGCAGGAATAAGTGCAAGATAAGCAACAGCCGAGGGGAAAATCTGTACTACAACATGACCACCAACGAGTACCACAGCAAGGCCCTTGCATAGCCTTGTAAACCCAGAAAAGAAGCTCGTTCCCTGCCATCCAACACTACATATATCAATCTAACAACATAAGTAAGTCTTACGCAGGCACGCGCGCACGCACGCACACAGCGGGAACTAGTTGTGTTTGTGACATGGATTTACAGATCAAAACTGCACCCCACTCCAAAATTGAAATACTTCAATCAAATCCAGAAACGAACGAGTATTTTGATTAGTATTTCAAAAATAGTTTCAGAATTCACTTCAAAAAACCAGTGCTTGTTCTATTATTTTCCGAAGAAACAAAGAACTCGAGAAATAGAGTGAAAGATTTGTGTGTGCGAAAAAGAGAGAGCGAGAGAATATGAAATGTGCAGATCCGATCCGAGGAGGGAGGGAGAGAGAGAAAAAGAGATTACTTGTGAAATCGCCGGAGAACTCATGAGACGGGTTCAATGGCGGACGCCGATTTGAGTATGCACGCCGGTGAGCAAAGGGAGTCTAGCAGTTCCGACGGTGAAAGGATTGGTAAATTAGGGTTTTGGAGAAATTCCTCTCTTCGCACCACTTTTGGATTGGGGAAATACACGACTGAAATAAAATGTTTTTTCCCCGGCTCAGAAAAAGGAGTATACAAATTTACATGTATTTATTTTAAAACGGTGTCATTTTATTAAGAAAATTTATTATATACTTAAATTTTTTAATAAAATAATATAATTTTTGAGACACGTAAATTACATTTGCTCAAATACATAATTTATCTTTTCTTTTCAGATATACATGCCTACGATTGGGTTATTATCCAAACACATAAAAAAAAAAAAAAAGAAACAAAAAAAAAAGGACCCATTTAGGTTTAGGATTCTACTTCTCTTCCGTCCACTTTGATATATTATGTTCTTTCTATCCATAAATTTGAATTTTATTTTTTAAAAAATTAAAAAGTTATAGTTATATAGGTAATCATAGCACATAAGTTTATTGCTATCACAGTATACTTCCTTTTTCCTAAAAGAAATTAAGGAATTTAATATTAACATATTGAGTGGATAAATTTTGATAATTATTAGGCCATTTCAAAAAATTTCTCATAAAATTTCAACAAAATCTGAAGTCAATCACAATAGGTGAAATTAGTATTTCAGTGAAATTTTTAGAGCAATTTGTGTAATCTACGCATGATAACAGCGGACTAAACTTTTGGCGACAACATTAGCATAATTTTAACATTCAACTCATGGACTCCTATTCAAACTCTTTTGATTGAATGCTTCTTTTATTCTAACACTTGTTCCCATGATAAGCATAATCATCTGTTGTGCACCCCAAACGAAGATTCTTTTTTTCCTCAAATTTTGCACATGAAATTTTATCGCTAATTAATGATCTAGCACTGAATTTGAGTCTAGTTTTCTATGACAAAATAACAATGATATGAACGAGAGCTAAAATCATGACCCAAACAAGTAAACCAACAAATTTCATTATCATATGAATAACAAAATCTCGTCACACTCCAAAATTTGATTAACAGAAATCCTAAATCCTTATTTTAGGGTCTGCGTTTCATCTTCAAGGGAATGCAAAGACAAAACGAGCCTCCACCTTGCGCCGCCACGCAAATACCATCTTTAAACTTTTCCGGCCGCCTCAAGCACGACGCCCTGCATGCCTTCTCGTCGCACACGTTCAGCGCGCCATCTGCGGCCTCCGGCAGCGCCGCCGCGAGTATGAGCGCCACCCCCACCGCCAACATCAACCTCATTGTTCCCGAAGTCCACCCCATTAAGAAGGTTGTAATCATGCACTTATATAGGTGTTATTGTTTGATTTTTTGGAATATTTAATGCCAATCTTGGAATTAATTTAGAGTAATTATGTTTATGCTTGATTATGGTAATTCCCTTTTTATTTTCTTTAAGATATAGTCTTACGTTATTTTTTAGTTTATAAACAAATTGAATGCGTGGCAACGTAATTAAGGCTTTGCTAATTGTTGGGGAGAGATTGGTTTTTCTATTTGCGCAGATGGTTTTAACTTAATTAGACAGTAAAATTTGTAGAATTCATGTTTTCAAATATAATAATTTTCTTTTGGTGAAAAAATTTAATAATTTTAATAAGGGATTTTTTTTTCATGTAGTGTTGCAGTTTCTATGCATCAAGATGACATCATTTCGATTAAAATTTGTTATCCTTTTCAAAATCATTTATCAAAATGACATTATTTTGTGACGCATTTATGCTTAATTAGAAACATTGGCATCCAATTTTTCTCTATTACTACCGATTGAAAAAATAAGTTTTTCTGCAAATATAAAAAACACTTTCAAAGTATTAACTATATATTCTATAATCTTTTGAAATCAGTGAAAAGTTTTATGCTTTTAATCATTCGAATGATTCGATCAGTAACATTTTAAGCATTTGAAATTAGTGCAATAAAATCGGCTTGATCACCGGTCGGGCTCCTATGTATTTAGGGTGATAAATGCACTTTGCAGTGTAGGGATGAATGATTGACATGTGTACACGACAATATTTTGATCATTTATTCAAGTTTTGATACTTGTCAAATTCGTCTAAAATAAAACTTTCAAAAATAGCGTAATTTATAAAATGAAAAGTATAAAACTTGAATAAATAGTTGGATATACCCATGTACATGTGGCGGCAATTCATCAGCGAACTATAAATACAGATGAACCTTATTACTTGACCACAATCTATTCAAGTCAATATAATGATTAGAAAAACTAATTATTTTTTATCATAATTAAACTGAAAATTAAGGTGCAATATGGCGCAATTAGTGAGAACCTTCATCAATCTCAGAAAATTAATTTTCCCAAATTGGCGTAAATAATGAAACCCTTCATCATTTTTATGGTATGAATCTTCCCAAAGTGAATGCAGCATGGCGTAATTAGTGAAACGCTTGATGATTTATAGAAATTGAATTTTCTCAAATTGAATACAATATTGCCTTCCAAAATAAACCTATGCTTGCCAGCATTCCAAATCAACGATGTAATATTAGTTAATAAAATTAATAAATGTAAGTAAATTGATTATACACGTGGCAAACTGAAAATGTTTCATTTGATGCTGCACCAATTGCCTTTTCCCACACATTTTCTGATGCAAAATTCATAGAGCCAATTTATTTATGATCTAATGAATATTCACTAATATTTATAATTTAAATCGCTATTCAACCCCGTACTATGCACGGATATAATTAATTTACCTCAACAAAAATAATATCTATGAAAGCCTAAATTCTTTTTTGATTAGTCTCAAATTTTAGTTTTAGATGCAAGCTTTAATTTTGTAGCGTGTCATATTATATACTAATATAGTTTTGACTCTGTGTCGTGCTTATCTCATACTTAAACCCTTCTTATAAGGCTTGTATAATGACTAATACAATCCTTAAATTTGCACGTTATCATGCTTATCTTCTTATAAGACTTATCTATACACTTTAGATTAGGACTCTTGTTTTCCTTAAATTTTGCACTGATTATTTTTTTCACTTCAACTTTATATTAAGTGTCCCTTCGTCCCTTCCTCCAATATTATAAGTTTAATATAAATAATTAAAGTGATAAAAAAATTTATCGCTCATGTTATGATTATCTCATACTTATTTTCTTATAAGGCTTATCTATACATTCTAGGACATAACAACTTTAATCCTTAAATTTACCCCCTGTCACGCTTCTCTTCTTATAAGACTTATCTTTACATTTCATATTAAGACTCTTATTTTCCTTAAATTTTGCACTAAATATTTTATCACTTTAACTTATATCAAGTGTCCCTTCCTCCAATATGTATATCTATATCTAAGGCAAAGGACCGTTTGGTTCCTGCTATTTTTTGAAATTTACATGCTTACCCTTCAAAAGCCTTTTTCCTCCTAAATATATTTTTAAGCTAAATAGTAATAGAGGATAGAAATGACAATTCAAAATTCAAATATAACTAATTGTTTCAAAAAAAATTTCGCTTTTCAAAACTATTTTCATACGGTTTTCAAATCTAATGAGACAAAAATCTTATCTCCAACCATAAATAGTACTGCACATAAGCTTATTTAAATATTTTACTCCCATTGAACACTACGCAGAGCGCATGTAATATGATTAGTAAATAATTAAATTGATTAAATTTCCTATGCAAAATTTGGGGAAGAACCATCCTAATAAGAGTTAAAAAAAAATTTGAAAATACGGAGCGAAGGGGTTAAATAGGAGTATAGGAGTTATAGTAGATGCATAAAAGTAAAATCAAATCAAACAAAAAAGAAAAATCCCAAAACAAAGATAAAATATTCACCAAAAAACATTCATTAGATGAAGATAAAATTAAGAGGCGCATCACTACTAAGAAGGTTAATAGCACACATGAAGGTTTTTTTTTTTTTTAAATAAATATTATGCCAATATATTTTGAACCGAAAATAGTACTAATGCTTATCAATCAATTTTAAATGGAAAAACTATTGTAAGGTCAGCCAGTAGGAGACAAAAGAAAATCGCAAGCCCCGAAAATAAAATCACAAGAAACTAAGAACAAAATATAGCCTGCAAATTGTAAGAATCAATTAGAGCGTAGGTGAAATTAATAATTAGCATTTTCATTTGTAGCCTCTACAAATAGAAAATAAAATTGATGAAACGGACGTGAGAAAAAACAGAGGAAAGGTAATTGGAAGCAAAAACAAATAACTGAAAATTACAGATAAATGATAAAATCTATTATATATATGAGCAATACTATACGTACATCCTTCATACAATCTTCACATTGAAAGTGGCTACGTGACAAAATATGTGTGATTTTGTATTGTTATTTGACCAAAATACCACTCAAAAAAGGGTCACACATATTCCGTCTCATCACCCTTTCGGTGTGAAGGGTATACATGTAGTATTACTCTCTCTATATATATATATATATATATATGTGTATATATGGGCGTAAGAGTATAGTAAGAGATTGGGCCAGTCTTCAGAAATGAAAGAAGCCCAGGCCTCAAAGGTGGAGCTTTAACTTTGTTTAGGAGGATGTTCTCTCTTTTGGGCCTTAAGGAGCCCATCCCAATAAAGTTCATCCATAAAATTTGGGCCCATTTAGACTGATCCAAAAAACATTGGGCCCCTTTAGGCGACGTGGGCTCTGGGGTTGCAGCTTGGGCTCAACCTACATCATTTGGCTGCCCCGCTCCATCCCACGGGGAATTAATTTTTAAAAATTCGTTGCGCGTGTCTGTTTCCAGTTAGCATGAAGGGGAAGAAGAAGGAAAAAAAAAAATGTCACTGCCATGGCCATCAATATTGCCAGCAAACTACAATATAAAAAAAAATCTTAAAAATAGCTGATAAAAACATTTGGCATTCAACTAAAAGGTTCCAAGAGCTAGTCCCGTTCTGTAGCTTAGACGGGCTATAAACGGGATCAAGAGAATCTCTTAAGTAATCAATCACAAGAAGAAAAAAAAAAAAACATAAATTTATCTCGATTCACCCCAGTGCAGTGCTATATAGAATAGAGAGAAATCATCACCAATATTACTATTAGGGTTTCATACAATACATCTTATACTGAGAACAAGAGAAAAATAATTTATATACTTATAAATTAAGGTATCGTAAATATTAGCTTTTATCAGGATCCCGAAACCATCAATAAATAAAAAGTTTACTTGAATCTGTGATGCTGAACCAAGGAGTCGTAGCCCTTGAACCTTCGCTGCATCGAGTTTTTGCTGGGAGGGAGAGCTAGCTTCTATCGTCTACCTGCAGAAAAGAAAATGTAAGAGCAAATTTAAGGTGGTCTTCGTATTGTTGAGGTTACGTGACCTATATTAACGAGGAACTCTCTTTGTTTCCCTAACACTTGCACCAATTCTTGTCAGCGGTGGTAGTTGTACCAAACAACTTTGCGTGGGGTTGAAAGGGCCAGTTTTTTAAAGACCATATGCGTAAGGATTTTTATATTACTGAATAAGAGGAAGTGTGCTCCTAAAGAATGGACACTTGTGTTTTTTTTATGAATTTTTTTTTTCGTGAATAGTATTATGTGAAAATCAATAAATAAAAAAAAAAAGTTACAGATTTATCCTGATTCATTTTAGTGTACGACTACGTCCAGCAAAGAAAAATCCTAATCAATATTATTAGTTAAGGTTTCACTCAAAATTATCTCGTATGGGAACAAGGAAAAAATAATTTATATATACTCATAAATTATAGTATCGTAAATATTATCCTTTCAGTCACCATACGAAAATCTCAAGCTCAAACATTTTATGGGTCTGGCTTTGAACCGACATGCCCTCACCTACTCACCGGGAAGTGAAACCTCCGAAATCATCTTCAGTACTACACGCATGTCGAAATAAGAATCGAACGGGGAGTCCCCTCATTTTATTTGCATTTCACCGGTTCGGTGCTTTGTCTTGAGTACTGTCACTTGGGTACTGTCATCTCCATTTAACACAGGCATTGATCCGAACTCCATGTTTAAACACTCGGACAGCTTTTGTTTTTAATGATCTTCAAAAACAAAGAATCATAAATTTTTTGACTTCTCAAATGTGGAGGAAGAGGAACTCCAGGAATTAACACGACTCCATAGGTACATACAGCAGGGCATAATTCCTGAGCCTGCTGGCATGTCAAATCAGTGGAACACATGGTTCCCTTTTGAGTTTCCCAGAAAATAAAACCGAAGACTTTCTCAGTACTAAATTACCCACATCAGTTCCCCCTTTAGACCTGTTCTCACTATACTTTTTCCCCTAAATAATACTTAAAAAAGAGTTTATTTCTATTCCCCCTTTTCCAGTCTAAATTTCAAGATTTTTTGCTTTGAAATTCTTCGCTTCTTATTTTTAAGATATCTAAAACTCTTCTCAGAAAACAATAAAGATTTTTTTCATTTTTTGAAAAAGTGAATGAGAGATTATTTATTTATTTATTTTTTAGGATTGTGAAAGCGCAACTAAAAAAGGGGTCTAATAGTTTAGGAATGATTCAAAAAGTGCTAACGCACTGGGAATAAATATTTTCTTAGTATTATTTAGGGAAACAAATTATGTTCTCACCTCCACTGATCCCGGACTCCAAGACAGATTAATACTAAAAACAGGAGAAATGATTAAACTAACGTTATGTTCATAGAATGAGAACATAGTAGACATCAAGGATGTGCAACAAATAAACTGAGACCTATGCGTCCTATACATCTACTGTCTCCCTTATTTGTTCCAGTCTGACAGGGCTGTGTGTATGTCCATCTCTCAGGGGGAACAATTTTCATATTTTACGATGTTCGGTGCATCGTGTAGAAATGATGAACAAAATAGTGTTTATTTATATATATATATATATATATTTTTTGTATTAGAAAAAAACCCATTATCAGTCCCAAACACGTTTTATTTCAAAAATAATTTCTGAAAAAGAGGCCATTTTCTTTCGCCAGCGTCCTCCAACATGTCAAAATTCATCGCTCAGGCCTCGTCCATGATCCAAGCTACTCTTGGCAAGCGAGATCGTTGTGCAATGGATATATAAATCTATTCACATGATGGGTACACGATGGGAGTGGATTCTATATCGTATTACTTAACAGACGAGAGCCATTTTTCTTGCGTTCATCGCACTTATTTATCGCAAAGTTCAATAACCGTCGAGATTTAAACACGAGCCTTCGAGCTTTTGAGAGAGCTTTTGGATTAAGAGACAGGCGAATCTCTACTCCTGTTCGGTAGACCAAACCTAGGGTTCAGGGTTGTTTCCGAAGGGTGGTGGTGGTAGCATAGGGAAGTAGGAGTATGGAACGTAGGAGTGGGAATTTTACGATGAATTATTGTTCTGTCAAAAGGCACGTGGGAGGGAAGGACGAACTAAGAACATGCGTGAAAGTGTTAAATCCGAGGTCTGGAGTCTTAGGGACGCACGCACAGAGAAAGTTAAGGTAAAAAAGAAAAAGGGGTCTGTGTGTGTGTGTGTGTGGAATGGAGATGATATTAGTAGGGGTCACATGACTCCCTACATCAAATTCTTAGACGTGCCATTCGAGAGAGGTTAATTTGGAAGAACAAAAAGGAAAAAAACAAAAAACAAAAAAGCTTACACATTGAATGGTAACAACACATACATGAAATTACCGTTGTAATGAGGAAGAGGAATGAAAAATTGTTCAAAACCCCAGCTTCTATGATAAGAAGATTAGTTACTGCCAACTGAGATAATACTTGCTAGTATGTAAATATTAAATATTCCAGCTCTTCGAAGGGGTTTGTCCTCGATTTTTCCGGAGCTGTTTTACAATTGTCGTTTCTTGTACTTTTTTTTCGTATAAATCAATTCTATAGTTCAAAAAACATATATTAAATTTGACGATAACAAGAAAAATATGTTGCTATCGTGTCGTGTAAGCTTTTCCTAAGTACCTCCCACTTCTATAGAAGTGAATGAAATTTTTAAAAAAGAAACGTATATACTCTATATAAAATCGGGGTGAGAAACATCTCAATAAGTTTTTCTTGTTTGGTGAAATAAAAACAAGGGGGAAATGAGTATAGTTTTAGGCACATTGCCACCCCTTATGGGAACCATGTGGTCTCTGATCTGAAAATTACAACCATATGGATTAAAAGATCAAGGAAAAAAATATGAGGGCTCATTAACTTTTACACAATTCATGTCTATGCACGCCTTTTATTTAAACAGTGCAAAACTTAAGTAAATTTGAACGATTTGAGTTTTTCACCATAAAAATGAAAGGTTTTTCCCTCACAAGAATTGTAAAAAAATTAATAAGACATTATAATTATTTAGGCTCTTTCAATTCATGTGGATAAAATTTTCAGATTTAGGCCATATGACCTCGTAGAAGTTACAAATTATTGTACTTCTTTTCCCCATAAAACAAAGTCGAAAAGAAAAAAATAAATAAAGAGTGGGACTGATCGAGGGATGGAGTTGAATCATACCGGGAGAGAGAAGCGTACGAAGGAGAAGTAATAAACAGGAACAGAGAGAGAGAGAGAGAGAGAGAGAGAGAGAGAGAGAGAGAGAGAGAGAGAGAGAGAGTTTTTTTTTTTTTTTTTGGCTCTGAAGATTCCTGACGCTCCGATTCCTTCCCACACTTGATCCCTCTCATGATAAAATCCCTTTTCCCCATAATTTTTTTTTCTTACTTTATTTCTTTCTTCCTTCAATTTTTGTCCTTTTTACCCCTTTAGGGAAGAAACAGAAAATTCTGCAGCCTTTCTCGTAGACCTCATGAGGAATTTCTTTTTATTTATTTTCAGTTATTTTTTTCTCCAGCTATTACACATATTTTACCTTCTTTAATCGCCATCTTATTTATCCAATATATTTATATATAAAAGATTGTAATAAGTTTACTATAATATTACTTTCCAAATTATTGTAGTATTAACTAAAATCGATGATGTGCTCCGATTGGACCCGCCGCCACCACCACCTCCTTTTTGATTAGGTTTATTTTAAACACATGCTTTCTCACACATAATAAAATAATTAACAATACTATAATGCTCATGAAAATATTTAAAAAAAATATAGTGCCATGTATATGTTTTATATATATATATATATATATATATGCTTTACCGTATATTCATTGTGGAGCACTATAAGTTTCAAGTACTTTATCTATTCTTCCATACCATGACATCTCCCTTAATAATATTTGTTTAAGAGAAATAATGGATGGACTCCTATCAATCAGAGTACTTTCTCTTGACAGCACTATTTATTTTTGTGAATGAAAAAAATCTGTTTTAGGAGTGTTGTATCTCTCTTATGAGATTTCTCGGCTCAAATTAGATTTAGTTGAGATCATTTGGCCTTTCGACATCGGTGGGTAAACCAAAACAAATAATAATAAAAGAAAAAAAAACCCAATTGGTTGGACTTATAGTTGGAATGTAGTAGCCTTGCTTGTGATTGGCAAGTTTTTTGGTTGCTATTAGTAGTAGAAGTACTGTATTAAACCTTTGGCAATCAACAAATTTAAAAGTTCGAATCTTTATAATTACAGCTAAGGAACGATGAGAAAAGGGTAACTCATTACTTCCTTTAGGTAAGTACGTCTTACACCGATCACGAGAATCCCAATGAACGAATGGTGAATTGAACTGAATCGAAATAAATCTCCTGTATCTTTTTTTTTTTCTTTCTTATCTTTTTTTTTTTTTCTCGAGTATTTTATGTGAGCAAATTCCTTGGATACAAAAATGGGCGGAAAGGGCCGGACACACACACACACACAGCTGGTAAAATTATTAAAAAGAAACCGACATTAAAAGGACCTCCCACCAACAAGGACGTAGGTGGCCGGAACAAAAGAAAACATATCAAAACACAAAAGGTACTAAAATGAGGGTCCCTTTCTTTTACGCCGTACCCAAAGAAATTAAAATAAGATGAGGGGCCCCTTCGTTGTCTCTCCTCCCATAAAAGCGGCTTTATCGCTCTCTCCCACCGCCAATTTGAATTTTCTTTGCAATTTATAGTTTTTAATTTTTTTTTTATTTTCTTTATAAAATGTTTATACATTTTTCTGAAACATCACAAGGGTAAAAAAGCAAAATAAGTTAAAATTATGCTCTTGAAATTATTTTCTTGACTGTGTATATGTTTCCTATCCCAACTACTCCTTCTCATTGAAAATCCATTGCTCATAGGACTACCATGTGACACACAAGAGTGGGGATTCAACATCTTCAAGGGATCAAATTAGAGAGTAATTAGGATACTTTGAGTTGCAGGACTCTGATCACAGCTTCATTATGACCGAGCTTAGAATAATATCTTATTTAGAACATAGCCTCTCGTTCTCAATCTAATTTGTCTCCAACTCTCGCAATGCCATTAGGTTGTTTCGGTGAATAAAGGGCCAACGTTAAGACATATGGGTATGAACTTTTCTCCATTTCGAGTCGATACCCAAAGCTTGAGAGCGCGTACTCTACATATTGTTACATTTCAGACAATTTAACACTAACTCTCAATGTATTTAGCTCAGAATAAACTCATACCTGAGGAGGCGCATTGAGAATATAAACTCAAATTCTTTACACTCTTAATTGATAAGATCCTTCAACCACCTTTCTCGGTATCAATTGATTTTAAGATAAAATTCGTCATTAAAATAAATTATGCGTCACCTTCCCTCACTCCCATCGTGTTCAGGTTGTTGGATATGGGATCTATCTTTTTTGACTTATGCCTACATGCTTTTGTGGACTACCCAACATCTATTCTCTCAAATTAACATCTATTTTTTGCAAACCAAATCTGGTTGTTTGATCAAGACTTGGCACAAATACGACCAAACCAAACAATGCATATCCTTAAAAATGTTGAGGATATTCTATATCCTACTATCTGTATTCTATACATATATATATATATATATGTGTGTGTGTGTTCTAAATATATACTACATAGATATGAACCGGATCATACAGGACTTATAGGGTAAAGCCCGTTAACCCAAAAATCCTATATATATTCTATATATACTAGTTTGAGACAATAGTTTAAGTATTGCAAACTCGATACTTAGGTCGTAAGGCTTTAAGCAATCACTTAAACCTTAACAAAACCCTAAACGCCAACTCAAAGGCAAAGAAAGGGCAGCTACGTTAATTAAGTCACGACGAAACTAACTATGAAAAGATGAAATCCCAGAGATTTTTTAGGTCAATTAGAATCCAAATATACAGCTCTCCGGTCACGACCAAGAGAGCTCCACATCCACACGAAGATGTTTTGCTTTTTTAACTTATCATGGCCATTGAAGGGACACATGGAATTTGTGTGTGGTGGAGTCAATAATTAAAGTAAGAGGGAGATTCTCTCTGCTTAGTTCATCATCTAGGTAGGAGGAGTGCTTTATGCTGAATATCATGATTTTGATTCAATATATATCAACATTATATTCTGAGAAATTATCTAATACTCAAGCCTTATAATTTGTTTTATCAAGCATTTTGCTCATCATGTAAATATTATTGTACTTGCTCAGATTGGATATGTGATTTTATTTATTTAGTAAGAGTATATAATATTACTCTCAGAATCCACCACCATCAAACATAAAAAAGGGGAAAAAAAAAAAAAAACGTACATACAGAACACAAGCATATGGTGCATGTTATGTGCTGCCTTACGTCAACCTCAACAATTTAAATAAATAAAAAAGTAATAATGATAATAATAAAAAGAAAAGAAAAAAAACGTTGGCTTTAGATACATACATATGTTGACAGCTGAAGATTCTCTCGGAGATTTTGACTGTTCGAGAGGAAACCAAATAATAAGTTTGGAAGCTATATAGAGAGACAATTATTACATTTGGGAAAGTCTGTTCTGTGGACAAATGCGGTTACATTTGCTCAGACTAGAAAACCCACCGTGTGCATTATTATCTTCTTATTTTTTTTAGCTTATGCATTATTATGAACTATATTATTAAAATAAAAATAAATAAAATTATATACACACACACTCACATATGTATATATATGTGTGAGTGTGTGTGTGTGTCTTGCTGCATATACACATAAGGTGTTGAGTATGCTATATGCACCGAAGATTCCTACTGAGATAGTTAGGGAGCATACACTAAAAGTATAACAGATAAGTAAGTCTGAAGCTGTTTCAGTAGGTAAAAAATGAGCTACAGGGCTTCTGATAATAAATTAACTTCAGTTTGAGGCTCTAAATTACCAGATGATTCAATGCCAAACCACCCATTAACGAATGTGCTTCATTATAAAAAATAAATAAACAGCTCCAGGTAAATTAATTTTCAAATTAGATTTTTTATCATGTGCGTCTTTTGTTGTTCATTCAAAACTAAGTTTTGAGGGTTCAAATTTGCTTCACTTGGTGTGTTTGGTGAGTGCCGACTGAGTTTTGCAAATGCTAGGAGAGAGGTGCATTTACAAAATTATGGTTTTAATGACCTAAAAAAAATTAAGTTTTGTTTCATTTAAAATTATCAAAGTACCCACAGCTAAAATATGGAAAATCTTCCTTATCTTACTGTAACCAATCATTTGACTTCATTACTACTTTTTTTTTCTTTTCTTTTTATTTAATTATTTTTTTTCCTTTTTATTTATTTGTTTCCCTACTCTTTTTTTTTTTTCACTCTCTCACTCTGTTTTTCTGTTATGGTCGCCTCCATTGTCAACGTACATATTTGACAAAAAATTTGTAGAAAATTCTTAATGAGTTTGATGTTACGGACTTAAATAGCACATAAATTTAAAAGGATATAATAATTTTCATGAGATTCGAGAGTCTTGAAAATATTCATTTATACAATTGAATCTAGATGCAGTTTTTTTCAAAGATGTTGATTTACTAAATATGTATTTTACACAAAACTAAGTTTTCGAAAACTAGGTTTTAGGACCCAAAAAAACTTTATTTTGAACTTGATTTTAGTATAGCAGCCAAACTCGCCTTATAATTTTAGTAGGCATAATTTGATTGAAATCTAAGTTAGATTTTTTTTTTATTTTACTACCGGAGGGGGCATGGCCCATGTATTGGACAACAAACTAGAGTCTCAAGTAGATTCCCAAGAGTCACTTGAATTGGACAAATAAAATATTAATGACTCCCAAAAAAAGCGAACCTTAGTAAATCAAAGGGGGTATTAGCATTATTATTTTTTTACTTTTCCTTTGAAAGAACCCTCGGGGTTCTATCCATACATATATTCTTGTTTAAGCCCCAAAAAAGAACACCCATTATCGCTTATTATAACTTATGAGTATATAAATACAGGTTAAAGGTACACATAATATATTGGAAAGAACACAAAAGGAAAAGTATTAGAAGTGATGGAAGGAAAAGGAGAAAAGAGGGATACGCTAGTGATTTTGTTTCCTTTTTCCTATTCTTCTCTTTTCCCTTCTAAATTAAATAAAGTAAAGGAGGGAGGGAGGGAGGGAGGGGGGGTGGAATCCAGCATCCATGCCCTCCAAACACTCCCAGACAAAGTAGCTCCAGAGGGGGAGAGTAAAGCAACCTTTACTTTAAGACCCAAAAAAGGAGACTTTAAACACATAAGCTTAGGAAATTGCATGGTTACCATAACCCAACCCCATTCCCCCCCTCTCTCTTTCATCTGTTTCTCTCTCTTCTTCTTGTCTATATTTAGTGCTGGAGGAGAGAAGGCTGAGAGGAGTGCAACTCTAACCCTAAAATCGCTTCCCCTTAGTTCTTCTGGTCATGCCAGCACATAATTTAGGTCATTTCATTCCAATCCCCTCTAAATCTCCCCTCAATCCCATGTCTCTCTCTTTCACTTGGAGGGCTTTACAGATTTTGTGCCTGATATCTCATAGTATTTGCTGTTATCTCCAGCAGCACTCATTCTCATATACACACATATACGCGCGCGCGCACATATATTTATACACATGCGTATGTATACATGTGCATAGGTGTGTCTATTGTGTCATGATTTATATCTATATGAATATGTGGATTATATATCTCTCTATGCCTGGCTCCCTGTATGCCATATGAAGAGCCTATCGGTGCATCGATGGCCTCCGCAGATGGCGTATGAGGAGCCATGCATACTTCATGTGGAATATATGCATACTCTTTCTTCCATTGTTGCTTACTTGATTCTATCCAGTCGCGTGAACTAATTGACGGAAGGAAATGCGCTCCCCGCATAGCTCTTGGGATAGACTGTCGTTCAGGTATGAGGTAATTTTTTTTTCTTCTCGATTTGGTATCACTTATTTGTTATCTCAGGTAGCTCTAGGGTTTTCTTGTGAGGTTCACCTTCTTGAGCCAGGATAAGAGTCTATGTGGTAACGAAGGGGCACACGTGTAAATTTGGCGGATACCGAAATCCAAGCCGTCACTTGAATCAGATAAATTTAATATGGGCGTCACAAGAAGTCCTAATTAAGCAATTAAATGTCAAAATCAGCTTCTTTTTCTTTTTCTTTCTTTTTTTTTTCCTTTTTGGGGGTTCTTCTTGTTGCAGGCTTGTTTGAAATTCTGAAACCCTTTTCCTGCATTGTAAATCAATTCTTCCAGTGCCATGATTTTGTCAATAATTATGCTCAAAAAAAAAAAAGAAAACCCATCAATTAGATGCAGAAATAGTCATGTTTCATCCACAAGTTGTTCATGTTTTACTACTTTTTATCTAGCATGAGCAATTGGATCAGTGTACATTTAAGTGCCTCTAAAGTTCATTATACAATGATCAGAAGAATGGCTCTAATTAGGTCAGACAGTTTGTGTACTCTTTTTTCCCTTTTCTCTCTTACACACAAGAGAAAGATTTTTGTTTTTAAAAAGTGAATTGCTCTAATTATAGGCAGTATCTTAGGATTTTTATGGGTCTGATATTAGAATTTATCTTATAGAAATATTATCTCATCTCCATGCCTCCATACCTTAGATTTGATAATTTCCATTGCATTCTAAAAAATAAATGCTTATATTTTTTATTTATAAATTATCATTAGCCAATAAGCTTTGAACCTGTAATTTTTTTTAAACTTGTAATATTTTCCGCACCCTAATGCTTATGCTTATAAATGCCACAAAACGGGATATATCAATAAACATATATTCTTTAATTATTAATAATAGGAAAAAAAAATAAAAATATTTTAGAAAAATATATGGTTGGAAAGGCAGATATATATATATTATTAATAATAGAAATAATATCACAATAATAGTAACTTGGAAAAATATAGGGCTGGAGAGGGAGAGAGATGATGAAGGGGGAGGGTTAATTATTAATAATAGGAAAAAATAACAATAGTTTAGAAAAATATATGGTTGGAGAGGCAGATATATATATATGTATATGTATATATAATTAATAATGGAAATAATATCACAATAATAGTAACTTGGAAAAATATAGGGCTGGAGAGGGGGAGCGATGATGAAGGGAGAGGGAAGTAGGTGGGAATAGGGAATCTCATTAAGTACGCGAAGAAAGGGGGGGACCACTACTCTTTCTGCTGCGCGCCTGTGATTGGTCAGTCGGGAATAATACGTACACGTCATCCGGTCAAACCATGACAAGACTTTATTTGGGTCCTATTCAAAGGGATTGTTGTGGGTCCAACCCCATATCTAGAGTTTTATATTCACAAACCATAACTTGAAGGCAGATTATTTATGACTAACATAATTTGTACATCCTTTGAAATGATAGGATCTGATGTGAAAAATTTTTGACGGTTCATTATCACGACTTAATTAAAATATTCTTATAAAACAAATCACTTAAAGGTTGACGAGACAAATTTATCACAACAACGTTTCAGTTTTGACTGAATTTTTATTTCTCAAAATTTTTTAAATTTATTTTTTTTATTCCGACTCACAACCTAACAAAATATTTACTTTAAGTTTTCTAACTCGAATTGCCTCGTAAATTCTATTTTCAGAATATTTAGGGAAAAAAAATGAGAGAGGAGAATAGGGAAACTCAAAGAAATCATTAAAATACTCATAGATCTTTTAACGCTTCATGAAATTCAAAAAATTCGAGTATTTCAAATTTTCAAAAAATAATTCCTAATTGACTTTCCGATTTCCAAATTTTCCTCAATTTATTTTCGATCTCGGACCGAATTTTTCCACTATTGAAAACCTTTTCAAAATTTTTTAGAATTTCTCGAATTCTACGCACACTACCTAATAGAGAGTGTATCAAAGACGTGCCTTTTATAATTATTCATTATTTTTTTTATCGTGCCTTTTCTTTCACTTGGATCAACAAACATATTTTTCTATATCGACTAAATTTTTTCGAGAATAAGGAATACGAGTCCTAGAATCTACTACTAAAATGATGAAGTTTTACTAAAAGTTATTTTTACATACTTATCTACTTTGTTTTGAGGTACACTCATTTATTTTTCCGTAAAAATCTTATATTATTGGTGTAAGAAAGTTTGATTATTTTATTTATTTTTTTACTTCTTTCTGACTAGGGTTAAAAAAATAATAATAATAAATAAAAAGAAGAGGGTGACATGGGTCCCAGCTCAGTGGCGTTATGCTGTTATTACAGGCAAGTACTTGGCGTCCTTCAAAGTAGATCCTAATTTTATCCTATGTATCTAGTGCATCACTGTCCCTCTTGTCGCTTTTCCGCCACGGC
Source organism: Santalum album (assembly GCA_034195605.1). NCBI lineage: Eukaryota > Viridiplantae > Streptophyta > Magnoliopsida > Santalales > Santalaceae > Santalum > Santalum album. Next base: position 16,909,334 of record CM067266.1, on the reverse strand, counting down.
ATCGTTTTTACCTCCGCAGGGAGCGCAGCGCTTCACGCTTTAATTATGACTTCAGATTCCTCGTGATTTCAGTTGCAGAAATAGTATAATAAGCATGTGGGTACAAATACGTAAGACTCTGTGGGACCCATACAAATATTCGCAAAACGGTCCTGTCCGGTTCGTCGCGATATTATCGTTAAATGTATTTATATTTTATACTTATTAAAGTTATCGAGAATAAAATTTTTTAGAACTACGGCAGTAATTTTAAAAATAATAAGTATGGAAACTTAAGTAAATAGTCATGATATTTTCGTGTACACATGATAATAATCTAATCGTTAGCTATAGAGGACAGTTCGATCACCGTACACTATGAAAGAAAATTTCGCTCGTTGGATTCAATATACTACTCATGCCTTACAGTCTCACACGAGTATATCACTGTGATAGAGGGTTCATCCAAATCTACAGGTTCGGATGAGGCTCTAATTTCGCCGAGTCTTAACATAAGAGTTGGGTTTTTTGTTCAACAGTTGGAACACTCTTCTTCCATACTCCTCCATGACCTCATATAATGTGCTTTTTTGCGCTGACATGCTAATTATAATATTTTTTCAGGTTACATTTTAATCTGGGATGAGTGTGAAAGTTAGGGACGGGTTCCATGCAATTTTCATTCTGTAGAAGTGTATAAAATTTTTATTTTATCACTTCTTGTTTTTTTATTTATTATTTCTTCTCTCTTTTTTTCTTCCAATTGTTATTTTTTGGGTTTTCCAAAAAGAAAAAAGATTCACAGTCCCATCTACAAATATATTTGTTCGCTCCTTAAAAGGAAAAAAAAAAACCAAAAAAATGTTGCATGTGTATGCTACTTTATTTTTATTTCTTTAGAAGCTTTTGAATCTTATTACTTATTTATTTACCTTTTCAACTTATTTTTTTAAGGGTACTATCCTAAACTATTAAATTTTTTTTCTTTTTAGGGTTAGGGTTTGTAGAGGCTTATGTTTATTGCACCACTCCATTCCAGCTGAACACTACCCAACGAAAAGAAGATGAAAAAAAACCTAACCAAAATTTTATTTTTGTTATTCTGCATGTTCCTTCGGCTTCATAGCTCCTCTACTTTTTAAAAATAAAAAAATAAAATATAATTGCTGAACTTTGTTTTATTTTAATTTTGCCCCGGAGCAGCTTTGATTTGAAATTAGAGTGATAATCCCAAAGTAAAACACAAGGGAGAAGGTAAGATCATAGCTGCAAAACGCACATCCCGGGGGGAGATGCTGTGATCATGTCAATTTATTTTTAATTTCCTTTAAATTCAAATATACCTAAAACTTTTGAGTTTAAATTATCATAATTCACAGGATCATAGGTTTTAGCCAAATCAAAGAACAAAATCTTTGTTTGTTGGGACTGTTCAAATGTTGAGAGTTTTGAGAAGCCAGTCTCATCAATGAATTTTTACCCACACTTTAAGGTACTATTACCTCTACAGCAAACTGTGACCAGCTAATACTGCATTATACCCAGTAAAATAAAATAAAATAAAGAAACCAAAAGCTTAGTTTTGGAAAAATAAATAAATAAAACACTCTGATCGAACATCACCATTCGATGCTTACATTCAATTATAAATTTACACTTGTAATTGAATCTATCTACACATTTTTTAGATAATCGAGTCTCGTTGTTCAATAAGCTCCGGTAGTTTTTTCAAATTATAAAGTGTTTACGTAGCGGGGTCGGTGAATCTAAACGTGGGTAAAGTTTTCTCCCTCCCCTCTTTTTTATATTATAGGAGGATGTTAATCTTCATTTAATTTCATTATATATAAAATAATTAAAAAGCTAAGATCTCTCGATAGTTCATGAGAACTCACTAAATAATAAAATTATATAAAAATTAATAGTGTCCTCCTCTTACTTTTCTTATGCTCATTCGATTCATATGGTTAAAATTTACGTAATGACCATCCATCGAATCATTGTGAGGTGCTACGATGCCTAACTACCTAATGCATCTAGTATGAACATTTTTCTCTTTACTCGATCACACACCTTAAATTGATTAGTAGTCCAGTCCTGTGGGTTGGGCCTTAGTGGGCCTACCGCTAAGAGAAACGGGCCTATTACATTTGTTTCCATTTGAAAAACCGAACCAGTGTAGAAGTAGAAGGAGCAATTTGGGCTTAAACATAAAGTTGCATTGCACCTGGCCCAAATGAAACGCAAGAACGGGCTAAGTCTCCCAGCTGAAGTGAAGAGTCCAAGTTGTTAAAAAGAAGGCCCAGCATGAGATTGGGCTGGGCGGAGTTCCATGAGCAATATCTAACTCCACAATTAAATTTAAGGATGCAGTTTTAAAACTAGCCTGGTCCCATCAAGGGTCGATGAGAGCATGAAATAAAAACCGAACCTATCAATTTCGAGGGCGGATTAAGATTTATCGATTTTTCTATTTGATGAAGCGTGTGGGATGGGATGAAACTTATCGATTTTTAAGCACTAAATTTTGAGGGTGGATTAACGGATGCTGATAAGATTTATCGACTTTTATATTCAATGGAGTACATGAAATGAGATGAAACTCACGATGAACCTAATAAATCACCGCTCCTTATCAGAATTGTTAATCCCACTGCACCAAAGTAGGTAGGCCCTTTAAATCTCTCGTACTGATAACTACCACTAAAATGATATAAACATGCATTCATCTAATTCATTCCTTAAATAATTAATCAAATGAATTTAAAATAAAATATAATTGTTATAAAATTACATAGTTCCATCAAGGGAAAAAAAAAAAAGAAGACGGCATTTGCCGTAAGTAATCATTAATGAATCATCATCCCATCCGGTACCTCATTCTACATAGACAATAATATTTTATCGAATTAAAAATCTCACCCAATCCGCTTTAAATTTAGAATCTTTTCTCATAATAACCTTAAAAAAATAAAATTTATAAACATGTCCTATCTTTTCACCATTTTTCAAAAATAACCTACTTTTGTAAAATCGTACTTAAAGAGTGCGATTTTAGGAGGGCCATGTCTGACGTACACTAATAAGGGCTGATGATTGCGCAAAAAGAGAAAATCGCATTTAGGGAGTGCGATTTCACTTAATTTATTATAAATCTAAACAATTAATTGTTAGATTGAACGTATAGCCCATATAGCAAAGGGTTTTTGTAAAAATATGATGGTCTCGAGTTCAAATCTTTGTTACTATATTTTTTTGGGTACTTTTTTTTTTCCATATTAATTTTCTTTTAAAAACTATAATAAATCTTACTTTGATGAAATATAACACTAAAGCTTATATTAAATTTGTTTCTATTTCATTAATGTCCTTTTAGGAAAAAAAAAAGAATTTTATTAATGTCTTTTTATTTTGAATATCGAAGTGAACTTACATATACAATTCTTCAAAAAGACATTAATAAAATTCTTTTTTTTTTCTTCGAAAAAGATAGTAATGAATGGAAACAAAATTAACATACCTTTCAGTGTTATATTTCGTCAAAGTAAGATTTACTATAGTTTTTAAAAGAAAATTAATATGCAGAAAAAGTACCCAAAAAATGTAGTAAAAAAAATTTAAACTTGAGACAATAATCCTCTTTACAAAAACCTTTTGTCACATGAGCTATATGTTTAATCTAACAATTAATTATTTAGATTTATTATAAATTAAGTGAAATCGCACTCCCCAAGTACGATTTCTTTTTTTTCGCGATCGTCAGCTCATATCAAAGTCCGTCAGACGTGGGCCCCCCTTAAAACTGCACTTTTAGAGTGTAATTTTACAAAAGTAGGTTATTTTTGAAAAACAGTGAAAAGGTAGGTTATGTTTATAAATTTTTTTTATAGATTATTCTGAGAAAAAATTCTTACATTTATATATTATTTAAATATAACAAGCCATTTCTAGGAAGTGGGAAACATTAAAAGGGAGAAAAAATGAAAAAAGAAAAAAGAGAGAGAGAGAATTGTGTGTGCTAGTTAGGAGAAACCTACCAACCAAGAAATGTTAGAACTCATACACCAACCCCAAGTGGTGGAGCACTCCATAAACAAAATTCAACAAATGTTTGAAGCTTTGCTATACTCACCAACCACAATTTCTCCTCAACCCCATCACCATATATTCAAACTCAATTCTCTTCAATCTCTCCCCCCCTCTCTCTCTGTACTTTGACGTTGGATCAATGGCGTCTTCCCTCTCGTCCAGATCCTTCCTCTCTTTGTCTAAGACCAACGGAGCCTCTGGATCGGGGAGCCTGCACTCAGATCTCAAGAAGTCCGCTTCTCCCTCCGTTCAAATCTCCGTCCGCCGTCCACCTTCCAGGAATCTCCGTAAGTCTTCCTTGTTCATTGACCTCCACTTGCTTCCTGAGAGAATTGCTTTCCCGGGTGAGATGAATTATATTTTTGGGATGGTTGATTTACCTCTCCCAACCTAAATTGTTGCATTAGGCTTGATGTGACACATTAAGGCATTGGAAGTGTAAATGCTTCCAAAGTGTAATAATTATTAGGTTGTTTTGGAAAAAAAATGAAATGAAAATTTGGGTTCCATTTATAAATATAGCTAATTTGTAATTCGAATGACTACTGGGCTGTTCAAAAGAGATGCAGTATGAACAATATTCTTGTTTCCTGTTTGTGAATTCTTGAGAATTTAGAGTTTGGCATTGCAAGATGATTGATTTTGGTCTCGTTTCTGCTTTAATTGCAGATTAGGCCCTGCTTAGTTGTGGAAAATAGTTTTCCTTTGTTATCTATTACTCTTATTAATGTCTTTCAGGAAACAGTCTTTCACAATTAACTTTTCTTTATCTATGTTAGAAAGCACTTTAAACATATTAAAATAAATAACTATTGGAGACAAGGTTCCAATGCTTGGAATGAGCAACTTGAGGTTGGCTAGATCATGATAAGTTTAAGCCTAAATTTTGGGAATGGAAATTGAAATCATGTCCTTCACTAAGAATGGGCTTAGAATTCATGAACGTTCAAGGTAGTTTCCCCGCCATTGTTGAAGATATCACATATCCCTACAAAAAATTTAAGTGAAATAAATTTGTAGCATTTGGGTGGGTGTTATTCTTCTTCCAGAGCCCCTTGGAGCCAACTTGGTCGAAAGATTTCAGGCGTCATCGTCTGATTAAATTTGGTTCCTGTGTTTCTATTGGAGTATTTTAAATTGAATTTGCTGTATGTTACATTGCAATGAGCATATATTTTCAATTACATGGAAGTGGAATTCCCCATTATTGAATAATGTGGTTCCAGGTTCTTCAAAACATTTGCTTCTTGTGGTTCATTTGGGTGTTGGCTTAAAACCTCTTGTTGGTTGTCTCTGCTTTGAAACTATGTCATTTTGTGATCCAACTCCAAAGTTTTACTTCTTGCAGTGATGAATAACAGAAATAAAGGCAGCTGGGAGTACGTATGGAACCCACTTCCGTGTTACTACGTATGGAGAATCACATGGAGGTGGTGTTGGTTGTGTGATTGATGGATGTCCACCTCAGATTTCTCTATCAGAAACTGATATGCAATCAGATCTTGACCGCAGGTAATTGAATTTTGATTTGACTCACTTAAACTATTCATTTTCTGTACGTGTTAGCAGAAGTAGTATTTCTTCCTCAGTGGAGTGAATGTATACAATAGTCTGACCTCTTCTGATGCAAAATGTCGTTATGGATTGACAAATGACTTTTTTGTATGCAGGAGGCCTGGTCAAAGCCGAATTACTACCCCAAGAAAGGAGACCGATACATGCCGAATATATTCAGGAATTTCTGAAGGTTGAATTTTCTTGATTGAATCCATATTGTGGCTTGAAATATTTAATGACTGGACTGATGCATGATACATTGACTGCAGGAGTGACTACTGGCACACCCATCATGGTATTTGTGCCCAATACTGATCAGAGAGGACACGTGAGTATCCTGTTCAAATGAGTGTTTAAGAAACTAGGTCAATTGCAAATATTAACGAGATAATTGACTGTTCTGAGGGACAGCTAAAATGGTTTTCTTGTAAAGCTGATACATAACACCACATGCTTTATCAATTAGGACTGACTGTTTTATGGGCAACTAATTAACCACCATTGTCACTTGGGCGAGAATGAGATGCAGGTTCATTGGGATAGGTGCTTTAAAAGGAGTGCAGTTTCCTAATCATAATCCTTTTGATTGGTAAATAGATGCACAACCTACTATCTGAGCATCCAAATCCCCTGTCCACTTTTTCCTTCTCATAATACTCGAGATGTTTCTGTGTTCATTGATCATAAGGGGATCAATCCTTTGAAATTTTATGAAACAACATTCTTTTAGTCCTTAACCGAGGAGATATCAGGACAACACAGTTTAGGGGTTGATTCAGAAATTTACTTTAATGAGGGATTGTGCAAGCTGACTGTCACATGTAACAAGTGTGACACAAGCGTAAAGTAACCTTGGTTGTCAACTATTGATCCGGCACGGCATGTAGTACCACACCTTGTCACAATAGAGGCTATTTCATGTTCTCAAGTGGCTGCTCTTGTTTTCACTTGCTTTGGGTTGATTTATCCGCATTAGATATTCTGTTGCTATGCAGTATCTGCAGATTTAACGAATTGCATGTTGGAATCTTCAGGATTATAGTGAAATGTCAAAGGCTTACAGGCCATCTCATGCAGATGCAACCTATGACTTCAAATATGGTGTGAGATCAGTACAGGTAACACCATATAGGATCTTTACGGTTGTACTTCTGAAATTCTTGGATATTTACATTTATATCATGCTAAAATTTTCAGTAATGTGCTGACATCATTGAAATCTAGGGTGGTGGTAGATCTTCAGCTAGAGAAACTATTGGAAGGGTGGCAGCAGGAGCGGTTGCAAAAAAAATTTTGAAGAAATTTGCAGGAACTGAGGTGTGTCCGTTAAAATTGTGAATGGTTATGATAGCTGAAAATGCATTGGGCTGAAGAAGGCCTGAATTTGACATGATTGTGAAAGAAGTAATTTGGATGCCTCTGTTTTATGCTGATCATAGGAATGACATGCATATTAAATGTTTTGGCATGGCAAAAATTTGTGTTGGGTGAAAATAAATAAATTGGACAGTTCGTAGCCTAGTTGTCTAACATAGTTGGAAGCAGTGCATTCATATAATGTAAACCTGTGCGCCTCTATGGCTGGTTAGCTGAGAAATTTTGTTATTCCATCAGAGCTCTAATATTTGTAATGTTTTTAGGTGCTTGCTTATGTCTCACAAGCCCACAAGGTTGTACTTCCGGAAGATTTGGTTGATCATGAAACCTTGACCCTTGATCAGGTATATACATTTGGATGTAGGTTTTAACGGATTTTGATTATGTGAATTTGAATCCTTTTTATTTAGTTCCTTCTTCTGATTTCATTTTCTCTCGAAAAGGGAAAAGAACTGCTGTCCTTAATGACTGTAGTAGGAGTTGATTCCTCAACTTAATTAGAGTACCTCTAGAGTCACCCACTCCTTGTATTCAGGATTTTCATGACCCACAGAAAAAATGAGTTATAGATACTGTCTTGGGAATTATCTGGATTCTTGTGGATAGTACTGGACAGCTGAAAGGTGTACTAGGCACTAAAAAATTATATAGCATTAAAATGTGTACTTCCTCAATCTGTAGTTTACTTGATATTGACCATTATTTTCTATGTAATTACTTTTTAATAAGTAATGCATACGTGTACAACCTCCCCTAAATGGAGTTGAATGTTGGTTTTTTTTAGGGGGTCGGGTGGGGGTGGGGTGTGCGGGGGTGGTGGTATGGTTGAAGCAATGAGCCCTTCGGTCATCACCCATGCTCTTGGTTCCTATGATTCCCAGAAGATGTATTTAATGTTCCGAATAGCACCTGTACATCATCTTTTAAAAAGACAAACAAACAAGAGAACATACCCTGCCACTAATGCTGCCACCCAGATTCCAGCTTTAAGAGTTCAAGTTGCTGCTGAATACCGTTCATAAGAGTTCTTCTTTTTATGTTGCTGACTGTGAGGTTAATCTGATTAATGTTTTCCCCCATGTAAAACTCTACCAGATCGAGAGTAATATTGTCAGATGCCCGGATCCTGAATATGCAGAGAAGATGATTGCAGCCATTGATGCTGTCAGAGTAAGAGGAGATTCTGTTGGCGGCATTGTCACATGTATTGTGAGGAATGTTCCACGTGTAAGACTTAATCTTTGTCTGTCTCTGCCCTCTCTCTCTCTCTCTCTCTCTCTCTCTCTCTCTCTCTATGCAACCATGCACATGCATGTGCTTTCATTGAAATTTAAGAAGGGGGCAGTTTCTTGGCAATCAACGGTGAAGGATTAAACCATGCTGTGGAGAATTTTAATTAATTGAAATTTTGTTATTGTACGATAGGGGCTTGGTTCACCAGTTTTTGATAAACTTGAAGCTGAACTTGCTAAAGCTGCTATGTCATTACCTGCAACCAAGGGCTTTGAGTTCGGCAGTGGGTTTGCAGGTAGAGGAGCATGCGACGTCTTGAATTGTCCTTCAGAACTTTAAGTGGAAGAGACAGGAGAAGGATATTTGAACTGCTGTTATCTGCACAGTTTTTTCGATTTTTCCCTTATTTCCTTTTTTTGTTGAATTGAATATTCCCCAACTGCTCATCTTTGAAAATCTGCTAGGTACATTCCTGACTGGAAGTGAACACAACGATGAGTTCTTCACCGATAGACATGGACGAATTAGGACAAGAACAAATCGCTCTGGTGGGATACAGGTAATTATACACTTCTATTATTTGTATTTGTATGTGGTCTCTAAGGTTTCATTGACTGTGCTTACTGATATTGCTGTCAATGAGCAGGGAGGAATATCCAATGGGGAAATGATAAACATGCGAATAGCTTTCAAGCCAACCTCTACTATTGGAGTAAGCTCTATTTTACAACATCCCTCTTAACTCTCTCTCTCTCTCTCAAATTGACACCATATTGTTACTCTAGATTTTCACTCGCTGTTCAGCAGTAGTTCAAAAGGTTGTGGTCAATATTTGATTATTAATTTGTCAGTAAACATGCTTTTGGTTGCATGAAGTAGCTTACTTAAGAGAACAAGAGATCCCCTCACTCATGTGCACGGCCACGTGCCCCATAGGCATGGAACCCAGAGTCTTCATGTCATGTATTTAGGTGACCTTAATGATCTAAACGAGATCAATAGACTCTAATTTTTTTTTTCTACGCTCAGTAAATAATATGCAGAGCTTAACCTTGTCCATAATCGAGCTTTTATGTCATACATTGCACCATACATAAGTTTGAAGCAGCTTCGGATTTAGTCGCTATTTTCATATAAATTTCCAGGCCCTTTTTTTTCCCTGTGTTTATTTATTGATATGAATAGATGTATATCATGTGGTTCTTGTGCAGAAGAAACAACATACCGTGACCCGTGATAAAGTAGAGACAGAACTAATAGCACGTGGTCGCCACGACCCTTGTGTTGTCCCACGAGGTTTGTCTCTGAATCATCAACTATTTCATATGCTTTGCCTTTGGACATCTCTGTTCTTCGTTCTTTTTCCTTTCATTAGTATCTTTCTTTTCATTAAAAAGGATTGTTATTTCCCCAGTTGTCTCAAACTAAATTATTGAAACCAGTGTGAATGGTGATCTGTAATTTGCTAGAAAATTGTGTATTATGGTTTCATCAAGTTTCGGTAATAATGGATTCATGTTTGTTTGCTGTGGTGTGGTGTGCAACGTAGCGGTACCGATGGTGGAGGCCGTGGTGGCACTGGTGCTTGTCGATCAACTGATGGCACAGTATGCCCAATGTCAACTCTTTCCACCCAACCCAGCTCTTCAAGAACCCATGTCACGCTTTCCACCCAACCCAGCTGTCCAAGAACCCATGCCAAATCTCGACCCAGCCCACACTCATCTTTAATGGATTCGTAGTGGGTACGATGCGAGATGTTCCTCAGCGCCCGACGTTATCAGTTGTAAGGTGCAACTCCGGTATATATATATTGGGCACTTATCTCATTTTCCCCATGCTGCTGTTGTAATTTGCCTAAGGTTGATGTTGAATTTAGCACCGTGTTCTTATCCCTCATGCTTTCATGCACGCAAAAGTAACGGAAGAAGCAAAATAAAGCTTGCAGGCCTATTCTTTGTATGAATCTATGAATGTGAAAGGTGAGGAGTGACAATTCTATTGGTCTCTTCATTTTATTTGGATAAAATGTGTAGTTTTAAAACTGTATGAAATGATCAAACAAACATAAATAAACTAAAATGGTCATGACATGGGCGAGAGTAATTGGATAAACTCAAATGGAAGGCACTCTCCTAACATTTATACAACGTAGTATTGGTACTAATGGCTAGCATGTCATGTCAACAAATTTAAATGAAACTTTAAAGTTTTGAGCGTTTTGAGCGGCACAAAGCACAAGCAAAGTGCTAATTACCCTCGAATAAAAGATAGCATCGAAGTTAGTACTCCTTTGAGTACCGACGCTCGAGCCTCCCTCTCACAAGTGGGTGTGAGCATCAAAAGGTGTGCTCCCGCATGGTTCTGAAGCTTTTTTGTATTAATTGAAATTTTGTTATTGTACGATGGTGGCGCTGCTGCTTGTTGATCAACTAATGGCACAGCATGCACAATGTGAGATGTTCCCCATCAACCCAGGTCTACAGGAACAAATGGAGTTGCCAAAGCTTGAGCCATCCAGCATCCAAGTTTAAATGTTACTACATAAGCAGCAGCTGTAAGTTTTCCTCCGTGGCCATTTTTGGGCGTGGAAAGACATCTCGTGCATTTCCATGACATTAACTCGTTGAGTTATTTACCAAAAATAAAATAAAAATTGTCGAGTTTATCTTCCTGCAGTGCAAGCTCATTTTAGCTTTCACTATTTATCTGGCATGCATTTTAAGGAAGGGAAAAAATGTTTACACAAGTTCTTTTACAAGGATGAGCTCGTTGCAACTAGCAAGGATTGTTCCTTTTCTATTAGGTCATGGATTTGAGCCAGGAAAACAATTCTTTAAAAAAAAAACACACGAACACACAAAAATAAAAACACCAATAAAACAATCAGACTCCATTCTGATAAAAAATAAAAAAAAAAAAAAAAAAGCACTGGCTGTTACTGATGTAGCAGAGGCACTGACATTCACAAGTGACAAAACATGTTGAAAAGATGAGGAAGAAAGAAAAAACACAAGAAACTAATCCTTGCCAAGCAGGACTCCAACTTACAAAGTACATACACTGTACACATTTAGGCTAATAAGCTTACCAGAGATCTTAGTTCTTAACGGTCGTTGTTTGCTTCAGAAGCATCTGAACAACGCCATGGGATATCTCCGAAGCTCGTGCCTTTAGTTGACCAATCTTTGCATCGGTCTCTTGCTCAAGGCGCTTTACATTAGCACCAGAATCCCCACTGCTCTGTTAAGAGAAACCACAAGTGGGGAAAGCTCATATGCCCGAGTAGTAAACCTATAGCTATTATTTATATAATGAAGTAATATGGACGGTAGAATTAAATGAGGTTGTAGTTGAAAAAAGCCACAGAAAATGTAGGACTTCTCAGAAATATATGAAACAGCTTTATATAATTATTTATTTATTTGAGAATTTAAAACAAACAAGCTGCAACTTGAAACCTGAAATTGCCAAAAGATTCCAACTCCAATAATGGTATGTCAATGGGTTATAATTAATCTACCCACAAAAATTCATGTAAAATTTACCTCCGCCACCTTTCTCTGAAATTCAGCTTCCATATGAGCACGAAAATTGGCAATCTCCTTCTCAGCCTCTTCTTTGGCCTGTTTCAGTCTGGCCATTTTAGCTGAAAAGATAAACAAAATCTTCAGTTTTCAGGATCTAGATTTGGCCCATAAATAACTTGTTTATAGCACAAAAAAAGCCATATGACCTTATCTCCCATGCTTCGCACCAAAACTTATGTTACATTTGGTTCATGGGAATAGAATAATGAGCACGGAATAGCCATTTGATAAAAATATAACATAGTAAGGAATGATAGCCCCATGGACCATAAGTGAAATGACAAAGGAAAAGTTACTTACATGAATAGATGCATAATAGCAATAAAATATTATCACAGTGAAAGCAAAGCAAACGCTTACCAGCTCTGGCGCCATTGACAATGTGCTGAGCTTCTTGTTCTGCAGCTAACAAGAGTTGAATTCCATTCTGGCTCCTATTCGCTTCCATAGTTGCCATAAAAGCTCAAACAGGTGCACTGAAATATAAAAGAAGACGCTGCCATATCAAAAGAAATTGAAATCCTCATCATTCTTGAAAGAGGGAGAAGCAATCAGAGGACGAATCAACATGTGAAGATCCAAGTAGTTCTAAAACAGCATGTGAAATAAGAAAACTAAATCCAAGGTTTCGAGAGATCCCTCAAAGGTTCCAGTTCCAAAACCTGTCATTCGTGTGTATTTACGGATTCAAAAATGCAATTTCTCTTATGACTGGATCACATGAGGACCCTTTTTCCTTTTGTTTTCATATGATAAGAAAATAAAAGGAAAATTTTCATAAATTATAAACAAGTAAGTAAAATCGGGGAAAAGTCTTTTAAAAAAGGGGGGAACTTTTTGGCCCAAAATAAGAATATCAAAACAATAAATACATCAAAATTCAACAAGGTTTAAATATTTGTAAACTTCTAGTAACCTAATGAGCACGGAACAGTTATCCCCAACTTTATAGCAATTACATGCTTGGACAGCACAGTGATGACAGTAACTCCAACAAGCTACTTCAAATTCAAGAAATTAAACAGGAAGTATAAATTCCCAATTTCAGAACTTAGCTTAAAACTCACCTAAATCATCAAAGGAGACGAGTCAGTATAAAAGTCGAAGTCCCAGAGTTTCTACTACCTTGAAACTCTAGTACTCTTAGTCAATCGCAAGATCTATAGCAGAGAATATCAATTGGGAAAATGAACTCAAGAACAGAGGGTCACTTAATCGAAGATCCAGAACTACATACAGTTGGTAACGAGAAAACTGGGGGCTCTGATGTTAAAATCCATGGTTGGAAAAATCAAAATCATGGGCAGAACAGAGAATTACGAAGAAAAACTACAGATTATAAGAGGCCCCAAAACAATCGCAGAGAGTGGAGATGATGTTTCAACGAGAAAGAAACGCACCTACGGAAACGGGCGGCGAGGGGTCGAGGAACCTTCGGGATCTAACCCACTCTAAAAATCCGAACCGACACAAACTGCGTTGTGAAAGGACATGATGGGGAATTTACAAAAGAAAAAGGGTTGCGATTGAGGGAAAAATAAAATAAAATCCCGAACTTAGAATATTTTATTCTTTCCTTTTAAAAATCCGTTATTATGCTTTTAAATGTTTCAAACTGATTAGTTCTTCGTCTTAAAATATATTTTTCTATGCAAAGTCCCAAAATAATTCTTAAATTAATGATTGACTATATAATGGACAATCAAAAATAGTTTCAATAGAAAAATATAAAAAACCAGAAATAAAAAATAGTGTCAATAGAAAAATATAAAAAACCAGAAGAAAGATTGCTTGTTCCCTCAACTGAATTAAAAGTTAAAAGGTTAAAAATGTTAATCGTTGCTATAATAAGGTTGCTTTTATAGTTGAACAGGTTTTAAATACACTCTTATCAATAAATGTGTTATTAATCCATTGCAGTTTCTAAGAATCGCAAGAGTAATAGAGTTGCCTTTTCCCAATCAGAAGCTATTAATTAATTATATATTTCATTAATAAGCGTTTTATTACAAACTAAAGAAAACTGATACTACGCGCCACCGGCGGCGCGTTCAGCTCTCGTCCGGAGCCAGTCCACGATCTCCCCAAACACCAACTCCACGTTCTCTTCCGGTTCTCCGACCAACTGGTGCCACATCCCAGGGTAGATACGAAGCGTCTTATCCCCACTCGCGGCGCGCCGGTACAGATCCTCCACGCACTCGGGGTCGCACACGACGTCGTCGCCGCCGTGCACGATGAGGAACGGGACCTCCACCTCCTCGAACCGCCCCTGCACCTCCCTGCACACCCTCAGCAGCTCGAGAGCCGTGGCGGCGCGTGGCTTCGCGCGGCTGCGGGTGGGGCTTGCCAGCGCCAGGCTCCGCTTCCACTCCTCCTTGAACGACACCTCCGGTATCCCCCCGCGCGTCGGCGCCATCTGCCACGTCGGGAATACGGCGGCGACGATCCAGAGGAGGTGCTCCAGCGGCCAGGGCGGCTTGAATTTAGGGTTTATCCCGCACATCGCCCCGTTCAACACCAAACCGTCCCATCCGGATCCGGACGATCCAGATCCGGATCGGCGGAGGGAGAGGAGGAGGGCGATGGCGCCGCCGAGGGACTCGGCGTAGAGGAAGGCGGGGAGGGAAGCGGGGTGGCGAGCGCGGAAGGAGGAGAAGAAGGCGGCACAGTCTTCGACGACGGGGTTGATGTCGGGGATGTGGGCGACGAGGCCGTCGGAGAGCCCGTGGCCCTGGTGGTCGATGGCGCAGGTGGCGAACCCCGATTGGGCGAAGAGGACAGCGGTGAGCTGGACGAGCCAGTTGGAGTCGCCGGTGAAGCCATGGACGACGGCCACGACGCCGACGGGCTTGGTGGGAGGGAGGGGTTCCCACCACTGTGTGTGGAGCTTCATCCCGCGGGAGTTGGTGATGAACTCAGACGAGTGACTCACCGAGTGCCGGGCGTAGAATTCAGCCGCCGAGAGCGAACCGAAGGGGCTCTTCTCGTTCGCCTCCGCTACCGGATGCTTCACCATTTTTGCTACGAAGATTTTCCCGCAGCACAGAGAGCTTGTGTTTCAGACACAGAGAGAGGGAGAGAGGCGGAGAAGACAAAGACGGAGAAGGGTACGACTTAAGAGGGATTCGAATTTGACGATTAGGGACACCCGTCAATCGTCCAACCTTAGGAATAAAAAAAAAAAAGAAAATTTCTAGAAGACCCTCCCCAATTTTGGTTATTTTTTAAGAAAGCCTCTCTAATTTAAACTTTATCTATTGCATCACTTCTACTTTTATTTTATACTTTTATTTTAATTTCAATAGATACTTTCCGTCTATTTTCCATTCAATTTGATTAAATAAGTGAACACACAACAGACTATTAAATTTTTACACTATTATTTTAAATATAAATTATTTAAAATAATATTAAAATTTTGAAATATAGAAAAAATAAAGAAAATCTAAATAACTAAATAAAAAACTTTTACCTATATTTTTAATTGCCATAGATCTTAACATCTATGCCTCAATTAAAATTAAAAAAGAGAACATTAGAATTTTAGTGCATCTTTTCTAAAATAAAACTCTAATCCTATTATTATATTTACTTGCACCTCTAAAAAAAAAAAAGCCTTGCCTTTCTTATCTTGTTATTTAAATTTTCTTCTTTTTTTTTTTCCATTTTTCAAGTATTTTTTAAATTTTTAATAATTTATATTTAAAATAATGATATGAAAATTTAATAGCTTGCCATGTGTCAACTTATTTAACGAAATTGGTTAGCAAATGTACAAAAGGAGCCTATTGAAAACAAAATGAAATTACAAAGGATGTGATAAATAAAATTTAAATCAAAAGGGATTTCTTAAAAAATGACCCAAACAACAAGGGGTCTTCTAAAATTTTTCCTTAAAAAAAAACCAAAATAATATGGAAGCTACATCTCCTATTTTCTTTTCTTTTTCTTTTTTCCTTTATTTTGGAAAGGAGAAGCTAAGACCTTTGATGGGTGTTTTTCACTCCTTGATGGGCATTGAATACAAGGCATTTGGAGGTTGGGGACTTCAATTTTGAGCGGACAACACAAAGGGTGTGACCTAACTAATAATCCCCCTTCCACCATGCTTTCGTTGTGTGACCACACACTCAAACTCACACTAAATTGTTCCAACCTCCCAACTAAACTTGTACCCTACAATAATCAGGATGCACCAGATGCCTGAATCCCACAAATCATATAAGAATTCACAAAGCATATGATATTTAGTAAATTTAAGACAAATCAGATTCGGTCGTACGACAGGATTATCACAGAATGGCCACAGATAGAAAGCTATTCTGCTGGGTCATACACAAACGCACAAACCCTGGATTACAATCTACATAAACCCCACTGTTATGTGACTACATATCATCATATGCACCTCCTCTTTGTGCCTCAAACAGACACTGTAGAGTTTCAGTGCATGAGTTAATGGGATAGATACGCAAACTAGAAGGGAAATGTGGGGTAAGAGCACCCAAATCTCATCATGTATTGGTTTTTTTCTTTCTTCCCTGACCGGTGAATAATAAACATACCAAACAAATTTCGAACATGCAACCTTTTCCACACCTTTGCGCGAGGAAAGGAGATGTCATGGCCTTAGAGGCTATATATGCATCCACACACTGATGGTTGAAACCCAAAAAGGGGAAATGGGTGTCGAGTTGTAAAAGAGTACAATGACACTTTCCAGTGGCCCATGAGTATGTCAAAAAAAATTGAACAGCAATCAGATATCATGGTACTTTCCCTCGGATAAATTTGGTGCATACATCATGGCACATAATCAAAACACCGTGACTCAGAGCTCATTTGATTTAAAAACCAGCCCTATCAGAAACAAAACTACTCTGGAGTGCATTTTTTTCAAAAGAAGGATCAAATGCTGGCACGGAAAGGGGAAAAAAAAAAAGTGTTGCGAATTTAAAAATTTTGAAAGAGAGAGATGCTGAACTGTCATCCCCCAATGAGTTGAATAGTTAGAGAATAAAAAATAAACAAAATAGTACTGATTAGCTGCAACTCAGACAAAATTATGATTTTGAAAGATTATAAGGACTATGTATAAACCCACTTGATAGGCTATGAAATCCGAAACACATTCACATGTGCCTTACTTTGCTGCATTATCAGCTACGTAATATTTTAAAGAAAAACTACTGCATCATATCAGTAAACAAAAATTTCACATCTAAAGCTTCTATAAATATAAAACAAAGCTTAAAAGGACAAAGATATGGATGGGGGAAGATGGGTGTGATATGCCCCACTGAGTACTTCCTATCTTCTTGTTCCAAGTCAGGGTGACCCGTTATCTCCCCTTCTCTTCATAATGGTTATGGAAGCTCTTAGCAAGAAAGTGACTAGCTCTGGAAAGAAGTTAGGGTGGAATGGAGCAATGAGGAGATCACAGCTCCTCATTCTATTATTTTCGATGCCACCGGTGAGAGCATTATCAACTAAAGATGAGTGTGTCTATGCATTGAAGCTGTATCAGGCTCAGGGGTTGATCTTACAATAAATATAGGCAGACACATCCATAGGAAAAATATAAATGCAGTCAACATTGAGAATAATTTCGAATATATGTATGTATAGCTCAAGATTGCAAGGTTCCAAATCAATTGTTGGGAAAAAAATATATGTAGTCCATGAACATGAAGGACAAGAGAAGCTCTCCACTCACAACCACCAGCAGATACCTAAATACTGCAGCTCTTTGAAATCCATACCTGAGCATTGTACAAGCTCTAAAAACCCCAAATGCTTAAAAACTTTTTAAAAAACCTGTGACGTGCACACTTAAATTATTGTTACAGTGAAAGCCTAAACCAAACGTTCTTATGCCTGGTAGACAAGATTCAAAAGGAGAGGCGTGAATAAACCCATCTCAGCAAGTCTGAAGAGCAAAAGATGTGTTAATTTAGGAGCAGAATAACAACCCCATTGCCATGACAAGGAGGTCGCCTGAATAACTTAGCTGTTCGATACTATTTTTCCAAAAACAAAAGGCCATATAAAACAGCTGCGAAAATAGGATCACAGAACAATTAAAAATAGCCATTATGTTTGTTTAATTTCTTAAATCCAGAAGACTACAGATAAAATCTTCTCGATAAAACTTGCAGTATCAACTAACGAAACCTCACGATATGGAAATTACGGTATCAAGAGTACTCCAAACAACACAGTCTATGATCTTACTTTACAATTCTCGAGCTTTAAGTTGCTGCCGCTGTTAAATCCCGAGTCATTGCTAAATGATTCTAAGACCATCCTTTTTTTTAATATATATATATATCAAAATGAAGGCCCTTTTTGAGTGCACCTTCGAGTAAATGGAAGATGGGAAAAGAACCAGAAATAAAACACTATCAATGGCAAAAAAACAAGACAGAAAATCAATGCAGACGAACCTCGACATCCCAATCTGCAGTCTCCTGCTGCAAATCCCTACGCATGCCATGAGAATCTCCTTGACCGGAACTGGGGATTCATAGCCATGCACCATTACAGTATTACATTTAATTTTTTCCAGCATTCAAAGAACTGATGGAATAGAAACCCCCATTCCCCAAACTTCTCGGTTTATTACAAGGTCCCTCTCTCCTTCGGCTTTGTGTTTGGGTGTTTCCAACAATTTTTTGGATACCCATCAGATTAACAACAATAATGGTGCATGTTTACCCAAATCCATGACTTGGTAGGACCGAACTTCGACAGCATCGTGGCGGCGGCGGTCTCGCTTAGGACTGGGCGCAGGCGACGGAGGGTTTAGAAGACTAGGGTTTAAGTCGATGCACGTCCAATTAATAACGCCTTACTAATGATAAAATTGCATTTTAGATCAACTTAATAACTTCTAATTTTAAAATAGAATCTCTCATTTATTAAAAAGGGACTTAACATTTGGGAATGTGAGATTTCAAGTAGGTTTGAATGTACGTATGAAGTAAAATGTCGAAACTATCCTTATAAATAAACAGATTGATAAAATTTTCATTTAAGTATATAACCCATGAAACTTAAAATAATAATAATACTATGCTTAGAAATTTATTATTATATTATATAAATTTTATTTTTAGTTAGTAAATGTTTGAATTAAAATTTTCATCCTTTAAAATTGAAAAATTAGTCAAAAGTTTTATTTTAAGGTTAACATTAAAATAAATTTTTTTTATTGTGTAAGTAATTTGCTATATTTTATGTTATGAATATTATATGTTTTTTTATAAAAAAATATTAATGAAAAACCTATTTATTTATATAAAATATAATAATGTCACATCCCAAGAGATTTGACTAAGATGGCATTTGATAAAATTAAGTGTTAGGACCTGAATACTAAAAATACATATGAATTCTTAAGAACGGTTAAGAAGTGTAACTAGATATACTAAATCTAAATAAACTAGATTTTCAAATTTAACCTTATACATCATTCAAAACATAATTATTGTATAAAACTAAAGATTTTTATTTAAGTAGCACATAATAGTAATAATGTTATTTGAATAATTTTTTTGAATAGTTTTTTTACAATAAATTGAATGAATTATGTGGATTGTTTTTATTATTTTTGTCATTTAAAAAAAAACATAAAAGAGATTTGAAGAACCAAATCTCCTCTTTTCTTCTTCCTCCTCCTTGTTTCTTCTTCTTCTTCTTCTCCTCCTCCTTCTATATGGGCATAGGGTAAAATGATGATTAAAAATCAAAGAGATCTCATGCTCTTCTTCTCCTTATTTCTCTTTTCTTCTTCTTTCCATTTTCTTATTCTTTCCCTGTTCTTTTTCTTCCTTTTCTTCTTCTTCTTCTTCCTCCTCCATTTTTTTTATGAAAAACGAATTCAAATTCACATTGTGGGGTTTGATTACTTTCAAATCCCAAATTTGAATTTGATTTCGTTTTTGGGTTTGATCTTGAATATAGGATTTTTTTGGGTTTGATCTGAAATATAGGATTTGATTTGAAATCAAACCCAAATTAGATGTTAGTGTGTGGTGGTGGTGCCTGGAGAGGGTGGTGGCAGCAGCAGGGTTGTAGTGGTGGCGGAGATCGTGGCCGAGGTGGGGGGGGGGGGGGGGGTGCAGTGGGCATGGATCCTGATATGTAAAAGAGGGATGAGGATTGTGTTCGATGAAAGAGGGATATTATAAAAACATCTGATGTTTCAATAGTATATCTGACCAAATTGAATGTGAAATTGAATCTAAATCGATCATGTGTTTTAGACTCATTTAGATACTTTATTAAACGATTTGAATGGACAAATGTTTGAAGGAATTAAATTTTGACTTCATTCAGATCCTATTAAGAGTAAATAAATAACTCCTAGGTATACCAAACAAAAAAATACCATATTTTGAGCATCACATTTCAAAATAGGTGTTGTTATAGTTGGTTGGTGTTTATTTTGGCAAATCAATCATTCCACCAAAATATTATTTCTTACTTATTTTGTTTTGCAGATCCCCGACCGAATACTAACCCATTTTGAATAAATCCGATCTGTTTATCGAAAATTTTTAATTGAATTTACTTATTGTCCATAAAATAATAAATAATAAATAAAATGGGTAAAGCCAAATGGGTTAGCTTAATTTCAACCCAGATGGGATTTACTTGGATCCAAATGGGTAAGTGTGTGTTGGGTTGGGACAGCGGAGCCGCCTCATCCACATCTGAAATCCCACCCACAAACAAAGTCCGGTCTTTTGTCGCACATCCCCAGAAACCAGCTGAAAATTCCCAAATCACTCCTCCTGATTACTTCAAACTTGGCTTCCGCTTGATTCGAAAGACAAGGGAGAAATAATCTCTCATTTTTGAGTGAGAGGGAGAGAGAGAGAGAGCTTCTTCTTCTTCTGGAATTGGATTGGAGATGCCGACAGTGCCACTAGGCGTCTCCGTGTCACCGACACGCGCCGCCGGCGTCGCCTCTTCCATGTCCATATACACATCCAAGACCCCTCTCGGTCAAAGTATATATAATTTGAAGAAACCATCCAGCGACCCTTGTAAGCTCTCTCATAGTCCCTCCCCTCCCCCCAAGTCAGGTACTTCCCTTTTCTCCTTACCCAATCTTCCATTACTTCTTTTGTCAATTTCTGCTTGCGGCCCCACCCCCCCCCCCCCTTCTCCTTTCTTGCAGATTTGTTTGTAACCAAGAATTGGCTTATTGATAGTGGATCATTTCTATTTTGTTTGGGTTCGTAGTTTCTAGATTCTAGTTATAATTAAGTTCTACTAATAATTTAGAAGAGTTAATTGTTTACCTATGCAAGTAGAAAATTTAAAACCCAGATTTAGGATTCTAAGATAATTGCTTGTTCTATACTGGGGTCTGTTTTTCTGCTTGGTAGTCGAGAAATTTAGGCACAGAAAGTGAAAAAAAATTAATGCTTGATAGTACTCTCTTTTATATCATCATTCGAACTGTGGGAAACATGAGCCATGACCAAACTCTCCCTAATGCGAATATATGTTTTATCTGAGCTGAGCTTTCACTATCTACGAAAGGAGGGTTTGGGGGCACAAAAAGTCAATAACGAATTTTCTTTTTCAGGTCTTATGTAACTATGTGCGTTGGTTTGGATGATTCTAGTTTTGGATGTAGGAGTTTGCAAAGCCAGTCAAGTGGTCGAATTATTCCCTACCACATCTCCTGAGATTGTCGTGCGCGAAGCTAGGTTAGAGGACTGTTGGGAAGTGGCTGAGACTCATTGCAACTCCTTCTTCCCTGACTATTCCTTCCCTTTGGATTTTGTGTTGAGAGTTGACCGACTCGTGGCGATGCTGTCAGGATTCTCCTTACCTAATGGCTGCCGGAGAACTTGTTTGGTTGCTGTGACAGGTGCGTCAATCAATGACACCTTCTTATTTGGAAATGAAGACTTCAAAATTGGTGGTCTTGACGGTAAATTCAGTCTCAATAAGGGTTATGTAACTGGGATTTTAACGGTGGATACGGTCGCGGATTTTCTCCCTAGAAAAGGGCCACTGAGGCAGAGAAGGTGAGTCCATCCAGAGATGATTTCTCTATGACTACAGTATATTTTTTTGACAATATCCATTCACTTGGTAAATAGAACTGATTTGGGAAATATCATTGATATATATTCTATGTATGTATATTGTGAAAATGTCACTTAATTCTGCACTCTGCCACTGTTGCTGTATGTTTTCTTGGATTTGGATACAAACTGCCTTTTTTCAGAGGAAATGCGAAGTCCACTCCATATTTAGAGAATTGCACTCCACATACACAGTTTTCATGCGAGGAGAGATCGGGCATATTTATCATTTCCCCTTACAATGTTAGCAATGTAGCTGAAGGAGGAAAGTCAGTGACCGTGGGAAAACTAAGTCCCCCATCCACATCCTAGGCCTAAAACTTAAAAAAGAAGTTGGAGGTGTGAAATGGCATAGACAAATGTCGGGGGGGGGGGGGGGGGGGGGGGGGGGGGGGGGGGGGTGGGGGGGTAAATCTTAGGGAGAGTCAATCTTACGGATATACATAGAGATTGGGCGGCTTTTCTTAGGTAATTTTTGTTGTTTGTCTTTTCAGTTGTGCAAGTACCTTTGTACATAGAAATGGAAACTTCATCAATTTTGATGAAATGGGTTCATTTGCATGTATTTTATACGTATCCTGCGATAGATGAGCTCTCACTTTTGACAAAATTGATCAAGTAGCGATTTCTGATTAGGCTGCTGCGCGAGAGATATGGTGGCACCATCCCATTAAATATTTCTTTGAGAAAAACTAAGCCATGATTTCAGACAATGAAGAATGTGTGAGGAGTAATTTGATTTATCCTGAAGCCACTATAACTATGCAAGGAGGGGTTACTAATAGCGTTTGGTACAATGCAAGGTTTGACCATAAAAGCCATGCTAGGTTGATTTGAGTTGCTATGATCACCTTAAAATATTCTCTCTTAGCTGTTCATTGATGAGTCCAATCAGTCTGTTCATCATACTGACTTGAGAAAACGATGGCTTATTGTTGTGGTACCAAATGGTACTAGCTCCGCCTTGTGAACGAAATTGGGTACATATATCTTCATTCTCACTGAACTATACTTATTACATCTTGCATGTGGTTAAATCTATGCGCCTGCCTACGTCTTTTGGTCTTTTTGTGGAGTTTCCTATATGTTGACAACTGAATTCCATCATAACATTTTCACACAAATCATAATTTCCATATTTTTCTCAGGGTAGATCAGTTTTAAGACTTGGGTGAAAATTATAAGGACATTGATTGTTAGTGAAACAGATGACAATGTAGCCTTAAACGGGAATGAGTTGCTTTACAGGATTCAAGTCAACAGCCCAGTGTAACTTCTTTTTCGGTTCCATGTCCTTGACCCTGAACTCCTGGGGATATTGCTTAGTTTGTTATTGTCGTATTGTTTTTGTGTGGATCATAAATTCCCTGAACATGTTTTTGGGCAGGACTGGGATTGCGTATGTATCAAACGTGGCTGTTCGTGAGAAATTTAGGCGAAAAGGGATAGCGAAGAAACTCATAGTGAAAGCAGAGGCTCAAGCGAGGAGCTGGGGGTGCCACGCCATCGCATTGCACTGTGATCAGAACAACCCCGGGGCTACGAAGTTATATAAAGGTCAGGGGTTCAAACGCATCAAAGTGCCAGAAGGAGCAAATTGGCCCCAACCTAAGACCTCTCCTGATCTCCACTTTTGCTTCATGATGAAACTCTTGCACAACACAAACACTATTAAGGCTTTCTAGGAACACGTGGAATTGAAGGGGAACAATGTAGGATATATGGCATTTTGTGTGTATATGTATACCATGGATTTGTAAATTGAAGGTTTCATGAAATTGTAATTATTGTTTCTGCAAGATGTATGTATCCTGAACCCTCTGTATGATTACGGTCCATTTTTCTTATAGATATTTTCTCCTCCTAGTTTGAATAGTTTACTTCTGTCCTCCTCTAAATTTCTCAATCTAATTCTTGCCAGCCCAACAAATCTATTTGCATTTATTGAAACATTGCAGTCCAAGGATCATCACAATTAAAGTAAAGGTGATGCAATGCGTGTTTTTTTGCTTATGTAAAATTATGTTTTGTACATGTATCCTTAATTTTTGAATTTTATATATCTTAATTTTAGTGCTTTTTTTACAAAATTTTATTTTATGGGTTCAATTCTCAAATTCTGCTGGGTCTCTGCTCTGGTAGAGATTTTCAAAGAGGGTTTAAATGAGAAAAAGTTTGCAGAAATATGATTCCAGGCATGAGATATGCTAACTCCCAAAACCAAATAATTAGGTTATGATTGATAAACTGAACAAAGACAGTTTAAACTTCTTATTCATTGATCCTAAAATTATTCCTAATATAAATAAATATCTAATACATGATAAAATTGTATGAAAATTAGTATATGTCATATTATTTTTTTTTATGATGATTCAATTAATAAAGTTGAAATTTTAAAAATTGTCACCCAAAAATTATTTTAAAATGACGGTTTAGATAACTTATCTAGTAGGGCAGTACAAACACTTTTTTTTTTTTATCATAAATAAAAAGAGGAAGAAAAAAAAAACCAAGGGGAGGAAAATCTTGAGGGTCCAACGACAGCGTTTAGAAGCGAGCAAATATTTTGCGGTTGAGACCCACTATAAATAGGAATACGCGTCCCTCCTTTAGGTTGAACCGATCAGAGACGTGAGAGGAAAGGTCTACGATCCCTTTGGTAGGTCACTCGGGAAAATTCCAGTCTAGGGTTAGGGTTTCCTATATTCTTCTGCCGTAATCGTTGTTTTCTTTGATTTGCAGAATCACAAGAAGAGGAAGAAGAAGATGATCGAAGTGGTGTTGAACGATCGCCTCGGGAAGAAGGTGAGAGTGAAGTGTAACGACGACGATACCATTGGCGATCTCAAGAAGCTCGTCGCCGCTCAGACTGGGACCCGATCCGACAAGATTCGGATCCAGAAGTGGTACAACATCTACAAGGATCATATAACTCTCAAGGACTACGAAATTCATGATGGCATGGGTCTTGAGCTCTACTATAACTAGGTATCTTTTCTTTTACCCGTACCCTCACTTTTTATTATTATTTTTTTGGTTATAATTATGATTCAGTCCATTTTCTTTACTGTGGTGTGTTAGTACATAATATATGCATGTACGGTCTTTATAGGTTTTTGATCATCAACTCTGATATGAAGTATTAAATCCGTAGTTCTTGTACTGGTATTGTTGTGATTGAATATAATTGGCATAATTTTTTCCTGTAGAGATATGTTTGATGTTGTTAGGATATAAAGCTTCATTTGGTTGGAGAAAACGGAGCTCAAATCTTCCTCCCTCCGTTTTAGTTTTCATACCCGTTCCTTTTCTTACGTTCTCTTTACTGAAGTAACTAAAAAAATTTGAAACTATTCGTTGTTGTATATCCCCAAATACCATAACAAAACCACGGAATTGGGGAGAAGCATATTAAAATTCATCTTTTTGAACTCCTATCCAACTGAAGACATTGTAATCCTACACATTTGAGTAGGGAAGATTTTTTCTTGGCATGTGAATTTGAGATGAGCAGCGTCTTAATTAGAAGATTAGACCAAGTTGGTTTGTGGATATGGGTTGACATGCATCTATCTCAGCATCCTTTTGGGACAAAGGCTTTGTTTGTTGTTCTTTATATAGAAAACTGACATAGGGCATGCATGGAGCATGGTGAAGTATAATGCGCAACTACTGAATACAGAATTTGACGATAATAAAATTTATTTTGGGTAGAAGGGGAGTTTTATTAGAAGAAATGGAAAAATACTGCGTGGACAGGAGATCTTCCTGATCAGAAGAAAGTGCAAGAAAAGAAAAAGAAAGGAATAGGCCCAAATAAACAAAACTTTCCTATTCATATGCAAATCAGAATGGGTCTTTGCAGCATATTCTGTGTGGATGTGAGCAAGGGACTGTACCTCTTCAGCCACGGACCCTGAAGAAAGCACTCTCGCTGTCCAGAGATGCGTTGCTGTTTTCTGTTGGCCAAGACGAACAAAAGGAACAGAAAAATATGCTGCAATAAAACCTTGTCATACAGATAGGTCTTCTTGGTGAGGAGGAAGAAGACATGGAAAATTTCAAGCAAGAGAACAGTGAACAAGTTCGGGTTATGGTTTTACCAGTCAAAGAGGACATCATACATTTATTAGGAGAAATGCACTTGAAAGGTCTTCAGCGTGCAACAGATTGCAAGTGTTGATTTGATTATGAGCTACCAACCAAGCAAACAAGAAAACAAAAACTTTGGTAATAAGTTAAGGCTTTAGATACAGTTATATAATGGAATTGGACTGGGACCAGACCAAGCTTACACAAAACATTTGGGCTAATGGACCTACTGGAAAAATCTTCTGAATCCTCTAGAGTCCATATCCTTATATTTTCCATTGAATGGTGAAATGACCCCACATTAATGAGTAAGAGGCCATTCCCACAGCTCCAAGTCGTTGGATCTCTGAAAGAAATGGAAATTTCAGGATAGCGACTCCTTTCAGATGTGAAATCATACCCACATTCTCCTTGAACACAACACGAGACTACCTGACCAAAGGGAAGAGCAAAGAAGATACCCTTGTGATGAACTACCAT
The DNA here is from genome assembly GCA_034195605.1 of Santalum album. Taxonomy (NCBI): domain Eukaryota; kingdom Viridiplantae; phylum Streptophyta; class Magnoliopsida; order Santalales; family Santalaceae; genus Santalum; species Santalum album. The sequence continues at coordinate 16,882,822 of CM067266.1, read as the reverse complement.
GAGCTTCTATCATTGCATGAGAGTTCTTGGCATCCCACTCAGTAATCTTCAAGCTGAACTTTCTCTCAATGTCTTTATGCTAGAGCAAGTTAAACTTCAGAGGAAAGCGTCAAGCACTTCCTGGCCAAAGAAACGTCCTTGGACTCCAAATTACAAAGATTGAAAGCCACTTAGATTTTGATCAATAACAACCTTTATATTAGTCAAATGGTCCTCATGACACCACTACCCAATCAAAGGAAGTCTCTCATAATCCTCTTTAACCTTTTTGCCAGGCTCACAAGCATCAGAAGCACCTGCCTATAGTAAGGGGATCTGACAAAAAGCTAGCTTGAATAAGTGCAATATGCCCTTAGGTAGCGTTTGTTTGCACTAAATTGGTGTTGAATGGCTCTTAATGGTGAATCGGTCAAAGGTGGACTCATTTAGAGTGTTTAGTAATATCTTTGAATAGTTGTGAATGACCTTTGATCGAATTAGCACTAAAATTGGTGTTAAATGCTGAATGCTGAATACTATACGTTTTAAAGCTTAAATTATAAGAAAAACCTTTATAAACAATTTTAGTGGCAAAACCACTCCACTTTCACCGTACTTAAGCCAAGTTCAACTTTCCTTCTTTACTTTCACATTTTATTTTTCCTTTTATTTTTGCTTCACTTTTTTTTCTTTTATTTTTGCTTCACTTTTTTTTCTTTTATTTTTGCTTCACTTTTTTTTCTCTTTTATTTTTGCTTTTAGTTGTACACCTCCATGCACACAAATTGGAGATTTTAAAATTTTGGGAATTTTAATTTTGATTAAGTTTTTTGATTTGAAGGTTTTGATATTAGAAATGTGAAGTTGTTAATTAATTGATAAATTTGAATGCATGACTTAATAATAAATAAATAAAAATAATGAGGGTAAAAGTGAAAATATAGGTTATTTAGACCTTTATTCAAATGTGTAATCAAATAGTTTTACTATTACATATTCAGCATCTCTTATTACACCTCTTATCTAATCAGCACCTATTTAGCATGCATTTAGAATCAGAGGCTAATTAGACTTATTTATCAAACGCCACCTTAATCTCTCAAAAAACATGAAAGTGAAGGCCCTTTTTTCATAGTGATGGACAAATGAAGGCTGCTTCTTTGCACTAAGCTTAACTTCCATTTTGGTGGATTGAAGAGAAGCTGGCTTGCTAGTCAAGGGCTATTTCGGCCAAAAGCTTGTTTGGCACCCTAAATGGGAGAAAAACTGCCCCCTATGCCTTTTGCAGCAGCATCCTTTCAATGTTATACTGTCTTTTTCCTTATTTTTTCATCAGGACAAATACATACGCACCCAACAATTTTTACGCCTACCACCCTTAAAGACACCATTGAACCAAATCCCTTTGGTGACGTGATGTTGCCCATATAAGTCTAGGAGGACAAGAATAAAGAAGTTGAAGGTTGACAGCAGGTGCGGATTTTTTTGGTGGTGCGTCTGGGGATTTGTTTGGGGAACTTTGCACCTATGGCATTGAAGTCATTATTTTGATTTCATATTTCGCTTGTAAAATTACCTGGTGTTAGGAGCATTGTTTTATCAGAAAGTTAGGTTTAATCAATGCCTAATGAATTACACTCATCCTTGCATTTTATTCCTGTTCAGGTATGTTGTGGACGGGCATCCGTGTGATGGCCAAGGCTTCTTCTCAAGGAAAGATGAATGAGGGGACTAGTATATCAATGTGTGGCTGCATCTCTCTGTAATCAATACGTAATTGCATGTTAAGGACATATCAACTCCTCTGATTGTAAGAGCTACTATTAAACTGACCAACCATTCGGATGTGAAATAATGTGTGGTGTGTTAGAACTGGGCACTTTCCTCTTTGCTTATATTATTTTTGTGCTAGATTAGCTGCTTTCAACCTCTATGAGAGCAGCTTCTCTTACTCCTTTTATTGGCCAAAAATAAAATAATAATAATAAATAAATAAACTGCTCTCACGTGCTCTGTGCCAAGATTTTTTAATTCATTCAGAGTGGATGAAAATCTCAATTGAGGCGGTGGTGTTCGCTCTACAAAGTGGTGAATCCAGGTTGACTGGCTTGGGGTTGAATTTTGCCCTAATCAATCTATTTATTTATGTTTTTTCAGTGCGGAATATTTGTTAATTGATAATTTTATTTGTATGTTTAACGTGGATTTATGGTTTGTCTGTATGATTGTAATGACTTGGGCCTAGGGGATAGGCTGTCCGCAAATGCAGGTCTTTTAGAAAGAACTGTGCCTAAACCCGCCTTTTCCTCGAGTAGTGCTATTCTACGAGCTGTTCATGCATTATGCCATGCCCTGGGTGTTTGGCATTTTGGACCCTAACTTTTATCGTTTACATAGTCAACTCTCGCTTTGTTTGTGCCTATGTTTCATAAGGTGATAGAAAATAAACTCCTTGGTTAAAAACCAGAAGAAACCAGATGGCTTTAGTTTGGATGTTAATCGAGCATTTGTTGTCTCATGCCATCAGAGATTAATTTGTCGAATGAGGAGCAGCAGCACCCAGTCCTAGAAATAAGAGGAGAGAGCATACAAACATGTAAGGAAATCACTGCAAGGGATGTGCCGATGAACGAGGAGGACCGCTTTAATCTTGGCCGTGCCGATGGCATCCTATTTATTTGTCATTTTAATTTCCTTATTAACCAAGTAAAAAGTCCAAATTTTAATTCTTTTTTTTGAGGCTTCACTCATGCTAACACGATGATGCTCGATGATGCTCAAAGTCTACATGCCGCTGAAATATGAATATGGTTATGAAGCTGATGAGAACAATTATTAATTTTTTTTATGGTGTTAAGAAGGGCTCGGATATGAACTTCACGTGGAAACTTTTTTTTTTTTTAATATAAAAAACCAGTAAAATCAACGACATGAAAAAGAAAGAAAAAACAGTGTGTGAATGCGGAGACTTGAGAGGTCGGTAAGAGGGATGCGTCGTTTGACGAACTCCACGAGGTATGCGTAAAAGTATGGGACAGTGCATGAGCACGAAACTTCCATATCAAGCTTCCAGCGGTAATGCAGCCATACAGAGAGATTATGGTTCCTTCTCTTGGTTGTTCCTTTTGTTTTGTATCTTGAGTTTGTGAAGTTAAGTTCAAACCTGAGGATCAGGATCCTTGAATTACAAAACTCATGAATTTGTGAATTTACACAGGCCATTCATTTTTAATGACAGAAAAAATTAAGATGGTTTAAATTGATAATTTTTATTAAATTCAAGTGATTAATATTCAGAAACAAAAAAAAAATGCCGATTAGCGTCTGATCGAATGTTCAATAAAGATTTAATTTTTTATTGTTTTTCCCCTCCTAATGTGGGGTTGACTCTGACAGCTTGCACGAGCAGCAGCGGAAAATATGGTTTCTACTGAATTCTTGGATCTTGGTCTCTCTCTCTCTCTCTCTCTCTCTTCACTTAACAAACAAAGATCACATGTGAGGGGTGGGGTGGGAACAAAGTCAAGCCCATGATACCAACCCCTCATCCCCTCTCCCATTTGAAATGACTCTTGTGATTCAACACTTTGCCCCTCCATGCCGTCTTCAATCACATCATTTTCTCACCTCCCCCCAAAAACAACACACGCAAACAACACACGCAAGATGACGAAAAAGCACGTAAATCTAGTTTAGGCCTTCCTTCGCATCACAAGAATACGTTCGAGACAAGAGCCATTGATAGTCATTTTTCGAAAAGGCTGACCTTTTTATCCCCTACACTGCCTTTTTTAATTAGATCCAGACGTCGCGGTTTCTATTCTTATATTCAAGACTTAGATTATTAAGTAACCTGTAGTTGGTTTGCCCAATTCAAACGACTAGTAGAGATTGTTCGAGCCCACCGCCCATCATAAAGAAAGGGTTTTATTCCATGTTACTGGAAAAAGTGGGGTCAATTTGAAGGATTAATGAATAAGTGAAGTGAACCGAAAGATGTTAGGCTTCTATTTGCTGCATGCATTGAGTTTTGGGGAAACACATGAGTTGCTCTTCTTTCCTTGTCACTCTTCTCTTTTCGTGTTACTGCTTATGTTCCATATAAAAATAAAAATAAAAGAATTGAAGTTCAATCTTTAAATCAAGAGACCTCTAATTCCAGAAATGCATGAAATCAACCAAAGGTTGAATATTATGCAGAGCCCCCTCAATCCACACAGACTGTGCATAACAAAAATAAAGAGACCAACATCAGGACATAGTCGCAACAGAGCTTGCAAGAAGATCAGGCATTAACTACACATAAACAAGAAGTGTTCCTTTAGAAAATATATTAGTGTTGAACGAACTACAGCAATTGAACTAATAAAATATCCAAAATTGGACGAAAGAGCACATTTTCCACTGGCTTCAAAAACGACGAGAAAAAAAAAAAAACAACAACAAAACACCCAACATATGAATCGGATCGAGGAATTAGTAATTCACTGTACATTTGACGAACGCTACGCTGTTTCCCTCCATATACACACTTGATGGGTTACCTTCCCATGTCGTCGCCGATCGCAGGCGCGAAAAGTTTCAGCCCTTTGCTGTTTTGATCGCTCACTGCAATGGAAGAACGAAAGCATTCTTGTTGATAGTGTACATAGCCAAATTCCCAGTCAAAAAAATAGCAGGATAAAGTTTCAAGAAGGGACTATACCAAAAGTCTATCCAGTGTGGTTCACAGTACCCTTATCGAGTGCGATTAGCAGTATCCGCCACCTTGTCCCATTGCAGCGTATTCCTCAGCGTCTCTGATCTTTTTATGCCAAACATCTGCAATCTTTCGATACAGTTCTTCATATGACCCAACTGGAAGGTCCAGAACCCTACCCGCATTCTCTGATTCCATAGATACCTTGCGATGACCCATATCCGTCCCCATCTTAGTATTCTGATGATCCTTGTAAAAGGGAGTTTCCTCGGTATTTGCAGTCCTCTCAGTACTTCCATCCGACACACTTCTTCCGTTGGTGTCATTAGAACAGCTCTGAGAAATTTGCTCTTCGGTAAGAATAGGCTGACCAAACAGCACAAACTGGGGCAGTGGTTGTGTCTTTTCTTGGCTGTTCCTCGATAAGGTCGGATTGGAGTTTCCCATTGTCAACAAACAAGATATGTTCTCGTCGTGGGTATTATTCGGACCGGAAGTGAGGGGACGTGGGCTGAACAGCCCAACATGAGAATGCCTGGCTCCCTGTATGCTTGGAGGATTATAACAGAAGGGGGTGGAGGGCCTCAGCGGATTAATGTGGGGAAACGATGGCACCGGGAGCTGGCTGAGCAGCGAGAAATCTGGGTGCTGTGGGAGTCGTAGCTTCTTTCTTGGGGGCGAGAAGGGGGAAAGATGAATTGCAGGTACATTTGATACCACCTCCACTAACCATGGGCTGACCCGCTTCACGTTCTGAAGCAAATCTGGCTCATCCCATGTTACCTGTCCAATGTTTTATACAAAATAAGATATCTCACATGCTAAGCAAAAGTTGTCTAATAACTAGGGCCCTTCGGCAGTGCAAGCGCCAGTTAACAATCAGATCAGAACCTAAATAGAACAAATTAGCATTGCAGTTCTTTCCTCTCTTTTTTTCTTTTTTCTTATTGCTAATGTAAGGATATTCATAGGAATGAATCACTAGAGTTCGGGGTGGCGCATATGGAATCGAAAAATGAGAAGCTACAGGAGGTTGTGCACATAAATCCTCTGGCTACACTCATTCATACAACGATAAATACTTTTCGAATCAGGTTCAGAAAAGGGTATTATCAGCCTTGTAAAAATAACAGTTGCCCAAAACTAAGGCATTTCAGGGTGTCCTAAAACGATTGTTCATACCGATAAACGTTGAGGGTAACATGCACTTGAAGGGTACCTGGAGAAGCCGCCACGGGGAGTTCGGCCAACGAACGGGATCAGCGACCTGAACAGAGGAAATGGCTCCCATGAACCAGCTCACGCGAGACGAATCCTCCGTCTCAAATGCCATTTTGAACCTCATCCCACAGCCCCACTGGACTCGCATCGCAGCCCTCACAGCCGAGGCCTTCACACAAAACTCAGGGCTGCTTCCACGGGGATAATAAACAGCCTCAAATGGCCGGCCAATGGCAGCAAGGGCCGCTGCTTCAACAACAGATTCACCAGTCACTTTACCCCTTTCCCCCGAACACCAATTAGAATTGGCTTGAAGGAAGTTACTCTCATCCTCCCTCCAAAACAAGGAATACCCACCATTGATTCCCCTCTTTGCACGCCGAATTCCGACGCAGAGATCTCCGTTCTCCGCTCTCAAGAACACAATCGAATCCCCCGCAATGAGCTTCTTCCGGTTCACGAAATTGCTCCACCCAGTCGTCAGTAGATGGCGACGCGGAGTCCCTCTATATATGTGCCGGAACTTCCAAGTCTCCCCATGGACATCCTTTGCAAGGATGGTCTGGACTGGGGGTTCCGCCCGGTAGTCCAACCGTGGGAAAATAGTCTCGGCGCAGTAACGAGGAACCGAGAATCCTCCCCCGTTGTTCGCATCAGACTGAGTTAAGGTCTTGGCAAAAGAGACAGGCTTCTGAAAACCCTCAATCCCATTGTTTTCTACTACCACCCCATCATCATCATCATCACCATCATCATCTTCTAAGTTTCCCCCAACACATCTTAAAGGAACTAGCCCTAATTTAGCAAAAACCTCATCCGTCTCAGGATCTGCCAAGTACTTAATGGCATCTACCCTGCAGAGAATCAGGGAAGGAATCTTAAGGGAACTCCCAAATTCTACATTCCCCTGGGCATGTTCAGCATAACCCTGAGGGAAGAAGACGACCTTCGAATTAAGCGGCGGCATCTGAACCATCCCGCCAGCACAGGCGTGCCATAGATGAGAATCTAAGCTCTTCTCCAATCCTTTCAAGGCCATAACTCTCAGCAGTGGGAATCAAACACTTTGAAGCATAAAAAGAACTTCCCCGCTTGTGCTTCCTGCTCGAAAATAAAAACGCTGCAATGAGCACCGACAAGATTACAGATTTCCATCAAAATTGGGTCCTTCAAAGAAATGCAAAAAGAAAAAAAAAAAAAAACACTAAAAATTTGAACAGCAATAGAACAGCTATAGCCTAGCTAAGGGTTAGTGTCTGAGTTTTTTGAATGCTAAGAAGATTATTAAACATCATAGCATCCGGAAAACTATCAAACTTCCGTTTTTTTTTCTTTTCTTTTTTTCCCCTTCCCTAGTTTCTGGGCCAACGAATGCTGAGAAAACAGAAGAACACAAAAAATTACTAAACCCCTCCAATAACTTTCATCAAAGAAGACAAACAGAGAAAGCAACAAATTTCTTACCTCTCCAGATATAAAAAAAATCCTCGGTTCAAACTTGTAGAAAAATCAGGGGCACCTCCTTTTGTTTCCAACACCGAAGCCAAAAAATAAAAACAACAAACAGAACACAGAGAATCCCACAGAACCCTCAAAAGAGAAGACCCACACGCGCACCGTGAGAACGAGAACCCAGAAGGTGTGAACAATAAAAATACAAGAAATCGTCTCCTTCCAACCAAATTCAGAGAAATTAGCTGAAGTCGAAATGGGTGTTCCCCTGTTTATTCAACTGTCAGAGTTATAAGCATTTAGGAGACAGTGCGCATACAGGAAGTTTCCCTTGCCTACTACACTGCTACTCATATAGAGAGAAAGGGGGAGGGACAGAGAGAGAGGAGGGGGGGGAAGGTGGATTTGACAGATGATTCTAAGAAATCATAAAAGAATAAATAACAAATAAAATAAAAAGAATTTTGTGCGTTGAAGTAGTGGGTTTTCGTGCGCTCGCGATGGCTTTGGGGTTCGGCCAAAAAGTCCAAATCCAACGCCATGTTCAGGGGATTAATAATTAATTAAGCTCTCTGATGCTATTATTATTGTCTTGTTTATTTCTGATATTATGTCTCTCGTACGCATGCACACCGTCATTTCTGGCGCGCCCCTTCACCATTTACAACCTCAACTTTCCCACCTGGTCCATCCTTTTCGGTTCAAGAGGATGCAGTTTTGTATAATTTTATAATTTTTAATAAAATTTTAAAAAAATTTAAATTATTTAATTGTACAGATAAAAATAAAATATAAAAATACATATTTATATTAATTTTCATAAGATTTGAAAATATAAAACCTATTCAACTTGAAAATTTAATATAATTTTTAAATGTCAAATTGACTTCCTTATGTATTTTTATTTTTTATTTCCATCCGTACAATTAAAATTATTTACAAATTTTATTTAAAATTAAAAAATTATAAAACTACACAGACCTACACACTTTTTGGACCGGAGAGGAACCGGTCCCCACATCCCTTCCGTATAAGAAACCACTCATAGAAAGAGTGCTCATTTAACGCATAGGGTGATGTTCCTTTCTCTTTTTTTTTCTTTTTTTTTAACTGTGGAAGGATATATTCATAAATTTGATAATTATTTTACCCCCACTAACCACCAAGATTAGATAAAATTAAATGAATGGTCAAACACCGAAACCTAATCTTATGCTGTTTAGTTAGACAAATCCTTCAATCAAACCTTTTTGAGAGCTCAAAAATAAATAAATAAATAAATAAAGCTATTAATTTTATGGTTGTCTACACCTAAGAGCTCCTCCTTTCACACGAATGAAATGAAAACAATGGTTGGGGGATCTCCTTGAGATCATAAAGGAAGTATCGGTTCGGTTAATTTAATGTGTAAAGATGGAGACATCATCTCCGATTACAACATTGAGTTAAATTAAACAAATATTAACTCAAGCAAAGGCTTTGACTCGATACCTCGTGGTGATGATATTAATAATAACTTTACAAGTTTCCTACGCAACATTAAATTGTCTCTGAAATCAAAGCTACTTGCTCATTAGATCCATTAACGCAACATGTGCATTGTCCATGCATGTCCCTACTCCTCGGCTACCTAGGGTTAGGGTTTTATCTCTAGTCTCCACAATTTCTAGTGAAGGCAAGTAAACGTCGGGAAAAAAAATAATGGAGTTGCCCATAAATTTTAAGGGTTAGTTTAGCGGCAAAGTGGGAGATCCAGTTGGGGTTTGATCTCGGTGGCCACTCATAAGTCTTTGATTTTTATTTTTTATTTTTGGTCGAAACTGATTAGCGGGTGTTGCTTGAACCCGGAAATAGTAAGCTTTGGCGTAAAAATTTTTAGGGTTCAATCTAAGATCAAATAGAGAAGCAAAGTTCAAGACATTACAAAATGTCCAATGAACTACCTTTTTAGTTCTTTAGTTGCTGTATATGGTAGGAATAGGGGACAGTTTGACAGCACAATAGATTTATAAAAGAAGAAGAATTGACTATTGGCTATTGCTTGTAGATGTCAAAGTGAGTCGTGATTTATTAATATAGATGTAGGTATATTTTATTTGATTTGTTTTTGCTACGTTTCATATATATATATATATATATGTAGGAATTGAGGTATCTTGATTCAGGTAGGATATGACTAATTTCCAACCAGAGCGGCCTCTCACTCCAACCCACCAGTAAAATGCCAGATAATATAAGATCAAGGTCGCGAGGGCAGCGGGACTCAAACCTAAGTTTGTCCTTCACCGCTTTACATTTGTTGATGAATTAGTACATACCTGTCAAAATTAAAGAAAGTCATCACATGACATGCAGGTGTGGGGATTACAAAGTGAAATTTATGAAAAGTTATGTTCGGTAAAGTGGAGTTCATTTTTATCCATATCACTAAGCCATGCACGTGCACGTGTGTCCCATACGTGTCCTTACTTTTCATTAATTTCCAACAAATTATAAGTAAGTGAGTTTTACCCATCATTACTAATGCTGATCAAATTAAATAAAACCTTGAACTATATATATATATATAAATGTTATATAAACTCATTTAATTACCCTTTATTCGAATATTAATATGTAAAATTTTCAAAATTGAGTTATGATTTAATAATTTAAATGCGCAGCATGATTGTTTGGTGGGAGTGAGTGTGTGTGTGTAGTGGGCTTTGGGAGAAAGTGTTCGAGTACACACCAAATTGCAAGTATGGACCCCTTTGTCACATCCCCAACATTATAATTAGTCCAGGGCCCAACAGCATTTACATTTGTGTATGATGATAACGTGCTTCACCACACATTTTCTTTTGAATAGTTATATTTGTTTCTACCAAATTCTAATTAAATTTCTAAAAGAATTGAGGCATCTAACTCATAAATGAAAGATAATGTATTAATATTAGCCATTTAATAGAATTACTTGACCACCCTCTCCCTCTGTTGGTATATATTGAGATGTATAATTTTTGAAATCTAGGTGGAAATTAGTGGGGATGTACAGCATTATTCTATTTTGTCCGTTCATTTTCATAATATAAGTAATTTTCTAAAATATGTCTGCAAACAAAAAAAAAAAACCCTTCTCCTTCCAAACTATGTCTCCTATTTCCAATTCAATTGCATTTATTTAGCATTATTGTTGGATTAATACTACTTATTCATCTTTTATACGCATTTCGTATAGAAAATGTTGATGTGACGAAATTTAGGTGATTCTTTTTATCCTCACTAGACCAAAACACTCATCGGAAGAACCATTTAAATTTTCCCGCATCAGCTCTTCGGTACAAAGGGTATTGAGAAAGATGTACAATAAGACCTTTTCCTTCTTCTTCTTCTTTTAACATTTAAAAACGATAAAATCGATAAGTCAACTACCTTTAAAATTTAACCTGGGGGTAATATCACTCCTCCATACATGTAATGGAATCTTATAAGCAAAGGGTCGAAGACAACATTTCAACATGCACATCAAAAATTAAATTAGAAGGTTGACGCTAATATCATCATTGATGTATTGGTTTAGGCTCTTCTAAGAAAGTGAATAACACATGCTATGTTTAATTGATCAGCCTACTTAGAAGACCTACTCATGTTATACATACATACATATATATATATATATATATATATATATATATATATATATATATATATATATATATGTATATATATGTAATCTTGAATTTTTTGTAATGAATACAAAGAGAGAGCAACAATGTCTTTGTATAAGTAATGCCTATTGTGGGCACGACGAATGTTCCTTTGTGATGAACAAAATGCATGGCTGCACAGTGGAAAATTATGCATCAAATTTGAATAATCAAATCATGTGAACACTCCTAAAATGTTTTCTTGCATTTTCTCGTTGACTTTATATTTATTTTCTTGAAACATTATAAAGTTCTACAACCTCCTTGCCTTGCATCTGTCTTGTTTCATTTTTAATTGTATATTTTTTTTTGTTGCTATGTTCACCTTGTCGAATGTTTTTTTTGTGCCAAAATTTCCAGACACAAGTAAGAAAAACCATCAAAACTAATAGACGAACATAAAATTTACACAATTATGAAAAAAATAAAATTGAGAAAAGATTCAAAATTCACAATAAATTATTTTTTTTTACAACTTTTGCGTCTATCTGTCGTTTGACAATACGAACGTAAAACACATAGAAGAACATATAAAAAAGAGGTTACAACTCCAAATGTACAAATATACCCTTAAAAGATTTCTCAAAAGGTATTAGTGTACAATACTTTTTTCTAAATTACCATCATATATGTAATATATGCTCCAAATACAACACATGTCAGCATTTATAAGGCATTGTTTGATTTAAAAAATTGGATTATCATTAAAGCTTCATGCGAGGAGAAGGTGGATTAGAGTATAATCGTGTCGGTCACATGCACTAACACCCAAAGTTTGACGATGAGGTAGAGGTCAACTTTCTTTTGCGCGCCTGTTCTTTTTTTGTTTTTCATTCTTTGCTTTCTTCGAGGTAGGTCAACTTTTATAAGCCATAGGTCCATTAATTGTTGACATAATTAATTAATCCATGTATAACTTTCTAATCCAAGATTAATTTTTATTATAACTACGCGGGGTTATATTGATTAATCCTGCTTCATTTAAAAAGGTTCTCATGTTTAATGGACACTTTACCCCCAAATAGTCTCATGAACATTAATTCTTTTATGAAAAAATTCCGACTCTTTCATTCAAGTTACAAATTACAGTGAAAATAAAATAGACAAACTAAGTCATACTTATTAGATAATGTTTATATGTTGCACTCTTAGGTATGCGCATTTTTGCTCTAACCACGAGACCTAAACATTTTGGTTAACGATTTGGGCCTAGTATTATCTCAACTGATTAATAGTTATGATTTGTAGAAAAATGAGAATCCTAATTATCGTTTCGCAAGTAATCTTTTTTTATATTTTCTTTTGTATCGAGCGAAGTGTATACAACATGCCTAGGAGAATATTATGAGGCGCTAATTATAATTAAAAGCCTCAGCGAGATGCATCCCAACGTATGATATGTTGCACCAACCACCATTGGTTGCACCGCATTAAAATTACGCACGGGTGGACCCATCGGCGGAGCCGCCTCATTTGCCGGTCCGGCAGCCGCAGCCGCCTCCGTCGGTCTCGCTTTCTTGTTTTCTGCAGTTCTTCGCATTATACCTTTCTCTGATTTTCTTCATGCCGATCCCGCGGCGTCATCATTAAGGACTGTGTTTTAAATAATAAAAATAAAATAATAAAGAAATAAGAATAGAAATGAAATAATAACGGACGTCATGGGAAACATATATTTTATTTTTTATTTTTATTTTTTTTACCTTTTGTGTTCTCAAGATAATGAAAATCTATATTCTTGTTTTTTTTCTTACCATCGAAACAGGCTCTTAGCGCGAGCCTTAGAGCTTTTGTTTCAACTTGGTTCTCCCAAAAAATCTCTTTCAATAAAAAAAGTGGACATTTAACTTCTTGTTTGAAAGCTCAAAGCAATTTTTCGAGCAGCGAATGATAAAAAGTAGCACTCTCTTTGAATTTCAATTTAATAATATGCCCACTAAGCATCTCAATTTGGATATTTTTTGAATGTCCTCATTCCCTCATTAGGTTTGAATTTTTGTTCGTTTATTCCTTGCAATTTGGAAAACTGGATCCACCACCGATTTTACACAAAATAAATTATTTAAAAAATAATAATCGGTACGGTAGTTAGCATAATAATTACATATAAAAAAAAAACACTAAAAAATAAGCATAAATTGGAATTCCCCGCTCAAAAGGATTCTTAACTACAAAGTAAATGCTTCGCATTTGAATATGAATGAATGGAAAAGAATTACATATGCACATTCAACTCGAAAAGACAAAATCTCCCCAGCCATCGTTGCGGTTTTGCCCGGTAATGATTAACGCTCTTCTGAAACAGATCTTGACGAATCGAGGTGATTTAGTCGACATGTTCCGAGCAGGACTTCGGGGAGCTCTTCTTCTGTGTTAGCCTGCAATTCGTGCAAGATACATGTCACGCACCGATACGAACAAACTATTGTTCAACATTTAAACCACAGGACAGTCCACCAGATTCTAATGAAAGCTTGTTTTTACCAGACCGATTATTTAACCTTCGGGTGGCTTTCTCAGTCCAATTCGGTCGTGATGAACTGTAGGAAACTGTGTAAGATGAAGAAAAAAAAAATGACGAACTACTTTACCTGTATTAAGAATGCCATTTCGATGACGAGATTGTTCAGATATCCAAGAACAAGATTAACCACACCCCTTGCCACTGTCGATGAGCCAACATCGATCCCGAGCTGAAATTTCACACGGGTTGCCAAACAAACCAATTATTCTAAGAGCCCGAATCCCAAAAAAGAACAGAGATGAGATGCATTCGATAGAAATGGAATGTGTAAGGAATAGCTATTCTCAAGAGCCATGAGTGGACTAGGAATTCTTGATTGGGCCAGGAGCTTTAAACTGAACCAAGCACAAAAATAACTATTATGTAGAAATAGGGGCGAAATGTAGTAACTACTAACACGAACCAAAAGGGAGTAATAGGGCGATTAGTTTTAGAACTACTTGATCGTTGCAAAAGGGAGAAAAGAACGGCTTATGGTCATTAGCAATCCCAAGTTCCACCCAGGTAGTATATAACAGAAATTTAGAAATAGAAGTGAAACGTAATAACTACTAACATGAACCAGATATGGCACTAGTTTTAGAACTACTTGATCGTTGCAAAAGGGAGAAAAGAACGGCCAATGGTCATTAGCAACCCCAATTTCCACCCAGATAGCATATAATAGAAAATATTAACTTTTACGTAGAAATAGGGGCCAAATGTAATAACTACTAACATGAACCAAATATGGCATTAGTTCTAAAACTACTTGATCGTTGCAAAAGGGAGAAAAGGACGGCCTATGGCCATTAGCAATCCCAATTTCCACCCAGATAGCGTATGATAGAAAATTATTATTATTTTTTAATTTACCTCCAAATAGTTCTTGCCACGGAAATAGTTCACTTCCAGTGCTTGACCAACTAAGCATGCTTTCTTTCCAACACTTTGCTTTACTATCCATGATCCCTATGAGCACAAATACAAAAAAATAAATAAACAAATGTCTAAAACAAGATACTAAAACTGCCACTTCAAATATATATATATATAAAATTTTTTCCTTCACTCTTGCGAACACTAACCTTAGAGATATAAGGTATGAGTTTAAATCTTGAATTCCTGTAGGCATCATCTCCATTGACAAAGCGCTCAAGTAAAGGATTTTCTTCCAAAGGAGTTTTTGTCATATAATACAGTGCCAGACTATGCGTAGTTGCACCTGGAACCTAATTCATGATAGTGAAGAGTAAATACTCCGAATCTCAATCATTTTAAGAGAATTCAACAATGTCATCATCTCCATAAAGCATTCTATTTTACCTGTATGTTAACGATTAAGAAAAACTCTGGTCCACCCCGTGCTGCACATTTCTGCAAAACTCCAACATAAATCGCCCACATCAGGAGAATATAGCTTCATTTCAATCATGATGCGGGTGAGTATGGCTCATGAATATCATATTAACTATCAACTCAATTAAAACAATATGAAGGCAGCCAAATCAAACCTGAACAATGCCCTCAGCACGACCCCCAAGATCATCTTCACGCTTGTTGGATCTTAGCCAATCTGCACCTACCATTTGCATCAAGGTACGCTTGGCCTTAATCTGGTGGAAACAATAATTTAGTTAATATATTTAAAGCAGATCTTGAAAACCCTTTCTGCAATGAGGGAAAATGAATGAGATCTTTATGCTTGCAACGTTAAAGCCAGAAACAGCGAAGCCTTATTAAGGGAAATTAGAATCTCCATAATTTTATTTCATACTGCTGTATTTCCACTGCATTTGAAGACAAAAAGCACATCTGTCAAATAAACGCTAACAAATATTTGTCAAAGGACAAGGAGTGATCACAATTGACGATTATCAAGAATTAAACCAATCATGAAATAATTTATATTGACATGCATGATGGGATGAAACTGGCTCATCTTTCATTTTATAAGCAACCTTATGAGCAGATGAAAAATGAAATGCATACCCAAAGGAAATTTCCATATTTCATACAGCGGTGTAAGCCAGGTTCTTATGCTTTCCTACTATATGCAAACATTCAGTTGGATCAAATAAGCTTCTCCTACTTTTAACTGACCTCTATAAAATTTCCAAAATCTTACATTTATTCCCAAAATAAAATATCCAAAATCTAGCAATTAATGGGTTACCTTCTGATGGTCTTGTAAATAATTATTTCCCCGGATAAGAAATGTAGAAGGATCGGCTGTTGTCCAACTGCAAGGTAATGCACAACTTGGGTCTTTTGGGAGAGTAGTCCCATAGCAGTACGACTCATTGCCTTCTCCAGCCATCTCTTGTAAGTCCACATAACCCTTCTTTTGAGCTGCACATTAAAGCTTTTAATCTCATTTTAATAATGGAACCTATAGTAGCAGCTATCCTTTTGGTCATCATGTCACCAACAAAATTTAGTTTCTGAAAGAGAACTCACCGGCAAGTTCCTGGAATTTTTTAGCAAAAACAGCGGCTGTTGACCGTTTAAGCTGGCATTTTTCCTGCACTCTCAATGTCCATTTACGTAAGAAATAATCCAAAGAAGTCTTACGTTTTCTTAAAAGACAAATAGAAAGACTGAACAACATATACGAGCTGTAAGGAAGCTCCACGGAGAAATTAATTATTTTATTAATCTCTTGAAGCATGAAGAAATAAAAAGCTGTAGATGGAATTACTACCAGAATTAGTCGGATAACATTAATAAAACTACATCAGTAGTGCACCGCTTTAGATGAAAGATTTGATATGTTGAATTGCTTGAACTTCACTCAGGGGACAGGATGCAAGCCAAGCAATTAAAGATGAATGCAAATTTTATGAGAAATTCATGCTAAGAAAGATGCCTGTCTAAAAAGGATGAGTAAAATGCTTAATGTTGCATAGGCTGAAAGAGTCCCAAAAATATTCTCATAGAAGCAACCACACTATCACAACCGCCCAAATTTTCAAGACTGTATATAGAGAAACTTTAAATGCAAAGTGTACTAATTACAATGGAAAACAATGAAATAAGTACATTAAGAATTAGCCTGGAGCAACTGACCATTGCTTGCAAATATTTTTGAGAAATGCGAAAATGTATATACAGAAAACCTACATGTGAAATGCAGTAATTATGAGGTAAAACAACTAAATAGGTACATTAAGAACCAGCCTGAAGAAACTGAATGCTGCTGGATATTATTTTCAAGAATTGCAAAAATCATGGCATTTGTTATGACAAAGAGTTCCATACTGTATAAAGATAGTTGAAGCTAAATATTTGAAGCTAGCCAAAACAAGTAGGAGTTCATTCTAGGTCAACAATTAGTACCGGAGAGCGAAGTCCTGTACTCAAATTAGAATGCCACTCGTCTTCAAAGAGGTCACAATCTGATGGTTCAGGAACGTCAAAAAACTCATCAGCCGCATCATTCAGCCCCATGAGACTTGCAGTTCCTGAAGGAGACTTCTCCACCTCATCGTCTACCGAGTCCTCAATTTTCTTGACCTGTTTTTTGTGTTGCACTTCAGTCTTAATATCTTTTCTTTCACCGTGTGGTAATCCAATATCCATCATCAACTCCCCAGACAAGAACTCAGCGGGGTTATTCACTTCTTTGGCTCTAAACAGCTCCCTTAATGCTGCAAAGCATGAAAGGCATCGTACCATCTTTAACAAAAAACATTGTCAAGCAGGAAATGCTGCAAAGAACAGAAGCTGCAACTCTTCTTATTTAGCAAAAGGTACCTGCAACTCTTTCAAGCATGCGGATCGTTATCGATCTCGCTGATGATGTTCGTACATAAGATTTCCATAACTTCCAATCAATAGCAAGCATGTGTTTTACAACCGATTCTTTTCCATGGTTAAGAGGAGTTATTATGTATCCTCCACCTGCAATATTGTCAAAAGGTAAATAACATGCCATATATCATGCCCTACACTGCAAGGTCTGAAAGTTGAGGCCCATCCATCAAAATAGGGGCACAAATAGTGCAGTGCCTTACAAAGGATAAAGAGGTCCATAAGATATTCTAACAAATTGCAATTAAAAGGTAATAAAAGCAGATTTATGCCTCTTCAAACAGTGATCTAGAGATGTTAGGGATATACTTTTTGATGGGCATGCTATTAAGTAACATTTTTAATCAAAATGCAAAGCATACATTACTTTTAATGCAAGCACGGACATAGCCTCTTTGTGGCGGGCATTTTTTGTGCAACACAGAATGGTATAGAATTACTGTAACAAGAATAAAAACAAAAATTAGTTCCAGTGAATCAAAGGTTCCTAAGCATCACATGATATTTTGAAAAGTGATTTAAAATGTCAGTACCATATGTTCCATCATCTTCCCTTCTCCAGTAGCGCCTCAACAACAGATCTCTTCTTTTCATCCCCCTGAAAATCACGACATGTTAAGTAAGGTATATTTTGAGTAAACTCTGACATGAGGTGGTAAATCTGACCAGGGTAGCCAGTCACTGTATAGCTGCTTGTGAACAATCTCCGTATGACCATCAAGGTGCTCAATCAC
Source organism: Santalum album (assembly GCA_034195605.1). Classification (NCBI taxonomy): domain Eukaryota; kingdom Viridiplantae; phylum Streptophyta; class Magnoliopsida; order Santalales; family Santalaceae; genus Santalum; species Santalum album. The sequence continues at coordinate 16,864,732 of CM067266.1, read as the reverse complement.
ATTGCCTTGGCAAAAGGAGAAGTCCCATCTGCAAAAAGGAAAAAAGGGTTCAACCTTCAGAAAACAAAGATGTTAAAGATGTGAAATATGTTGTACCACCAGTTGAGCAAGCCTGCAAAAACCACGCTGATCAACTATTTGAGGATAAACTTCATCGCAATAGGCGATAAGAGCGTGCCTTAGATGTGAAAGAGGTTGTAGTGGCATAATTTGTGGAGTTAATAAACAATGCCAATAATGAAGAGCATATGCTCTCACACGTATCTCTGACAAGACAGGAAAATTGGTTGCAGCATTTCATATTATCAAGATCTATAAACGAGAAGAAAATGAATTCTGTCGATCTTACTCTGATCTTGAAGGCCCAAGCGACATCAGAGTCCTAAAAATGGCCTCTGAAGTACCATCAACCACACCAACTGCCATTATTGCTGGATGATCAGTCCAGTGCTGAGGAAAACAATATAATTCAGTCCCCAAAAAGGAGAGAGATTCATGAACAAAATTCAAAAAAATTGGTCAGCCCAAGCAATGCATACCTTCCCACTGGAATCCCAATCCTTTGCTTCTTTAAAAAGTCGTAACCCTATATAAATTTCGAAAGAAAATTAAAAAAGCATGCAATCATCCTCCTGAAAAGCAAATAGTAAATTGTTACTAACCATTCTGACATCCGAAAATTTTCCATGGTGAAGGTGCAATAACATCAGATGTCGTTGCATCCATATGCATGGATGAGCTATGAGTCCAGTCTATGGAGTTGTTATGGTCAGCCCGCTTTGAGCCACCCAATCTGCTAACACAAAAGTCCTATGAATAAGGCAAGGTATATACAGTATAAAGAACATTTAATTTATCCCCAATGTTGCAGTTTAATTGCAAATACATGGCAACAGAAAAAACTTGTCCCCTCAGTTCGAGTTCAGACTCTCAAAATGGGTATATGGCTACAATAGACATAATTAGTAAACCTCCTCAAGATTCTCATCTAGACCTTGCGCTCAATCTATGGTGCCAGGACCTTCACAGGTGTAATTAGCAATCTTCTATGCCAGGGAACAAGCCAGTGCACTGCACAGATTGCTAGTTCTAGGCTATCTAGCAAGGGCATGCTATGCATCTGTGTCAGACACACTTTTGGGAACCTAATCCTCCTGGACTGCTGCTGTTTATGCATTTTGACATTTTGTTTTTGTTGGAAATACTCTATTAATTAGTATAATATCAACATTGGGCTATGTGTTTTTATTTATTTCAGGCCTTGTATTCTGGGCCCACTAGGGTGTCCTTTTACGTGTGTACTTCTATTATGTTGCCTTGTTCAAGGGGTTAGGGTTTCCTAGTAACCTTAGTGTCGAGTACTATAAATAGATAGTTTTGATGCCCGTATTAGGGCATGCAACTTCTCTCCATAAAATTCTCTCTTCTTTAAATAACTACATGGTATCAGAGCTTTCTTAAAAGCTTGCGCTTCCAAATTTCGTAACCATCGCCAACCATTTTGGTCATGGCTGATCATCCATCCTTTCACATTCTATATTAGTATTCTATATTAATTTCAGAAAATAAAAGAGAAGAGGTTTTTTCCCCGTCTCCACCTATTTTTGATTCCCGATAAAGAACCAACAAAGACAAAGAAATAAAACTAAGAGTTGAAACCTAAGGATTTGGGTCTTTTCAGCAATAAGCTACCTCTCTGTTGTACCATTTGTTTCAAGTTTTGTTACTGCCACAAGCTGAAGATGATATTTGGTAGTTGTTCTTTGAACTCCTACAGTAATCAAAGACCTACCCTAGTACTTGAAACAACTCCGTTGTATCCCATGCCTTGAAGTTGCTCGATGAAAAGACTGTCTGTGCTACAAGCGTCCAAGTTAGGCATGATACACATTTATGCCTAACTTGAGGCAGAGTGTTGGAAATATTCTAATAATTAGTATAGTATTAATATTGGGTTATGTGTTTTATTTATTTTGGGCCTTCTATTATGGGCCCATTAAGGTTTCCTTTTATGTGTATGTTTTTATTATGTTGCCTTATTCAAGCAGTCAGGGTTTCCTAATAACCCTCGTATTAAGTAAATAGATAGTCTTGGCGCCCATATTAGGGCATCCGACTTCTCTCCATAAAATTCTCTCTTCTTTAAATGACTATGGTTTTCAAAACTCCGAAAGTTCAAATTTATTCTTTTATCTAGGTAGTGGGCTCATTGCAAGCCCAAAAACCTTTGAACATAAATATTTTTTTAGAAAAAATTCAAAGAAAATCAACTTTCTATTTTCAGCAAGAAATGAACTTCAGAATTCCCTGAAGAAGCAGTAAGGATAAGTTGCAAAGTTTCAGCAACTTAATTGGAATTCATTTTAAGTGATGGGAAGAAAAAGAAAGAGTTGAGAATATAAAATTGACAGAATCAGCACTTCTAGTTTAAAATAATTAGAGATGCCAATGTATTCAACCATGGACTATCTTGTATAAAAGTAATAAAATATAAAATCCCCAAAATACTTTATGATAATAACTCATCACATTTATAAGTAACATATTGCACATATATAATGCTTAACTGCCTCTACAATTTAATAAATCGCAATCATATTACAGAGCTCATTCCTACATTATAAAGAAAAACACAATTACAATAAATATATAATATAAAGTTGCGTATACAACTAAATGTCTCCAAATTAGTGCATGTGTCGCCCCTCCCAATGAGCATCAGCACATTGAATCAGCACCATATATATGATTTCTACAAGAAGTATGCAAGTTTTTTCCCCATAAACATTTCTCAGAAAAAAAATCCTTGAAATCCAAAAGAGTAGATGGAACATCCAAAAGACCACAAGGTGAATGAGATGGGAAGAAAAAAAAAAACAAATTCAGAAGCCATATTATTGTCAAACTCTATCTGCATGATTTACCTGAAAGGCTGCCATTTTCTCCTGGAATAGGTTGCAAAAATCTTTTCTGAGTTTGGGCAATCCTGCACATGGGCTAAAAGATCAGGCTTCCAACACAAATACAATAGCTTTTGTAGTTTTATATCTGTTTGGAACCTTTAATGAAGCATCCTTGAAAGAATGAATCCATTGTGCTGCCTCTTCTGGGCTACTAGCTCCCAACTATGAAAGTAAAATATTATAGTAAGTTTATGCAGTACTTGGTTTTATAATTAATGGAAAAAAAAGAAATCCCAAAGAACCATACCTTAAGTTGATCATCCTGATTAAAAGTACTATAAAGGGTGAAAATGAAGAGTACCTAGAAGTTTCAGACAAAGTTAGAATTATTGATGGTTAAAGGGAAGAAACGCTTTTGCAGGCAAATACAAATTGAACCATCATGAACTGAAAGATAGATGGGCCTAAATTCGTACTTTCCCATGAAGGCTTTCTCTTCCATTATCAGTAACCCGAATGCAAGAATCTATTGTTGCACTCCTTACCGAATCCTGACACAAAAAGAATTGAATATTTACAATAGACAGGTTCTGGTTGCATTTCAAAGACAAAGCAGTGAATATAAGTTATAGATACTTCTGGCCAATAAATTGGCAGGTAAATTTAAAAATATTCCACTTAACCCCATTTTAATCTATAACAGATCAAATAGAACCTTTTGAGCTTACAGGTAGCCATCTGAATAATGCAGATTAATACATGTTATGTTAACAAGGGATTAATATTTGTCAGGAACCTCAGCCCAAAATCATACAATGAATGTGCTGCTGGTTACAAAACTTAGGTTTTCCTCTCAAAAAGGATATTTTACTTTGCTGTTAAAATTCTATTTCCATGTAACACATCAGCATGCTAGGTCATTTTTCAGGTGGAGCCTCCAAATAATTGTCCTCAATTTTACTTTTTGTTGCAGTATATGTTTGTCTATTTAGCTTCCCAAACATCCTTCACCATTAGCTCTGTTTGCTCTGTCTTTGTGTTGTATCATCAAATTTTCATGTTTTTTAATACCTAATATGATCTAAACCTCTCACGTAGCCTGTCACCTGCAGACAATGATGATCTAACAATCTTTCAGGTCTGAAATTTATTCCTGTCAATTGGTAAGGGGAGTTCAAACACCATAGGATTGGTTTATATAAGTAAGTATTACTCTAGGAATGTTGTTCCATGTGAAAAATACTTCCATAAGACAATTCATTCTCTGTAGTTCATCATTGTTGTGATCACACTAGGGAAAAAAGATCATGTTTTGTTAGCGTTCAACACCGTAAGCAAACTCCCGTGGGAAGGAAAATGAAATTATAACTCAACTCTATCTTTTTGCCATAGTGCTGAAAAAACAGCATTTCTGTCGGTCACATTGCAAATTTCTCTTCTTGCCATATTTCAAGACATCCTTAACCTTGCACATCAAACTCATCAAGTAACCAAACTTCAATAGTTAAAGCCAAATCATCAAAGCATAACTGACTCAAGCTTGCATTGGACTTTCAAATTGGTCGTCAAAATTCCAGTTCTAGTATGAACAAAGCGAATAAAAAGTCTAAACCAGTGTCAGATTATTTACATAACTTTGGCATCACAAACCATGAAAAATACATCTAGCGCTTATCTTCTCCCATTGCATTGCTTGCGACTGGACTCTTAATGCAGTGTAAACAAGCCAATAATGGAAAGCTCAATACGTTGCCAGGAAACATCATATAAATAATGTGCCAAAAATAAGCTATGAGGAATAAACTTAGCATTAGCAGGGGTTGCGGCTGCCCAAATAAACTTGCCATAACAGCAACATCAATTATGAGAATCAAAAAATTAAATGGATTGCTTTCCTAAGCCAATACATAAAAGAATAGAGAAAGAGAGAGAGAGAGAGAGAGGTTGCACTTATACACACTGTCAAATTAAATCCATGGGATTAATAGCCAAAATTCAAACAACATTAGGTCTAAATGATTGGCAAATGCTAAAACACATTGGACACAAATCCATTGATTATCATCATAAAAACGTCAAAATGGGAGGAAAATAGCGAAGAACACAAAGGCGCGCAAGGTTTCTTCATATAAAGATCAAGGTTTATATCTTGGACAGGAAAATTGAAGAGCAATAAATTACCTCTTTGTCCGACGAGGGTATGGACTTGAAGCTCTTGAGGCAGTTCTTATGGAGAACAAAGTACCGTTTGCGTGAATATTGCAGCCCTAATCGGTTGAAACGAATGAGATGAAGCCATCCCTCCATTACCCCCTCAGTTTGTGAGATACCCATTTGAGCAATCGCACAAACCCACGTTTTAATCCCTCAAAACTTGAATCTCAGAAGCCCCAATCCATGGAAACGTTCGTCCCGGATCCTGAATCGGAACGGCCAAAAAATGGCCTAATGAACGAGAAAATTCTATATTTTTTTCCAGAAAAAAAAAAAAGAAAAAGATTGCAATTAAAGAATCTGAGTATAGATATGAATGGGGCGGTGGAATGATTCTCTGATCCCAACGAAGGGGATCAGAGAATCAAGATTTTGCAGGAAATACAATCCTCCGGGCTTCTCAGGCGAAAGCTCTCTCTTTATTTTCTTTATGTTTCTTTGTGCTTTCAATTTCCCTTCTCCCCCCCCTCCTTATATACGGACCCATTTGATTTTGGTGCCCCTCGACGACGGGGAGGCTGCGTCGTAACGGAATTGTTTTGGGGTCAAATTACGGAATTACCCTTCTAGTTTTCTTCGTCCGTGCACGATGATACAATATTATTCGTAATCCTAAGACCATTATTCATTAAATTCTATACTTTTTATTTGTGTATATATTTTCGTGAAGGTGAATGTCGGAAAAAAAAAAAACCCTAAAACCTTCATCTAAGGGAATCAACCAGGCTTCTATGGCTAGAAATGCACTCTTCAGATTGTCGATGAATACTTGTCGTGTATATACGAAAATATCGCAATAATTTATTTTATATTTATTATTTTACAAACTAAACTGTTTTAGAAAATTTATTACAAATAAATCTGATAAGTATAAAACTTAAATAAATGATTAATAGATTATTGTGCATACATAGCGACCATTTATCCGCAACCCATCTCCCATCCTAAATGTAGCGGAGTTCAAGGAATCTAATTTCCTTTGAAATTACTAATAACTTTTTTTTTTATAAAAAAACATTGACGCCCATCGCCAATGTGAAAGAGACTCGAATGACCCTCATTTTACTATATAAATAAAAAACATTGACGCCCATCGCCAATGTGAAAGAGACTCGAATGACCCTCATTTTACTATATAAAAAAAAAAAGTTCACTCTTTTCTGCCAACCCATAGCAAAACCCACAAAAGTATTTACTCAAAATTTATTTAATGAGTAAGAATTATTGGGAGTTAGGAAATGAAGTTCTAAATGTCAGAGAGAAAGGAGAAAATCTGTCACTTTTTTTTTATAAAAAACTCATAATAAATAAATGCTGTTCCATTCATTCCTCATCCCCCGGAATCATTGTGCTGCTCCTCTGGCTCTCTCCTTATCCTTCTTACTTGGTCAACCCTAAATTCCAATCTCCGTTTGGAGTATAATTTTTTTTTATAAGGTTGCGTTTGGTACGGTGGAATACATGAAACTTTATAGGATTACGGTCAAAATGAGTTGGCATTTCTATTATAAGTCAAAAGAAATTAAGTATAAAACTGCGTATTTTTGTCTCACATAAAGGAAAAATCGTTCTCATGATCCAATTCTTTTTGAATTACAATGAAATAATGTGTCGAGACAGCCTAATAAAGGCATCCCATCAAGTTTCATATATTTTAAGATATTTAGGGTAATCGTCCGAGGGATGAAAGAAAATTTAAGAAAATTGTTATAGTTCATAATTTGTCATGAATTTCAATCCTTATAAGAATGCCTTAAGCATTTTGAAATCGTATGAAATTCGATAGGTTCTCAGATTATGCAGTATTTTTTAATCTATATGATTAAAATTTTAAAATTATATTAAATTATCGATGGATGAGTAGAAGGCCTGGCCACATTTTACAATTTACATTTTTATTTTTTGACAATCTTAGGACCCTTTCTTTATTATGCAACAAATTCCAACCAAACCATAAAAATTTGATTGCTAATCTTAGGCCGACATTATAATTCCCTGTGGATCATATCTTAACGTTCTTATTTGTGCATACTCTTAAACACTGTTGCCTGACATTTGTTCAACTTTGGTCTTAATAAATGTTTGTAATTAAGATCGCACATGAGACATAATTAGAAGAGACTGTTGCGAGGATTAAAATTATTTCTTAGATTGCGCCGCTAACACCTAAATTAAAAATCCAGCAAGAGGAATTTATGAGATCTCATATTTAGGACGACAGACCATATAAAAAAATAAATATTAAAATAGATAAATTGAACTTAATGAGATTAAGAATTTTGAAGGAAAGAAAATGATAAATGAATTTTCCTGTGACAATAAAGTCTGATATGACAACCAAAAAAAATCGATAAAAAGAACAAAAATAAATATATTACTTTTATCATTGACTTTCGAGTGCCACAATGTACAATGTACCTATCTTTTGTCATTAATGCCCTATTTGACTACCTCGGATAGGATAAGAGTAAAAATAAAATGATATATATAAGATAGTTATCTGACCCGTTAGAGTTATTACAAGTGAACAAGATAAAAGTAAAGTTATAGTTTTTTAATAGAAAAATTAATTTCATACATTCATATAATCTAAAATGACAAAGCATTAAATCTTATCCAAAATGTTAAAACCATTAAACCCTAAAAAAATAGAATTGAGTATATATTTGTTCTTAGAGTTGAATCATTTCAAAAATGTCAAAAAATCAACGAAATACAAGGAATTAAATGCAAGTAAATTAATAGTAAAGAATAATTTTTATTTAAAAAATTGAGTAGCATTTTTCTTAAAAGCAAATGATATTCAAAATGGCAAAGAAAATAGAAAAACAAAGGAAAAAACCAAACAAGAAAGAAATGATTGTTATTTATTCTTTTCTTTTTCTGTTTCATTTTTTTTTTGATGAGGTAGACATAACTATTAGGACTCCGAGGTAAAATCGTATAATCCTGCTTTAAACTGATAAGTGGGCTCAACCAAATGGCCTAGTTCGTTATATAAGCCTCCACCAAACACTTGATAAAACTGAAAATAGGCTAAAATAATTCAATCTGACCCTCTCATTCGACCAATCAAATGGGGCATAAGCATTTTATTGTAATCAGACCTAATTAAAGACCCAAGAAGGTCAAGAAAAATGTAATATGTTGGTCTGTGACACTTAGTCTTCTATTTATCCATCGATAATTTAATATAATTTTATTTACCAAAAAAAACCCAAGTAAACAATTTATTTTTATAATTTTTCACTTTTGCGATTGAAATTCTTAAGTCTAGACCTTGGACCTATCTAAGTTTAAACTCCAAAATTATATCGCTTTGTCAAAAAAATAATAATTATTTACAAAATATTTTTAGTAAAACAGCACAATTTTGAAACTCAAAGTTAAGTAAATCTGTGGGCTCAAACTTAGGAACTCTTTTCACATTTTTTTAACGCTTTTTATGATATATCTCGGTTCTTAAAATTTGTCATGACGTATGAACCTAGTGGGCCTTTTTGTAGGAGTGAATAAATTTAAAAGAGATGGAAGAATATATTTTATTTGAAGTTTTGCAGTCGTTGTACCTTAACACGAAAGCTATATATTTAATTGAGGCTCCTTTCTCTTTTTCCCTTTTTATACCTTTTTTGGGTTTGTTTTAATAAAGTTGAGTGGCACTTTAAATTTTCAATTTTGAGATCGGTGACGCAGAATGCCAACTTGCTAGCTTTTATACTGAGCAAAGGGTCAAACCTAGAAGTTAAGGAAAGTTTTCTTTTATCCAAGGCATAGATTTTCTCTATATTAAAATTTAGGCATTTAAAATCACTTTAATCTGTCTATTTAATAACATAAAGAATATTTTTTTTATTATTAAAACTATGAGTGCAAGAGTAGGGACTTCTCTGATAGCCTGATTAAGGTTGAAAGTTAAATAAATTAAGTATTTATTTTACTAAGTGTGCTTGATATTAGTATCTCGTGACTACCACTTAGAATAATAAGTGAAAACGCTTCCTAAGAAAGCTTTTCTTAATTAAAATCAATTCATCCATATAATCATTTATAACTTAAAAGATTTCATCTTTGGATCTTCGTACTTGAAAATGGGTGCAATTTTCAATATTATCGAATGAGCCCTAATCATTGAAACGGTAATATACTATTATTATTTTTAATATTTCAAGGTCGGTCGAAAATATAAATGCCTAAACTCCCTTGGTAGGACTGAGATTGGGTCCATTCAAATGAAAATTCAATCCCTTAGGTCCATTCAAGTGAAAGCTTCGATTATCCAGTCCCCAGTTATTGTTCATGGGTTTCCATTTCCTTTGATTCTATTAATTAGGGTTTGCTCGTGGGTTCCCTTAAATTCTATTAAATTGAGTTTGCGGGGGTTGTTGACTTGTCATGTTTTTGGGCAGAGGCTGGTATGGGGAAGTAACTTCATGCCTATTTTCTTGGTGGTTGGAACCAACCACCAGCTAATAGCATTTTAGAAAAATTAAATAAAAACAAATCAATAAAAATAACCAAGAAAAATTAAGTATACCAATAATTTTTGGGATAATTTGATGATATAGGATTCCTTCTCGTAGCATTGAGAACCTAGCTTTTAACGGCTTTAGTTTTTTCATGTCTAGTATTAAAAAATCAGATCAATATTGAATTTTTTTTATAGTTTTTTCGTAATATATGGGTGGAGCTGAGTGTTATCCCTTCTTATTTGCAAATGCCTATCTGCTCTCTGTTGGGTCCCTCACCAATAAATAAAAAGATGGAAATGCATTACTCCTCACTATCAATTTGTTAGGTCATTTGGGTCCGGCCCAAGTTGGGCTTCTCAAAGCCCAGCTCAGGTAAGGCTTTATTTATCTATTGCTAGGGCCGTAGTGTGAGGTGTGGCTGACGGAGGGAAGAAATGGAAATAAGTGAGTTATTTTTCTTATTCATCAGGTTTGAGCTTGTGAGGGAATATTTACAAGTGGTGCTCGGTTTTTGAGTACATAATTGGGTTTGGGTTTAAACTCAACTATTCATTATTGCATTGTATTCTCCTTGTGATGCTCATAGTAAAGTGGTATTTGTTCCTCCCATGGATGTACCTTGATTTTTGGGTGAACCTCATTGAATCCTTGTGTCCTTCTTTCTTGTCAAATGGTCTTATTTATTTTGGAGCAATAATTATGTGCACATATAATATCAAGGGATTTTAAATCTGTGATATTTTTCAAGATTTAAAGGGTTTTATTCCCAACACTCCCAACCCTCATATACCGTGTGCTTCAAATTAAAATTCTTTATTTCTCTTAAAATTTTCACATAAGACTTATCTCTTTTATTATACACTAGCTGCATTGCACATGCACCTTAACGACTTTTCAATCAATATACAACATCTAAATGAATATATGGACAAAAATTTAAAACTAATTAAATATTTAAAAATTAAAATTTTAAATCCTTTACAACCAAAAGCCGTTGCATCATAATATTTGGGTAAAAATAGGAACAGTTACGTGATAACTGCAAGTAAATAATTATAATATTTGAGTGTATTAATAGAAGTTTAGGAAAAATATATAGTTTATTGAACTAAAGTATCATTTAACTTTATAATAGTAGAAATAAAAACTTATAATAATTGGTGATTAGATGATTGGTGCATCAAATTTGAATGTTAGAAATAAGATGATTAGACAAGAAGACTTATCATGAGATGGGGAGAGACTGTGGTGGAGTTCATGGGCTGGGCCCTTCGGAGACAAGTATGGGCCTATAAGATAGTTGGACTGGACGGGATGCGTACGGCATTTGGTCTCCTCAGTGGCCCAAGTTTTTATTTCACTCTTATTGGGCTTGTCTAAACATTGAGAGGCACACACATTGGCCCTTACAGAATAATTTGCCCCACCTCCAAAGCTCACGAAGGTAGGGGAAATCAGTTCGTGGCGCGCAGCGGCGTGGGAAAGAAAGCTCGCCCCCGGAGAAGATGGCGATTCACTGTATTCTCAACTAGTGCCATTTCTCTGGTGCCTAATGATACCAGGTGCGAATAGTCTAAACCCTTCGGTTTCTGGTTGTTCTATAATCTACATCATCTCAATATTATTAGGTCATTTACATGGGTTTTCTCCAATTGTTCATTATACAATCTGTTTTTTCCCCCCCCTTACAATTAGGGTTCCTTTATGCCACCTCTGATTTTGTATAGCTTCGGTAATGCAATTTAGGTTTCCAAATCCAATCAGAGGGTTTATTCGTTGGGGGCAAGCAGAGCCAGTTTGGCTTATGGGGAACCCTAGGAAATGATTCGTGAATAGCACGTTTGGCTCGCAGAATAGAATAAATAGTGGGGATGGCATAGCTATTTCATAAGGATAGACTCTGTACCAATGAGTGGAGTAGCTTAGGAATAGCTATTCCTATGGATCATGTGTGAATAAATAAGGAATAGCTATTCCTAAGCTCCATGAGTGGATTAGGTATCCTTGATGTGCTCAGGAGCTCTTAAGTGAACCAAAAAAAATTAATAGTTATGAGGAATATGGGTGGATACCTATTATCATGAACCAAACATGATTTTAATGCTGATGCTGGACCATTTTGAATTATGCAGTAATGGAAACCGTTGATAGAACAATGGAGAATCAGCATCAGAAAACTAAGAGTGGTTTGGCTAATACCGCTGGTAAGATTCAGCACTCGGCTTCTGGATTTAAAAGATGGGGCAGGAAATACCCATTCCTTAGATATGGGCTCCCAATGATTTCACTCACCGTGTTTGGGGCACTTGGCCTTGGTCATCTCTTGCAAGGAAGGTCAGTGCTTTTGTCATCCACACTTACAACTCCAAATTATTGTGATTTTTACAATTTCTATGCTTGTTTTGTAGTAGACTTTTTTTTTTTTTTTTTGATGATACAAAATGAAACAAAATTAGAAATGATTCTGCTCCATCCCAAGGTTGTTTCATATGGGTACGTATGCACGTGAGCGGCAAAGATACTATTGATATGCTATTAGTCTGAATAGTATGGCCTTCCTCAACAAGATTTTTGCTACATTCTTCGAAAGTTTTCAGTTACATTTGAGAGCTGACATATTTAAGGGCTATACGTATCATGTTCAAATTTTAAAAAGGTAGGTAGTAAATGAGTTTCTTCACTGTTAACTAGTTTCATATAACTGGAGACATTTGGAGCTGTTCAATACTGCAGAAATCCTCATTCGCAGCATACAGCTAAGAATACACCGTACATATGATAAGCCAAAAAAAAAAATGCTTTGCATATCTTGGTAATAGGCTGTGCTTTTTACATCCTCTTATTAAAAATATTCCTATTTTATCCAAAAAAGTTATCTTGTTAATAGCCTCGATTACTTTCTTAGCTTGTCTTAGATACCTTGTGTATAATGCGATAATGAGTACAACTCTTGACAAATTGCTTATATAGGATAAATGTAAAAAGATACAATGGCTTCAGCTTTTTGAAGAAGACCCTCTTAGTTGTCCAAATTTGCCTGTCTGAGAGAACAAAACTAGCCATGAGGAAAGTTTGCAGTAAGTCCTTTTAGACACCATTGTTCTTCCAGGACCTTGAAGTTGTGCTTGAGAACATGAAATTCAAGTCCTGGTTTAGGAACTGCATAGATTTGTACAATGCTCAACACAAAGAAGTTGAATTAGATTTTAGCCATTTGTTGCAATTCTAATTTTAAGCTTTTAATGCCATGCTCCAAAAATGTAGCCAGAGGTTCCTTCAGTTTTGTGGCTTGGATGTGGGATACGGGAGAAGAAGATATGTGAGAGATGGAGTGAGGGTTTCCATAAGGCTAGCTTGTTCTGTCTTACACCCATATATTTTCATAATTTTCACTGATAGGGAAAATTCCATAATCTTCATTGTATTCTTCTTCCGCATAAAATGTGGTGGGGTGTTGTGATTAATTCAGCAAGGATATAGCCAAAGTGAAAGATGATCATGAATGGGAGATCACTGAGACGAGAAAAGCATTATCAAGAACAGGACCTGTTGATGCATATAAGCCAAAAAAGATCTCACTGGAGGAGGAACTAAAGGCATGACCTTCTTTCTTGCTTCTTATGCTAATCAGTATCCTTGAAGTAATTGTAGCTTACGTTCAATTGCTTCCACTTCTGTACAGGCTTTGCAAGAGAAGGTTGACATAAACAACTACGAGTACAAGCCAATTCCTAAGCCAAATGAAAGCAACTGATGATGGAGTATATTACTTTCTGTGGTTATTCTTCCTTCTCCCATTCCCCCTTCCCCACTTTCTCCTCATATCGTCTTTTATTCAGAAGTAATGGATCATGCCGGGTGAATAAGAGGTGGTCTGAGTTCTACCTTTATGACTGCTAAATCAGCTATAGTGATAAGTGCATTTCATTTTTGTAGTTATTTGTTGTAATTTTCTATACAGTGGTTGCAAGTTGAGGCCAACAGCTTGGGTGTCCTCTTATCATTGATTTTTGCTGAGGTTATGCAGGCAAACCCGAGATTACGGGCTATTTGATGCATAAACTGAGGAGCAATCTGGATTAAGGTCGCGACTATCATGGAACACATTTGGGGACCGGAGAAAAGCTGCAGTTGTTGGCAAGGTGTTTGATGAGGCGTTCATAGCCATGTGTGAAGGAAGACTTACTGATTCTGTCTTGGGAGTGTTTTTAAGTGGAATGGTGCACCTCGACCAAATTTTTAGTCAGATTTTCACAATGAGTTTATATAATTATATGGAAGTTCATCAAAATTGGCTAGGGGATGAGGAAGAAATTGAGAGAGATGGGGGACATGCCCTAATTTTCAACATTAGCCATTCTGAGGATTGAGATAATCCTGTGATATTATCAATGTTTCGTAATTTTATTGCCTGGAGGACTATTTTACTATTAGGGCGCTGTTTCCTTCCTTTATAAATTAGCTTTTGGAACATTTTTCACCTCAGAATAATTCAGAAAAAGATCCCGTCAAAATGTTTATTTTCACACTTTAATTCTTTTCGAATTATAATGAGATTGACATAGGATTGAGGACGTAAGGTAAAATTATGTGAAGGGGTTGTACCAACCTGATAAACCATCCTGATATTGTTGTCTTAAATATTTTTTAAAACCTTTACTATGTATTCTTGAATTCATTGTATGCCTTAGTTAAAGTTCACGCTGCTCTCTTATGGATTGTTACGGCCAAATTCCTGCTAGCCCTTAATATTAAATTTCATGTTACTCTTTTAAGCGGATTTCAAACTAATAAGGTTCGGGATGAAAATTTGACTCAACCGACCCTACCCGCTTGCGTTACGGGCGGGTAAGAAGTTCCCTCGTTTGTCTGAGGTGGGTCGGGTGGTCCAAAACTAAACGAATCCCGCCCGCCTACCCCTATGCAACTTCCACCAAGAAAAATTTTATAAATAAATAAATATAAAAATTAACACGTCATGCTTCCGTAGCGGCGGCCCATTCTTAAGCCCAAAAGCCCAAAAACATCCCGGGGGTTGGTGAAGCGGCGACAGCGAGCCAGATTTTCCATTTATATGCGCATACCCACCAACAGAGTGCTTTCACGCTCTGCTCTGGATCCCTGCATCACCATCGTCATCTTCCCTTCCCCTCCTCGCCCCTCTCTCTCTCTCTGGGTTGAAGAATCAGATCAGTATGGATTACGAAGGAATCCTGTTGGGGATGGGAAACCCCCTGCTTGATATCTCAGCTGTCGTGGACGAGGAGTTTCTCGTTAAGTAAGTCCTCCACACCCCTCTTCATCCATGTTCAATCTTCTGTCTGGTTGTTTCCTACGGAGTTCCAGTCATAGATCTGGACGTTTTTCTTCATTTACTGGCAATGCCAGATCTGGCTAAGCCAAAAAAGGAAAAAAAGAAGAGAAAAGAAAAAAAAGAAAAAGAAAAAGGAAATGATAGATCTGTGCACCTGCATACTAAAGAAGTATGTATATACCCATTTGGCTGTTAGCATGGATCTGTTCTTTGTTCGATTTCAAAAGTTGTGTTCCCGCTGGTATTGTGAATGATGGGATTTAAATTATTAAATCATGGTATAGCTTGTGACTGGATGTCATTTTATGTATTGTTTTGTTAACAGATATGACATTAAGTTAAACAATGCTATTCTTGCCGAGGACAAGCACCTGCCCATGTAAGTTCTTCCTTGTATCTGAAGCAGGTCTCACATTATATGGAAATATCCATGTATAATATTCGGAGGGATTTGAATTAATATTTTACTTCTGATTATGAGATGGTGATCCATATTAAGGCCTTGCTTTCAGCTTAAAACTTGCCTGCTTGTCTTTACCAATTTTATATGAATGATTTTGTTAGGTACGACGAGTTGTCCTCCAAGTACAATGTGGAGTATATTGCTGGAGGTAAACCTACTAACTTTGTTAATTTGGATTTGTTAATCTGGATGTTTGACAGTGCCCTCTTTAATTCCTATGCATTGTGTATGTTAGATCAGCCAATTCTTGACTAATGGGTCTCATTGTTTATTGTTCTGCTAGGTGCAACTCAAAATTCTATCAGAGTTGCCCAGGTTTGTTGTGATCTATGTGGGCCTGGTCATTTCATTAAGGTTTTTTTAGTGACAGAACTGAAGTAACTCAACTATTTCTTCTGTTGCCTTCTTTTCTTGGGTGCAGTGGATGCTTCAAATCCCTGGTGCAACGAGTTATATCGGCTGCATTGGGAAGGACAAGTATGGGGAGGAGATGAAAAAAAACTCAAAACTTGCTGGTGTCAATGTATGATTTCCTTCTGTTTTCCCATGTAGAGTTTTTCCAAATTTACCTGGCTTAATGGTACTGAATAGTTTTCTAGCAAAATTGATAACATTTTATAATCAGGTTCATTATTATGAGGATGATGCGGCACCAACGGGTACATGTGCTGTTTGTGTCATTGGCGGTGAAAGGTCAGTTCTAGATTACGCGCCATGCTCTACTTAATCTCTCTTTTCAATTTGAACGATCGTATTTTGTAGTTTTTGTTATTGTTAGATGATACATATTTTAAGGTTTATTGGCGTGTGATTTACAAAATTGTTTTATCCAAATGTGTGTTCAGATTCCACGAGACTACTGAATGTTGCTAAAGATAAGTGAGTTCTATTGAGTTACTGTGAAACCAAAGAAGTATGTGACTGCACAAACATGTCAAAGTTGTTAAATTATGGAGCCTTGAATTTCTTTGTGTTTCTTCTTTCCATTATATGAAGTTTTAGTGAGTCAATTAATGCAATCTCACTTTCTAATGGCTCGGAAACAGAAATTAAAAGAGTTCATACCTTCATATTGTATTTTGCATTGTATTCTATTGTTCAATCCATAGCCAGCTGTTAGAAAGTGTTAGTGGAATCTTATAGAACGCTTGATCATATCATGACCAAAATTGGTCCATAACCAACTTTAACAAAAATGAACACGTTCATTTGATTTGTCCATGCCAGTTTCTATGGTTTGTATTAAAGTCTATGTTAGACATTTGATGTAAAATTGATCTTTCCATGCATTGGCCTTTTCATGATAAGGAGTGCCTTTTTCTTTACATTGCTGCGTCAATCAACCCAGAATATCCGCAGTTGATTGTATGGTTTCGATTTTTACTGGGCTAAGGAACTTTGCAATGATCTCTGGTACAGGTCGCTTGTTGCTAACTTGTCAGCAGCAAATTGCTACAAATCTGAGCACTTGAAACAGCCAGAGAATTGGGCCCTGGGTACTTTATCTTCTCTCTCTTATACTGTTCAAAGTCTTCCTCGCTTGCAGGCTCTGTAATAACCTACCGACCTTACTTTCTAGTATTTTCTGCTTCTGTCAGTTGAGAAGGCCAAGTACTTCTACATTGCTGGGTTTTTCCTTACTGTGTCGCCTGAATCAATTCAACTTGTTGCTGCACATGCAGCTGCAAAAAACAAGGTAAAAGCAATGCACATGAGTTCTTAACTTTTGCTTTTAAAATTTCTTTAGCAATCAAGATGAATTCACTATAACCCTAACCCTACATCAGGTCTTCATGATGAACCTCTCTGCTCCATTCATCTGTGAGTTCTTCAAGGACGTCCAAGTGAATGCCCTACCGTAAGCTTCCACCTCCTCATTCTTTCTCATGTCATCAGTTACAAGCATAATTTTGACCTGCTACTATCATTCAGCTATATGGACTACGTATTTGGAAATGAAACTGAAGCAAGAACCTTCTCAAAGGTTCATGGGTGGGAGGTAATGATTGTTTGGATCCATTTGATCTGCAAACTCCTTGTCTATCTATCCTATACAAGTTAAATGATTGGGCTTTTTTTTTTGGTGTGTGTGTCAGACTGATAATGTTGAGGAGATTGCTGTAAGGATTTCCCAGTGGCCTAAAGCATCAGGAGCACACAAGAGGATTACTATAATCACTCAAGGAGCCGATCCTGTTGTTGTTGCAGAGGATGGAAAAGTGAGACTGTTCCCTGTCATCGTGTTACCAAAGGAGAAGCTGGTCGATACTAATGGAGCAGGTCTTTATCCTTCCCTCATTTTTTGAGCATTTATTGCACTCTTAACTCAAAGAAATGCTTCCTTAAAAACCGTAACAGTAAAAGGTCTTTTTAGCCTTTCCATGTTATAGTTTTCTACTGCTTTATGTTATTCTGTCAGTGTTGCATTTGGAAAGGATTTTAGAAAGGGTCATTAATTATGAGAGAAATAACTTGCACTCTTGCTGGGAAGGAAAAGTTTTGCATCTGGTTACTATTCCTTGGTAGTCAGTGGAATATAATTACAATTATAGAAAACCCACTTGCAGGGAAGTAAGAAGTTCAAAGCAAGGTGTGTGTGACCACTAAGTGTTTTGTTTTATTTTTATATAATTATGAGGTGATACGTGACCGCTATGTGCTCTCCTTTATTCTTGTATGATAATTTTAAAATTTGATAAAGCATCATTAGGTTTTTTCCCCCCTCCAACCAGTGAGAAAAATTGAGACAGCGTAGGGATGACCAACTCTTGCTCCTGCAGCGAAGCCCATGTAGTTAGGAGCTACGCTTAAGCTTAGTGCATACATAATGCAAATAAATTTTGTTGCCTTTAATCTCTTGCGGCTCTTTGGAATGCAACTGTAGAAAGTCCCTTGATTCAGGTAAACTGTAGAAAAATGTGAGCATACTGACCTAATCTATTGCTTCTGAGTTCTGATCTCGCTTAAGGCTCTTAAATAACCAAGACCAGTAGAGGATACCACATAGAATTTATGCTGTTCATTCTGAAGTGTTCAGCTTAGTTCCACGACAGTTATTCATTTATTTATTTATAGATTTCATATTAATTTTGGTTGCAGGGGATGCATTTGTTGGAGGGTTTTTGTCCCAGCTGGTTAAAGAGAAGCCCATCGAAGATTGCGTAAAAGCTGGTATATATGCGGCAAATGTTGTAATTCAAAGGTCGGGCTGCACTTACCCGGAGAAGCCGGATTTTTAGTTAAGCTTGCTTCTCTCCCCTTTAAGTGGTAGAGCTATTCTTTTTTGGTGTGGCTGCCTTGTGCTGCCTCCTGAATCCATCTGGCTGGTGGAGGAGCTGCTCTTATTATTGTTGTTTTCCCATTTTACCCTCAGTATTTGTGCTGTCAATGGCGATTCTTGTCCATGACATGGATGAGGATTTCAATCTGGCTATATTTGCACCAGAAGCCATATATGTATGATCTATCAACTCTAAAATAACAGGAATTTTATCTGTGATAATGTTCCAAAGCTCAGTAAGATTATACATACCGTTATGATCATGCTAGAGTATTTTCTGGTCGACCTGTTGTGCGTAGCAGCATTCCTGGATCGATAAATGAATAATCGTTTAATCAGGCACCGGAAGGGGCTCCCCTGCTCGGAGCTCTCCCTCTGGGGGTGAATTACTCAAAGACGGAGCTTGATTTTGATGGTATAGCTGTATGGGGTTGAAACAACATTCAAAAATCTAGGTACTCTAAAGTTTTTATAAAATTTGTTAATGTGTAGACTCTCATCGATTGTGTAAAATGAATGAAAATATAAACGTTTTAACCTTGGTTCTTATAAAATGATTTAATTTGCATCCGAAGGGTGTACACGTTATTAAATTTTATGAAATTTTTTTGATCCATACGATTATATTGTCAAAATAAAGCTTATTTTTCGAGAGAACAACATCACACCGATTATTCATGTATGGGGGCTGTTAAGTTCTTCTAATGTAGCAAAACGTAGGTGAGGTATAAAACGTAACGCTACAAACGTATGATTGTCTATAAAATTAGTAATCCATCAGATTTCAATTCGTGAGTCGAACACATAGTTTTAATCCCGCCGGAGGGAGAAGAGAGAAGGCACTGATTTGGTTATGTCAACCGCCACTTCCGTGCTGATCGCGGCAGCGCTGCTGGTGGCGTTCGCCATCGAGGGTGGGGAGGCGCTGTCGGATTGCGGGAAGAACTGCATGCCGATATGCCTGGGGCAGGTGAACGGCGCCACCGTGCCCGCTTGCACAACCGCCTGCGATGACTACTGTAAACAGTCCGGCGACCAAGGTGGTGACTGGCGTCGGCGGCTCTCCCGCTGACCCTATCAAGTTTTAAATCGGGGGTCGATCAGGACGGAGGATCGGAATCCGGGTGGAATGTCATGTATTGATTAAATAAAATGCTGCGTGATTTTTATAAATTGCTTCGATTTCTTTTAGTATTACTTAATAAGAAAAGCTTAATGAAATGGTTTTGTTTTTCATGCATGTGGCATTGTTTTAGATTAAGCACAAATTCATTTCACGACTAAGAGGTTTTGATTGAAAATGAACTATTTTTTTGAGTTTATTTATAAAAAGAGTAATACTGCATTTTCAAGAAAGTGTACCTCGAACAAATCCTTTATCTCGCACGAGGATGTTGACCTCACATACATAAGTGGGTCTCATTTATCATATGTGTGATTTATTCAGGATCACTTATTTTAAAATTTATAAATTTATCTTTTTAAAAATAATATTATTTTAGATGCTTTCAAACATTTTCTTTTTCTTCTTTTTACATCACTTTTTTGTTTTTCCCTATAATTGCTTTGGATTACCAGAATATCCCTATAATTCCTTCTTTTCCCACAAAAATCCAGTATATTATTAAAAATATATTAAATGAAACAATAATGAGTCATAGGAAAGTTCATAAGGGTAAGGTTTATGCGTTTAAAACATTAAAAATCTACCCTTAATTTAGTTTTTTTATTTAAAAAAGGCTTATAATCTCGGAGGAGAGAATAAAAATTATTTAATGATTCACCATAAAACCTATAAACTTCTCTACGATCAAGGTGTTACTTCCCAGTAACACCTAATTTAGCTTAACTTATTAAAAATAATTTTAAAATATTTTCAGAAAGTAAGAAAAATAAATGTAAGGGTTCAATTTAAAGCTCATTCAAAAATATATTTTTCCTAATATTTTCAAGTACAAAATAAGAAAGATTAAAATAACTTCTCAAGTCCCCAAAATTCAATGATCGCTCGGCGAAATCTGTAAGGAGTGAGAGAATCAAAAACCCTTGTTTGTTTGGAGCGTCACAAAAGAGAATGGCGACTTTGTGCGTTCCCTCAGTTCCTGACGCTTCCGTCTGCAAATCTCGTGTTGCAGCTCCCATGGCGATGCTCGGTTCCCGGTCTCGCGCTTCCATAACTTTTACGCCCTTTTCTCCCTGCAAAATTGTCCCTAGCTTCGGCTCACGTCCCATCACCAATAGACGAATCTCGTTTCGAGGTGAATTCCCACTTGTTGTCATTCTCTGTTGGTGAACTTCGATTCTACGCGTTAACATTCCTTCTTCTTCTTGAATGATGAATATCCCGGTGTATTTTAGGGGGTTTAATTGTAGAAATATGCTCGTTGCAAAGTTTATTTATCTTTAAAATTTTTTTTGAAGATACTATATACATAATTATAGAAAGAGGAGGAGAGGTAAAGAGAGGATTTTGCTTTGGGCTAAAATGAGACATGGATTGGGAATCCCAACCCGATTATGATGCACTGTCAAAAAATATGAGACATGATTGAAAGAGCTTGGAAAAAAAACACGAGACACTGCGAATATTTGTATCATCTGTATGATGAAAGTTTTGATCAACAAAGAAGTCAACATTAAATGTTGTAAACTTTTGACCAATGAAGCCTCATCTATAATCTGGTGAGGCAGAATAGTATAGAAATTATTATAATATCATAGAAATCATGATGCTGGAGACATGGTCAAGGGATGAAGGAGGATACTGTTAAGGGGGGAAAAGAGGAGAAGTGAAAAAACTGATTTGCGGGCATGGAGTGTCAAGGAAAGCTATTTTGAGTTCTCCTCCCTCCTTTATCCTTTCTCCTGATTGAGTTTGGCTTTGGATAGATACACTTATTCTGCAAGGTTAAGAGAGTGAATAGAGAGATGAGAGTTGGAAAAAGACAGTTTTAGCATTAAGAAGCCTGTAACACAATTGATTCAATGAAACCTCTGATATTGCAAACAAGTGCAATGAGTTTTTAGTGCGTTTCTCTCACTTTTGAGGTTATATGTGTTCTGGAAACTCGGCAGATCCATGACAAGCTTATAAGTTTATGTACCACATTTCCTTGTATAACTTCTAGACTTTCAAACTTTTTCGAATAGGCAAGGAGCTGAACTTTGCTTCATGGGGTACTGCTGAGCCTCACTGGCTCAAAGTTTATGCATAAAGTTGATGCTATATGCCATTTTTCTCCAAGTTTGGAGTTAACCTTTATGTACACTGTTTCCTGGCAGTGAGAGCAGTGGCTGCTCCTGCAGAAGCTGTTGCCGGGTTTGATGATATGGTTTCTGCCACTCAACGGAAGTATTACATGTTAGGTGGGAAGGGAGGTGTTGGAAAGACGAGTTGTGCTGCATCACTTGCTGTAAAATTTGCCAATAATGGGCACCCAACCCTTGTGGTTTCAACTGATCCTGCACATTCGCTAAGTGATTCTTTCGCACAGGTTTTGAAATTGAACTTGTGTCCTTCGTGATAACTGGTCAAACTGATATCTATTCCACTCGAGCATATATTTCTGTCATGTTAGAACTTGTATCACTACATTTCACTTGCATGCTTATACATGGAAAATTTGCTTAGGATTTGACTGGGGGGACCCTTGTACCTGTTGAAGGAGTAGACTCTCCCCTGTTTGCTCTTGAGGTATGGAAAACTGCTCCCTGAGAAACATCTTTTACTAATCCTTTTTTAGTTTTATCTGGTAATCCATAAAATCAATCGATGAGGTGAGTACTACATTTTTATTTTATTTTTAAAAATAATGGCGGTTTTTTGGTTATGCAAACTCAGTATATCTGATATTTATGGCTGTAACAGATAAATCCAGAGAAAGCTAGGGAAGAATTTCGCAGTGCAAGTCAAAAAAATGGGGGAACTGGCGTGAAGGACTTCATGGATGGGATGGGGCTCGGGATGCTTGTAGAACAGGTGAAGCTTTAACTGTCTCATATGCTTTGATGTGTGTGTGTATGTATTGTCTCAGTTTGGTCTAGATCTTGTGCTGTATCTCTTCTTCATTCACGCATCACATTTCTCTGTGTCTGTAATGAATTTAAATCTTTGCTTGCATAATCACGATCGCTACTTGCCTTCTGATGGTGGCCTATGTCTTCCTCATGAAGTTAGGAGACTTAAAATTGGGGGAGCTACTAGACACCCCTCCTCCTGGTTTGGATGAAGCCATTGCAATCTCCAAGGCATGTATCCTCTTACATGGCTTGTTTTTATTGCTATATAGGGATAGTCTTTTCATCTTGGTTCTGCTTCTACTACCAAATACAACATTCCTTTGCTTTCTTATTTTGGCATCCTGACTATGTAATCTTTGATCAGGTGATGCAATTTCTAGAATCACAAGAATATAGTATGTTCACTCGAATAGTTTTTGATACTGCACCCACGGTGAGCAAAAAGCAAGCTAATTGTCCCCACTTCTTGTCTGGGATCATTCATTAGCTACCTGAAGTTTTTCTGGACAGGGTCATACTCTACGGCTTTTGTCTCTGCCGGACTTCTTGGATGCATCGATCGGCAAGATATTAAAGGTTCAGTTCTCAACTTGGATTTTGAATTTCAACTTGGATGCATCCAGACTTCTTAAATTTCATATAAAATTATTTTATAAATGAACAAGTGACCAATGTCCAGCCCTGTTAATATTCAGGAGGCCCAGTCATGGATATCTGTCTAACGCATTACACGATTGCTATAACGAACAACAGTGGAGTGTCCATATGTGATGTGTATAGTTACACGGAATTTGATTTCTTTCAAATATCACAGGCAGTTTTAATCTGTCTCTAAATATAATAATTATGCGTGTCAAAGTTTTATTTTTACATTCACTTACATCTATCGTTCGTCCACATTTTCTTACAGCTTAAACAAAAGTTGGCCTCAGCTACTTCAGCCATCAAATCTGTCTTTGGGCAAGATGGAGCTCAGCAGGATTCTGTAAATTCTTGTCAGTGGGACTCGTCACGCTGGAACTTTGTTTAGATTTATTAACAATTTTCTGTGTTTTCATTTTCTAGGCCAACAAGTTAGAGAGACTGAGGGAGAGGATGATAAAAGTGCGAGAACTTTTTCGGGACACCGATTCCACGGAGTTTGTCATAGTAACAATCCCCACGGTAATATTCTATAGAAAATCATGTGCTGTGTGCTTGTTGAGGATGCACATGTTTGAGGTAGCTTAGTCCATTATAAAAACCAAGCTTCTGGGTTGATGATGCAACTCTTTTATATTATGTCTCTGATAAAAGATGGTCCTTGCATATTTTGCTAGCATCTGTGCTCAGAGTTATTTGGTGTGAAAAAAATTACCACAACTCCTCAAAGCCTCAACCCCTACTCAATGGCATTGGCTTCAGGGAAGTATTTCTCAGAATTTGGAGATCTTCAACCTTGCCCCTATCTTTGTACTTCTCACTCGTAGCCTCAAATAACTGTCTATTTCTCATTTCCTTTTCAACATGATTACCTAGAATAAGTAAAGTACCTTTTTATGTTTTTTTTAGCCGTTGTTCCACCTCGACATTCAAATTGCATTCCATCTATTTAGCCACTTGGACTTAACAATCTTTGCTTCGCATACAATGTCTGATTTAAAACATTTCATTTCTGGAGATTAGTCAGTCCTAACGAACCCTTATTTAAAATTTTCCTTTCAAGGTGATGGCAATCAGTGAGTCATCAAGGTTGAAAGCTTCCTTGGAAAAGGAAAGTGTTCCCGTCAAGAGGCTTATTGTTAATCAGCTTCTTCCACCATCAGCCTCAGATTGTAAATTTTGTGCGATGAGGAGGAAGGTAATAATTCTTGTGTTCATGATGCAGCTACCAATGTAGGCTTTAGGTAGCATACTGAGCAGTTTAACAATTTATAATAATATTATTGTCTAAATGTTGGAAAATCATTGAATCAAAATACGACCATTAATTATAGTCCAATTATAATATCTAGGTCTTAGTATTATACATCCATTTAATCATACTAAAATAAGTCTAATCACCCTCGCTGTTGGGAATGTTAGAACAGCACATACATTAATCGCTTTTCTTCTTGTACTTCTATAAACAAAAGTGATGTCAAATGATCACAATTTGTCTGTGTTTTTGTCTTTAAAATTTCCAGGACCAGACGCGAGCTCTTGATATGATTATGACTGATCCACAACTCGCGAGCTTGACGTTAGTCCAGGCACCCCTAGTCGATGTAGAGATCCGAGGTGTTCCAGCTCTTAGATTTTTGGGAGACATTGTCTGGAAATGAATTATACCTCATGCTTGGGTAATACTTTCTGGCCCTTCACTTCTTTATAGCAAGCTCTTATATTTAACAAATTTATGCCATAGTTAGTGGTGTTATCTACTCCCATTTTCTTCCTTTTCTAGTTCAGAGTTTGGAATGATTGAGAATCTGGAGGAGTTATTTTTATTCAGTTGCAGACCCATTAGGGATCATTATACGGCATCCTATCGCCCGCAGAACTCTTTTGATATGACACAGAAATTCTGTTTTGTGAAGTTTAATGGCACGGGGCCGATCTTGTTGAGGCCTTCCCAGCTGATGAGGGCAATGGAAAAGAAGTATACCTTTTAACAAATGGAGAAGCTTTCCGCGATCAGGTGAATTTGTTCCGACGGGTATAATACAAACTAATTCAGGAGTAACTTCGTGTATTATAAGCTTTCGAATATTCCTGTCGATCGGTTGGATGTATCTTGTTGTTCTTATGGACTTCTGTTATATATGTACTCATGTTTAAAAGGATGGACTAGTCCAATGCTCACCGGTCTGTATGCACACTGATCTTTTCATATTTACATAAATTTTAAATTCGGTAAATATCGACTTGAAGATAGCTTCACGGTTTATAATTTTCTTTTTTCAAAATTTAAGATGATTTTTGTAGTCGGTTGGAAAAAGGTTGTGCATATGTTCCCTTAAAACATAGGAACATTTTCAGACGATTACTTGGATAAATGAGGACCGTTGATTTAAGCAAATAAAATTGAGTAGATCTAACAATGCAATACCATTAAAGGAATGACATGCAGCCCGTGATTTGATCGACTTGCAGATAATTTTCTTTTAGTTTAGAGATCATGACTTCTTAATCTCTTTTGTAGTTTCAACTGATTGTAAAATACCCATAGGCTCGGGAGTAGATTCATTATATCTTACGGAAGAATGCTTGCTTTTTTTCGCACATTAAATAATTTCTAGGACCATATTACCTTAAAATCATTGTTAAGCAAAATTATATTATTTCGGATCGTTTTTCTTTGGAGAAAAAGAGTAGTTTAATTTCAATTGTTCAGAATATTGTAAAATAACAGAATTAAACAAAATACCTAATCGCGGATGTAATTAAGGATTTGGCGAATCTTCCGCAACAAGGTAAATAATTTATCTATTATTATGTCACATCTGTTAATTTTTAAAATATAATTTTATTATATATAAGAATTTCAACCATATTGGAAACGGTTGACATTTCTTGACTGTTTGTAATATAAATAAGGAAAAGTTGTACTTAACTTCCATGTGATTTGAATGAGTTGCAGCGAATTTTCTTATGGTCTGGAAATTAGCACTTATCCTCCTTGTACTTTTATTAGAGTTACAACAGTTAGTTTTTTTCATTAAAGTTAACAGTTTATGCATCTTAAGTGTTATAAAATGATTATAATTAGGATTTAATGTCTCTAAATTTTTTTAACTGAACTTTTTAATTTCTATTAAGGTCAAGGTATTTTGAAATATTAAATTCATTTTTCTCATGTAGAAATTATAAACTTTAATGAAAAAATTAATTATTGTAATTCCAATGAAAGTAGGGGGATGTTAAGTGCTTATTTTCAAACCTACAAACGGTTTCCTGCAACTTATTCAAACCAGAAGAGGATCGAGTGCAATTTACCCCGTGAATAAAAACTCAATATAAAATTGTATGAAAATTTTACGGGTTTATTCGATTAATAACGTTGAAAACTAAAAAATAAATATCTAAGATATTATTTTCAGCGGCGACCGTCAATAAAGCTCCGGAAATCGATGGTGGCGTTGTCCACCGCCTCCGGAATTTGATCCCGCCACTTTCTTCACATACCTCTCATCAAAGATTTCGCCGTCGGTCGTCGCCGTGGATCAGATCTACAAATTGATATATTAATTTATGAGAGTCAGAGAGAAAGAGGATTAAGGGAAGAGAGGGATTACAAAATATATATTTTTTCTATATCCTTTTTTTTAATTACAAAATATATTTTTTCTCTTGTTTTTCATGTTTTATTTATTTTTTTAATGATTTTTCAGTGATTTTCATGAGTATAGAAATTTTTTGGAAGTACAGGAGTCACTTGAATTATTCTCCAAAACTGTAGCAGATCTTTTATAATTTTTACCAAAATATTATTATTTTTAAAATAATATAATTTTGTTAAAAAAATTTACGACACTCTTAAAAGTTTATAGTTAAACGATGTTATTTTATTGACGAAAGCACGCAAATTGAGTGCGTGGGATGAAGTCCTTTTTTATGTTCGCCATATAAGCCCCGATTAGTTCCGAAACCCTAAGGCACTGCGAACCCTAATTCCCTCCTTTGAATCGACGCCGCGCTCTTTATCATCTCGGACCACTGACGCCGCCGGAACCTCGTCAGAAACATATATTGAGACTGATCCTCCGTTTCTGGGTTGGTTTCTCTCCCTTACTGCGAATCAATCAGAGTTAGGGTGTTATTCTCGCTTCTCTGTTTTTTTTTTTTTGTACGCTTTTTTTTTTTCTGGCGAATTTTATGGAGACCTTAACCTAGCTTTCCATATTCGTTTAATTTCAATGCTAATATCCTGTTTTCTAAGTATATTATTCAAAAGACTTGGCACGAGGACACAACTGCGATCCATGATCGTTTGTTTTGTTTTTCTAGGTCTTTCTCAAAATCTGGCCATGTAGTCTTCGATGCTTCCGTTCCAGACGAATAGGGTAGGGGTAATGTTCTAGTTTTTATTTTCAAAATGCATCTGAAATGATATTGTCCTATTGTTATTATTTTCATAAAATAGGCAATTAGCAAGCAGCGGTTTTAATTAGTGAGACTTGAATATAAATCCTTTCGTATAGTTTATTGGAGGAAATTCCTGTGTCCCTAACCCTATCTTGTGTTAGGGTGCGTGTACCCGTCCCCTAAAAGGAATTCTTTGACTGCTCATCTTCACTTATCCATTATAATGAACCTTGCAATGACCCCTCAAAAGTTTTTTCGTTTTACCCACTTTTTATCTCCTCTTATAGGTGTCCTCAACCTGTAATGTCTGCCTAATTGTGTATAAAAATAAGATTCTGTATGTGGATTGATGTTTGCATTACTGAGTATTAACATTTTTCAGATATCTGTTAACGGTGATGTTATCTTGACATGAAATGATGAGTTATTATGTGATAGCTATGCAGTAAAATTAGTCATTGTGGTTCCTTTTGCTCATAATTTAGGCTAAACTAATGATTTCTGTTCACTTCATCTCTAAATTTGACTTAAGCCTTCGTGGTTGCATAAAGTTGATAAGTTCCTTTAATTCATCATGAGCTGGTTGCAAATTCTCTTCTGCCTTATAAGTCATTTGGACCTTGGAAGTAAATTCTTCCAGAGGAGCCCCTAGAAAAAGAGAAGTATTACTTAAAATCCTTGTAATTATGGTATTGAATCATGCACTTTAAATACTAGTTTTGGGTTGTTCAACTTTAGCTTCTTTTACTGTTTTGTTTTTTTGAATGCTTCTGGTTCAACATTGCAGGATTCCGTAAACACTATTAGAATTGATGAGTTGAAATAAGCTTTACTGAAGTTTTTGTTCCTTTGACATTTTTTTTTTGTGTTAATGTTTTCCTCTTCAATAATGTTGGACCGTTGTCATGCTGGTGTCTGTGTTGTGTTTGTTGCTTTGTGAATGTTTATAAGTTGCTATCCTATTTCTGAAATCTTTACATCCATAGAACCTTATTTCCAACATATTAGCACCCTAAATTCTTTCGTGCTACACAACCCTGAAAATTCCAGGCTTATCCGCCTAAAGATCTCCTATTTCATAATAATTTATTTAGCCTACTTAAGCATCCCATCTATCCTATTAATTTAGCTTACTAAAGCCTTGCAGACATATTTCCAAACTGACCTGAATCATTCTTACAGACAGAAAAGGTGAACAATATGGTTGTTCTTTGCAGGGATCTAGTTGGTCACCATTAGTAGTAGTATACCTCCTCTGTTTTTTGGTATATTAATGAAGCTCAGTTGACTCTATTGCTTCCTTTGTGAGTGCATTTGTTATATGCATGTTCTTTTAATAGTTTTGTTGCCTTCAATCATTAATAGAATATGTTTCAATCCCAGCTAGAGAACTTATCATCATTGTTACTATTTTCTTATATTTTTGTGACTTGACTAGTGCGTTCTTGCTACAATTTCTATTCACTATCCTGTTAAGCTTGTTTCAGATAAATTTTGATATTTTGGAGATTAGTTGAAACTCAAATTTTGCATAATGTTACAATTTTATGGTTGTCCTATATTTTTTCCCCCTATTATTTGTTCTTGAATTCAAAATTGAATCCATTTTGCATCTTTAAGTTTTCTTTTAATTCTCTTTGTTCTCCATTCTTAACCTTTTTTCATTCTTATTAAATAAATGTATAGCTTTCTTAAATGCCTCATTTTTTTCCTTCTCACAATTGGAGCACTGTTGACTCATTACCAGAGATTGTGGATCTACTGCGTGCAGATGAAGAAGAAGCAGAAATCCTCGAGTGGTCACAACCCAGATCTTGAATCAGTTCTTCATGGGCACTCAATATTCTTTGACAAGCTGATTGAACTTATTCCTGCTAGATTCTATCTGCCCAGCGATGAAGGTGACAAGCCATGGTTTCAAGGCCTAAGTAAAGCTAAAAAGGCTTCTTTGAAACAAATGACCCGAGAAAACATCAAGAAAGCTCGACGAGACCGTTTGGACCCGGAGAAGTCATCCTCTACAACTCTAGATTTGCTAAAACAAAGCCGCGAAAGTGAGAAATTCGATTTCCAAGTGGAAGGAGGAGATGCAACAGTTAAGCCTGTCAAATCGATCATTAAAAAGGACAGTGGTGATCAGTCTGTGACATATGAAGAGCTTCGGGAGTCTCTTCATAAGAGACTTGAAGAGTTTCGATCAGGTCGTGGTGGTTCAGATAAAGTTAGGAAGATAAAGAAGAGGGATAATGAATCAAAGAAGCGAAAGAGAGACACCAAATCTGAGGAAACCCTAGATAGGGGCAAGGAAAGCAATTCAACTAAAGAAGATGCTGAACTGGCTGCAAAGGAACTTGCATTTGGGAAGGTGAAACTTGACAATGAGGATGAAGGGAGGAAGAAGAGGAAGAAGATCCCGAAGGAGAAGGAGCTTGAGAGGGCAAAGAGATTGGAAGATGCAAAGAAGGATCCTGAAAAAGGGGAGATTGTGGCGAAGAAGCATTCGTGGAAGGCCGCGACAACTAGGGCAGCTGGTACAAAGGTTCACGATAATCCAAAGCTGATAAAGCAGAGCCTGCAGAAGGAGAAGAAGCAGCATGAGAAAAATGTAGAGAAGTGGAAAGAGAGAGCTGAGACGAGGGAAAGGTCGAGGGAGGAGAAGCAGCAGGCAAGAGCAGGGAACATAGCCGAGAGGATCCAGCAGAAGAAGATGCGGAAAATCTCTAAGAGAGAGAAGAAGCGTATGCGGCCTGGGTTTGAAGGTCGCAAGGATGGTTATATCAATGAAGACAGAGCTTAAGGTGTTCCAGTTCAATTTTTGTCTCTGCCATTCTAGTTTGCTATGGAATTTGGCATAACTTGATGTCAATGGTCTAGAGCTCTTATTTGTTAAGATAATTGCTCGCTAGATGGAACCCATGTAATGTTTTAAGTAATTAGTGAAAAAATTTTCTTCTTTTTATTTTTACCCTCTTGGATGATTATTATTATTATTATTAATTAAATGTAAGCTGATGCTGCAGTTGAGAAGTGCATTTAATGGTGGGCTCCCTCTGCCGGCACTTTTACTTTGTTTATTTAGAGTTTTTTCTTGGCATATCACCGAAGGTTTTTTTTTTTTCCAACCTATCCTACATTTTTAAAACTTTTTATTTATACCTTATTTTTATAAAATCGTAAATAGTATTTGCGTTTTTTTCTCTCCTCCCCCTGACATGTCCGTTGAGATGTGTCAGGGCTCAAAAATTGTAAATGTCATTTGCATTTTTAATTTTTCATTAATTTCTCCACTAAAATCACAAATCATGTCTGGGATTTCTAATTTATTAATTATCTCTCCATAGCTCAGTTGGTTAGAGTGTGTATGGTTAGAGTGTGTAATTGTTAACCAAAAGGTTCAATTTTCAATCCCTTCCTTTTATAACCTTCCACTTTTTTTCCACATTTGTTGTTCTTCTACTTTCTTTTTTATTCCAATTCATTTTTTCCATTAAAAATTTTAAAAGTCGAGAAATTGGTAAAAACTTGGTAAAAATTTAAAAGTAATAATTCAAAATTTAAGATTCAAAAAAATAAAAATAAAAATTTGAAATATAACTTACTGCTTAGAATTTAAATTTTGAGATATAACTAACTACTCGAAATTTAAATTTTGAAATATAACTAACTACTTAAAATTTAAATTTTAAATATAACTAACTACTCAAAATTTAAATTTTAAAATATTACTAACTACTTCAAAATTTAAAATTCAAATATAACTAAAATAGAGTATGCGATTGTTAACCACCCCCTTTGACTTTTTTTCTCACATATGTTCTTCTTTTGGTTTCTTTTTTCTCCAATTCATTTTTCTTTGCATTAAAAATTTAAAATGTCGAGAAATTGGTGAAACTTGGTAAAAATTTTAAAAGTCAAGAATTGGTAAAAAAATTTCAAATTAATAATTAAAAATTTAAATATTAAATATTAAATATAATTAACTACTCAAAATTTAAAATTTGAAATCTTACTAACTACTTCAAAATTTAAATTTTAAATATAACTAATATTTCAGAATTTAAAATTCAGACATAACTAATGACTCAAAATTTAAATTTTAAAATATTACTAACTACTTCAAAATTTAAATTTTAAATATAACTAATAAATTTGAAATATTAGTTATATTTAAAATTTAAATTTTGAAGTAGTTAGTAATATTTCAAAGTTTAAATTTTGAGTAATTAGTTATATTTCAAAATTTAAATTTTTAGTAGTTAGTTATATTTAAATTTAAAATTTAAATTTTGAATTTTAAATTTTAAATTTTGAATTATTACTTTTACCAATTTTTCACCAATTTCTTGACTTTTAAAATTTCTAATGGAAAGAAAAATGAATTGGAATAAAAAAGAAACTAGAAGTAATAAATTTTGAGTTATTAGTTATATTTAAATTTTAAATTTTGAAATATTAGTTATATTTAAATTTTAAAAATGAATTTTATAATTTTACTAAGTTTTCACAAATTTCTTAATGTTTAAAATTTTTAATGGAAAGAAAAATGAATTGGAATAAAAAAAGAAACTAGAATAACAACATATGTGGGAAAATAAAGTGAAAGGGGAAGATGAATGCAAATACATGAGAAATTATAAACATGTTCCTTAATTTCAGTGGGGAAATTAATAAAAAATTAAAAACACAGATGGCATCCGTGATTTTTGGTTTTCAAGCCCTGACAACTCTCAACGAGTGTGTTAGGGGGTAGGAGAGAGAAAATGCAGATGCCATCTGTAATTTTACAAAAGTAGGGTAGACACAAATTTTTTTAAAAGGTAGGGTAGGTTAGGAAAAAAAAACCCCTTTCAGGATATGCCAAGAAAAAACTCGTTTATTTATGTGAGCTTGTCTATCGGTTCTTAGGAAAATGAAAGGATTTATTACTTTAGACCGATTCAGAGCAGGAAAGTTTGATGGGCACAATTTTTAGTTTTTATTTTTTCAGTATCATTATAAGGATTTTTTTTTTTGAAATAATACCAATTTTTGCCCCTCAAAGTAGGTGTATAGATCTAATTTTTTCCAAATTTACTACTACGAGTCTAAAATTCTCATTTCAGTTTCACAATTCACATTTGCGACTCCCAAAATGTCAAAAATAATTAAAAGAAAAAGGGGTTTGAGGATCTCTTCCCATTTCTCTCTCCAATTTATGGTATAATTTACATCATTTTTTTTTGTTAAATGTATTTTTAAAAAATTGAACAGTATAAATGAAAACAATAATGAAAAACATACATGCCTATTAATTTTCAAGTAATTTGAAAATGCAAAACGTATTCATCCAAAGTAAGATAAGTTTGAGCTTAAAAACAGTCCTAAAATTATTCCTATTAAAGATGAATAGGATTTACTTTTTAAATCACTTGATAAATGATATTTGTATATTATTTCCATCTATATGGTTCAAATTTGTTAAAAATGCACTGAACAAAAGAATAATGTAATTTGCACCATAAATTTGTATGTTATAAACACATGCATGTTTCTCTTTTCAAAAGTGGGCTACTTTTAAAAAAAAATTGATAGTTTGCACTATATAGCTCTAACATGCAAATTTATGGTGCAAATTATATCATTCTTTTGTTCAGTAAATTTTTAACACATTTAAACTGTACA
This sequence comes from Santalum album, assembly GCA_034195605.1. Taxonomy (NCBI): domain Eukaryota; kingdom Viridiplantae; phylum Streptophyta; class Magnoliopsida; order Santalales; family Santalaceae; genus Santalum; species Santalum album. The sequence goes on along the minus strand of CM067266.1, from coordinate 16,831,359 downwards.
GACAAAAAGAAGAATCAACAACACACTTGTCTATTAGTTTTAAAGTGATTTGAAAATTTAAAATGTACTCGTCCAAAGTAGGGAAAAATTTAAACTTAAAGACAATTTTAAAATTTTCCCTACCGAAGATGAATGGAAACTACATTTTGAGGATGATCACTCCACTGTAAATTTCAAAACAGGCAATTTTATTTGTTTCAATTTTCTCTGTAAATTATGTGTACGCCAAAAATTTCACAATAAAATCATAAAAAATTTATGCATAAATTCATAAGTGCATACATTATCATTTATTAAAATACTTTTCGGTAATATTCATAAGATTACGAATATTTGAATTCTTAATAAATACATATACTCAATCAAATGCATTTTCAAATTTGAGCTTTAAAGGATTACATCAATCCATCCTCAGAACTTATTGAAATTTTTATGAATGACGTGGAGCATTCATAATATAAATGGAGGGAGGGATGCAGACTCGATTTGAATTTTAAAGTTTTGATAATTTCTGTAACCAAAAAGGAAAAAGAAAAAGGAAAAGAATAGTTCGATAACCTTCTTTCTAATAATAAATTCCAAGGGAAAATGCAAGGGCTATGCTATTTATTTATTTATTTTTGCTATGACATGTAGTGATATTCTATTTAATTACATACTAGCCCCATCACATGCGCTTCGCGCATGTTTAGTGGCTTTTAATCGATGTAAAATATTTGCATTATTAGATTTGAAAACCATAAGAAAAATAATTTTGAAAATAGAAGAGATTTTGAGATAGTTATATCTAAAATTTAAATTTTGAGTAGTTAATTATATTTAAAATTTAAAATTTAAATTATTAGTTTTACTTCCTAAGTTAACTTATGATAATGGGTGATAGAACCAAAGGGTCCTTTGGCTTTATAATAGTACTAACCATATCACTGCGCTTCGCACGTATTCAGTGGCTTCCGATCGATGTGAAATATTTATATTATTAGGTTTGAAAATCGTAAGAAAAACTACTTTGGAGAGAGGAGATTTTGAGATATTTATATTTAAAATTTAAATTTTGAAACAGTTAGTAATTTTTCAAAATTTAAATTTTGAGTAGTTAGTTATAGTTAAATTTAAATTTTATCTTATAATAATAGTTGATGGAACCAAAGTATTTTTTTAATATAGATATAGACAGATACATCTTAAAATTGTGCCCTTTTGATTAATAACTTTGAATATAATTTATTTTTTATTTAACTAATGAGTGCATGCAATTAAGTAGTATATCATTGCGTGTAGCAAAAGCTTTTAAAAGAATAGAAAGATAGAATACGAGTTCGAGTCCCCACTGGATATTTTTGCGAACCAATTTGCGTCGAGCCGCATTCTCTCTCCTCCCAAAATGTCAAAGTTGGCTGCAACTCGCCAGGTGAGAGAAACATTTCAATTGACGACAGTCTGTTTGGGAAGAGAAACCCAGAAAAGACACGCGACCACTTCTTCAGTTTGACATTAATAATTCTGAAGACAAAACGAGGGCCGCGAGGAATGACTCATCATCCCTTCTTTGAACGAATGATGGAGAAAACGACTTCTCTCTCCCCTTCGCGAAAAATCCCTTTCACAAACCGCCCCCATCTCTCTCTCTCCCTTCCAAATGACCCCCCATTCATTACTGATTTTGGGGGGGCATCCCTCATGAAGCTCAATTCTTTAACAAGCATTTGCTCTCCCCAGCTACAGTTTTCAATTGGGTTTTTGGTAGGTCAGCTGAACCCTAGCTGTCTTCTATGACTTTGCCTCTGTTGATGGGGACTTATTCCCCTCTGGGTTTCTTTTCTTGCTTTCAATCTTTCGTTCTGAATAATTTTGTTGGATTCTGTAATTCTATTAGGGCCACAAAACAGTGTGTTTGAAAGATTATAGGGCTGTTTTTGGAATTTGACTGGAAGCGTCAATTGTGGAGCATAGGGGGTGAGGCTTTTCTTCCTTCTATGTGATTTATTTATTTATTTGTTGTTGTTGTCATGGGTTGATAAGCCTGGGTTTGAAGCTTGGTTTACAGAAAAATTTCTATCTACATGATTATATAGTTGGAAGCATCTGGTACTCTAAATTTGAATTTTATGAACAAAATATTTTGGCTAATCCTTAGTTAATGTTTCCTTCTTAATATCTTCGCTGTTAGGATATTTAGTTTCTTTGCTGGGTTTGGTTTAAAGTCTGATGCGTAGTATTGGCTTTCTGTAATTCTTTTATTAGTGTTTGATAGTTGGTGAATGTGCAGATATCAGTTTCCATATTGGGACTATGAAGTGTTTACCATTCTCCAGTGGAGACAAAACTGAAGAACTCAAGACTGCAAAGTCTAGTTCACACCTCCCTTCCTCTCCCTCCACATCCACCGACCGTGATGTGAGGAGATTGGAATCTGAACTCAATTCTGGGAATGTCTCGGAAGCTAGCGCCGAATCCTCTGAGAGGACCTCGTTCACGAGCTTGTCTCAGAGGGCGAGCAATCTCAGACCTTTCACATTAGCAGAGCTGAAGACGGCCACGAAGAATTTTAGCTACTCCTTCATGGTTGGAGAGGGTGGATTTGGGAGCGTATATCGTGGCATCATCCGGAGTAGAGAAGATCCTCAAAGAAGAATCGATATCGCGGTGAAGCAACTCAGCAGAACAGGATGGCAGGCAAGACTTCTTCTTTCGGGGTGTAGATGCGATTTTATTCATGACATTTAATTTATTTAAATGCATAGTGATGCTTCCTGTAATATTCGATAGCTGCAATCTGCAAACCAAGGGGTGAAAAAGTGAAAAGTTGGTGAGGAATCCCCTAAATCCAGTTTCTGACTAAGATGGTGGATGATAAACACAGGAATTGATGCATTAATTTAGGTTTTGCCATTCTGAAATTTGAGTCATTGAAATGGTGTTTACGTTTTCTTTCCTAACTTTTTATGGATTATTGCCTTTCATGTTGCTTTGCTTCATATGCGTAAGTTTTTCTAACATGGTGAAAGGCAGCAGTCTCATCCACAAGTTTGATTCTTCCAGGGGCACAAGGAATGGGTGACAGAGGTAAACGTTCTGGGTGTTGTCGACCATCCGAATCTCGTCAAACTTGTGGGATATTGTGCAGAGGATGATGAAAGAGGGATCCAACGGCTGTTAGTGTATGAATACATGCCCAACAGGAGCGTTCAGGACCACTTGTTGAATCGAAATCAGTCACCCCTTTCATGGACCAAAAGGTTGAAAATAGCTCAGGATGCAGCTCGTGGTTTAGCCCATCTCCATGAAGAAATGGATTTTCAGGTACTTTTCCTGCTATTTGGCTTCATGACATTCTGCATGCTGTGCTCTGCTGTGGAAAACAATGAAGGAGACTGCATCATACAATTTTTAGTACAGGACAGTTTGGCTGCAAACTGTGGGAGGGATACTAATTCTCATACCTCTGTATGGAAACGGTATCCTGACATTTCTAATTGCATTACTATCGATAATATCTAATGTCACACAAAGACAGTTGTGGTGGATGCGTTCAAAAACCAATTCATGACTAATGTTACTATATTTTATCCCTTATGACAAATGAGAGTTGCCTCTATCTCCTTGTATTTCACTTGAACTGAGAAATATAATCTGTTGAAATTTTTGTTGGAAGTTTCAAAAGTAATAGTGGGTGGGGAAAAAGGGAAAAGAAGAGGCTGAACTTTTGTTTTACAAGAATGGATCATATATGTGTTGAGTTATTCTCCATTCTTTTCAAAAATAAAAATAAAAAATAAATAAATCCCTGAAAAGGCTGTTTTGTGATTGATACAGATTATCTTTAGGGATTTCAAATCGTCAAACATTCTCTTGGATGATCAATGGAATGCAAAGTTGTCAGATTTTGGATTGGCCAGACTTGGTCCTGAAAATGGATTAAGCCATGTCTCAACTGCGGTATGTTTACAACTTCAGCTACTCGTAATGGAACTGCATCCTTGAAAGCATGTTCTTGACTAAAGTTTCTAATAGGAAATTAAAGCCTCGGAACAAATAAGAACTTGAGGCCAACACAGCCGGGGCCAATGGTTAAGGATGAAACCTCCTGATTCTATTATGGTATCAGAGGTTCTGTTTGGCCCTAGTGACTCTTGTTGTGCTGTCCCCTTCTTGTTATTCAGTTTGTTTGCAGAAAACTTTCATTGGATTATTAATAAGTTATAAATTGATGGCTCTGTGTTTGATCTGTCTGTTCCATGACAGGTTGTAGGAACCATTGGGTATGCAGCTCCCGAATACATCCAAACCGGGCGTCTCACGTACAAAAGTGATGTTTGGAGCTATGGAGTCTTCCTTTATGAACTCATTACTGGCAGGTGTCCCATGGACCGAAACCGCCCCAAGAATGAACAAAAACTCTTGGACTGGGTGAGGCCTCACCTTGCAAATACAAAAAGGTTCCAACAAATCATAGACCCAAAGCTGGAAGGGAAGTACTCCCTCAAGTCTGTGCAGAAGCTAGCTGTTATAGCCAACCACTGCTTGGTGCGCCAACCGAAGATGCGTCCCAAAATGAGCCGAGTCTTGGAGATGGTGAATCGGGTTGTGGAATCGGCTGGGATCCCGGTGGAGGGTATGTCTCCCAAAGATGGTTCCAAAAGGGAGTCGCTGAAAAGGAGGTTTGTGGGTCCATTGATCAGAGAAAATGGATGGTTGGTTTGTCAATCATGGAGACCGAAGCTTTCGAGGGCCTCTTGAATCAAATGGGAGGTAACAAAAGCTGAATTCCTTGTTTACTTGGATGATGAAGCTCTCTTTCTTAGGAGTCTGTACGCTACATATAACATGCAGTATGTGTAGGGGTCTTCTTTGCAACAGTTCGACTCAAAGTAAGAAATTCATGGCTATTGATAAAGGTTGTGTCCTCGGATGTGCTTAAAATGTAGTTTCTGCGAAAAGAGAGAAGAAAATAGAAGCACACCCAAATTTCCTTTTTTGCTTTAGAACGAAGTAGAAATAGAGAATTTGCTTTTCTTGGTGTTGAGCATCACTTTTGGGAACTGAAGGCTGAACCGTGCTAATTTCTGTGACAGTTCTAGAAAATACACAGTTTGCAATTAGATCAGAGAAAAGTTCATGAGAGTGGCATGGTGGTGCCTATAGGTTGCTTTGTTAAGGTTGAGATCCTCTCCAAGAAGTGGTGCATAGGTAAGGTTCAGATATAAAGAGAGAACTTGGCCATTAGATTAAAACACTCCATTCATATTCTACTGGTTCGTAAAATTTGAGCATCTTTCGATTGCGAGTGCGGTTTTGGTTTCGTCCGAAAAATGAATTTATTGTTGACAGAACTTTTGACTATTTGAGTGTGAAACCTCACCCACATGGGCTTGTCCTTCAAATGCCTAAGGCAGCGTTTGTTTTGGGGGTATCTTCCTGGGCCGAGTGGGCATTTCTTGAGCGTCTGATACGTGAAAGCAGAGGCCACTACTGAGAATCTGAAAATCCATATTTGTTTTAGCTGCTAAGTAAATAAATAATAAAACAACGTGTTTGGTGGGGACAATGCACATGCACGTCATTAATTTCAGAGGTAAAAAAATAATGGAGGGAGCCACACGGTCACTTCAGTGTTGGCGTAAAAAGTGGGTCTTTCATACAGGCCCCAATTGTATATAAATTTTCATACTTTTTAAGAAAAGTGGTTCATTTTGTGGAAAAGTTTGAATCGAGAAATAGCTTCTTTGCCACCAAAAAAAAAAAAAAAAAAACAGTTTGATTGATCAAACACAAACTCTGGTTGATTAACAACTGATGTTGCCATGAGAATTTACCCTGAGCATGTCATCACTCCTCAGGTGAAGTCTTTGGTTTGATCATCCCTTCTGTTGCCAAGTCAGAAGTTTTGGTTTCTCCACTGGAATCACCTGTGGGCAAGCTCTAAATTCCTGGAAAGAATAAAAGTTTTCACAGTTTAAATGTATGCTTCTTACAGAAAATGAAAACAAGGAGGAAACAAAGACGTCTTTTGAAGCGGTCACTAAAGGTTTTAAAACAGAACAGAAAATACAGAATCAAGTTTCCAGAATCAAAATACCTCTTATTGCTGAATTTTTTTTGCCTTTTTTTCTTTTTCTTTCAGTAGCCTCAATTTAAACTCTTAATAATCTTTGAGAGGGCTGAATATGTCCCGATGGATGATGATACAACTCCTACTGCAATAACCAATGCACAGAGAGAACCCTGCAAAATTAACAAATACAAGCAGCAAAAATTGTCAATCTTATGCTACCATCGGAAATTGCTGAATGCTTAAGATCTCTGATGCGGAGTTTACAAACTTTTTCAGGTTGTTGAGTATATTGTCACGTTAGAGCCGGCAACTTAACACATACATAACTTAAATGTTGCCATGCATGCACCAAGTCACGCAACATAAAATGTCTACTTGTCGGGTCAGATAATGCCACACGAGGAGTTGTTGAGAATACTATCTCACTTAGGGATGCTAAAGCCTAGACATCCAATTAATAAGATCCTGTATCAAATTGATATTGGAATCAAAACATAACATGTTGTCAAGGGTGCGGTGATGTTTGGCCAAGAACGGTCAATTTGTGTCCCCAAGTTGTACATGTGTACCCTTTAGACTGCTCCCCTCCATAGCTAATTGGTTTTGGGATAGAAACGTCTCGACTTTATCAGATAATTTTCTATTATTATTATTATTTTATTAAATTTGATTTGGTTCATGGAAAATTGACTTGGAAGTGGAAGACTTAGATCATGAAAAAATGAAAACTTTTTCCCATACCTGGAAACGGGTTACTTTTCCCTTCAAGATGCTCAGATAACAGGCACAAGGAAGTATCAATGACTGCAAAAAAAAAAAAAAAAATGGTGAAACAGCAGCCAGATTATTTATGATATCTTGCTTGACGCCAAACGGCCATAGCAGATGTGGAAGAGAGGCTAATAAAGGGCACTAAGAAGAAAATGCAAGGAACTTACTACAAGCATTGTAAGCAAAGATCCAATCAATGCCATCACCAGACCTACAAATGAAAGTGTATGTTGATGACATATCCACAGAAGAAATACCAGAAAATGGCAAATCAGCACTTAAATTTAACTTTGTTCAAACTGTAAGAACTAAGAAGCAGCTATGGTTAAATCTGAGCGGAGAGAAACTCACCAAAGAAGGGGATGGTTAGGCTTACAATCAAGGTAGATATCACCAATGCCGTTCTGATGAGGATGGAATAAATGTGAGATTTGTCTGATGGTATCAACTCTTCCATACTCATAGCCACTGGAATCATGGTTAATGCATATGTAATTCTAAATTAAGGAAACAATGAATTCAATCATATTTCATTAAACTCGAGCTTCTAAGCCAAAGGACTATGGCTGTCTTGGGTCTTGAAGGAACCGTACTTGATCACTAACTCAATTCGACCTCATGCTATATAATTACATCAAAGGATATTTGGTAAATGGGTTAACGACCTGCAAAAACGAACCAAAAATAATGTGAATGGGCAACTCCGCATACATGAAACAATTGCAGGGAAAAGCAATTAAACACTAAAATGGAGCACAAAACAATTAAACAAACTGTATGGCCAAGCTTGTGTATGGCACAGTAGATCTATTAAGATTCTAATAAAGTTTTAAAAGGTGTGGGATACCCAGTTAGAGGTTAATCAGATTATCAATTTCAAGAACATATTCTGACACTTGGAAATTAAAAACTAACAACGAACGTTTATCAACAAAAAAAAACAAAAACTAACGAACAAATGATACATTATAAGGGAAGAAGCTGACTTAGCATACCGTAGTCCAGACAGCAATTTTTGAGGCAACAAAATTTTGGGGCATGTTCAGAGTGAACTGGGATTGCGACAGTTCGCCAAACATCATGTATCCCATCACAGCAACTCCAGCATACAACAATGTAACGAGGCCGAAACTGCATTGAAAACAGATTTATAATGTTAGAAACGAGTTAAATTTAATGAAATCCTGGAATTACCACGAAACATTTATAGCTTATCGCTTACCTAGTAAAGAGCATTGATGGGAATTGACTTTTGTTTTCCATTGAAACATATATATTTGGGAGAACAGCATGTCCTGAGTAGCAGTATCCATAAAGACCAATAGCCACAGGAAGAGTTGAGAGGCTCAGCGTGTCCGTTTTGCTTTGAAAGCCCACGTGGTCTACGATGCCAATCCAAAACAAACATAGGACCACCAATACTGATGCAATCACTCCACCAGCTGGAAGCAAAAGAAAGACAAAATGTCATGTTTGGATCATGATAATAATTATTCTATTCCGTTACCTCATTTGGTTCACTTTAGAGCTCGCGGCCTAATCAAGAATATCCATTCTACTCATACCCATTAGGAATGTCCAAGGAAATAGCTATTTCTTGGCTATTCTATTCCCATGAAATAGCTATTCTATTTTCCATGGAATGAACCAATTGTGTCAGTTTCTCACAAATAATAAAAGAAATTGAGTTCCCTTAAATGTTCAAGATCCATAAAACATGCAAAGATAGCACTGTGCTTGCCAGATATGTAGCTTAGAACTCTGAGGTCTCGGAGCCAAACAGTAGGAAGAACGGCAAGGGCGGCCAGAAATGCAAATACTTGGTGAGAATTCAACTCGAACCCTCCCAGGTTTAAATGCGCATTTGGAAATAATGAAGACAGGTTGTCGCTTTCCAAAATTATATACTCAACACAACAAGCCTGCAAAGAGAGAGGACTTAGATAGATGCCCTTCATAGGAAATGATTGAATTAAGGGGGCTAAGCAAGTTTGCAATTAGTAACTCTTCTAGTATACTAGTCATATAAATTGTGTCATTTTATGCGAGTTATTTTGAACTATACCAGTCATGCAAACTATATCATTTAGAAAAACAACAGAAACTGTTGAGGTTGCTTTGGAAAAAAAGATGAAATATATCATATGCAGGAAACAGATCTTATAAAGCTGCCTTATTCTGCAATATGTTAATATGTTTATAACCACTATCACATTCTGGAGTATCAATATTGAGTAGGTAATATGTCCACTGCCACCTATGGTTTGTATTTTACATGGTTTGTTTATGTTCGACAAACCAGTGGACAGCTGGAAAAAATATCTAAAAGAGGCAGGCTTGCTTACATAGAGTTCCACATACAGTATGATCTGCAGCCAAAACACCAAAGAAGAGAGAGACCATGTCAGCATCCAATCAAGGTTGAAATGCGCCCAAAATAAAGTTGTTTTAAAGAAAACATAAATAAAATTGTTGTTTTAAATTCATTGAAATCATTATCTAGGGATTAAGATTGAAAAGGAGGACATACTGAAATGGCGACCCGGCCAGGGGTACCAAAAGCAGCTTGGCCAATGTCGGGGTAAGTCTCGAGGCCAGGAGCGCTATCCAAGCAGGAACGAAGGAGGATCCCGGTGAAGTAAGACAGCATTGCAAATATTACAAGCACTGACAACCCAATCCAGCCACCTTCTTTTACCGCATATGGAGTTGACAGAATTCCAACACCACACAGAACATTCATCGCTGCATTAAGGTAAAGGTTTTATTAATGAGGAAACACATATCACCATTATTACTACTGCTTCTATTATTGTAATTATTTTACGATGCTTCTGACGTTCTCGTTTTCTCGTTTTAGTTTGGCAATGACACGATATCTTCCTCAGGGGGGCAGAAATGATGCAAAGTTCGCTTCCAATTTATTTGAAGGCAGACAATTCAAAGTTGGGTTGGGAGATTAAGGAGAAATTACCTCCTTATGTCAAAGATGTAAGTTCTTAGTACATCAATATTACGAAGAGCCCAACTTCTCCAACATTTTTGTCAGAAGACAATTCTTTTCCAAAATAGTATATTACTCTCAGAGGAAAAAATAGGTCCTGAATAAATTCTTTTAAATAAAATGAAAAAAAGAAGAAATTGAATAATAAATCTCAGAGAATGACCAAAAGACAGGCAGTGTTCTGAGAATTGGATGACCCACCTTTACATAATTTTCAAGGGGAAATACTTTCACTGATATCACTAATATTATATATAGAGAGAGATACACAGGGTATAACCCAGTTCTTAATTTTTTTTTATAAAAGCTGACCACTTATGCAACAACTCAGTCAAAAGTAGTTAATTATTAATAACTAACAATTAATACGAAAAATATAGTTGAAAGTTTAATTAACGAATAAGAAATAAACAACGGAAGAAGGGTAATAGAGAAATGAAGGGATAAGAAGACAGAAGTCTAGGTGGCAGATAAAATAGGCACGACATTTGGCATAGGGAACAAAAGCCACATGATGTTTGGTGGCATATTCGCATGTGCCGAAAGAAGGAAACAAAAATTCTTGAAACACAAAACGTCAAAATGAGAAGCCAAGAACCGACGTTGAGATTGGCGCTGATCTAAGAAATTTGCCAACGGCACATGCATTGTGGGACCCTAGGAGAAGATGCTAGGGCGAACAGAACAGAGGTAATAATAACCCTAGAATTCTTTTAATATAATGATTCTCTATAGCAACTTTTTTGGTAATTATATAGAAACTTCATAGCGGTATCCCAAATTAACAAGTTTTAACCAAACGGATCAAAAAAGATTGGAAAATAAAATAGATTTATCAATAACATGTGAATTGATGATGCGCAGATTCTTTATTTAAAGGTTGAAAAATTAATAATACAAATTATTGAATTACATAAAAATTGGTAAGCCTCCATATTTTACTACACGTATATGTTTTAAATCTATAAATTTGGGCACTTCTCGTCCTCAAAAAATTTTAGTAAGAATTCTACTTTGAAATAGTGAATACACGAGGAGTTGTCCGGGTGGGAGGAGGAGCAAGCTGCAAACTTCTCTAAAAAGGAAATTTCTGGTCCGAATCAACAATTTTATACTTGTAGGGCAGCTTGGAGGGAACATCCCAGTGGGATAAGGTATAAGGTATAAGCTGCAAGAACCCAATAATATGAGATTTGAAGTTCGAATCTGAACTTCAACACTTGCTATCAACAGGATGGGTAAACCTAGAAATAGTTGACTAGCAACTGATGTGTTTTTATTATGAAAGGAACATGAAGACATAGCTCAAAGCAGTAGAGGTTGCATGTTTTGTGCAACCTCTCAACAATAATAACAAAAGGAGAAGAATGTGGATGTTTGGGCGGGAAAGGGCCCCTCTCCTACGATTGGGATAGGCGTTGGAGACGCGTCACCCCAAATGACAATTTAAGAGCCAGAAACGGGAAAAACAGGGAAGACAACACAGGCTAACAGACAATGGATAACTCTGAACAATATTCTATAATGAATGTCATCATCAAAGGACAACCAATTTACTTAGAATTAGGTTGTGATTAAAAACAAAAGAATAGGCATTTTACTTTTATTTCATTTCCTAATTTGCATTAAGTATAAATTTGTCTGTCATTAATGGGGCCCCACTAAAACCCTAAGTTGCCTAATATGCACGTGCACGCGCATGCATGCACACACACACACACACATATATATATATATATATATATATATATATATATATATATATATATATATATATATTAATTTTGCTTGTTAATTAAAACCTCATTATCTTATCTCTACGACTAGTATACTTTAACTTGAGAGGTAAAATTTTCTAAATGTCATGAAAACACATTGTTATTTTTATTTTTCTTGCCACCTTCTCATGCTACGATTTTATTTTTCTAAATGTCAGTTGCAAGACTTGAACCTCCTACCCTTCAACCCGAGAGAAGCGTGAGAGCAGTAAATGACCGTAGATCATTATTGTATTTAAAAGAATAAAACTAAAAATAACACCCGTTTGGTTCATGAAAAAAGGAATGGAATAAAAATTCAACTAAAATATAATATGAATCATGAAAGGAATATATGATGAATGACTATAAATAAGTAATAACTATTATGCCATTGATAATAGTTATTCCTATTCATGAAAATAGTCATTTTATTTATGATGTATAAAGATATTACTTATTAGGTATTATCATTTCATAAAATATGTCTTTCATTCTATTTCATGAAGCAGTGGTAAGGAGTGAGTAATAATAAGCAACGCACCGTTCAGCACAGCTTGTCCATAAGAACACTGCCGAGTGATGGGGAGCTCATGTGAGACCTTGGAGTGTTTCTCCTTCCTAATAGAAGACCTCCGTGAGGAGAGTGGTGGAAGCAGTGTATGAGAACTCCGCCTCTGCTGTTGTTGCTCATCTTTTTCAGCTGGCAATAGAGGTTTTGCCAAATTAGGCAGTACTTCCGGCGTGTGCCTTCGGACTAGCGATGACGATAGAAACGAACTCCCAAATCGCGATAATGATGGAGTCCCCAGAAATCCGATGCTCGGTGATGGTACGCTCGTATATATGTCGATCGACTGCCTGGAACATCAATCCATAAAATGTAAAGGCATGTTTCCCGGTTAAAATAATTGAACAGATAATGTGAGAGTGACCAAAATTAAGAGGATGAAATTTTAAAAATCAATGAACTTGTTATGTGATTTTGGAAAAGGACCTTGCTGAAGGCTAAATACAAAACATCATGGCCAGTCTGATTTAAATTATTTAGCAGTAAAAAAAAAAATCAGTGTTTGGAGGTAAATGTTTCTTCAGAAATAATTTTTGGATTTTATGATAGAAGAAATTTTTTTTCTTAGGCGGTAAAATAAGCTCATTTTTCCATATAAAGAAAGTGCGCTTTTAAAAAGTGCAAGAAATTTTCCTGACCCTTTTTTTTTCGGTAAAAATACTTTCCGTTATCATTTTTTCATATTAACAAAAGGTACGTTTTCAAAAAGTGAGAGTAATTTTCCTTACCCATTTTGTTTTCTATAAAAATACTTTTCACTATTTTTTTTAGATCTAAAGCAGCATTCCAACTAAAACTCTATAGCTAGTTCAGTACTCAGTCGATGATTTCTGGACAAATCTTTGTCATAAATCACTCATAAAAGCAAAAATGTTGATTTCCCATCACCAACTAATAAGAATCTCATGAAACTGAGGGAAACAGAAAAAGTTAAAATAAAGAAGGAAAAAAAAAAAAGGGACGAGAGAGAGAGAGAGAGAGGGAGAAAAGGAGGGTTAACAGACCTGTAACTTTGAGGCCAGGCGGTGTTGTGAGAACCAGGTTTGCTGTGCTGCCGATTCTCGACCGAAGAATTTGAAGAATCCGACTCATTACCATCATCCTCTCCTTCTTGTTTGAGGAATTCCTTCTCCTCGTCCTCTTCTTCTTCACTCTCGATGTAGAAACTCTGATCTGAAACAGAGTTCTTCATTTCCTTCGATCGTGTTCTTCGGGTTCCTCCTTATACCTCTTTATCGCTTAGAAATTCAAAACACACACTGAATAAGAAACTAGGCGAGCTCTTTCCATCCACGAAGGATGACTATTCGTGAAATAAGCGGATCTAAGGCTTTCCAACCATCCCAATTTTGAAAGAGAACGAACCGAATTCGAACCCAAGTAGAATCAAATGGGTAATCGCATACCTCGTCTTAGAGAGATTGAGCCTGAGTGCTGTTTCGGATTATTTTCAGAGATTTATCTGCATTGAATCTCCTGCGGAATAAGGATCGTAAATTGATAAAACTATTCAGCGCACATTCAGCAACGACGCTTTAAATTAGCAGCAAATATATAGTTTCAACATGAACAAGGAACTGGAGAAGCTATGGAGGATTGCTTCAGATTATCAGAAAATGAAATCCACGCATACAGATCTTGAAATTGTCAGAATACAAGTGAAATAGATGGATTGCGTGGAGATCTCAAAACTCCCGTTCGAACTCTTCAAGAGCTCCATACCGTATAAGGTCAATGAGCAGCACTCAACATCGATATTCATTGAACAGCTCAATTACGAAAATATAGAACGCTTGAAAAGGCTCAGACGCCGATGAATGTGCGACTTTCAAGGAAAATTTAAAATTCAAAGCAAATGGCGTACCTGAATTTCTTAAGTCCGCGATGAGAGGCTCGTGAAGAAGAAGAACAAGAGACTCAGTTCCTTTGCACAGAGAGAGAGAGAGAGAGAGAGAGAGAGAGAGAGAGGGAGAGAGGGAGAGAGGGAGAGAGAGGGAGGGAGGGAGAGAGGAAAGGTGATCTTCACACTAATTCTTCTCCTATTTATCCAGAGAGAGTGGGACATTAGCTGTTCGCTTTCTCTGTTTCGCGGTGTCTGGTTTTGTAACAGAACGGGGATGATGAAGGAGAAGAAGAATACCGGATTTTGAAAGCGGCAAATTCTCGGGAACCCCACGCGCTGAGCCTTCGCGCTTGGTAACACTGACCATCACCGTTACTACCATTAATGTAGGCATTTATTGTTTTCATTCCTACGAGAAAATCAATTATTAGTTGCCTTTCTCTGAAATATTACCGTTACTAATACCTTCTTCGATGAGCATTTCACGGCCATTCAAAACTTAGTTTTTGAGTTAAAATTTAATTTTTATAAAATTATATTAATATGAAGCGTTTGATTATTACAAACCCTAGCATTGGCAGAGGAAGAGTGCAATTAAAAATCATGACTTTGACCGATATATAATTAAATTTTAATTATATGAGTTTATTCAAATGCTTTTACTCAAGTATTTGACTATCTCAATTACTCGTGTTTTTTGTCATTTTACATATTTTTAACTTAGACAATCAAACATGCATCTTACACAAAATTAAATTTTATAAAACTCAAGAAAATGATTACACTTCATAATTTTTATGATGCTCTTTGCACTGTATAATATATTTGCAGTTAGTATGATTAAAATTTATAAATTATGAAAATTATGTATATTATTGGTGCATGGATAAAAGACCAGCACTCTCTAAACCAGCCGCCTAGGCGGTTCCCCTTCCCATCCCCCATCCCTTCAAACCCCATCCCTTCTAATACTAGTTATATGATTTTGAGCGCTATCACTTCTCTAAAAAGTAATTATTATTAAAAATAAAATAAAATTTAGTCTTATAATGCATTCAAACATGCATGAACATCCATGGTTAAATTGTAACTTAGTCAATCATGAGTCGAGATAGTTGTTGTCTTATATAGCCGACAAATGATAATACCCATTTTTCTTATATGTGTTGGAGTTATTTATTTTAAATTCTATATAAATAAGAATTTGTAACGGTTATAACGGTTTTTCGTTACACATGCTTTAATTTGTTTTAATTACAAAATTCATTATTATTATATTTTTCGTTTCTTTTCATTTATTATTGAATTTATTTCAATATTAATTTTATTTTTATCGCAATCGTTATAAGGAGCCTGTCCCATGCCTATAAAAGGCCAAGCCTTGTGAGGAGAAAATCACAACTCTCATCCTCTCTCTTCTTCTCCTTTCTTGCTTTTTCAAAGAGAAGTTTTTTTGGTATTCTTGAGTTACTTGGGCATAGTGTGTGTGTGTGTAGTGAGTTTGGTTCGGTTCTTTGTTGAGTAATCAAATAATCGTTTAAACTTTCAACCTTTGTATCCTGCAGCAACACGTTGGAGATACTGTTATTTTAGTTTACATGTAGTAGGCGCAAATCGTTTAAAGAGAGCGACCTGATTAGTACCTAGGCTATCCAATCAATTTAACACTTTTCTATTTTATCTCTCAACTATAGAATTTGTATAAGGAGCATGGTTTTAAAAAGTAGTGGCCGCTACGTAACTTTATCGGTGCGTCTCGATACTGCTACTTTCTATTTTAGCGGATTACATGCAATTTACAACCGTAGCGGCCGCTACGCCTAGAATAATGAGAAAAAAAATGATGTATAATGGAGAGATATTTGTACATGTGATTTTTGTATTTTATTTTTTATTTTTTATTAACAAAATAAGATGATGTATAGTGGATGGGATATATATTTGTACATGTGATTTTTTATTTCATTTTTTATTTTTTTAAATAAAATAAAATGATGTATAATGGATGAGAGATATTTGTACATGTGGTTTTTGTATTTTATTTTTTTTTATTTTTTATTAACAAAATAAGATGGTGTATAGTGAAGGAGAGATATATCTACATATCGGCTTTTTTGATTTTATTTTACCAATAAGATGGACAGATGATACTTAAGTTCAAGATACAAATGATAATGTAGATGATGTAATTGATAAGCCGGACGTCATTTAATATAGTGGGGATGAATTACCACCACATAACGTTTATTGTGATTGTAAAAACTTGTCAAATTTTATTTATTTTCATTTATGATAATATGTATTAAAATCTTTATTATTGTAGTGGTACAAATCAATATATATATATAGGGTTTATGTTTAATAGTGCACTTAAATTTATATAAAATCTAAATGTCATATGTATCAGTGTTTGATTGATAAATAAGGTGGGTCAAAATAGTTTTAAAATCATTTATAATATTTTTATAAACTTAAAAGGTCAAAAAACAATTGTCATGCGTCGTGCCTTATAATTCACGTCCGTTATTCTCGCATTTTATTACACTAGCGACCGTTACACGATGGCAGTTGCGACTGCCATTTAAAATTATAGCAAGAAGTGATTATTCATCGATTGCGACAAATCAAAAGAGGCAACCATTTCTGATTGTATCGAAAGTTTGAAAATCAAATCTAGCAATAAGTTTGTCTGCTAAAATTATTGAAAGATGCCTCGGAACAATTCCAATGCATGAGGATGAGTTCCGGGCCACCGCGGTACGCATTGATGAGGCCAAATGAGAGTAAGATTCATCAAAGATTTCATTCAATTTATAAAAGGAATTAAAAAGCAAATTCCCAATCAAATAATACTAGTTCCTGCTATGCTATTGTGTTGCACGTGGGTTGTGTTGGTAGGCTTGGCAAGCAATTTTATTTTATTGAAAATGAGCGTGTATCCAAATTACTTTATGAATTATAAACTTACGTTTTTCTCTCAAATAATAATAATAATAATAATAATAATAATAAATAAAAAATGAAGTTATTTAACTGAATTTTTAAAAATATTTTATCTACCAAAAATATCAGCTAATTGAATGTCTCTGTAATTTTTGTTCTTCAAACTTCAACCTTACAGATTGAACGAGCATGAAAATACAAGAATATATATTAATTTTCATATAATTTAGGTAATCTCACCTAAATCTCACTGCTCACATATGAGATGAGCCCCACATAAATAGGTAAATCGTACCAATCATACGTATTGATTCGTTAGGATCTAACCAAATATTATATGTGCAAAAATTTATTAGCAATGTTTGAATAGATTGATCAAACGGGCCAAATTTACTTATTCTCCGCACCGTCGGGATAGCGTTATGAGTACCCAATATTTTCCTAAATTTAGTAGTTCAAGATTACATATAAAACCAGGTGACTTCAATTACGGACGTGATTGAGTACATATTCCTTGCATTTTTATTTGTTGCGCTTAATAGTCGTGCTGAGCATCTTAACGTGAATATTCAGAGTGATTCTCGACCTCTCATAAATATAGAATGAGACTCCCTCGCTATTTTGTAGGCGGTCGAACATTACTAAAAGCGCGTGCATCAGAAATATCGAGTATTTTTTTAATTATAAAATGAAGGGTGCTGACGTGGAAACAGGTTGGCAGTCAATAATTTTATTATTATTTTTGTGAACTTTACGCGGCGAATCAGTAAAATACATATGAGAAAAATGGATAGAGATGGAGGATAGGCTCCAGAGAGGGAATGAGGGCTGGCGGGGGGTCCCCCATGTTCTTCTGATTGCTGACCAAAGAGGGAGAGGGGGCGGGGGTCCCATGTTCTTCTGATTGCGGACCAAATTCATATACGTATCCGAATTCGGACAGACTGATATGGATTTATTTAGCTATTGCACAGCCATCATCTCCACCTGTATACGCTATAATAATACGTTGAATTTCAGAGAAAATGGGGGTAACCTGTTCTTTGTTTAATCATTACACAGCGATCATCAATGCCTTTCTACAGCATAATATTAAGTTTCAAACGTTACGGAAATTTTACATAATAGACACGTTGTGGTGCGGCTCTCATTGACATAATAAATGTGGCCCATTTATTTTTCATACGTTTAATGTTATCCGTCCTAAAATGATAAGCGTTAGGTTCATGAAAAAAAAATATATATATATATATAAAAGGAGACAAAAAAAAAACTTTAAAAAATTTTGTTCAAACGTTGGGTAACTTCAATTGAACTTGAGATGGGAAAGTACCAATAATCCGATCAAGTTTGACCTTAAAATTGATGCATGATTGGATTCGCCAAGATCATTTTAGAACTAATTAAGCAAAATCTTCTTTATATGTGTATATTGTGTATATAATATTTTCCTTTCTTCTCATTCGAAAACAGAGTTACGTGGGATGCTCGGGCCTGGACCCTCCCAAGTAGCTCTCTAATTTTTCTTGAAGTGTATTAGATGTTGAGTTTGGAGGCTCATACCCAAAAAAATACAAGGTCTCCACAACCAAAATTTGATCACTTTTAAGCCCACATTAAACCCAACTCATTAACATTACAACTCTTGCCCCCAAAATTAAACAAAACAATCCATTTATTAGCTCACTCACTCTACTTATCAAACCATAAACCCAACAACTTTCTCATTAATTTTCACTTTTTCACGGCCAATTGGTGGTAAAGAATTATAAGATAAACGCATCTTTGGCGTTAAATCTCTATTTTATTGAAAATGCTTTATTTCTCAATATTTTTCCCCTAAAATTTAACTATAATCCTTTTAGAAATTTAAATTTTGATATTTGTCAACTTATCAAAATCCTAACAATCTTTAATTTATTTTTTTATTGCAAAAAGTTACCGATTTTTCTTCTAAAATCACGACTTTATATTAACAATGCTTTATTTCTCAATATTTCTTTCCCTCTAAATTTTCTCTATACTCATTTTAGAAATTTAAATTTTGGTGTTGGTTTAAAAAAATTGAAAAAAAAAAAGTTGCACTCCATGCAAACTACTCATTAGCATCTTTTCTTTTTTTTTTTTCTTTTTTTTCTTTTTTTTTCTTTGCAAGCATTGGATCCAGACTCCACCCCTATTTTCATCGGAAAGAAATGCTTTAGAACTGGATTGGTCCGTCCAGGTGGATATAGGCAAGAGGCCATTATTGAGCCGTGACACCAGCATAATGTTATGTACAGTTTTCTATTTTGTGTCAAATTATTATTATTATTATTTTGAGGAGAGATTATGTGTCAATTTAAACATATAAGAAATTAATCATTGATACGCTTGCATATTAAATAAGAAATGAGTCGTGCTAAGCATATCGAGTCGGTAACAAACACAACTCGGTGGAGCCCCTTGTTATATATCAAAGGTCAATTGACTTGTGAGAAGTCTGTAATGAAAATTAGTTATGGACTCGATACGCATGTCGATCCTAAAGTGGCAAGAACACCTAAGAAGTGTTAGTTGTAAAAGGGTAAGATTCTAAACCCTAGCGGTCGAGAGGTGCTGTTGATGTCAGACCGGCTCAGGGATAACTTGGTCCGGTTTGACCGTGATCAACTAAGCTAACATTATGCCCTGAACTAAAAATGCGTGAGGACACCAAACTGCAAAGTTGGCCGGCTCCTTTGAACCGGTTCATCTGATGCAATTTTAAAAGCTTTATCTTCCTGTGAGAAACTTTGAAAATGCGAGGAGATGAGGCAGGCTCGCGAGAGATACAACGCATGGTAGCTAAAAAATGGAAAACACGCTTTGGAAAAAAATGATAGCACATAATGTGAGGGTTTAAACGATCACTGCTACTTTATAGGACGACCTAATATAAAATCACTTTAACATTTATTATACTTTTGAAGAAAAGATAATTTCATTCATTTAGTACCAATTGAACTAATACTTGTCGAGAAATGAAATAGTAATAACTATTATAGAAGTGATATCTGTTGAATGAGTGTGACGTGGCTACGCCATCTTAAAGACATGGTTCATGGATGCCCACAACACGATAATGTTGGGTAAAGCCTTTCTAAGCACTCAATAAGGCACTAATTATTTTTAAAAAAAAACGAATTAGGTAGCAACAGCGTAAGAATTGAGGAACGTCGCAATGTCTTAATTATGTCCAATGAAATGAATCTCTGTGACCAAAATCTATAAGAATTCCCAAACAACAAATAATGGGCCGTGACTTTATTATGGGCTTCTCTGTATTGGGCTTGGCCCAGGTAGGGGTCATCTTCCCAATGGACAATCCATTTGTTTTCGGAATGGGTCGGCCACTCATCCATGCGAATGGTTGGGTTTCTTTCGGGTACTTTTTTTTTGAGGCACCCAATACTTCAATTTTGGGATTATAATATCGAGAGTATTGTTGGACGTCATGTTAACAAAGAATAATTAAAAAAATTCATCAAATATTGATATAAAATGTTATGGCACATCAGCTGGTCAAGGCTTAAATCAAAAGTTCCACAGAAATGGACACAGTTAGATTTCTCTCTTTTTTCCTCTTTTCTGATTTACGATAGAAAAAATAGTTTCGTTTCTTCCAAGCAACGCTCATAAAGGGCGACACGTGTGGGTCAACCAAGTAGTAGTTGATGAGATCCCCACACGCTGCTCCAATCTACCCTAAAACTACATCTCAGTTGGAACACGTGGCAGATGCAGAAGCGAGACACGTCAACCGATGAGCTGTGAAAAGTGAACCCCATGGGTTGGTCAAACAGCTGAGCTACTACTCCCCGGAGACCAATCACAATCCCCCACGTAGCACACAAAATCTATCAAGTTGACTTTCAAACCCCCAAGCCCTTCCTGGCCGCAAGCGCTTTTTTATTTCTTTTTTTTACTCATTTTTTTCTCTCTGAGGGTGCGAAGTTTTACGTAATAATAACGAAGTTTTAATAGGCTTAATTTTGGCGTATTTATTGTATTTAAGTTAGGTATAGTATACATATAAAAATAATAATAATAATAAAATAAGATCTAAAACGATTTAATTTTAGAGCTTGTATTTTTTGTCATAATATTACGAGGCAACTACTGCACTCAACTTATGTATAGCTACTACGTATTAATTTTTCTTAGTAATAAAATAAAGGAGAATAAAATATAATGCCCGAAAATAATCACCGATAGGACGGATTCCTAATTTGTAGAAAATAACAATCATATCATGATTTTATCAAATTTAATTAGCACTAAAAGAGAACATATTGGTAAAAATTGGGTTAATGTTATTAATATAGATCGTGCAATTTTAATGAAAAAAATATGAATAGACAATATTTAAGCTAATGATAACGACAACTACTACAACAGCAATGAAAAGAAGCATAAAGTGTAAAAGGGTGGACTTTGACCGAAGAAATCTCGGGAACACACAGTAGACTACTTGCACCCACGGGCTTCCCTCACCTGCACCCCCCGAAGAGCTGGAGCCAGCTCACCGCAACCCAGCGGCACATCTAATGCAAATCTTAGGTTCCCCACCACCCTATTTATTCAACGCCTCGTCTCCCCTCAATCTTCAAGCAAAAACTATTCCGGACGGAACACTAAAAGCCCACATATTTCAAATGTCTACTAACCTTGTCTCCATACATCTTCTCCTTCTCCTCCTCCTCCTCCTGTCTCCACCAGTCGCCAAGACTAGGTGCAGCTGTGTGTCCCTCGCAGCAACGGCTGCGAGGCCTGTGAAGTCGGGTGCTTCCAAGTACGCGAGTTTGAAACAGAAGCACGGGAGGCAAGTTGGAACTCGGGGGATCGATAGTTGTTTGCCGAAAGGGTTAAAGCACTCGTCCGCCCCGAGCCACTATGGGAATTACGAGACTCTTGGTTCGTCAATGTGTTCCCCTAGGAAGCATGCAGCTAGACCCTGACGACTGTTTCAATTACGATATATCTTAGGTGTGTCATGTTTTATATAGAAGAAAGGGAGGTGGGAGCATAAAAATGTATAAAGTCTTCCACCCGATAAGCTACGTATAGTTCATTATGTACAAACAAGTTTCTTCTTGTGCTCATGCATGTTGTTATGAAATGACACACTATGACTCGTTTCTGGGTTCATGTATTGTTTCTGAGAAGCTTATTGGGTGCCATTTAAGGAGCACAAGGGGGAGTTTTCAATGGAAAGGAAACGCAGTCTGGGCCTAGATATTGGCCCAGTGTGCTTGAACTTTTTGGGAAAAAACCGAATTCGGGCCTAGCATGGGCCCAAATGAGGCTGTCCATGGGCCATTTGCTGAAGACTCTCGGGCCTGTTTCACAGCATAATCCATTCCCCACACAAACTTGAACCTTTTCGAATGGGGTGGGATTAGCTTTGTGTTCTCGTAACTATCTTAATCTCTCTGCTCCTTTGAATGAATGGTGTGTGTGTGTGCGTGCATTCAAATGTATTGCAGTGCATGTGATTAGTTATGTCGCACTTTCTATTTATAATCGCAGCCTCCACAACTTACTTGTATTTGGTAAATAGCATTCGGGTGCAAATAACAATCAATCGCTATCCGACCGCGATGATCGGACATGTAAAATCTAAGCTATCATTATGCAATCACTAGTCGTACGTAGAATCCTTGAATGTCCCACGGGTCAGTTTTCATTGACTCTAGAATTATACTAGTCATACACATTAATACGAAAATATTATTTAAACAAAGTCTAAGAAATGTACCTAATTTTTGATGCCTTAGATGGATAAATGTCGTATTCTCGATTTTCATAAAACAAATGTATGTACTTTTGTATACATATTATTTATTAGAAAAATTTTGTTTTCCCCTGCATAGGATCATATCATAACCGGAAGGTACCATCCAATAGAGAAATGTATAATTAGTAGTGGGGCTTATAATTATTTTTAGTAGGCCTAAAATAGAGGTCTTGCCTATCACTTTTACAATACGTGTATTAGTACACATGTCTAATTATTAGAGGTTTACAACTTGATAAGGTAATGGTACCACACTAGCGAAAATTTTCTCTTTATTTCTATTAGTAAAAGTTAAATCATAAGAACATGCCTTAAAATTGGTTTTATGGGGTATTTAAGGATCTGCTCCCTGAGCAAGGCATAAGAATTAGGTAAAAGGTTACTTTTGGCTCTAACCTTTTATCCGATATTTAATTTGGTCCCTGACATTTTATTTTATTTAATTGAACCTTTAAGCTATCTTATTTAATCTACTATAGTCCTTTTTTGATGGAATATACTAACTTCATTAACTCATGTCTAATTGGCACACTGATGTGGCAACAAAAATGTTATTTACTCTATTTTCTATTTATTTATTTTGTTTAATTGGCATTCGCATGTGGCAGAGAAAAAAATTGAGCAATAAGAATCAGAGAGATTTGTGAAAACTAAAATAAATAAAGAGGAAACAGGGTAAATAATATTTTTGGTCATATCAGAGTGCTAGTTAGATATGAGTTAACAGACTTAGCGTTTTGATAAACTAGACCAGGTAAGATTACCTAAGGGCTCAATTGAATAAAATAAAAGATCGGAGGTTGAATTAATTATGGAGTAATAAGTTAGGGCAAGTATGACCTTTTGTATAAGAACTAGGAAGAGATGAGCATCATAACGAAAGCCGGTTAGATAATCAATCCATACAGTTGTTTGAAAAGCAGCTAACTACGCCACCATCTCTCTCTCTCTCTCTCTCTGCGCGAAAACCCTAGCTGTTTACATCTTTGAATTCTTCGCTCTCCCCCTCTCTCCTCCCGGGATGGGCTGCTCGACATCTGTTCCAGGTAAATGCACATTTATAATTCCAATTCTTTCGAGAAAATTTCAATTTTTAGGGTTTTCTTTTGTTTGGTTGAATTTCGATATTGCACAAGTCGATTCATGTAATAAGAATTTTCTTTACCGAAATTGAATTTGTATAAACAACAGCACCTGATCACCACTGTTTCATATCATTAGATGATATCTTGGGGTTATTCAGGTTTGATTAATAACCGTTGAATCAACGACCCTTCTCGGGATTTTTGTGGAAGGTGATTAAATGGGGGTTTCTTTTGTTCTTTCTCTTTTTTGTTTTTGCAGATAGGACTGCTGGGCGGTTAAATGGACTTAATACAGAGGTTGATTGCGTGCCTGACCCTAAAAATCTACGTGCGAAGGTATGTTATAATGGCGGCACAATGGATGTCAAGGTTGTTATTTGTTTGATATTAGTCTGCACGCTGTGTCATTCCACAACTGCCTTTCCCTTACTATTCCATAATAATTCATACTTAGTTTTGCAGCCCAGTGTCCATACTTTCATATTGAAGTGTTAAACAAACTTTCCCCCCTCCAAAAAAAATTAAAATTTCTAGTGTTATATGACCTATTTCCTTAAAAAGTTGTTTTTATGATGTCTTGATCAAAGGATAACAATCTCCACCAACTACTCAGAAGATGATGATAATGCCGATAATGGTACGTATCACAGTCATTAGGGTTTCCGGCTGCAACAAGTGAGTCATACCCCGAAAAGTTTGGGATCCATTTGAGACAGTGATTGAACCTTGTCATCCCATGTATTTATTGTTTTCAAATAGGGAGTGGTTGGATGTTTTACTTAAACATTGAATCTACGAAGCAATGCACAAAAAATCAGTTCTCCTAGATATCATCAGATGCCTTTTCTCACGTACTTTCTTTGTTTTCATATGTTGTATTTGGCACATAGTTTAATTTAGTCCTAGAATTAGAAGCCTAAGTAAAGTTCAAAAGTTGAAACTGTTTACAATAATATGAGTTCATGATCTTGCTTGTGGCTTTGCAAGCATGTTGTTAGATTTCTTTGAATATGTCAAAATAAAAACGTACTAGGTACTTTTTTTACAGTTTTTCTTGAAAGATAAATGAATAAAAGTTTCAAAGGGGTGTCAACACAAGCGGGTTCATGTGTTTACAACGACAAATTTATAACTTACTCTTGGCTATAATGCAATTGCCTATTACTGCTGCTATTACTCATCAACGTAGAGTATGAATTCAAGCATGTTTAGTGTTAGTAGAGGCATCTTCCCATAAAAACTCCCCCCACCCCCCGGGCCCCTTCTCTCCTTCAAATACCACACAATGCTTAGAAAGGGGAAGGAGCATTAGTAAGGTAATTTGATGTTTAAGAACATTTCTTTGGTGCGAAATGGGTGGGATGTTAAGGCCAAGAAATGCTACTCATTAGCACTAGGAAGTTTGTTTCCCAAGACTCTCCCCTTTTCTTTTTCGATTTCCAATCTGGTGGGAACATTAGTTATAACCGCTTTTGTGGATATTTTTGCATTCCTCGCCAAACATCTCTCCCTTCTTCATATTATAGAATCACTTTTCTACCTAGATGGGATCTCAATTATTTGGACTTCCACTTCTTTTCTCATCCTAGTGGTAGGGATTAAAAGAATTGGGCGAGACTTGGCATAACTGGAAAGGTTGTTGCTCCAATGTGTCCAGGAGGTAACGGGTACAAGTTGTGGAAGCAACCTGTTTGCGAAAAAAAATCAAGAGGGAGGGTTGTGTATGATGTATGACCATCCCCAACCCTTCAAATCAGGAAGGCTAGTGTAGTGGTGACGGCCATTTTGCAACTTATGTCTTCTTCATACCATCCTTGTTTCAACTTTCCAAACTCATATGGAATTCCAAGGTTCCTTTAAAAGCAAAGCTTTCATATGGACTGTGGTGCTTAACAAAATTTATATGTTGTGTCATCAGGTCATTGAAACTTGTATTATTTTTTTTATAACGGAAGGGCATACAAGTAATTTGGGAAGCTACCCCTGGCTTGAAGCAACCTCCACTACACAATTGATGTAGGTAAATAAAAAGTAGGTGGTCCCTAAGGCCTCTCATACTTGCCACTGAACTAACAACCCATGAAGTATTAATTATTGCATGCTTTTGTTGGGGATCAAGGAAAGGTGATACAGTCTCACTAGGGAGTTTTGAGATTTTCTGGAGTCTACAAAAATCCCTTTTTTGCAACTTTTTGGGCTTTGGTAAAGGAAAATCAGAAAGCTTTCTAGAGACGTGTTTTGTTAGGCTAAAATTTGGAGGAACATGGTTTGGGAGAACTTCCAGAATTTTCTGCTGAAAAAGGATGATCGAGCACCAACGGCACAACATTTTTTATTGACTTCCCTTTGGTTTTTTCTTTTTGCGCGGTTTGGGTTGGGTTGGGTTGGGTTGGGGGGGGGGGGGGAGGGTGTAGGTGGTGCTCTTTTCATCCCATCTTTTTACTCCATTCATTTTCTTATATACATCATTCACTTTGAACAAGCAAGTGTGATCTTTGACCTTGCTTGCTTATCAATAAAAGAAGAGACGTCTGATCTTTCATTAATAACTTTCTGCAGCTGGTGCTACTAGGACATTCTGGTGTTGGGAAAAGCTGTATTGTTCTTCGATTCGTTCGTGGTCAATTCGATCCAACATCTAAGGTGGGGAAATATATAATTTCTCATTACTAGGTGGAACTGCTCTCCCCCTCTCATCCTCACTCACTTGTGTAACTTTTGTCCCAAATGGATGTGGGCACCTCTCCTTTTCCTACTAAACTCCTTGCTTCCAGAAATTGTTTCATTATGATTTAGTCACATGCACAGCTTTTAATAATTTCAGGTAACTGTTGGAGCTTCATTCTTATCACAGACAGTAGCATTGCAAGATGCTACAACAGTTAAGTTTGAAATATGGGACACTGCTGGCCAAGAGAGGTATGGTTGATCTTTTTCCCTTTGTAGGATTTCAAATTCTTGATTTTATGCCATTAATTCATATGATGATATTGATTCGGCTGTGATGGCTTTCTTGACATTGTTCCTTTAAAAACCTCATTTGCTAGAGAATAATAATCAGTCTAATCTTCTTCTCTCCAATTGGGGTGTTAATTTTGTGTATTCGCTAGATATGCTGCATTGGCTCCACTTTACTACCGAGGTGCAGCAGTTGCAGTGGTTGTTTATGACATAACAAACCCAGATACATTCATTAAAGCGCAATATTGGGTCAAGGTATTTATTTTTATCCCCAAGGGCAGGTTAAGTTATTCTGTTTGTTGTTTACTATATTAGAATATGGGTTCTTCAAAATGTCTTCATTAGTGCAAATTTATTTATGCTTTTTTATTCTTTTGTGCGCTTGGTGCAGCCGGCTAGGTTGCTCCTTTGGACTAGAAAGTGTTTCATTTTTGCTAAAAAGCAAGGGGCAGGCTACATACAGTAAACAACCTCCACGAACCCTCGCCAAAGCCCCGTGTACTACGGGGTCTGCCCTAATTTTTATGTGCTTGGATTCAAACAATTAAACATGTATCTTTTTTCATCTTTTTTTTTTAAAAAAAAAAATTTAATGTTGTTAACCCTTTTGCACAAATGGCACATAATTCAACACAGGAATTTGCTGTGCTTATTGGGAAGCTTCATGTGGACAACAGCCTTGAACTAAATTATAAGACCGGATTGATCGAAATAATTTTGATTTTACGATTTCTCCCACTGAATTAGCCAAATTTCCCAACCCCAACCCTGACCTCTTCTACGTCCGTAACACTATTGCCTCCTCTTGCGACTTGCATCCAAGTCTTATCCCAAGACTTCCAACCTTTCCTAGGTCGGTCGTGTTAGTCCTAATGGGTGATCAATCTGAGTGCTTGTAATTGCATCTTTGTTGTCAATTGAAGCTAATTCCAACTTTTGCATCGATCTGCTCATTTTTAATCTTATCTTTCCTTGTTTTATCTGTGCGACCTTATGATCTCAGCAACAAATTTGTTGAACCGAATCATTTAAAACATGAAATTATGATCAAAACCACAGGAATTATATCAATTATGATCAGCATGTTGCGTTCTGAGATGATCCTGCCTGATGTTCGTATTAATTAGGATCAAAGATTCCAGCAATTAACGCATTGTTAATCATGGACAGAAATCTTCCTGAAACCATTTGGCTTTATTTTTTGTTAGACATAAGGAGATAAAAAAACCTTGAAATGGCCAATGTAAGGTCTTGACAACTGCTTAAGCTTTGATATTACTTCCTGGGTCTCTAGACTACGAAATAGAGCTTCCTGGTTTGTTGAAGAGCTCTCATGAAATGCTGGTAGCCATAAAAGCTTAGCCATTGTGCTAGCTAGAGCTGTTATTTTAAATTATCACCCAGTTATTTCTTTCTGTTATCTTAAGCGAAATTTGCATTTACAAATAATTGATGAAATTTTCTATTTAATAGGAATTACAAAAGCATGGAAGCTCCGATATAGTCCTTGCTCTAGTTGGTAATAAGGCCGACCTTCAAGAAAAACGAGTGGTGCCCATCCAAGTGAGTATCATGCACAAAACTTTGAGATGTGGGAAAAAAAAAAAAAAAAAAAAGTAGCATTTGGTTTCTCTGTTGTAAAATGTTTTGGTTTTTTTGTTGAAGGATGGAATGGACTACGCACAGAGGAATGGGATGTTCTTCATAGAGACATCGGCAAAGACAGCGGATAATATAAACGAGCTGTTCGAGGTACAATTATGACATCTATTATCCAAGTATTTTCATATTTTTGTGTACAGGCATCAACAACTTTACCAATGGCAGACCTTATGACGTAGCACTAACAGAGAAAAGGAAAGAAATGGAAAATTTAAGAGAGAGAAAATAAAGGAAACAAAAGAAAGGGAAACAATGGGAAAAGGAAACAGAAGGTGAAAACGTGGGGTAAAAGGAAAATGAATGAAGATATATTGCACCTCTATAATGTGACAAACATTGCAACTTTAGTCATGGACAGGAAGATGATTATCTAAAACTGTGTTCTCGTACCCTGATTCTGGTACAACACCTTGCATGTGCGCCAATGATTCATGGATGGTCGGGAAAATAAATATTTTAGCCACTTTTAGACTCTACAGGAAATTGCACGTGCCTCTAAAAGGACATATATGCTACCACTGTATGTAACAACAAAATTTATGGTGTTAACAATAACCTTCCGTGAAGTTTCTAAAATTTCAAACATTAAAGAACTGAAACTTCTTGTATTCTGCTAAGAGCCCCACCTAGAGAATTTTATCCACAGAATTGACCACCCCAAGAAAATTATATATAGCTTGAAGCAATGCTGTTTGTTGATGATTGTGATTTATTATTGTTGTTGCAAACTCTTTTAAAAAGTGAGCTGCCATTTTGTGAAGGCTTTCCTGTCCCCTGGGGAATGGGACTGTTTGCATATCAAATGCTTTGGCAAGAAGAGTGGAGATTTTAGTAATTTAATTTTATCTTATTAATTCAATTATTTAAAACTGCATAATTAGTGGAAGTGAAATATTAAGCGACGATTCCCATATATGCATATCCTTTTAGGCTTGTATGCATGCTTAGGAATGAAGTCTCTTTCCTCACACGCTGTTGTGTGATTGGGACTAATACTTTCTAATCCTTTTCGACAGGAAATTGCTAAACAACTACCCCGCCCATCTGCTTCATGATTTGCAAAACCTCGAAACTGAATTAAGGCTACGTTTGGTACGACAAAATCAGATAGAATAGAATGAAACGGACAGGATTTTAATGGGCAAAAGTAATTCTCATTAGAATGCTGGATCCCATGTTCGAGTCCTCTGTGATCTATGGTCGGGATGGTAAAGGATTGAGATGCTGTAATTAGAATTACTTTTATGGCTTAAAATCCATTATATTTCATTCTATTGTCCCAAATGTTAACCTAAGTGGATCGCTGTGTCTGCAAAGGAGTAGTCTTACTTGCCTGTAATATCAAGTTCGTGCAAATGACAGCAAGTGTGACTTTGTTTCTCAGTGTTACTTTTATCAGTTTCTATGAACTTGAGATTGCCTGCTAGATCATGAATCCGTGGCTTGTGGCTTTTATGAACTGCAAATGCATGGTAAGCCATGCATTGGGAATAATTATATGTAGCTCGGGACCAAAATGGGACATGTTTTGTCCCATGAACAAGGGTGGACGCATATACAGAAAATTATTTTTTTCTGGTAAATACTTGAAATTATATTTTTGTGTTCAAATTTTGGATTCAAGCGTCATTGAGCTCCTAATATTTGGAAGTGCTCAATTTGATCTATAGACTTCTTAAAATCGGCTAATTTGGTTCTTAAACTAAACGGGGGAAGAGATTTTGAGCTTGTATAAAGAAATTCTTCATAGGCTCTCTTTGATGGCAGAGTGTCAATTTCTATTAGATCAAAGAGTGTTGATTTCTATTAGGTTTGATTTGTCGGAAAAAATGTACGATTGATTTTAGAACCCTCCACCCCTTAAAATTCATGAAGTAATTAAACTCTGTTATTGATGTTCTTGTTTAGTGCCCTTCGATATGCAATTTATTTATTAAAAGACAATTTTGATTAAAATGTTACAGAGATTATAATGAAAAAAATTAACAGGTCAGTCCATCTACTTGTTTGACATTGGTAGTTCAAAATTATAATGGTTTTGTGGGGAATAAAACTGAAAGAGGAAATACAAATTTCGGGGAACCATCTCAATGAGGAAAAATTAAAAAATAAAAAATAAAATAAACATGAATTGACGTGGTCCGAAGCTATAGCCATGAAATTGAACGCGCAGAGAGAGAGAATTGAGAGAACTTGGTGAGTCCTCTTTCTCCTTCCTCTTCCTTGAAGAACAACAGTATAAACATTCACCGTCTCAATTTTTCCATAATTTATTCCCCCAATTTGTCAAACTTACCTGTTCCACCAAACCCAACAACTACATCTTTCGATTTCCTTTCTTCTCCCACGCATATATAACCTATATCCATCACCCCCACCTCAAATTTGCCCAATTTCACAGCTGGGTCTTTCATATTCGAACCATAATTCTGTCCTCTAGGGTTTCTTGGTATACCCCCAGTTGGGCGACCCATATGGGTCCAACGGAGTTGCATAAGGGCGCCTTGTTTGGGCGACTGGTCGAAATCGTGAGGGAAATTTTTGAATTTCCCGAGTGCCTGAACACCTCCAAGAAGATGTATGGTGATCTTGTGCGGAGGGTGAAGCTCTTGAGCCCTTTGTTTGAGGAATTGAAGGACGGTGATGAGGAGCTGGGAGAAGAAGAGCTTCGTGCCTTTGAATCGTTAACAGTTGCTCTGGATTCGGCTAAGGAGCTCCTTCGGTCGGTCAATGAAAGCAGCAATGTTTATCAGGTACTCTTGTTTTTCTAGGTTTAGCTTTTGTTCTGGTTAAATGGAAAGTAGAGGGAAAATAAAGTGAAAATTCAGGTGTTTTTCCTGCTGTCTTGGTTTTTCTTTTATTTTTGTACCCAAAAAAAAAAGAGGGAAAACGAATTGGGAGGCTAATTTGTTTGAGTGAGGTAGATGTGGGTATGTTTCAAGGCCATTTTGGTGATGGATTTTAGTTGCTTCAAGAGCCCAATGATGCAAAATTATAGGATTCAAAATTTGGATTTTCTTTTAATTCTACATTCTGTTAGTTCATAGATGGAGTCATGATAGCACTTATGACTTCGGATCTTTGTGATTGCCGTTAGCGTTGTTATTTTAAGAGTGATTTGCTTGGTAGACAATGAGATTGTGCATTCACCTCTTCTTCCAGTCTATGTAGTTTTTGCCATGTTGTTGTGAATGACATGCAATCTACGGACCACAATCACTTTCATTCTGTCATGGGCTGCTATAAGTTGTATCAAATAACATCTAGATTGGGGAAACTTCAAACAGTTAGCTATTTCATTGGTATTTTCTTGAGAAATGCTGTATCCCTGTTGAGTGGAATCTTGAAGTGTGTCGTTGTGCACTTCTATTTCATGATGTTCTTTAAAATTTTATAGTGGTTCCCATTTATTGTTGCTATAATTTTATGTGTGAGTTTATTCTCTAGAGTTTAGCTCCCTTAGACAAGCTCAAAGTATATCTTGAGGAGTAGTGCATTTATTTGATGTCATCTCATGTTCATCTTTTGTTATCTATGTTCTAAATATAGATATGCTGAATATTTAGGTTTTTACTTTTTCAATCTCTATGCATGAATTTTTCTATGGAGGATTTGGCTGTAGCAAAGCTATAGGATAAACATAATGAATGAACCCAGTGCCTGGTTTGGTGAAACTTAACGTTGAATGGTGCTTTTGAGGCTCTTCAGATTTGACTACTTGGCTTTATTGTTTACATTGAGAGAGGTTGGCCAATTGGCGGAATGGCTGAAAGGATTAACTAGACAACAATTCTGATAGCTAAGATTTCTCTCTGTTCAGTGGTTGCATGTATGGTGAAACCAATGATTATTGATTGCCTTGTATTTTGGTTGAGACACCTTGGAAGCTATGAACCTTAGTTGCAAAATTACTAAGTTATTAGCTTCTCTCCAAAAGGTCAAAATTAATTATATCGATAGAGAGCGCAGTAGAATGGAATGGCTGATGCTGTGCTCAAAATGGGCATGCGAGCAGGGATTTGATCGTGTAGGAATGGTCCTTCCTGACATATCTACCGGTTACTATTAAAGAGGATCTTTGATGTCCTGTTCTTCCTCATTCTATTCCTACCCAAATGAAAGAAGAAAGAATTGATGCCTGTGGAGACTGTATGGTATGATTCTGAGGATGCTTACTTATCTGTTTTATGATCGAAGCTCCTGTTTATATGACTTATTAAGTGGGTTTGCTTTGCTCTTTGCTCATTGCTCATCCTGATTTCACCTAGATTTCATTTATATATATATGCTTAAATTTTGTACTCAAATAGGTGCTTTTGATATTACAAATCCCCAAATGTTGGATTCATATAATCTCTTGACATGCTACTTAATTCTGTTCTGAGTATGAACAAGGTGCTTTAGTTATTTCAAATTCTGAAAGATAAATTGGAAGTGGGGAAAAAAATCATTGAATTACCGTCTTTGAGGTAAACAATGTTCTACATTTCACAGGCTCTGAAACGGGATGAGATCGCAGATAAGTTTCACCAAATGACAGAAGAAATTGAAGAAGCACTGAATAGGATTCCTTATGATAAACTCAATGTATCAGAAGAAGTTCGAGAACAGGTACCTTTCAAACTTAGTAAACAAAAAGATTCTAAAGAAGAAATAATTGGATCTTTACTTTTTTTATGCTAACCCTGTTTTTCACCTGCTGCAACTCCTTCCAGATTCAACTTGTGCATTTTCAATTCAAGAGAGCAAAGGGAAAAATGGACTTGCCTGATGTACAGTTGGATGTGGATTTGGCCATAGCTCAAAGTGAAAGAGATCCCGATCCTGCGGTTTTGAAAAGGCTTTCAGAAAAACTTCAACTTAGAACTATTAATGATCTGAAAAAAGAGTCCCTTGCTTTCCATGATATGGTTATATCCAGTAGTGGCGATCCTGGGGACTGCTTTGAGAAGATGTCATCGTTGCTAAAGAAGCTAAATGACTGTGCACTGGCGAAAAACCCAGAGACTTACAATTCAGAGGGTGAAAAAAACTTGATCAAGCACAGATCTCCCCTTATTCCGGATGATTTCCGGTGTCCAATCTCTCTTGAATTGATGAAAGATCCTGTTATTGTCTCTACTGGACAGGTAAAATTTTCTGCAGCCTCCTCAACAAGTACTTGGCAAAAAATTTCCAGTACTCAGTTCCATTCACATTTGGACACGTATGCAGGAAAATCTTGTTTAAATTTTTAAACTTTATAAACTGAACCAATTTAAATGTTCTGATGTGTATGGAGCTGAGTACCAAGTCTTGGTGCTCATTGAGCATAGGGAAGATTCTTTGTTACTCAGTTATGTTCTTACGTTATTCTGTAGACATGTGCCAGAAACTCTTGTTTAAATTTGAATTTATAAACTGAATAACACACACGTCCTAAAGTGTGTGAATCTTTAGTTGAGCATCGGAAAATTCCCCCTCCATTTGCTATGCTGTATGTTTATTTTGCAGACATGCAGAAAAATCTGGTTTGAATTTAAATTTATAAACTGAATAGCACATTTACTAACATGTATGGATCTGAGTGTTAAAGATTTTCCCATTGTTCAGTTATTGCGGTCACTTTATTTTTGTAGACATATGAAAGATCATGCATTCAAAAATGGCTAGATGCGGGCCACAAGACGTGTCCCAAGACTCAGCAGACTTTATTACAAACCACCCTTACTCCAAACTACGTTTTGAAGAGTCTAATTGCTTTGTGGTGTGAGAGCAACGGCGTGGAGCTCCCAAAAAAGCAGGGTGGCTGCAGAAACAAAAGCTCAGGTACTCAGGTTCTTAGTGTTTGATCTCTCCTTTTCCTTGTTTGCTTTCTTTTATGTATCCTTTTCATATTCATTTCTGAGGATCTTTTGTTCTCTTTAATATATTTCTTCTTTTTCTCAAAAAAATAAATAAATCAGGATGTGGTATTTCAGACTGCGATCGATCTGCCATTATTGCTTTATTACAAAAACTTGAATCCCGGGACCAGGAACAGCAGAGAGCTGCTGCTGGTGAGCTTCGGCTGCTGGCAAAGAGAAATGCCGATAACAGAATATGTATTGCCGAGGCTGGCGCCATTCCCCTTCTTGTAGAACTACTCTCTTCGCCTGATTCTCGAACACAGGAGCATGCTGTGACTGCACTCCTGAACCTTTCCATAAACGAGGCTAACAAGGGCAGTATCGTAAATTCAGGAGCCATACCCGACATAGTTGATGTCCTGAAAAATGGAAGCATGGAAGCGAGAGAGAATGCAGCCGCAACCCTTTTCAGTTTATCGGTTTTGGATGAAAACAAGGTGAAGATAGGAGCGGCGGGGGCTATCCCGGCTCTCATTGATTTGCTGTGTGAGGGGACTCCTAGAGGAAAGAAGGATGCTGCCACTGCCATTTTCAACCTCTCTATCTACCAGGGAAACAAAGCGAGGGCAGTGAAAGCGGGGATTGTGGGGCCTCTGATGGAATTCCTGAAGGACGCTGGGAGTGGGATGGTGGATGAAGCGCTAGCAATACTCGCCATTCTAGCGAGCAATCACGAAGGAAAGAGCGCTATTGGTCAGGCAAGGCCCATCCCAATTCTGGTGGAGGTTATAAGGACTGGCGCGCCACGCAATAGGGAGAACGCTGCTGCAGTGTTGTGGTCATTGTGCACTGGGGATGGCCAGCATTTGGATGCCGCCCAGGATCTTGGGGCAGAGGAAGCATTGAAAGAGCTTTTGGAGAGTGGCACTGACCGAGCAAAGAGAAAAGCTGGAAGCCTTTTAGAGCTGCTGCAGCGAGCAGAAGCGGTTTCAAATTTGTAGTAACTGCGTTTCTGTTTTAACCGGAGACAGGAATCTGCAGCCGACATGTTGGAATGTTGATGACCAAAGGACACCCACTGGCAGTGGGCACAAATCTGTTCGACTTTTGATGGGATTCGGAGCATCTCCAGCTCCCTATGCTTAGTACTGAGGTATAAACATTACCTGTGGAATTAGCGCGTGAATTGCAACATTATTTATAGAATTTCGTTGAAATGTATAATTTTGTTATTTATGATGTTCTGTATATGTAGATAAGTGAATTTTGGAAGTTTTTGTTGGGTCCTCCTTTAAGTTTTATAGTAGCGTGGGTCTTGTCCTGAGGCTGAAGTGTCTTCATGTTCTTCCCCTTTCAAATTAGTTTAGTTTTAGTTGCATTACGACCTTTACTGCAGTTATGATCTCCTTTACTGCAGTGGTGCTGTCCATAGATCAAATTTGTTCGTGAATTCGATTTCACTTAACTGTCTATGGCTCCATTATGTGTACTTGGGATAGAAGTTCGTTATAAATGTATCAGCTAGCTAATTTGGGAACTTCTCTAAGCTCTTGTTTAATAAATTGAATAAAGAAAGGAAATCACAGCCATTATTCCACAATAAGGGAAATGAGTTTTTTTTATTGCAGACTAATTCCACTACTTCCCTCCCCAATAAATAAGTAGACAAATAAATAATTGTCAAGCCATAAACTCAAGATGTAATTTATGCATTTCTTCTCATTCCACCATACAATAAAAATGAAACCTTGGAATTATACAACCTAACAAAAATAAACGGAAAAAATCGTGAAGGGCATGCCTGTACAGCGCAAGTATTTATACCATCTATTATTATTATTATTATTGGTAAAAATACTCTAACAAATACTCTTTCTAATGAACAAATAAAAAGTATTTATACCGTCTATAGCACCTACTTAAACAAAAAACCTGGATGAGGCCTGAAATCTCAAGGAAAAGGTTTGAATCTTCAACTGGGTGCATTAATCTTTCAAG
Source organism: Santalum album (assembly GCA_034195605.1). Classification (NCBI taxonomy): domain Eukaryota; kingdom Viridiplantae; phylum Streptophyta; class Magnoliopsida; order Santalales; family Santalaceae; genus Santalum; species Santalum album. The sequence continues at coordinate 16,795,063 of CM067266.1, read as the reverse complement.
TTTCGAGGTGATGGTGAGATAGTGAGAATCTGAAAGTACATCAATTTTTGCCAACAAACATGAGCTACCCCCATAAAAATGAATGGTTACATGTTGATACTTCCAACTTTAAGAAGTGAAGCCTGGAAAACATTCGTTAAGTCGAGGTTGTTCAACAGAAGGGTCCTTGAAAGAAAATGGTCAAAGCTAGCCATTCATGTCATAGAATGCAGGATTTCTCTCTTGCTAATTAGGGAGGAATTGTTACCGTTGATCCCCTAATCAAAGAGGCCTTCATCATGCCAGATATCAACTAAAAAATCTACCATCTCCTGCACACAACACAGCCCACCAATGAATTCAGTTCAGTACAAATTTTTGCGTACATTTTGGCAAATTGGAAATATTATGTTACGTTCCATCAAACTTCAAATGAACACTGATGGCACGTTTCGCTCACAGAATGGAATACAAGAAGAAATAGGTTAGTTGTTTCATGGGAACATAATAGGTACGGAATTGCTACTTTTGTGAGCCATGTGAGGAATGGGTATTATTGATTGGGTTACAACAGAGATTGAATATGAATAGTCATTCCAAGCTCTAAAGTGAATCAAAAGAGGTGATGACTATTCCATACATAAATAGACCACGAAAGGAATAGCTATTATTATAAACCAAATGTGGCATAAATCCAATTTCACAGAAATCAGATCGCTCCATAATATTCTTTTTCTTTACAATAGAAGCCCTACTCCTATCTTCCTAGTGGATCCACCAGCAGATGCTAAAATTATAAGACACTTGCAAACCAATTTCTTTGAAATAAACATTAAAACTTGACCATATTTGCAGCCAAAAAGAAACTTGCTTAAATAATATGAAAAATAAAATGGGCTCATGAAGGGGGTAAAAAATTAGATGAGACCATCTACACTGGACCTTCTGCATTTTATAAATAACTTGTTTTCATTTTCGATTCAAGTCTTAGTCCCAGGAGGCACAATAACATACTTATAATACAAATGGATATGCCTGTCTGAGCATGCGTAAGAAGCTTACACGTAAAGGAATTGGCTCAGAAAAAGGCTCATTATTAGAGAGAAGGTCCTCATAAGTCATCGACCAGCTGCAACAGTAAATTTCCATAGTTAATTGGAGAAACAATAAAGGTAAAGGAATAAAACCCGTGAAAACATGATCCCATTTCTCAATTGGTTTTCTCTCTGGTTATGCTACGGTATCTAAATTCTCCACTCCGGCAGAGACCTCTTTCTGGTTTAGGGAACAGGAAGTAAAATCCCTTAATTTTTCTTCCTTGGGGCATTGGTCATATGGACATAAGAAATAGTACAGATTTCATATGTATACAGTCGCATATTCCAAGTTACTGTTTTGTACAACAAAAAAAAAAAATCTTGACCACCAAAGGCATTAAATGCTTCAATTATGTATGATTATCCTCATTGTGAAACTTGAGCACAAGCATATTACTTTAGGTAGCTTACGCATAGGACCAGGCAACTCTACAATAAGGACTCTATCAGTCTAAATAAAAAGGGTCTTATGCAATCTTCACAAGATGACATGGTTTGGTCACTACGCAAGCCAAGTTGATGAGTAGAAATAATTTCAACATTAAATCCATTCTCATTCGTCAAATATACAACTGTCAACAGCTTGAAACTATTCAAAACTGTAAATGCTCTCAGAGTAATAGATGATAGGAAGATCAAATTACATAGTATCTAGCTATCGATCATTAGAACCAATACGTAGTCAAACTAAACAGTTTGAAGCTAAATAGATAGCAGATGTTAAAATGAAAATGCAGTCTGGCTTGTTTTGCTTAATTTTTTCTCTTACCAGTAAAGGGATCCTACCAATCCTGTGATTAAATTCACTATGAGTCAAGGCGTCGCCAACATAAGAAATTATTCTCAAGGATGTTGCAGTACTCAAGAAGTAATACATGAACACAAAACAAAGCTTCAGCAAGAATAATGAACAATGAACAACAACAGAAACTTCTCTTGTGATAAACATATACCTTATAATTGGATCCTTTTGCATCTTTTGCAACTTTTGATTTTGATCCCCGATCCACTCTCTTCTACTCTTATGCCAAGTGATTGTAGCTACATCAGCAATATTATTTTATGTTTTTCAGAAAAATAGCAGATACACAGCGTAAAATTAAGTGTACTCAGAGAAAATAACAGTAAACTAACAAAGATTTAATAAGGAATAAGAAAAAGATCTGTAAGCCAATATAGCAATCACAGATCTTCATTGCTAGTCTCAAACATTTTGAACAAAGACAATCTAGAAACTTACAGGGTTATACTTCATTACTGTCCAGCTAAAACCAAGTCATTGAGATTTAACAGTGTGTTGAACCAGTAATCTTACGGTTTGTTATTGACAACTAAAATTCTGCAGCTCAGAACAAGAATCTATTATATTATGTACCAGGAAATAAGAAGTGAGTTACTGGCTGTGGGGTGAAGTAATCTGTCTATCATAGACACTTTTCAGTAAGATCCCTATTTGACAGGAAATGAGGTCCATTGGCTACTAAACCAAAAAAGACTCCAAAATAGCACAATGTTTTTAGGCTGATATCTAGATAATCCAAACTGCCGTATTTTCCATTGTATTTCCTTCCCAAATCATCGTTAAAACTTCAAAGCTTTAAATATTACTCGAAAAAAAGACAAAAGGAGGTGGTTCTCAAGAGGTTGAAATGAATGAAGCTTTACTCAAACATGCAGACTGTTAATGCAATATTTAATTAACGCAATGTCCTCAAACTTCCTCAATTTGACGAATACGAAATTCTAAAGAAAGTTTAAAGCAAGCGTTTACCATTATTGACAAATATGGTAGCCTTTGAATCTGCTTCTGTGCATTTCTTCTCTTGATGGGCAGATGAGGAGCATTCCAAATGTTTCTTCTCGTTGGGATGGGAGTTTGGGGTATCGACTTCCATCTTCTTCAAACAAATAATCATACCCTTCCACAATTCACCGCAACTGCCAAAAGGTGATCCTACTTAAGGTCCATCTAATGGCAGGGACACTGAAAAAGAAGATAGATTCTAACAAAACTAGTATCCTGCGGTCTGTGTTGAAATAAGCTCGTCTGCACAACGAAAGGCAAATATGAGAATCAGCTAGGATGAATGAAACATGTATTCTTTTGTAAGACTGTATAGTTCGTATATTGTAACTAATAATACCACTTTGACCTAAAGTTTGTGTTTATTCAGATACGATACCAACTCCGAAATTAATCTTAATTACAAAACAAATTTTTCTCCGGGAGTAAATCTTAATTACAAAAGTATTGAGAAAAGATTTGAAAAAAAAAAAAAAACGTTTCCTTAATCAACATGGACCCAAATTAAACCTAGAATCTCGTCTGTTCCTGTTTATAATCTTCCACTGCGAGTGTAAAAGCATCTCATGCACAAAATCCCATTTCCAAGCAAATGTTGGCCACCGAAATGATTAATAGAGCGTTCCACGTAAAATTATGTCAGTAATCATTCACACTCAAAAAACTGTCTACACTGCAGATTATAGGTAACGACACCCCCCCAGAAAACCTAATCTTAGCTTAAAACACCTAATCACATAACCCACTTTCTCTCCGGGAGTAATAAGTTTTTTGTCACCAAGATTCCCCAGATCTCAAGTTAGCATTCACACAACAATGGTGGGTCTAAAACTGAAAATTCAGTAAAGACCATTTTTGCAGGAAAAGAAAACACATGAAGATTACCCATGACAGATTCATAACAAATTCCCTAAACAGAAAATACACATATAAAATCCCATAACAATTCTCCAGAAAGTAAAGATTACCAATGCATTGCGTCCAAGTTGATCCAAATACAAGAAGGAGAACGTAAATACCTTGTGCTGGCGGCTAACCCACGGAAAACATTTGAATCTGAGGAGGAGGTTTCTTTGAAGATTTTGAAGGAACGAGAATGGATCGAAGAGGGAAACAAAGAAAAAGGAAAGAGAAGATTTTTGCAACGTTGTTGGGTTTCTCCCTCTGTTTCTTGATTTGTTCGCACCCGGTTTTTGGTTTTCTGTTTTCACCAAACAGCTCTCTCTCTCTCTCTCTCTAGAAAATTATATTCTTCCCTTTCTCTCGGTGTGATTGACTTGGACTGTGAGGGTTTGAATATGGATACCGAACCTCCAAAATTGAATAATTAGGCAATTTTTTAATCGTTCATTGTCGGGAAAATAGAATTATATGATCAGATAATTTTGATCTTATATTATAAAAATAAAGTTAAAAAAATAAATTACTAAAATTATTCAAATAAATAAATTTATATCATTTTCAAATTACGAAAATAAACAGAATCTAGTGTTGTAAAATAAAATGACTAAAATACCCTTCACTCGCTATGAATCGCTTGCATCCAGCGCATGTTATTTCGGGCAGAGTGTCGGAATGTGGGTGGCGCATGGTACGCGTGGGAGTTGGCGGTCTCTCAAGGGACGAATCTGTAAATATGAGGAATATTATATGAATAAATTTATCACGGAACGAATAATTTAGTAGTGCTAATGCATCCCAATCAAATCGTGATCGTATTGCAATTTGTAATCGAAATCCTAGAGAACTTAACTTAATAGCAACAATATGTATAGAATAATTATGAAATCTTAGAGGAAATTTTAGAGGAAGCCGAGGTGCGACACAAAATTATAATGTTTATGGCAACAAAATAAGAAGATTTAGCTACTCATTTAATTTTTTAAAAAAATTTGAAGGGGGAAAATTGATAAGTGAGGGAAAAAATGAGTTTGACCTTGTGCAAATTGCATGACTCCATCCCAAAACAATATAGTTTTGTTAAAAATAGTTCTTATTCATTTATGATTTTTAGCAAAACTACGTCTTTTTGGGGACAAATTCACACAAAGTGCGCAAGATTAGATTCATATTCTCCTCTTTCAATTGATAAAATTGAATACTTCTAGGAGAAATTTCAAAATTCTAAGTTAGCAATTGCATATTCGTCCTTGAACTTGGCAAGATTCTCTCGAAAGTGTGATATTACAGTGTTTTTGTATGCACAATTGGATTCCAAAACTGTAACATTATTATGAGAATTTTTTGAGTAATACCCTTGAAATTTTTTTTTTTTATTTTTCAATAAACTATAGAATAAACTATTATTATTACTATTATTACTAGTTGCATCGTACGTGCAATGCACGAGCTCGACGACCTTTTTGTTAAAAAATAAAAGATCAAATACAAAATTGTAATTAAAAAAAGGAATGAGTATGTAGTTAAAAAAAAAAGATAAAAGTGGAAGGAGTAGGAAGAAAAATTATAGGGTGAGTGGTTAAGAAAATAACTTCCATAACTATAACAAATTTAAATTTTGAATTTTAAATTTTAAATTTAAATTAATTTTGGTTGATGGAATCAAGAGGTTTTTTGCCTTTATAATAGTATAGATAGATATAGATATAGATTACAAGTACCATAAGTGAAGCCTGTTTAATTTTTACATATATTATTATTGTAAAGTACATTCACAATTGATAAATCATTCCATATTAGAGGATAGTTAGACTTTGCTATACGTGCACGTCCTGATTTAATTGGAAACATTAAGCCTCTGTTTTCAGAGGTGCGATATTCTCAAGCAAATTTCATAAACCAAATAGTTTCTTAGGCCTATTTTCCTCTTTTCCTAGAGGCCATGATCTTAGTTTCATTTGTTTGTAGTATATTATTCATTATAATCCTCTTTCTTTTTATCCGTAGAATGAACAATCCTATTTTACCGAAAAAAGAATATAAATATATTCGACAGGGAATAAACAAAATGATAGAAATATATATATTTTTATATAAATGTAATATAGTTTAGTTTAACAACCCGACCTTAGCTCAGTTGGCAGAGCGGAGGACTGTAGTTTGGAAAACCTTATAGTCATCCTTAGGTCGCTGGTTCGAATCCGGCAGGTCGGATTTTTTATTCCAATTTTCGGTAATATTTCCCTCCGATTTATATGTTGTCCCCCTCCGCATTAGAAAAACCTAATTATAAATATTAGAAAATTTTACCTTTTTGATCCCAAGTTTGAGCTTTAAGCTAATTTACTCCCTTATCTTTAAAACTAGTTAATTTGATCATTTGAGTTTCCTAAAGATTGGCAAAATCGTTAGATTTGGATGGAAGACGATAAATTTGGAATTTGTACAAAGCCTATTAATTTTTTAAAATTTTAGTTTTTTGAAAACAATAAAAACATTACCCTTCAATTTAGAATATAATTTTATGGAATTTGATGTGTTTTGTTGGCAATTGAGCTTGATATATTCTCCTACAAATATATTACTTTTTCGGCATGTTACAAAAGGAAAAAAGAAAATTTTAATTTAATGTACTTTATTTTTAGACAATTTAATTAATAAAAAGAAAAAACTCAAATTCAAGTATTTTCCTAAAATTCTAGTGGGAAAAAAAAAACAAATAAAAGTGTCATATGTATACTAAATATTGTAGTATTTACCTAGAATAACATATGTATTGACTCCATAATATATTCCTAAAAATTTAATAGAGAAAAAAAAAAGAAAAAAAAGTTAATTGGGTGCTTTTTTTCTTTTTTTTTACATATTTTAAATCTATTATCTTGCAAAGCCACATGTGCATGGCACATTGGATTTTTCATTAAAATCTAATAGTTTCGTTAGTCAATAATTAAGTTAACTACGTCTAGAAAATTCAGGCGACCAAATCAGCCGTTTTCAACCATTAGGGTTTAAACCAACACTAATCTCAAATTCAAGGAGCAAAAGGATAATTTTTCCCAAATACTGTCACCGTGATAATTTCTTTATTGTTGTATTTTCTATTTATCAAATTGCGTTGAAATAATAAAGATGCAGCTTTGTATTGAAGTCTCAGAAAACTTATAACACATCAAACTTGATTTGGTCAAAGAATACTCTAATCATTTTTAAGTAAAAATTAGGTTCACTTTGACCCACCGTAATCACTTAATTTATAAAATGCTATTGGTTTGGGTCGTGTAAATAAATTATACTGAATCTGGTGAAATTTTGATAACACAAATGAAATATATATTTCATAAAACTCCAAAATGTGTTATTATATTTATTCTATTTAGAAATGTATTTATCAATAAATCAAGAAATTAAATCAGGTTAAATTTAGACAAACAAATAGATAAAAAAAAATTCATCTATAGCAAGTTTTAAAAATATCATATTAAGTGATTTACTTAGAATAGATCTATTAACAAATTGAGAAATCAAATCCAATTTTTTTAATGACCTCGGAATTAAATCTGACTAAAAAATGGTCCGAACGTAAATAATACGATTTGCACAGCCTCTTTGGTAATTTACCATTCCCGAGCGAGTACTAAAAAGACAATTGTGCCCTCGCCCTAGGCCGCCTCTTTTATTTCTAGGGTTTCCTCACGCCATCAAATCGAAGACGAAACTCCGAGCATCAGCCCAACGCAGTGCGAGAAACGGTATGTTTCCTGTTCTTCTGCCCCCTAGCTTCGCGATATGAGGGTTTCTCGCTGCTCTCCTTCCATTGATTGTGATCTTGTTGTTGTGCTCCAGTTAAGAGATACAATGTCCGGGAAGGATGAGTACCGTATTTTTGTTGGAGGCTTGTCGCGCGAGATCACGGAGCGTCGCCTCGAGGACGCTTTTAGCCGCTTTGGCAAAATTATCGAATCCCAGGTTCGCGCTTTTCGTTTTAACGGATGGATTTTAGTATTCTTGTTTTATACTTTGTGTGGTTGATTGCTGCGAGAAGTGTAGGAAAATAATCGGATTTTCTAGTTGAAGGTTTAGTTATTTCTGTTGTTTTAGAACGAAGAATGAGAAATAAATATGGTGGTCTGTTGCCTCTTTCGATCAGTTGATCTTTTTGCATTTTGACGCCAAAGTAGAAGTAAAACTATACCTTTTTATTGAGCTGGTGAGTTCTTGGGCTTGCCAAATTTTGCATTATTTTTTCCGTTTTAGATATTTAATACCCGTACTTAGGACCCATTTGGATCAGTGGTGAGAATGGGAACGGGAATGTTGATTCTTATTCCATTTGTTTCATAACATAAAAGGTAATGGAATTGTCATTTCTTTTGGAGTGTGGCTATTCTTTATATGAGGGGATAACCCTTCCTTTCTTATTCCCATTCTTGTGCCATTTTATTCCTATTCTCACCATTCAAATACTACCTTTGATGTGTTAGATTCAAGAGTTATTTTGGTTATATTTGCTTGTTATTTGCAAGAAATTGAGTCATGCTTGTATGGACGTTAGGCTGGTGAATTCTCTCATGTGATTGCTTATGGTTGCACGCTTTTAGTCTACAGCAAAGCAATAGGTTCAATAACTTCACTAGACCTTTTTTTAATACTCATAATCTACCATTTTTAACCTTCGCAGACTTTTTCCTTCGAATTTTGTTTGTCATGTTTGGATGTGCTCTTTCTTGATTAAAATGGTTGGCGTCCTATTTCTTTGTAGTTTTACACAGGAGATTAATTTTTTCCTTCAAGACCTGGACTGTTATTTTAAGAAAAAGTAACACCTTTTTAGAACTAGAGCACACCGGCATTCTTCTCATAGATGCGCTATAGTGTTGCGCATATTTTCATTGGGCCACGTTGTGTAGTTATCAAAGATACTATAATTTTGAAATTCGTGTATGTTTGTGGAGGAACTTACTTTTCTTTGTTGTATCTGATAGATTTTGTCACTTCTGCAGTGGCCTCTAAGCGGGGGAACCTTGTGCAACGCCCATTTTGACAAGGTTGCTCCTTTGCGAATGAAAGGTCACGGGTTTGAGTTGTGGAAACAACTTGTTTGCACAAAAAAACAAAAAAAAAAAAGAAAAAAGAAAGAAAAAAAGAAAAAGCAAGGTGAAAACTGTAGGTAAGAAAAGACCCTCCTAACCTTCGCAACGAAGGTAATCTTTTGCGTCATGGCCCCCCCTATATGCTAAGTCTCTGACTGTAGCACCTAAATTTGGTGTGCAATCCATCTTAGTATTAACATTTAGTCAATTTTTAGCCAAATCTATGTGCTTGTGGCTGTGTTTTTATTCTGCCTGTTTGATCTAGATTTGAGCATTACCAGAAAATAATAGTTGGTTCACAATTTCTTTTTAACCATCTTTGCACATGTATTTGCTATTTAGTTTATTTTGGGCAAGCGTAGTTTTGTAAGATTGGCCCTCCCTGCTGTTTCAATGCATGTCGGGATGAAATACTACTAAGCTTTTGACCTTCTAAGGTATCTGGGTTCTTACTGATGGTTCTGCATTTACAGCCACAAACTTGGTACCTTCAATTAGGCGTCTAAATTTTGAAACCTTCCTGTGTCATTGCCTATTATGTTAATGTGGGGTTTCAGATATTTTGTTCCTCATGCTAATTATAAATTTTCATCTTTCTAGATATGGTTTCTTTTATTTTTGTTGATATTCTTCCAAGTTTCTGGTTGATTTTATTTTTGTTTTATTTTCCACCACATTTCATTAATTGTTCTTATCTGTTTTGTTGTCTTTCTGAGAAGCTGATCATGTTCTTTTGAGATGCCATAGAGGGCTTGAATTGATACCTTTTTGGCCACAGTGACTGCATCGAGTTGCTGAAGCTTAGTTGTGACTAGTTTGTATCTGGATCCCAGATACTGTGCTTGGTGGTTTAAGGTTCTCAAGTGCAGAAATTCACATAAAAAGATAGTTTTTGGATTCATGGAATTTGTTTCAAGGAAGGTAACTACATTTAGGCACTTGGTTGCGTTGCATCTGCTTTCTGGTGGGAACTGTTTTTATATGAGAAAAGAAATATGGTTAGAGAATCCAACAGTGAAGATCATTCTGAGTCTGGAAATAAGTCAAGTCTGCAAAGAGGCCGGTAATTTGGCAAGTAATGTGATGTTGCAAACTATGGATAGAGAATCCACTAGTGAAGATCATTGTGGATTTGGAATAATTCAAATATGCTAAAAAGGCTGATAATTTAACAAGTAATGTGATGTTGCAAACTGAAGATGTTCATATTCTTCTAGTGGGGGGAAGAAAATTTCCTAATATTCCATAAGGAATCTACAATTTTAAAAGGTAGAGTCTAAGTTGATGGATATATTATCTAATGGCATCACCAATAAATCTTTCCACAAAAAATAGATTGGTAGTGATTGCCCTTAATCTTCGTTGCAGAATCCAGAGTCTCCTATGAAACGTTGTTAGCCATATTGCAACCTAATAATTTTCCAGTGTTCTTAGGGTTGTGACACTATGATTGCTTATTGTGAAGCTCCTAACGCTTCAATTGAACTGCAGAACAATCAGTTCCATTTTCTGAACTTTCAGTAGTCTTGATCGTTTCCTTTTACAGTCTCAAGGGTTTTGTTGACAAACTTTAGATAATTAACGTGTAAAACTACAGATGTCTGGGCTGTATTATTTGGCTGCTTTTGAATGAAGTCAGATCCTTTCATTGCTCCAAATTCTGTTTCTTTATCCTTTTTTTTGGTCTTTTGGCACATCCCAGCCCTCCTGTTTCTTGATTTTTCACCCAGTATATTGTTTTTAAATCTGCTTTGAGCTCCCACACGTTTTGCCTTGAGGATTCTGTTTACTTTTGCTGGTACAGTGGACGATATGATTAGAATGTTTCTGGTGGTTGCACTGATTGGCAAATCCACCTTCTTCTGGCCATTTCAAATCGGTGTGATTGATCTCAGATAGTTTTGGAGGCATCTTATGCTACTGAAGTTGGTGTGCCTGCTATCTAACTAACTAATCGGGGTTTTATTTCTGCATTGAGAATGTCACTACAGTTACTGGATTGGCCTTCTTCCAGAGGCTTGTAATCAGTGTGATTGATCTCAGACAAGTTATAGAGACCTTAACCTTCCCCTGCTGTTTTGACTGCTTTGACTGCTATTTCAACTTACTAGTTGGATATTTAGGCTTCACCAAACTCAATGAACTGTAACTATCTTCTGCGTACGTCTACTTGTGCCTACCATGGACTCTGGCGTCTGAAAGCTCATGGACAGCATTGCAATCTGCTCAGCAGAGGACAGAATATGCTCTTTCTGCCAGATGAGTTTGCTCCAATACGAATAATATTGCTACTGTGAGTTGGATTGCTGACAACAACAGCTTAAGCTTGTTATTACGTGGTCTTGTCCTTATCTTTTGAAATGCTCAGCCTGCTTAAGTTTGGTTGGTATCCACTGAACAGGCCAATTTTTTCCATTGCACTTTGTTTTGTTGAAAGCAGAGTAGTTCAGTGGTTGTTGTTTTACCTCATGGCATGCTTACCAGAAGCTCTTTAGCGTAAATTCCGGAAGCCCAAGTGACCAGGGTATAGGATTGCTCTGCAGAGTGCTCATGCTAGACTCGTTAGTTGATGTGATAATGTTGATAACTAGTTTCGACGGTAAAGACAACTACTAAGGTGATTGTCTTCCTCAGACTTGCAGCTTTTTCCATCTTGGTTGTTAAATCATTTCAGAGAGGAACCAATATATTATGGAATTCTGGTGTGAAATCGAACCAAATCCTTGAACTCTGATTTTATTTTTGTAGCGTTTGTTGTTGTGCCAGAGAAGATCAATTTTTGTAAGGAACATTCCATTATGAAGATCGATTGATGCCTGACCTGCGCCATATTTTTTGTTCTGTTTATCAACATGGTCCTTGAATTACAAGATTGGCTTAAGTGACTTTTCAGAGGGATTTGTTGTTCAAAGCTCGACCTTTCGCGACATTGAGGGAATACCATGTCAGTTCATATGGCATCCTTTGTCAATGTTAGGCGGCCTAGATGTGTATCACTGTATTTTAGAGTATGTTACTTATGCTGGAACTGTTATTCTGGAGTCTGGAAATTGAAGGGAAAGATGCAATTTTGTCAGATGACAGATTTCAGTTTCACAAACTCTTCTGTTTGAATAATTTGGTATTGCAAGCATCATGGTTACAATCATGGAAAGCTTGTTGTCATGCTTATTCATAATGAATAATCAAGGTAAGATGGCTTCAGAATTTTATTTTATTTATTGAAATTTGAATTGAGCAGTACAGGGAGGGTAAGTAATCTACTGCTTTTTTCCAATCATATAGAATATACTTTTTGTTTTCTAGCTGATTCCAATATATCTAGTTTTCCAAACAATAGATCATTTTATTTGTTAGTTGCTTTTATCAAAATAGGTCCGAAACCTCTTCTCATTATGCGTTCACCCTTGTTTGCAATTCTATGCTAGTTTTTTTTTTTAATCTTTATTGGCTCAATATCTATTCTAATGTAGCTTTAAATGTTTCTCAATTCAATTGTCTGGTGTGAGCTTCTTAATGCAATCTTTATGTAGATCATGCTAGAAAGAGATTCAGGGCGTCCACGTGGGTTTGGATTTATAACCTTCTCAGATCGTCGTGCAATGGAAGATTCAATCAGAGACATGCATGGACGAGATTTAGGCGACCGTACCATCTCAGTAAACAAGGCCCAGCCCAGAATGGGGGGTGATGATGCAGGCCACGGCTATGGTGGAGGGTATTCAACAGGTGGAAGGGGAAGTTATGGGGGAGGAGATAAGCCTATAGGGCAAGATGACTGCTTCAAGTGTGGGCGTCCAGGGCACTGGGCCCGAGAATGCCCTTCATCAGGTGGTGGCGGTGGACGGGGTGGAGGTGGCTTCCAGTCCCGTTCTAGGTTTGGTGGTGCTGGTGGTCGTGGGGACCGTTATGGAGGAGACCGTGATCGTTATATTGATGACCGATATGATGGAGGCCGCAATGGAGATAGGGATCGGCTTGATGCAAGAGACACCCGATATGGCAGCCGTGATCGCTATGCCAGTGACAGGTACATAATGTTATTCACTGTAATACGATTAATACATAATATGGGATATTAGTTTAATGTGTAGTGTTAGATGCACTGAAAATGGGCATAGAAAAGTTTACAGAGGAGGCACAAGGGGGTGCGTGGTATTTTAATGCAGGAAATGGGGATGTTAAGTTGACGGGCAATGATAGGTGCACAGAAGAAACTCAGAGAACAGATGCATGGGTTATGAATCACATTCACTAATATAGTGGGGTCCACACCACTGTTCTTTAAAATTATTGTGCATGTTTTTTCGTGCATGTAGACTTATCATAATATGAGACTAATAGCAGGATCATTAATGATGCAGGTATGCACCTGCTCCAGCAGATCGATTTTCTGGTGATAGGTATGGGGGTTCAGATCGATACCCTCAAAATGGATATGGCGTGGAGAGAGGGTATGAGAGAGATGTTGCACCTAGAGGTGGTGGTAGTGACAGATTTGGGGGTGGAGGGCCTGCACGTAATGAGGGAAGAAGCTACAGGAGTAGAGGGGACCCGTACGACCGTCCGAGCAGGGCAGGGCGCCCTTCTTCCTTCGACCGCTACTAAGTGTGGGTTCTGTTGGTACTTTGAAAACATTTGAACTTTCTGTTTGTACACTAGGGCGTAGGTTTTTGGCCAACTGCGTGCAGAATTGTTCAGTGACGCGAAGCCCGAACCAACTTTTTGCTTAAATGCTTCATCTGTTCCTGATTGCTCTTTCTTTGTGGGGTTTGTTCTGTTTGGTTTGTAAGATGGATGGGACAAGGAATTTTTACTTGGCGATGAAGCAGTTTGTCGTGACGTAGCCCGGTGTTTTCTCGTATGCACACGCTCTGTATTGTGGTTGCTCAATGGGACTTCTTGATTCTTTTGGTAGTTCTTACGAGTGCCAAAAGGAATTCTCATCTTCAATTTTCTGCACTGCTAAACTTCTATTTGGATGATGAAAGACGAGAAAGACGAGAGTGGCGTGGGAATGTCGGATGGAGGGATGGGCGCGGTGGTATGTAGTGCTTGGAATGCATAATCGAGAACGGAGGGACATGACAATGTTCTTCCAGTCCTTGTTATTGTTTAAGGGCTTAATTTTATTGCAGTATACATAGAAGAAAAAACCAACATAGAGTTCAAAATGATGTTTGTGTCTTGTTTTTTTTAAAAAAAAATATCATAAGATATAGCCACATCTAATTTATATGTAGTTGTTACGTATTAATTTTTTCATAGTTTAATAATTTATTTATTTGTAATTGAGCATTTATTGCATAGGATTTGTTAAATATGATATGAGTTTAGATTCATGCAAGGTGTGCTAGTTCTAGATCAAAATGATATTTGTTTTATTAAAAAAATTGTCGTTCTCATTCAAGGCTAAGATGCAATTATTTATTAAAATGGCGTCGTTTGAACTCTCGTCCGATCGGTGAACTAGGTGACTACTTTCCGTATGCGAGATCTAGTGAAGTTCTTTCCATATAGGCTGGCTTTCGAGATCTAGTGAAGTTTTGCAGGTCACCCATTGCCTAGCGGGAAAAAACTTGGGATTAAAGATGATACTAGTTGTATCGAATGCGTAGAGCAGTCCACGCGCCGACGTCACTTTTATGATAACTCGTAAAGTGATAAGCAAGGAAGCTAGAACATATCCATTAAACAATATTGTGAAGGGTTGACCGGCTTGTAACCTAGTGATCCCCCCGACAAATAATGATGGAGCTATTTTGGGTGCATAGCAACCGTGAATCTTTTAGATTTTCTTAGAAAGTAGACAATTTATCAGCTGCTCCTTGAATTTTGAAAATTTTGTTCACGCACCATAGGTTTCCTTATTTTAAACTCTTTTCCCCCAAATTTATAATAGGACTTAGAAAATTAAAATTTTATTATTAATTCAACCCGTTGGTGGATTACTGGTTTAATTGGTGTGTCACTAACTTTTATTATATAGTCTCTAAAATTTACGAGTATATATCAATCTGCGAGATCTATTTTCAAAGAAAAAGTTTTTTATGCTCGAATCCGCGACAGCTCATATTTTATGATGGTTTAATCCCATTTTTCTCCCTTCCATCAACGATGATGACTACAAATTTTGAATATAAAAACTACTGTCAATGATGCGAAGGAGACCTGTTGATTAATTTTAGGTTGCGGCCGTTTTTTCCACCATAAAATAAAGGGCTCAATTCAACGTTAGCGGCGGGCTTGACCCTCTCTTTGCTTCTGATCATCAGATGCGTGTCGCCGGATGCATACACTATTGAATAATCAAGCCTCGTTGAATTAATGGCCTCACGTGGGCTTGAAAATTTTAAAATTCTTTTTCATATAGTATTTCATTATTCCTAATTATAGAAACACTTAAAATGATGTAAGTTTAATAAAAAAAATATATGTATTAAAATAATATCAAGTTATTTATTAAAATTATGAAATTTATCTGAATCTAATTAGAAACAATAACACTGTATAAAAGATCTTCTTTACACCATTGTGTTCGGTAAATATGCTGAGTGAATTATTTGGTTGAGAGTTAAATTTAGTTTAAACCCTGAAATTTGTACTCCATTTTATGTTGAATTCTAAAGTTAGTTTTCATTTAAAATGAATCCTACTGTTTCTAAAATCTTTTAGTTCAAACCTTATCATTTACCTCTGTTAGTTTTTGAGGACGAAAATCTCCTCCAATCCTTTTTTTTTTTTATCTTTTATCTTTTAATTTTTCCTCTTTTTTCCTTTAATTAAAACCCATAAAACCTTATAAAGTCAATAGATATTATTTTTCATGAGTTAAATTAAAATTCACCTCAGTTTGATCATTTTTAAAAAATTAGAGCTTAAATTACAGTTTAAATTGAATGATCAAATTGAAGTGTGAAATAGAAGCAAAAACTAGTTTAACACTTGAAAAAAAAAAATCTATTGGCTTTATAGGATTTCATGAGTTTTTTAAATTTCAATTTTAATTTGATCAAATGATTAAATTGACGTGTGAAATAGAAGTAAAACTTAATTTAACTCTTGAAAAATAATATTTATTGACTTTATGGGGTTTTAATTAAAAAATAAAAAATATTTAAGATAAAACAAAGAAGGTGGGGTTTTTATTCATCAAAAACTAACGGAAACAAATAGAAAGGTTTGGACTAATACGTTTTAGAAAAATTGTGTTTCATTCTAAACTAAAATAAACTTTAGGGTTTAACATAAAATGGAGAACAAACTTCAGGGTTTAAATTAAATTTCACTCCTTTGATTCGCCCGAGGACAATTATATTTTATTTATATTCTTAAAAAAATAAAAAATTAAGCAAGTCTGAAATGCAGTACCTCGGAATCATCCGAATCGCAGATAAAGAATATATATAGATCACGTTGTTAGTTGTCACTTGATGGTCCCAATTGTAAGCTGTATGTCAGGTTTTGTATTGTACATGTATCTTACACTGGTCTTTGTTTATTTATTTAATGAAATGTGTATTAGCGTTTGTTTTAAATCACGAGACCCGATACGCCTCCAAATTTCGCATTCCTTTTTATAATTGTATTTTCCCTTTTCGTATTTATTAGAATCTCAAATTAATTTTAAAAGTAATAAGATAATACATTAGTAGAAGAGAAAGAGTGCAGAGTGAAACACTTGAATTATTGATTGTATTTTGTTTGAGGGTAACCATTCACGCTATATGGCGGAGGGACATAATTATAAATTGAGTAATTATTATGAAATTATCATTTGAACAAAATAAATTCAATATGATTGACATGTGGCATGACCTATCCCTATATTTTTCTCAATAATGTCACTTATTAGCTTTTTAAATAAATTTAAAATAATAAAAGAGATTCTAAATATTAAATAAGAGTTTTTTTTCCTTTGTCACCTTCGAGTTCACACAGTTAGCTCTTGAATTTAAAAAAGAATTATTGTGTTTCACAAGCTCATACATTTTAGAACGTTTCTAGTTTCGTGTGCCATCACAAACTTGTTTGGCACGAAATATACTGCAGCAGTTGAATGGAGATGGAGAAGTTATCAGGATAATTTTATTATTTTAGGAAAGTATAATTATTTTTTTAAAAAAATTATTAAATTGACTCATACTTCATAAGCATTTCATCACAATTATCACGCGGGGAAAAAATGCTTAGAATTATTTTCGAGATAAAAAGAGCCAACCCATCACCTAGCCTACCCCTTTATAATAGTATTGATGAGTATTTATAGAACGGCGACGCGTGGGAGTCCATCGGAGGGAACAAAGAGTGGGCGTTTAAAGACAAATTAGAGGTCCACAGAGCTTAGCAACCACAGGCTATATAAGTGAATAATGTCACTTTCGCTAGGTCTTCATGATCGACTATTTCTCCAATATTATTATTTTCAACGAAGATCGTTATAGCAATACATGCGAAAATCTAATCGCTGAGTATATATTAGTGCAGTTTGTTTATATGAGTAAAGTCGTGCAAGACTCAGTCTTTATATTTTATAAGCCAATACAATTTAATCTTAAATAGTTAAAAGTTTTTAAGATTAATAGTCAAATTTCGTTGTTAATCAAATAGAACTATAACTTTGATAATGCTTAAATTTTACAAACCAACAAGATGTTCATGTATCTCTCGATATAAGAAATCAGTTCTTGTGGTCTCGTGTAAACTGCAAGCTCTTACTAATATGTTGGACTTATACGCGTCAATGAGACTCATCTTTCTACTATCATGTGGAACTTCCATTAAATACCATACATAAAGGTGTATTAAAGTCTCCCACGTGAGAAAAAAATGGTTTTAGATTATTTATCAAGTTAACTACCCACATTGAATCCGTTCTCATTAAGACACAGGTAATTAGTCTAATTTTCTTTTATTCTTTTATCATTATTATATTTTATTTGTTCCAAAAGATAAGGAAGATGAGCATTGAGTTCCATCAAGTCTGAGGGTAGGCGCCGTTGAATCTTGGACAGCACACTAGTCTTCATCAGAGAATTAATAAATCGAAATTATTCAGCAGATTTGAACTAATAAAGATATATTCCCACAGGGCTCCATTGAAGGATCAAAGTCTTTGATCTACTTCTAGCTAGAGAGTCAATAAGTAGAAATACGAGCACAAAGAAAAGAAAAGGAAGAGTAGAAGAAAGAGGAGCGCATATGGTTTCAACCGACACGCAATTAATGGAACTAATAATGGATTTTAAAAAATGCTCAACTTACCCACAAGACGGCCAAGTCAACTCTTTAGGTCTTTGCAAGAGAGTGACTCTCCCATATATCACCACTCATTCTTATTGGAGCCCACGACCGTAACATATTATATATTGATTCCCGTAAGATCAAGTATCTTCATGCTGGCACAACCTAGATCAGGGTGCCCATCTTGACTCACTTCTGTATTATGTGTGCATGGATGTAATTGAGTCTAACATTAATTAGCGTAGGACCCAAATTATATCGGGACTGTTGAGAAGGGGGGAGAGTGAGGAACTATGGGGGTTGCCGGAACTGCTGGCGGCGGCGGAAACCTTGCCGTCCAAGTCATAACGGGGCGATGGTTCATGGTGTTCGCCTCGTTTCTAATCATGGCGGCCGCCGGAGCCACCTACATGTTCGGCCTCTATTCCGGCGAAATCAAGTCATCCCTCGGTTACGATCAGACGACGCTCAACCTACTAAGCTTCTTCAAGGACTTGGGGGCCAACGTCGGCGTCCTCTCCGGCCTCATCAACGAGGTCACCCCTCCTTACGTCGTCCTCTCCATCGGCGCCGTCCTCAACTTCTTCGGCTACTTCATGATCTGGCTCGCCGTCACCGGGCGCTCCGCCAAGCCACAAGTCTGGCTAATGTGCCTCTACATCTGTGTGGGCGCTAACTCGCAGGTTAGGCTGTTCATTCTCCGATAAATTCGGTAGCTTTTTGGACATAAGAGAAAAAACTTTTAAGACTTTTTTTATTAAAAAAAATGTTATATTAAGTACGCAGGTACGGACTGAAGACTTTACAACAGGATTCTGATCCTTGGAATAAAACTGACACGCTACAAATTTGATGAACTTCAGGCCTTTGCGAACACGGGAGCTCTGGTCACCTGTGTCAAGAACTTCCCGGAGAGCCGCGGCGTAGTCCTCGGCCTCCTCAAGGGCTTCGTGGGTCTCAGCGGAGCCATTATCACGCAGCTTTACCATGCCGTGTACGGCGACGATGCAAGGGCGCTGATTCTGCTCATCGGATGGCTTCCCGCGGTGATCTCTCTGTTCTTTCTTAGAACCGTTCGGATCATGAAAGTTGTGCGGCACCCCGGCGAGCTAAAGGTTTTCTACAAGTTCCTCTACATCTCCTTAGGCTTGGCAGGGTTCCTCATGATCATCATCGTAATCGAGAAGAGGGTGGACTTCTCACGCGCCGAGTACTGCGCCAGCGTCGCCACGGTCCTCGTCCTCCTCTTCCTCCCACTCGCCGTCGTCATCAAAGAAGAACACGACATCTACAAGGCTAAAATCGAGGTCGCGGCGAACGGTCCTCCCCCGTCGCGCATTGTCACGGAGAAGAAGACGGAAGATTCGGATTTATCTCTCCCGCCGCCGCCTCCGCCGCCGCAGAAAGAGGTTTCTTGCTTCAAAACCATGTTCAGGCCGCCGGACCGTGGCGAGGACTACACGATTCTTCAGGCGCTCTTCAGCATAGATATGTTGGTGCTCTTCTTGGCGACGATATGCGGCGTCGGCGGGACATTGACGGCTATCGACAATCTCGGACAGATCGGGACCTCGCTGGGGTACCCGAAGCGGAGCATTAGCACCTTCGTGTCGCTCGTGAGCATCTGGAACTACCTCGGTCGAGTGGTGGCGGGGTTCGTCTCGGAGATTTTTCTGACAAAGTACAAGTTCCCGCGCCCTCTCATGCTCACTCTCATCCTCCTCCTTTCCTGCGTCGGCCACCTCCTCATCGCATTCGGTGTCCCCAATTCTCTCTACGTCGCGTCCGTCATCATCGGCTTCTGCTTCGGCGCGCAGTGGCCGCTGCTGTTCGCCATAATCTCAGAGATCTTCGGGCTCAAGTACTACTCGACGCTGTACAACTTCGGGTCCGTCGCGAGCCCGATCGGATCGTATTTGCTCAACGTGAGGGTGACCGGCCACCTGTACGACAAAGAGGCGGAGAGGCAGTTGGCGGCGCTGGGCCGCACGCGCCGTGCGGGTGAGGATTTGGACTGCGTCGGCGTAGAGTGCTTCAAGTTGGCGTTCCTTATAATCGCTGCGGCGACGGTGTTAGGAGCGATAGTTTCGGTGGTGTTGGTAGTGAGGACGAGGAAGTTTTATGCCGGCGACATTTACAGGAAATTCCGGGAAGAAGCGAAGGCGGCGGAGATGGAAATGGCGGCAGCGACGGTTGCGGCACTGGGCGAAAGGAGGTCGGAGAATGTTGATAGTAACGATAGAAGATAGATTCATTGCAAAGATACACAAAGATCATCTTTTTTATGTTGGCTTTCATGTTGTGCACTAGGGAATATGGATTTGAGGGGTTTATAAATTATACAAACATCATATTTCATCCATTTGATAACACATAATCTGAATTATTTAGGGATCCTGTAATGTGACAACTATCAAATTAGTTGTATTCATATGATCTGTTTGGATGTGACCGATTCTCATGGGTAAAAAAAAAAAAAAAAAAAACTATTTATTCTCATGGAGCATGAAGGAAAAGTTATCATTGATTTAGTCAAGATAAATACGCGAATGAAATAATTTACTAGTTATCCCTTAAGAAAAGGTGGACATAATGGAATAATATATAAGAAAAGTGTTTGTAATGTGACCTACTATGTCACTTTCAAATAACTTCATGTCTATTTTTTAAATTTCAACCTTATTGATTGAATGTTCGTAGAAAAGCAATATCCCGTACCAATTTTCATACAAATTCATTATGTATTGAGTATTTATTTATATTACAAATAATCAAGAGATTTAAATCATTTTAACTTTTTTGAATACCTAACAAAATTGGATGAGAATTAACACTATATCTTGTTAAATTTTTTCTTTTTCTTTTTCTTCTTATGTTCATTCAATTAGTAAGGTTCAAATTTGAAAAACTAATATCAAAAAATCAATTTTGGGTGAAATAGTAGATAACTTGTCACTATTGCATTTAACCTCCCTGTGGTTTGACGTTGTTGCAGAAAACCTCCTTGTGGTTTGAAAATTAGTACATAACCCCATGTCGTTTCAATGAACTTGCAAAAGTTAACTTTTTCATCAAATCTAACGGTTTGTTCTTCTATAATTTTTTTAGTATTTAATATTTAAAAAAAAGACTTTAATTTTTCAAATTACCCATAAACTAATTTCTTAACTCCTATCATAATGGTGTCCAAATAAATTGACACTTTTATGCTTTTTGTAGCTTGAAGAAATATATATTTTGTACAGGTTATATATTCATAATTCCAACTAATCATGATGACTAGAAATGGATATATGAATATTATAAATATTTAAGTAAGTTTTTTTTGGTAAAAACATAGGTGCATTTACAAATGTCTTTTTTTTTGTACAATAAATATATCTTTTTTATTGCCTAAGAATTATAAAAATAATTATTTCTTTGAGAACTATAGTGATTGAGGTAAGGGGTTAACTTTGGGTAATTTAGGAAATTAAAATCTATTTTTGTCCTATTAAATGCTCTAATTTTCTTTTTTGGAAAAACAAATAGTTAAATTTGATGGAAAAGTTAACTTATGCAACTCCATTAAAACCACATGGGGTTATGTACTCATTTTTAAACGAAAGAGAGGTTCCTTACAATGAGATCGAACTACAGGAAGGTTAAATGTAATTTTCTCAAATATATAACTATAAACCAAACATGATGTTTTTCATATATCATCATTATTTATCATATAAAAGCACCAATAATTGTAAGTGATTATTCTACTATCCCAGGTTGAAACGGCCTCGTTCCCTCTTCCTGTTTTACCCCTATTTATTTATGGTTGGCAAAGACCCTCGTCTCCTATGGCCACGGTAAGTTACCAATCCAAATCCTATTTTTTTTCTTATTCTTTCTTCTCGATGCATACAATTTCACTCTTTGTGTCTCATCTGAATTTTAGAATAGGGGGGATTCGGAGATTGAGGAATTCTCTCCCTCCTCAGCTTCTCGAGGAGAAGCTACCTCGGTTGCTTTAGAAATGTGCCAAGACCTTTGAGTCCGATAAATTCTTGCTAGAATTTTTAGGATTGACCCTTGCCGTTGCCTCTAATATGATTGGAATGCTGAATGTTTTAGAGTTGGATTCTTATTTCTCCTTTTTTTTTGCTACATTTAGTGTTTTATTATGCATTCTAGTCAAACCAATTGAACGGGTCATACTCGTGTGACAAAAATTATATTCACTAAGTTATTTCTATGATATTGGTATTATCTTCTTCTATTTTCTGGTAGGGTTTTGCCTTTGATACTTAATTACATCTTTCACAACTTCTCCGCATTTATATTGCTAGCTTGTTAGGTAAAATTAGTTCTGAGTAGTGGACTAAGGTGGATGGTAATGGGCAGATTGAGAATCCTAGAAAATAAACTTGATTACCTTTATGAATATAAGTGCTTTGCATTTATATTAGGTCTGTTTTACAAGTAATATGCTCTCTGCTAGGAGAAGATTATTAAATTTGAGGAGACTAAGAAGGTGAACCGTCTTTGAGCGCAAAAGTTAGCTATTTCTATTTATGATTTTCAGATATTTTGATGATTTTCCAAAAATTATAGTGCCATGATTTCAAGGGAGGTTTTATTTTCCCTTTTGGGTATCTTTGTCATAGGGTGATTCTTTGAATTCCCAATTCCTATTTGCTTAGATGATCTGCGAGGGGTATTTATGATGTGTATATTTTTCAACTTGTGAATTGGATTGTGAATCAAGAAGATCATTTTCTTAATTGTGGATTGAACCAAATCTTGATTCATTAAGATTCCATAATACACTTAGTAACAACTTTTGCCGGGCAAATACCTTGCAAAATCCTTACTCATCCTTGTATGTATATTCTCTATAATCTATACGTACATATAGATAATAAATTTTTTGTTCTTCTATTTTCCTGTGGCCGAGCTATTGATGATTCAAAGCTATGATTTTCTATTTTTTCCCGTGCAAACTCCATCCAACTTTGCCTATGTTTGAGAAATAAGTCAGTCAGTTTTCTTTGAACTTTTTTTTTATTTATAAATTCTTGCCAGAATTTTCATTTGCGTCTGATTTGATTAGAAGTGCTGAATGCTTTAGTGTTGGATTCTTCTTTGCCCACATTATTCTGCAACATCTAGTATTTTATTGACTTTGCATTCTAATCAAAACAACTGAATGGGTTATACTCATGCGAGGAAAATTATATTTACAAAGTTATTTTTATCTCATTGGTTTGTCTTGTATTTCCTTTTTTTTTTTTTTTATAGAGTTTGGCCTTTGGTACTTCTTTGCATCTTTCACAACTTTAATTCTCCTTTATATTGGAAGCTTGTTAGGTAAAATTGGGTCAGAATAGAAGGTTAAGGTAGATGATAATGGGAAAATGGAGGATAATTCCATGAACACAGACTCTTCTTACATCAGAAAGCTTTTTTGCTCAGGTATGCTTATGCATGATCAAGTACCTATATTTGTTTGTTTAACCTTATCCAGTAGTTATATGAGCAGGTACCAATATTTGTTAATTTAACCTTGTTTAGTGGTTAGCACAAGAAAGTTTTAATTAGATCCAAGGTTAGTATGTTCATGAATTTATGAATGAGGGTTGGTTGGTTGGTTTTTGGCCACGTTTATGTTTAAGCACTTAACTTATGGTATAATTAGCTTGTGATTACTCATAAGCATTAAAACTTATAGGTTTTGAAGCATACTCCTATTCACAATTATACTGTGTATTAGTATTTTGATGTGTATTCTGTATCCAAAATGTGATTTACAGTATCATTTTACCTGTGACAGTACTATTATTCTCCATATTGAGGAAAATGTTTATTGGCCATATCTCTCAGTTTCATGAAATTCATTCCAGACACTATACATCTTCAATTGACTGCAAAAGTAGATAAATAACAAGACAGTGTATCGGATGAGGCTATCCTCAGTTATCTGCCTCCGAAGCATTATAAATATAAATGCAAGATGATCTACTTCTAAACGAAGACGAAAGAAAATTAGAAAGATAAATGCAAGATGATCCACTTCAAGCAGACAAAAGAAAATTATTGCATGAAACTCATCTCAGGCATCTAAAATTAAGTCTAATAATGAGCGAAAAAGAAAAATTAATTTCCTTAACTTAGCTAGGCTTAAGGCTTGTGGCTTGAAGTGAAAATGAAATTTCCTAAATTGTCTAGCGGCTCTCCTCCTCCTCTCCCCTCTTACGGTTCTAGGGTTTTCTCACAGCACGATGAGTTAGACGGTGCATCGGCATCTCTTTGCAACTCTAGCTACCTCAAATCCTCAGATCCAATCCCCATTCAACCCAACGAATTGGTGATCTTGGATAAATTGATCGAAGTTGATGACGAATCGGGCCAAAACTAGTAGAGTTTCTGTGAGATCTGCACAACAAGAAGGAATCAGATGTTCAAATCAAAGACAAATGATCTGCGTGCCCCAATCATTCTCTTGCACACTCGGAGCTCAGCGACTATGATCTCTAAATAGGTATTCTCATCGTCGCCCTTGTCTAATGTGGTGAATTGCGATTTCAATTGTCGAATCTAGACCTAATTTTCGTGCTTTTTTTTTTGTATATATATTTATGAACTCGTATTTATTGTTGGACAAGAACTCTATACTTTCATGTCAACGACCAATAATACCTAATTTAATTTGCATTCATTTAGGTTACTATAACCTACGGATCTTCATCTTTAGGTTATTCAACTATTTAGGGTATACTAGTTCCAAATATTTTTCTTTTTGGCCGAAAATCTTATGAATTTCGTGGATTTGTGATATGGATTCTGAATTTAGGGTTTCTCTCTCTCTCTGTCGTCGATCTTGACTTCAGGGAGCCTGCGTGTAAGAGACGGTGTGCACCCCGATTGCATCAACGCCTCTAACCCCTATCATGAATGTGTTGACTATTGCTTTGTAAAGATTTTTGAATCCAAGGCATGGCTAACACCAAAAGAATCAGGTTTTTTTTTTTTTTTTTTTTTTGTGTGGGGGGGGGGGGGGGGGGTATCTTTCCATGTAAATTTGACTGTGATTAAGTTAAGATTTATGGTTTAACCAATTTCTTAGTTTGCTACATATTAGTTTGAGTTGCTGTTTCCTTAAGGCATAGATTGATGCTTTCTCTTTTGCGAGTCTTATCTACTTCATGTTCTTAATGATAGTGATGCTAGTCATTGTTCATTGAGAAACTCTACTCAATGAGTTAGACCTTTTTGTGTAGTGAAATGAATTAATACAAGCATAAACTTAACTTCAGTGAGTCTGGGCCATGCCACATATAGTCAGAAACCTACTGGTTGCCTTGATCCTATTTAATGGGTTGTAAAGAAGCAAGGTAACTGTATAGATGGCATGGTACGAGCATGCCGTGTGAAGCTCCGGAATCTTTATGAACAATTATCGTCTATTCTTCTGGGTTGGTATCAACTCCAGTGGGGCATTCACAACTTTTCAACTTGTTCTCTGCTTTGTGCCCGTGTATTTCATCTTGTGAAGCTTTATATCCGTCTTTGTATACTTCTAGATATAATCTACACCTTTAGAGGTATTCTTAGCCATCATTTTTCTGTTTGCTGATACTGAAGGTTCATGATAATATTGTAATGTAGCCGGTGTTGTGATACTATCAACATAATTTGATAGATTACTTGTGTTCTATAGAGTTTGTTGGTCAGCCTTTTTTTAAAAAAAATTTTCCTAGATAGTTTTTATATACTTCTACAGTTTTCTGCATTTTTCTTTCTACTCTTGACAACATGCTTTAAAATGTATCAGAGATTGTGCAAGCTAGTGGTGGTAGAGGTGAGTCCACTGCAGTTTCTGTCCAGGTGAAGTTCCACAAGGATCAGATGTTAAAGAACATGGTGGTGGCAATAAAGACCTTGATCTGGAGGAAAATGCTGGTGAAAACTGCACAAACTTGACAGGGAGGCAGAAAAGAAATTGTTTAAGTTGAGACTTAAATAGGTCGGTTGGGATGAAGTTTTTAATTGATAATTGCAGAGCTGGATTTAATCAACTTCTTTCACCGTTTTTTCAGTTATTTATTTAGCTAATTATGTTTAGATTACTCGCAGAATGGGAAGTTAACCAAATAGCTATGGTGGCTGCGAATAAATGAATTGAAGCACTTGCAAGTCAAGGGGGATGGATAGGATCCTGCCCTGTTTGGTTGGGATGGTATGTTTTATGACTGTGTGCGTGTGTGCATGCGTTTGAAGTTATTGATTGTGCTTCTGGTTATCTTCACGTCGTTGAATATGTCAGTAGCATGTATGTGTATATGCTTATACCAGTTTTCATTTGGAAGACCTTGTGTCCCTTTTTCTCCAAAAGGCTTCCAATTTTTGATCTAGTTCTGATCATTTGTGATAATCCCGAATTGCTTATAAAATATTGTATATAAAGAAATCTGATAAGCTTGAGAACTGGTGCCATTGGCAGATGAACATGCCTCTTCACAATTTTGTAATTGATTCAGTGGGTCTATCCATGCTGCATGAGGTCTTTCTTTCTGTCTAAAAGTTACCAATTACTGCCTCACAACAGCAGCTTTGCATCTACAGATTGTTCAGGTCTTGATTCCTTGCCGTAAAATAAAATTAATTTCTTGTAGCTGACTTCCAAGCATTGTGGCTGGATGAGTTGTTTGAGGAACTTCATATGTTCCTTATCCTTGGATTATTAGAATATCATTTCCATTGCAAATAAACTACTATTAATTAATGAAATGAAGTGGGATGGATCATTTCTTCTTTCATGTGTTGCCTTTTGTTTTCCTCATCAAAGAAAGTTGAGTGCTCATTATTTGTTGCAGGACAGTGACTAATAGAGCAAACGAACATAATTCATCTCAAGTAAACAGTTTTCATCCAAGAAGCTGACAAGAAATAATGATATTGACCTAGAAGAATATAATAAAAGGAAAGAAGCCGATCCAGAGTTTATCGTGTGGCTTCAAGCCTCCAATATGGGAAGGTAAAATCTTTTAAGATCATGTTCTTTGCTGGTGTATCCCTCATTTTTAGCTTTAATCTTTATGTTTACTTTTCGTTGGTTTTGTAGGCACCAAAGATTTTGAAGAAGATTGACAGAATGCTGAAGGAACTCGATGAATGGGATCCCGTCCTGTTTGGTTGGGATGGTATGTTTTATGACTCTGCATGTGCATGGGTTTCAAGTTACTGATTGTGCTTCTACTTATCCTCACGTCATTGAATATGTCTGTAGCATGTATATGTAAATGCTTATATCAGTTTTCATTTGGAAGATCTTGTGTCCCTTTTGTTTTGTTTTATCTTCCAAGTGGCTTCTAATTTTCTGATCTAGTTCTGATCATTTGCTCTAATGCCAAATTGCTTATAAAATCTTGTATATAAGCAAATTTGGTAAGCTTTAGAAATGGTGCCATTGGCAGATGACCATGCTGGTGCACAAGTTCGTAATTGATTATCTTTCTTTCTCTCTGAAATGGACTTATCTTATCAATTACTGCTCGCTACAGCAGCTTTGCATCTACAAATTGTTCAAGTCTTATTTCCTTGCCTTAAAAATAAAGTTACTTTATTGTGGCTGACTTCCAAGAATTGTAGCTTGATGATTTGTTTTAGGAACTTTATATAGTCCTTATTATTGGAGCATTAGAATATTAATTCCATCCCAAATAAACTACTATTAATTAATGAAACGAAGTGGGATAGATAATTACTTCTTTCATGTGTTGCCTTTTGTTTTCCTCATTAAAGGAAGAGCTCATTATTTATTACAGTATAGAGACTAATTTGAGTAAGCTAACATAATTCATCTCAACTAAACAGTTTTCAATTTAAAAAAGTTTGTACAATGCGTACAAGTAGGAAATATTGAAATTGACCTGGAAGAATATAATAAAATGAAAGAAGTTGATCCATAGTTTTATCGTGAGGCTTCAAGCCTCCAATATGCGAAGGTAAAATGGGGAGGTTAAATCTTTCAAGATCATGTTCTTTGCTGGTAGATCCTGCATTTTGAGCTTTAAGCTTTAAGTTTAACATTCATTGGTTCTGTAGGCACCAAAGATTTTGGAAGAGAAGGTTGATAGCGCTATTAATTTAGCAGGAAGAGAAGTTTCCACGAAGAGAAGGATATTGACTCGATCAATGACCATAATGAACAGCCCGTTGTAAATATACACCAGAGATCAAAAACAATCTTGGACGGGGAACTGCTTTGCCTGATTAAGGTAATATATATATATATATATATATATATATATATATTTCTTAGATGCATCATATTTAAAAGGGCAACTGATCATAGTAGATTGAGAATGGAGTTCCGAAGAGAGTTGGTTAAACCATGCCGAGAGCAGTTACATTGTATCCATGAGAGGTGGGAGAGCAGTTCCCTTGTATCCGTGAGAGGTGGAGCTGGCTTCACCCAGCCCACATCTCCAGATTCAACTCCTGGTGTTTAGATCTAAGAGTTGCACACATTCTTCTCTCTTCAAAATTCCACTGATCCCTCTTTTGTTGGAATGAAATAGATTTCATTTCTTTTGTAGGAAAATTTTCTTAAAATTCATAAAATTTCTATACTCATTTGATGTTGAATAGATCTGAACTTGTTGGCACAGATCCCTGTCACTCACAGCAGCAATGGTAGATTTGCGAGAAATTGGAGATTTTTTTGAGTCCACTAATAATATGAATCTTGAAAATGTTATTTTATGAAAGTGAAGATCTCTAACAATATTTTTTTGAGTCCACTAACAATATGAATCTTGAAAGTGTTATTTCATGAAAGTGAAGATCTTTGAATATGTAATTATTGTTAGTTGACCACCTTCATGCATGGAGACCTTTTTCCTTATTCGCAGATTTAATTTATTTGTTGAATGCTTTTACGCAGTTTTTCAATTTTGTTTTTTCTTTATTCACTTTATACGATGTGTGTGCCTGTATATATAACAGGGGTATTTATGTCCATAAAATATTTATCATCCTATCTTTGTTTCTACCAAACAATGAATGGGATGAAATAGTTTATCATGTTGCTTATCCTCTCGAACATCAACCCCTTATATTATCATGTCCATGTCCTCTAGGATTAATTAAACAAACACAGCATTTGATGGGGGGTTTATAGCTTAAAAATACTTGTTGATCTAGGGTTTAGACGTTTTGCTGAATTTGTTGTGCTATCCTCTATTCTTTTGTAGTATATTTGTGAAGAAGTTTACTTGGTGCTGGCTTTTGTCCATTGAGGGTGCTGGGTTTGCAAGGCAGCTCTATGGCGGCGAGAAGTCTTAGATGCATGGATGAAATTGCTGTAAATGCATATTGATACATTGGATATATCTTAAATGTAACCCTCACAATGTGGAGCATGCCGAGGCCCCTGACTTGGATTTTGTAACACTCGATGTGATTTGATGGTAACCAACCCACCCCCCCCCCCCCCCCCCCCCCCCCCCCCCCCCCGGGACGCACCTGTCATCCCATCATTATGTTTTTTCAGTTTTGCAGGGTTTTTGTTTTTTTTTTTTAATAATAAAAGCAAACTAATGTGCTTTGGTACCGTATGAAGCACGTTAAAGCCATATGAGGCCTATATGCCCTCAATTCGTGCTCACTTATCCCAGTACGTGCGGGCAGGTGTGGAGAACATGTTTACCCCACCCAACCGCGGTGCATGCTGCATGCTCGGGAGGCAATGCATGAAAAACAAGGCCCACCCAGGCCCATGTTGATGGGCTCAAAAGGGCCTCGGGCAAGAATTGGGCCTTAATGGGGGCAAATTGGGCCAGGGTGGGGCAAGTTTGGTCTGACTGGGATTGAATTGGGCTTTGGATAGGTAGGATTTAGGTTTTTGTGAGCTCGAATTGGGCTAGGTCAGGCTAATTTTTGGCTGGTTGGTGCTGAAAAGAGCATTCACGGACTGGAATTGGGTTTTTTTTAGCCTGAAATCTGGTCTTTGGCAATAATTGGGATTGAGTGGGACATCATTTGGCGTGATTTGGCCTTGATGGGCTCAAATAGGCTTGGCTGTGATGAAATTTGGCCTTGACGGGCTAAAGTTGGGTTTTAGTGAGAATGAATTGGGGCTTTTGGCGTGAGCAATTGAAAGCTCACATTGGGTTGAGCGGGGGTGAACTAGGCTTTGTTGGGCTCAAGCTGGGCCGAGTGGTGAAGAAATTTGGCTTGGTTGGCAAATGAATTGGGCTTTGATGGGCCAGAATTGGATTTTCATGAGCTCAAATTGGGCCTGTGAAATGAGCCTGGTCGGTACAAATTGGGCCTTGACGGGCTAAAATTGGCTGGGTGATGTGTAGAGGGCTTTTGCTTGGGTCTTGATGGGCCAAAGCTGTCTTGCTGAAATTGGGCCTTTGTTGGACTCTTATTGGGCTTGGGTGGGCCCAAATTGGGCCAAGTACAGAATTGGGCCTTTGTTTTTGGGCCTTGATGGGCTGAAAATGACCTAGATGGTAATGAAATTGGTATTCGTTGGCAGTGAATTGGGCCTTGATGGGCTAAAATTAGGTTTTTGTGAGCTCAAATAGGGCCAGCATAGCATGAACTGGGCCTAAATTGGGCCCTTACGTGCTAAAACTGGGCTGGGTAGCTGTGAAATGGGGCCTGGATGGGCCAAAAATTGGCCTTCGTTACTCTTATTGGGCCAGAGTGGGCCCAAATTGGGCTGAGTGGTGTTGAATTGGGACTTTGTTGGGATCTTATTGGACCTTGGTGGACTCAAATTGCCCAAGGTGGTGATGAATTTGGGATTTGTTGGCAGTGAATTGGGCCTTAATGGGCTAGAATTAGGTTTCTCTGAGGTCAAATTGGGCTTGCATAGCATGAACCGGGCCTGAATTGGACCCTTATGTGCTAGTACTGGGCTGGGTGGATGCGAAATAGGGCCTGTTAGGCGCGAATTGGGCCTGAATGGGCCGAATTGGGCCTCTGTTGCTCTTATTGGGCCAGAGTGGGCCTAAATTGGGCTGAATGGTGTTGAATTAGGCCTTTGTTGTGATCTTATTGGGCCTTGATGGGCTCAAAAATTGCCCTAAGTGGTGATGAAATTGGGATTTGTTGGCAATGAATTGGGCCTTGATGGGCTAGAATTAGGTTT
Source organism: Santalum album (assembly GCA_034195605.1). Classification (NCBI taxonomy): domain Eukaryota; kingdom Viridiplantae; phylum Streptophyta; class Magnoliopsida; order Santalales; family Santalaceae; genus Santalum; species Santalum album. The sequence continues at coordinate 16,763,806 of CM067266.1, read as the reverse complement.
CTTTGAGCTCCAATTGGGCCTGTACAGCATGAACTGGGCCTTTACGGGCTCACATTGGGCTAGGTAGTAAACAGGGCCTGCGAGGATCAAATTGGGCCTGGATGGGCCAACATTGGGCTGCGTTGTGATGATATTGGGCCCTTGTTGGGCCCAAATCGGGCTGATGTGTGATAATATTGGGCCTTTCTTGGGCCAAAATTGGGCCGAGTTGGGATAATATTGGGCCTATCTTGGGCCAAATTGGGCCGAGTTGTGATAATATTGGGCCTATCTTGGGCCAGAATTGGGCCTTGATGGGGTCACATTGGGCTTTTGATAGGCCCAAATTTAGTTGTGGGTGATGAAATGGGGCCTCTGCTGGCCTCTTGTTGGGACTTTGTTGAGCTCTTACTAGCCAATATGGGACGGTATTGGGCCTTGATGGGCTCAAATTGTGGATGGTCGTGAAATTATGGCCCTTTCCGGGCCCTTATTGGACTGGATTGGAATGAAATTGTGTTTGGTTGAGGCTGAATTGGGCCTTGACGAGCTAGAATTGGGTTTCCATGAGCACGAACTGAGACTGGGTTGCATTGAGCCTGGCTGTGAACAAATTGGGCCTGATTGAGCGAGAAGTGGACCTGAATCAGGCCCTCTCGTGTAGAATCGGAGGGGTAAAATTAAATTCTTATCGTCACAAATTGGACCTGCGTAGCACATGCCACAACTGGTCAGGGACGAGCAGGAAGCCTAATTGGTTCCAAAATGGCCTTGAGCATATTTTTGGGGCAGAATGGGACCAATATTCGCCATAAATGGGCCTAATAGTTGACCTTATTCTACATTTTTCAAGAAACTCATACAAAGCATAGATATCTAAGGGTCTAATATTAAACCTATTTGCGAGGCTACATGAGTGCTGCCACCATAAGCCGACTCTTTTAAATTCCGTCTTATTAGGGCGCATTTTGCGCCCTAATTTTGACAGACAGCAGGCCCATGCAGACCTCCAATTGGCCACGTCATGGACGGCAGTATTACTCGTGTCATATTTAGACCTTCGGCTTTTGCCCCTTTTTTCCCAACCTGGAAAGCGTAAAATCTCATGCGAGCCCGTTTAATAATAACAATAATAATAAGCCCATTTTGGCCATTTACAAATGCCTAACAGAAAGCCATCAAATGCAAAAGAAATACTTATATGCGGCAATTGCTCTTTAGGTGAAGAGAAGCGAAGCATAATATTCTGTACCCAAAATTCCTGCATATAAAACGTATAAGTCAGTTATCCTTGAATACATGAAACAAATACAAATTTAGCAAGTCCTAGCTATTGGCCTCATGCTACCACAAACGCAAAGTCAGTTCTTCCTGAATATATAAAATAAATTCAAAATTACAATACCTATTGGCCTACCGTAAAAGTTCAATCCTACACACATGTTCCAACTTCTTAAACCACAATTAGCTTAGTTTGTCGTAGCCAAGAAATATTAGTGGATTTAATAACGTTTCGAGTGAAGAACCAAACCAAAGCTAAGTTGATTTTCATTGACAATAGACAGTTGATTAACATATCTAAACGAGCAATGAATTGAAAAAGAAAAAAAAAGAAAAAAACAATTTTGTAAGCATCATAAATAGGGTTTTGTTGAGTTCTTTAGACTCTAAAGTTTAGAGGTCACAACTTGCAACAGCAATTGTTTGCACTATTGAACCTAGCGCTCTAATCACAATACCAGGTTATTATTCAAAGCTCTCTAACCAAGCTTATAGTACAATGGAAGTAATTCTAATATTAGAGAGGCTCAATACATACACCGTGTACGATATATGTTTATAAATATAACAGATGGAAAAATTATACAAAAGCGCTAATAATACGGCATGAACTACCCAAAATCACAGTTTCAAAGGTTTCGAAAGTGGAGATTGAGGGAGACTAGATTGCAAGGGGCTTAAGGATGCATATGGAGAGACGGGCTAATTAATACTCTCATGGGAATTTCCAGAGTCCTTGCTTGATCATATACTGCTATATGTAACATACTGACCTTGGTTCTAATTAACACTTTCTTGTGCTAACTGCCAAACAAGGTTAAATTGACAAATATCATACCTACTCATATAACTGCTAGATAAGGTTAAATAAAAAAATAAAGGTACCTGATCATGCATAAGCTTGCCTGAGCATAAAAGCTTTCTGGTGTAAGAAGAGTCTGTATTCGTGGAATGATCCTCAATTTTCCCATTATCATCTACCTTAACCTGCTATTCTGATCCAATTTTACCTAACAAGCTGCCAATATAAAGGAGAAACAAAGTTGCGAAAGATGCAAAGAAGTACCAAAGGCCAAACTCTATAGAAAAAACACAAGACGAAACCAATGACATGGAAATGACTTCATAAATATAATTTTCCCCACATCAGTAAAACCCATTCAATTGGTCTGATTAGAATGCGATCTCAATAAAATACTAAACGTTGCAGAACAATGTGAGCAAAGAAGAATCCAATACTAAAGCATTCAGCATTTCCAATCACATCTGATGCAAACAAAAATTCTAGCAAGAATTTATAAAATAAGAAAAAAAAAATTCAAAGAAAACTGACTTAATTCTCAAATATAGGCAAAGTGGGAAGGAGTCTCCACTAGGAAAATATATATATATATATATATCTTTGAATCATCAATAGCCTAAATATCAGGCTAGGAAAATAGAAGAACAAAATTTTTATTATCTATATGTATGTATAGATTATAGGCAATGCATATACAAGGATAAGTAAGGATTTTGCAAGGCATTTGCCTGACAAAAGCTGTTACTGAGTGTATTATGAAATCTTACAAATCAAGATTTGGTTCATTCCACAATTAAGAAAACGATCTCTTTGATTCACAATCCAATTCACGAGTCGAAAAATATACACCATCATAATTACACCTTGTAGATCATCTAACCAAATGGGAACAGGGAATTTTTCAAAGAATCACCATATGACAAATATACCCAAAAGGGAAAATAAAACCTCCCTGAAATCACGGCACTATAATTTTTAGAAAATCATTAAAATCTCCGAAAATCAAAAATACAAATAGCTTACTTTTATGCTCAAAGGCAGTTCATCTTAGTCTCCTCAAATTTAATAATCTTCTCTTAGCAAAGAGCATATGCCAGGTAAAGCGGTCTAGGCGGGGCCCAAGCGGCCACCTGGACCGCTTTTTTAGAACACTAATTGTTAGTGGACTCAAAAAAATACTAATTTCTTGCAAATCTACCAATGCTGCTGGGAGTGACAGGGATCTGTGCCAATAAGTTCAGATCTATTCAACATCAAATTAGTAGAGAAATTTTACGACTTTTAAGAAAAATTTCCTCCAAAAGAAATGACATCTATTTTATTCCAACAAAAGAGGGATCAGTGGATTTTTGAAGAGAGATGAGTGTGTGCAACTCTTATATCTAAACACTTGGAGTAGAATCTGGAGATGTGGGCTGAGTGGAGCCAGCTCCACATCTCACAGATACAAGGGAACCGCTCTACCGCCTCTCATGGATACAATGTAACTGCTTTCGGCATGGTTTAACCACCTCTCTTTGGAACGCCATTCTCAATTTACTATGATCAGTTGCCCTTTAAATATGAAGCATGTAAGAAATATATATATTACCTTAATCAGGCAAAGCAGTTCCCTGTCCAAGATTGTTATTGATCTCTGGTGTATATTTTCAACAGGCTGTTCATTATGGTCGCTGATCGAGTCAGTATCCTTCTCTTCATGGAACCTTCTCTTCCTGCTAAATTAATAGCGCTTCTCATCTCAGTCCTTGAGTCCCTTCAGCATTCTATCAACCTTCTCTTCCAAATTCTTCGGTGCCTACAGAACCAACGAAAGTTAAACTTAAAGCTTAAAGTTCAAAATGCAGGATCTACCAGCAAAGAACATGATCTTGAAAGATTTAACCTCACCATTTTACCTTCCCATATTGGAGGCTTGAAGCCTCACAATAAAACTATGGATCAACTTCTTTCATTTTATTATATTCTTCCAGGTCAATTTCGATATTTCCTACTTGTACGCATTGTACAAACTTTTTTAAATTGAAAACTGCTTAGTTGAGATGAATTATGTTAGCTTACTCAAATTAGTCTCTATAATGTAATAAATAATGAGCTCTTCCTATAATGAGGAAAACAAAAGGCAACACATGAAAGAAGTAATTATCTATCCCACTTCATTTCATTAATTAATAGTAGTTTATTTGTGCTGGAATTAATATTCTAACGCTCCAAGGATATGGAATATATAAAGTTCCTAAAACAAATGATCAAGCTACAATTCTTGAAATAAAGTAACTTTATTTTTAAGGCAAGGAATCAAGACTTGGACAATCTGAAGACGCAAAGCCACTATTGCGAGGCAGTAATTGGTAAGATAAGTCCGTTTCAGAGAGAAAGAAAGATAATCAATTACGAATTTGTGCACCAGCATGGTCATCTGCCAATGGCACCATTTCTAAAGCTTACCAAATTTGCTTCTATACAAGATTTGATAAGCAATTTGGCATTACAGAAAATGATGAGAACTAGATCAGAAAACTAGAAGCCATTTGGAAAAAAAAAAAGGGACACGAGATCTTCCAAATGAAAACTGATATAAGAATATGCATATACATGCTACAGGCATACTCATTGACGTGAGGATAAGTAGAAGCACAATCAGTAACTTGAAACACATGCACACGCACATAGTCATAAAACATACCATCCCAACCAAACAGGATAGGATCCTCTTCCTCGAGTTCCTTCAGCATTCTATCAATCTTCTCCAAAACCCTTGGTGCCTACAAAACCAACGAAAAGTAAACATAAAGATTAAAGCTCAAAATGAGGCATAAAACAGCAAAGAACATGATCTTAAAAGATTTCACCTTCCCATATTGGAGGGTTGAAGCCTCACGATAAACTCTGGATCTGCTTCTTTCATTTTATTATATTCTTCCAGGTCAATTTCAATATTTCTTGTCTGCTTCTCGGATGAAAACTGCTTAGTTGAGATGAATTATGTTAGCTTGCTCAAATTAGTCATTGTCCTGCAACAAATAATGAGCTCTCAATTTTCTTTGATGAGAAAAACAAAGGGCAACACATGAAAGAAGAAATGATCTATCTCACTTCATTTCATTAATTAATAGTAGTTTATTTGTGATGGAAATGATATTCTAATGCTCCAAGGATAACAAATATACAAAGTTAATCAAACAACTCATCAAGCCACAATGCTAGGAAGTCAGCTACAAGAAATTAATTTCATTTTTAAGGCAAGGAATCAAAACCTGAACAATCTGTAGATGCAAAACTGCTGTTGTGAGGCAGTAATTGGTAACTTTCAGAAAGAAAGAAAGACCTCATGCACATGGATAGACCCATTGAATCAATTACGAAATTGTGAATAGGCATGCTCATCTGCCAATGGCACCATTTCTCAAGCTTATCAGATTTCTTTATATACAAGATTTTATAAGCAATTCGGAATTACCGCAAATGATCAGAACTAGATCAAAAATTGGAAGCCTTTTGGAGAAAAAGGGACAGAAGGTCTTCCAAATGAAAACTAATATAAGCATATACACATACATGCTACTGGTATATTCAATGATTGTGAAGATAACCAGAAGCACAATCAATAACTTGAAACACATGCACACAAGCACAGAGAGTCATAAAACATACCATCCCAACTAAACAGGGCAGGATCCTATCCATCCCCCTTGACTTGCAAGTGCTTCAATTCATTTATTCATAGCCACCATAGGTATTTGGTTAGCTTCCCGTTCTGCAAGTAATCTAAACATAACTAGCTAAATAAATAATTGAAAAAAGAGTTAAAGAAGTTGATTAAATCCAGCTCTGCAATTATCAATTAAAAACTTTATCCAAACTGACCATTTTAAGTCTCAACTCAAACAAATTTTTTTCTGCCTCCCTGCCAAGTTTGTGCAGTTACCACCAGCATTTTCCTTTAAATCAAGGTCTTTATTGCCACCACTATGTTCTTTAACATCTGATCCTTGTGGAACTTCACCTGGACAGAAACTGCAGTGAACTCACCTCTATCACCACTAGCTTGCACAATCTCTGATACATTTTAAAGCATGCTGTCAAGTGTAGAAAGAAAAATGCAGAAAACTATAGAATAATATAAAAACTATCTAGGAAAATTAAAAAGATCAAAAGGCTGACCAACAAACTCTATGGAACACGAGTAATCTATCATATCACCACCAAAAGGACAAACGCAAAAAAAATCCCCCTAAACCATTCTTATATTCATTTTTCACCATCCAAAAAACAAAAAGAGAACAGAAATAAGAAGTGAAGCATTGAGACCAGCATACATTCTAAAAATATAAAAGTGAGAAAAAATTTCAATCTGCAAAATGTAGGTTCAATTCAAAGACTTTCCAAGGATGAAATTTAAAATAAGAAAATCTTACAGAGTTCCACAAGTCCTATTATTCTAATATACTTTGCACATAAATACTCATCGCTTAAAGACTTTGGCATCTAAAATTAACTTATCCAGTGATTTATTGTACTGCCTAGCCCATGTTCTGCTAGTAAAATATTTCTGTAGTTATTTTCCAAGTTAAGTTTAAACAAATTATGTTGATAGCATCACAACATTAGTTACATTACAATATTATCATAAACCTTTAGTATCAGCAAACAGAAAAATGAAGGCTAAGGATACCTCTAAAAGGGTAGATTATATCTAAAAGTATACAAAAAAGGATATAAAGCTTCACAAGATCAAATCCACAGGCACATAGCAGAGAATAAGTTGAAAAGTTGTGAATGCCCCACTGGGGTTGATACCAACCCAGGAGAATAGACAATATTTGTTGATAAAGATTCTGGAGCTTCACATGGCATGCTCGTACCATGCCATCTATACAGTTACCTTGCTTCTTTACAACCCATTATATAGGATCAAGGCAAGCAGTAGGTTTCTGACTATATGTGGCATGGCCCAGACTAACTGAAGTTAGGGCTATGCCTGTATTAATTCATTCCACTACACCAAAAGGTCTGATGCATTGAGTAGAGTTTCTCAATGAAGGATGACTAGCAGCACTATCATTAAGAACATGAAGTAGATAAGACTCGCAGAAGGGAAAGCATCAATCTATGCCTTAAGGAAACAGCAACTCAAACTAATACGTAGCAAACTAAGAAATTAGTTAAACCATAAATCTTTACTTAATCACAGTAGAATTCACATGGAAAGATACCCCCTCCCAACACCCCCCCCCCCCTCCCGGCCCTAAAAAAAAAAAAACACTGATTCTTTTGGTGTTAGCCGTGCCTTGGATTCAGAAATCTTTACAGAGCAATAGTCAACACATTCCTGATAGGGGTTAGAGGCGTTGACGCAATCGGGGTGCACACCATCTCTTACACGGGCTCCCTGAAGACAATATCGACGAGAGAGAGAGAGAAAAACCCTAAATTCAGAATTCATATCACAAATCCACGAAATTCATAAGATTTTCAGCCAAAAAGAAAAAAAAATTGAAACTAGCATACCATAAATATAGGCCAAGATCCACTCGTAGTTGAATAACCTGAGATGAAGATCCGTTCAGGTTATAGTAACCTAAATGAATGCAAAGTAAATTAGGTTTCATTGGTCGTTGGCATGAAATTACAGAGTTCTTGTCCAACAATAAATACGAGTTCATAAATATATATATATATATATATAAGAAAAAGCACAAAAATTAGGTCTGGATTCGACAATTCAAATCGCAATTCACCACATTAGATGAGGGCGACGATGAGAATACCTATTTAGAGATCATAGCCGCGGGGCTCTGAGTGTGCAAGAGAATGATTGGGGCACGCGAATCGTTCGTCTTGGATTTGGACATCTGACAATAATCCTTCTTGTTGCGCAGTTCTCGCAAATTCTTCATCAACTTCGATCAATTTAGCCAAGATCACCAATTTGTCGGGTTGAAGGGGATTGGATCTAGACGATTTGAGTTAGCTAGAGTTGCAAAGAGATGCCGATGCATCGTCCACCTCATCGTGCTGCGAGAAAACCCTAGAACCGTAAGAGGTGAGAGGAGGAGGAGAGCGGCTAGACAATTTAGGAAATTTCATTTTCTCTTCTTCAGGCCACTAGCCTTGCCTGCCGAAGTTATGGGAATTAATTTTCTTTTTGGCTCATTATTAGACTTAATTTCATATGCCTCACCTGAGTTTCATGCAATAATTTTCTTTTGTCATCTTGCATTTATCTTTCTAATTTTCTTTTGCCTTTGCTTTGGAGTGCATCATCTTACATTTATATTTATAATACTTCGGTGGCGAATAATGGGGATAGCCTCATCCAACACACAGTCCTGTTATTTATTTACTTTTGTAGTCGATTGAAGATGTACAGTGTCTATAATAAATTTCATGAAATTGAAAGATGTGGCTAATAAATATTTTTCTTGGTATGAAAAGTAATAATATAGTCATTGGTAAAATGATAACATAAATCACATTTTGAATACAAAAAACGCATCAAAATGATGATATATAGTATAATTGCAAATACGAGCATGCTCCAAAACCTATAAGTTTTAATGCTTTCGAGTAATTACAAGCTAATTATACCATAAGTTAAGTGCTTAAATATAAACCAACCAACCCTCATCCACATGTTCATCAACATACTAACCTTGGATCTAATTAACACTTTCTGGTGCTAACTATCAAACAAGATTAAATTGAAAAATATCGATACCTGCTCATATAGCTGCTAGATAAGGTTAAACAGACAAATATAGGTACCTGATCATACATAAGTTTACTTGAACATAAAAGTTTTTTGGGGTATAAAAGTTTTTTGGGGGTAATCTGTGTTCATGGAATGAATCTTCATTTTCCCATTAACATCTACTTCAAACTGCTATTTTAACCCAATTTTACCTAACAAGCTGCCAATATAAAGGAAAAACAAAGTTGTGAAAGATGCAAAGAATTACCAAAGGCCAAACTCTATTAAAAAAAATACAAGACGAAACCAATGAGATGGAAATAACTTCGTAGATATAATTTTCCTCACATGAGTATAATCCATTCAATTGTTTTGACTAGAATGCAAACTCAATAAAATAGAAGAATTCAACACTAAAGCATTCAAAACTTCCAATCACATCAGATGCAAACGAAAATTCTAGCAAGAATTTATAAAAGAAAAAAAAAGTTAAAAGAAAACTAATAACATGGTTGCAACATTGGGAACAACAAAAAAAAAATGAAAGTGAACCCTAAAAAACCAAAAACAACCCAAAATCGGTCAAAACACAAACTAGGCTGTCTAACGAAGCTGTGAGATAATTTTCCTTCCCAACCACTCACCAACATTGCCCAAAAAGGGCTTCCAACTCTTCCTAACCCAACCGAAAAACTCTTCAACCATCCAAAATAAAAACCGACCCCGAAACCCTAAATCCCCAATCTCACCAAACTTATCAAAACCCACACACACACAATATGCACTGATCCATGAACTCACACACATCAACACACACCACACTCTCGCAAAACACCCACACACCGTAAACATGGAGAAAGAAAAGAGAAGGAACCAAAAAAAAAAAAAAAAAGAAACCCCACTCATGAGAAGGAGAAAGTCAAACCGAGGGAGAGGGAGAGAGCGTGGAGTTTGGTTGATGTAGAAATCCCAAAGTAAATTAACTCCTATTTGAAATTAAATTATTTTTTTGGTGATAAAGGATAGCCAGCTACTAAATAGGAAAGCTATCAACAAAGTGGGTTTTTTTTTAATTCAAATAAAAAGAAGGTAATAAAAAGTAAAATTATGTTTTTCCTTTTTCATAAATAATAATAATAAAGATAAAAGAAACGGGATATTACAATATGAAACATAATACGAGGTCCAGTCAATAAACCTTGACACACCTCGAAGATCACTAATTATTGTACGATATCATTCAACGCACTCAACTTTGTCTTCTAGTTTCATTTCTTTTTTTTTGGTGTGGAGCGCTCTCTTCCCTCTATTTAGGAAAGGTAAAAAAGAAAAACCTGATTAATAATGTTTAGAGCTTTCTTGATCTAAACTAAGGGTTTGATTTTGCAGGCTGAGTGCGCTTGGAAGGTCCATGTCTTAGGGCAATTTCATTGTCTCTTTTGAGTTAAAGCGGAAGCACCCACTGCCCACCACCTTCACGCCTTGCCCCCAATCGAGTATTTCGCCTGGTTTGCAACCTAGGGAAAGGAAGATAGATAACAACTATCTTCTGTTACGCTATTTTAAAAGTAAGGCAAGCGCATGAACAAGCTCTTTTTATAAAGCAAATCAACTCCGATTATTGAATAATTTACATCACTTCTACTTCTATTGTAACAAAAGATTCCCTTTTTATGTCCATATGGAAAAGGCCCTTATCAATAATTGTGATTTTATGGGACTTAGGAATTCTTTTATATTGAATGAGTAGTATGAATCATATATATTTGAGGCTCAATATAGGGCTGGCCCAGGCCTTAAATCTTTTAATTTTATTTGATATAGACTCGAACTCATAGATACGATTGAACGAAAAAGAAAGGACACAAAGACCCGATTGGGGCCATTTACTTAGGACTTGGTTTCTTTTGCCTAGTGTGTGTATATATATATATATATATATATGGAGTCATGAGATATACAGTTTTTTTTTACCCTTCTTTATTTATTTCCACGGCTTTTCATGGGTTACTTGGTTTTGCCATTTTCTTGTTTATGCTATTCGCTAAAAATATGAAAGAAGTTGGACTTCAACGGTTGAAATTTAGGATGTTGGATCTTTCCCGCTCCTGTTAGTCAAATTGAAGGTAATAAATAAAAACAAAATGCAAGAAATTAAACGTAAAGGGACAAAATTCAACGTAGAAAACCCTTCGAAGTCAACCGGAAAACAGCGGACAACAACTCCGACAAATTCTCTTCTACCTCATAAATAATGAAGTTACAGGGTTCTTCTATAGATGACACTTCGAGACTCAAAGAATCAACAAGTAATAATCATTAAAGGAATACTCTTGAGCCGCAATAACAGTAGCAACAATTACTAAACTGTGAATTTCTCGGAAAAAAAAATCATCAAAGCTAAAAATAAGAGTAATACTACTCTTTCCGAAAAAAATATATCCTGAATGAATCTTATCACTCACATGTAAAAGTAAACCCCATATACACAAGTGAGTCACACTTATCATATGTGAGTGGTTAATTTTATTCGACATCATTTTTCTTTCGGAATGAATAGATTTGTCTTAAAACTAATAAGCTTTTTGGCCCAACTAGCCACGTTTATCCCTTTCAGGCCAATAGAGAATCAGATTAGGCCTGCCTGGCCCGCAAGGATAAAAATTGGGCCTGCTTGACCCAAGAAAACCAAAATTAGGCTTGCTTGGCCAGCAAGGAAAAATTTAATGGGCCTACTTGGCCCATAAAACTAAAATTGGGCCAGGCTGACCCGACAAGAAAAATTTTGGCCCACAAAAACTATAGTGGGCCTGCCTGGTCCAGTGAGGAGAAAAAATGTTGGCCGAGCAAGGTTAAATTTATCGGGCCCGCTGTTGGCCCATGAATGAAAACCTAAATTTTATAGGACCATATGCTTGAATCAACCCAAACATCATTGGGAATCGAATTTGATATCACTGTTGGGACTGAGGAATCGAATTTGCCCTTGGGTTTCAAATTGCCAAATACCCATCCGAATCGCTTGTATGATCATAATGACAAAGTCGTTAATAGCGTAATAAAGCCACAGTTGGTGGCGTTGTACACAATCAAAGTGAGAACAAATACAAGGGAGAAAAGGGCGGAACCCGGGCTCGAAGAAGGTGGCGCACCACTCCCAAATAGTAGTCCAAACAAATCTCCATCGCCGCCACCACCACCGCCGCCACCATGGGACACGGGACTTTCTTTGCCGCTGCTGGTCCTACCGTCGGACGCGCTAGTGTCCCTACACCGTCACATCACGGGACAACCGTTAAAGCACGAAGCCGATCGTGTTAATAGAAATGAAACGTAAGAACTTCTTAGCGTGAGTTGTAGGATATAGTATCATCACGGCGGTAGGTCAGGGATCACCAGCAATGAGACATTTGTTCCAATGTGCGTGTAATAGGAGCGTAAGATAGGACCAGCACTAATAAATATATATTTATTTAATCGTTATTAAATAATACCTTCCAACTAGACTTTATTGTACAGTTAATGTAACCCACCGTTAGTGGGCTGGAGCCAGCAAGTGGGCCCATATAATAGTAATACCCATTATCATCTTTACGCGCCCTGTCCAGTCCGGCCCATATCGGACATATTTGAGCCCACAAAACAACATGGGACACCATGGGCCCCACTCTCATTGACTGGAGGGCACAGAGACGGACCCACCACAACGCAGGCCCTTTCTACTTTTCAGACCTTTTCCTTCCCACGAAGATGGGCCCACATTATCTGAACCCCACAGAAAATTAAAAGAGATGGCCCACATTGGATTCTAGTTCCCCCTTTTCTTCGTTGGATGCAGATTTTATGCTAGACAGACGTTACTTTTTACGGATTCTTTTGACTTTTTCACCCGTGAATAATTTAAATTGTTCTTCTCCCGATGTCCTTATTTTTAAAGGGCAGTGACCCACAAGAAATAAAAAGAATTACATTTTCTCATGGCTCTAGGACCAAAAGCCAGTGGGGCGAACATTTAAAATAAATAGGGTCCATACCAAGGAGAGGCTCGAGCGGATGTGCTATTTTTTTGGTGAAAATGCCTAAGAAAAAAATAAGGAAAAAATAAAAAGAATATTATATATTGAGGAAAATGTTTTTTGTACAGTATGACTACTAATTATGCATTTAATAAAACGTTATTACTGGAAACTATATCACCAACTCAGATCTTTTCAATGAATTTAATAAAAAGATCATGAATCCTAAGTATTCTCAGAAAGTTTTAAAATAGCAGTGCAATATGTAAGGGGAGGTATAAGCATAAATGCCCCTAGCAGAGAAGACGGTTAAAGTGGGAGCTGTAAAAAGTTGTGGGAATGGGGGTGGGGATAGAGAGGCTGTGGGGGTACCTTGAGGAGCCGAAGACGCCGGCGTTGATGGTGAGCTGATCGATAAAGAGGGCGGACTTAGGCTCGAGACTCTCGGAGCGGGAGTACTGGTTGCCGAGGCCCATCCCGGACGGCACGAAGAAGGCTCCGTTCACCATCTGGTCCCCGTCGCTCCTCCAGTTCCACCCCGCCCAATTCCTCTGCTCCGTGTCCACGCGCTTCGTCACCTAACATCCCAAACCGCACATTCACACCTGCCGTTAGATTAGAGTAGTCCTCAAACCTGTTAGTCTCCTGGCTTTTTATTGATAATGTTCAGATCATTTCTTGCGAGAAGAAAGAAAATTTTATCTTTTTCTTTCAGTCCTTTTCTCTCCTTAACAATATTAGCACTCACTTTCATTTGTGTCCTAAGCTCTGGATCAAGGTGTAAATACACGGCACCAGTCAAGGAAGAAAACAGAGTCGTCCTTCTTTTGGCATACATAAGTCAAAAAATCATAATAAGAAAAAATCATACCATATATATATATATATATGTGTGTGTGTATGTGTACATTTATAACAGACTTCCCGCCATTTCACTCCATCACGTGACAAAAACTTTCTATAAGTTAAAAAAAAAAAAAAAAAAAAAGACAAAAGGAAAAGAAAATGACCAAAATTATTAAATTTTGCCACAAACAAAAAAAATTATTTGCTTATCAAAATGCATAGGACAAAAAATTGTGTACTGGAGAAGAGAGACGTTACCTCCTTGGCGTTGGGGTTGGCCGGAGCAGTGTAGCGATTCCCCTGACTGTTAATGGTGGGGTTCCCACTGCCGCCGATGGCATACATCTCCCACTCCGTGAAGTCATTGTTGGCGATGTGTATGTAGCCTCTCCTGCAGCGCGGCATCCGCTGCACCAGCGCCTCTCCGAAGTGGTTCAACGCAAGCGTCACCTGCATCCCCGAGTCCGGCCCGTACTCATCGTCGTGTCCCAGCAGCATCACCTCGTTGTGGTGCGAGAAGTAATTGTTCGATATAGTGATCCCCGTCGACCCCATCACCGCGTCGATGAGCCCGTCGGCGCACCTCGAGAGCGAGCAGTGGTCGATCCAGATGTCGTGCGACCCGAAGATGGAGATCCCGTCCCCGTCGGACTTGCCGCGGCGGCCGTAGTGCGACGGGGAGGACCGCACGTTGGCTTTGCTCGAGGGGACGCAGTCGTGGACGTGGATGTTGTGGATGATGATGTGGGAGATGAACTGGACAGTGATGCAGCCGCCGCCGGTGACGTGCACGTCGGCGCCGCGGCCGTCGATGGTCTTGAAGCTGTTGAGGATGAGCTCGTAGTTGAGCTTGATGGTCATGTCGCCCGAGAAGACGATCCAGAGGGGCTCGGTTTGGATGACGGCGTGGCGGAGGGTGCCGGGCTTGGTGTTGACGGGGTCGGGGTCGGAGGAGTCGGTGACGGTGTAGGTTGAGCCGCCCCTGCCGCCGTAGGCAGCCGCGCCGAAGCCGATGGCGCAGTCGGCGAGGCGCTGGCGGTGGGAGGGCCAGTCCGGGTCGCAGCGCCAGCAGTCATCGATGGGGTTTCCGGTGAGGCATTGGGAGGAGGATGAAGAAGTTTGGTCCATTGTGTTTATGCTCTGCATTTTCCTCCTGGATATGGAGTCATTCAATCGCCTGAAATGTGAAATCGAGCAAATGTGGTTAGAAGCAGGGGGGAAGAAAAACTGAAATATGAGCGAGAGAGAGAGAGAGAGAGAGAGAGAGAGCACTGAATGTGGTAAAACCTACTTAGGGTTTCTGTTGGTTTTGAGTGAGAGTGGAGAAATTTTGGGGGAAGAAGGAAAAAAAAACCCACATTGTGAAAACCCTCAATTTAGAAATCTCTTTTTTTGTTTTTTTTCCGGCGGGGGGGGGGGGGGGGGGAGCACAGATTGTGAGACGTTGTGTTAACATTTGGAGCCCAGAAGGGGCTTTGCTTAGTTTAAAGAGAAGATGAGGAATTCAGAGGGAAAAACTGAAAACCCAGATCTGAAAGTCTGAATGTAGTAAGACCCAGAAGTGATTTTGCCGATTTGGAGGAAAAGTTGAGAAATTTTGGCCCAAAGAAAGCGGCTAAAACCCAAAATGTGAGACCCTCCGGGTCTTAGAAAACCCATATAGGGTTTGTTTCTTGTTTGAACATCAGAATGTAAGAAAACCAAAGAGAAGGAGAGTGAAGAACCCTGATTACCTCTGTACTTCTTGAACTACAGATTCAGGGTGAGGGTGTTGATGGGGGAGTGTGAGATTGAAGGAAGCTGTAACGAGGGGACAGAAGGAGCTCAATAAGACACAGATTTGGAGAATGCCGGAGGTGGAAAGCATCCTGGAGGAAGTGCAAAGGAACAAAAACGGGAGGGAGTAAGGGTGAGGAAGGGGGGAAAGGGCAATGTTGTTTGGCCTTTCCGTAAAATGGGCTCTTCTGAGAAAAAATTGATTTTGAGTCCAGGCTGAACCCTGTGGGCCGTTGGGTTGCGTTCATATATAATAATAATAATAATAAAGGTTCGAATGGTTTCGAATAGTTTAATGAGGAAAACCTTTTTCTTCCTATTTGTTGGTGAGTTGAAAAACTTTGTTACTTTTGTGGGGCAAGGCTTTGGGGTTTTGGGTTTAAAGGAAGAATAGGGGAAGGTTATTGCAAAACCATGTAGCTTTGTCATAATCAGGGAGATCAAGAAATTATAATTCATTTCTAATGAAGTCCTCTATTTATGAATATAAAAATTTAAATAGTTTATGTAGCCATGGCAATGACCCTTTTTTCAAAAAAAAAAAAATCATTCGACCGTATTTATATATTTTTTTTCCTATTGAACTAGAAATATAGTTCTTGATTGAGAAAAGATTCAAGATAAACACAATTTAGACAAGCAAATTAGCTAACCATCAATCTAATTTTGAGGATTAAAAAAGTCACTCTGAATGTTCATAAGAATACAAAAATAAAAAGGGGGTTTATCCAAATTAATCGAGCCCTTTTTCTATGCCTAACAAAAAAAAAGAAAAAGAAAAAAAAGATGAACCTTTATATATATATATAAAAGAAAAGGCTCCATACATGGTGTATTTTCTTGACCTGCCGAATAAAGCTTCTTTCTCTGGGCGGCTGAAAGATTTTAAATTCCTATTCTGCAAAATCTTTTTGTGCTTTTTCATTTGGATGATAAGGGGTTGATTAATTAATTCATCCTCATTCATCTTTTTAATTGTTGTTTATCCAAAGTATTTTAATGAGTGCGTACGTAAAGGGGGAGAAATGTGCTCCTCTAGCGTTCCTCGGATCCTAGTTCAAGCATAGTCAGTGCCATTTGACTGGCGGATGTGTTATTAGTCATTGGATTTTATTTTTTTTCCTACTGACAGAGACAAGTGATCATGAGCCCACCACCTTCCAAATTCAGTTTTGGCAATGATTTATCCAAATAATTACTGTATTGACTCGCTGTATTTTATTTGTGAGATGGATTTTACTTCACCCTGATTTAGGACAGTTTTCACCCCAAAATGCTGATTCGAGTGCCACTTTTTTCGTTTTTTTAGGTCAGGTCTAGCATTTTTTTTTCCTGTTAAGTTGGAAAGGATTTTAAATAATGTCCCGGGCATTGATGATCACTCCTCAAAAGACTAATTATATTTGTACATCTTTTAAAATATTTATATGGTAGAGTTGGAGTAATGCTGCGTTTCAATTGAGTAACAATAAAAGAATCCCTTTAATTTGGTCACTATCATCATTTTTTTACGTACAAAACACATTAAAAAATATGCAAGTAGAATTACTCATTTCTCAAATCCGAAACATCACTTTTTAATTTATTAAGCAAGAACTTTCATTTCTCACAAGGGAAAGCATTTTTCTTTTTAGTCTGAAGTCAAAGTAGTGTCATCAATTTGATAAGGTTATGTTCAATTTGCCACTTGGGATATAGCCCAATAGGTTGTCTCGTATTCAAATATTGACAGTGTCCAAATATAGTGGTGATTTAATCCTCGTTTCTCCCTCTATCAACACCGTTCCAATTCTCTAATTCGACCACGAAGTTTGGATCTATCATTGACCCACCCGTGTTAACCCAACTCATCCAATTGTCACCTCAAATGACAATTTAGTTTATAATATTTATGCTTTGTTTTTTATCATGCTATTAAGATGAAATCAAAACCCGAGTGCACGATCTGATGCGAAATACAAAATTAAAAGAGGAAAAAGTAAAATATAAGTCATTATGAAGTATAAGGTTCCAAGTGCTTATCCCAAACACACTTTTAGAGCATTTTGGATCAAAATGGTTTTGCATTTTGGCTAAAAACTTCATGACTTCCACCAAAGATAAGTGCCTTTCATGACGAGGAAAGGGAAATGTGTATGTAGCTTTTGAGAAAGACAAAAGGAAAATAAGTAATCACTCTTATCTCTGCTGCCGTTGTGGAGTTGCTCACTCCGAACTTTTTCTTGCACCAATTTTTTCTTTTTATTGAATTTTGGTGGCTCACAGCCACTTTTCATATTCTCATCTAGTTGCTAAATAAAAAGTAAAAGAACTTATGTCAGCTTGTGGAAAAAATTCATGACAAAAAAAAAAAAAAGGCAAAGGAAATGTTGCATGTATACATCACACGTAGCCTAGAAGACTCGTAAGTTTCAACTTAACTTCGTCCGCAAGAAAATTTTTGGTCACTTGAGTTTTTATTTTCTTTCTTTTATCAAGAATGAGTATGCAAAAAACGTTTACGATCATACGTTTTTTCTTCTGAACCTTGTCGAGGATACACCCTAAAAGCAGTTGAATTTAATTGGGAATATTTGAGCACACATAATTATCTTCCACGTGCTAAATAATCAAGGCCGTATTCCACTTAATTTATGTCAAAAATAAAATAAAATAGTGATGTATGTTGCACTAAATTATTATGAAAAGATGTGTACAGATGGCCAACTCGGTACTGTGAATTGTGGTGGTTTTGGGCCTGAGCCCTACACATTACAAATTACGGGCTTTTCACTTACCCTTTTGGGCCTTTTCCCTATCCACTGGGGCTTACGGACATTAGAGTCTACCATCGGGCTCAAGACCATGATGGATTTTTAAAAAAATTTTTTTTTTTAAAGGCACAAGTATTAAAAAAAAAAAAAAAAGTTGATGACGCATGCCTTGAAAAAAGTAAAAGCTTTCGAGTCCCATTGAAAAATGTTATGAGAACTACGCGAATGTGAAAGCTTAAACGCCGGATATGGTTAGTAAAATACGGGTATTGGAAAAAGCACGGGGTGAGAATCATATTAGAAAAGTATGGGAAGCATTAAAAGTTTTATTAACAGAAAAATACTTGAAAAAAATAAATTTGGATTTTATACAATTTTTCGTATATTAATGGGTAGAATATGTTCTTTATTGAAAATTTCTGTAGTAAAAAAGGCATTATTTGAATCTTTTTTCCTTCCACTATACTTAAAATCCTTTACAAAAATTTCAGAATGAAAACACATTTGACAAATTTAACATATATGTAAAATTAAACAAATATGTTTTGAGATATGTTTGTTATGTGGAAATTAATGACGTCCATGGAACGCATTTGACGTGTATGTTTCAATTTATATAAATCTGCGAACATTTCTATAAAAAGAAGGCTAATAAAAAAGTGAATGCAAACATGGCTGGTGATTGCCCCAAAAATATCAGACACAAAATGTTTACCACACCGCCAATGAAAACAAAAATAGAGACAAAGATTAAATTTATTTTTAAGCGGTAATATGAGGGATCCTTCCGAAATACATCTAAAGCTTTATACAAAAGTAAAAATAAAAATAAAAATACTTTTAGACTATCTGTCTACCACCTAGCGTATGCTTAACGTAAACGACATACTAGCTTGCTAAAGGGACGACCAGTCAACACAAAATTCTGTTTCTGGTTCTTTTTTTATTTTATATATATATTATAAATCAATTATTGATCTTTATTTTTAGGAATAGACTTCTCAAAAAATGGAGTTCCAGCCAAATCTCAGTACTTACATGTGAGGGTGGGACTCATTTCACGTGTGAGTAATGGGATTTAACTAGGACTCCCTTTTTAAGAAGGTACGTATGCCTTCATACATCACCCCATCGAAATTCCTAGGCATGTCCCCTTGATCTATTCGTCTCCTTTAATTTTGCATTTGTCAGAGCTTTGACTTCTTTTTTTTTTCCACAGATGAAGAAACATTTAATTTAGGATCAAGATATACTTTAAAAGAATGTGTACAGATATTATATGTGGTTGGTCACCACCATGAGATTTATGGTGACGATCAACCACACAATGCTACATTAACTTTTTGTCCATCCGATTTCTTCATCCAACTAATACTTGTTACATGCACACCTCCCTTCCAATATTTTTCAAAATTGGGTTACGTTTGAGCGTTATATATATATATATATATTGCAATAAGATATCCAGTGATGGGGTATTAATATTGGTTACTTTTATTGTCTCAAAAATATTTTTGTGTAAGTCAAGCTATGTGTTTCCTATATTTTGAATATTTGATGGCAAGGTACTGGTTTATGTAATTTTTTCGAGGGTATTATGATTTTCATCTGATCTTAAAGTTAAATGTATAATCTTTTGAAAGAATCCATAGAAATCAATGTTTTAAAATAACTTAAAAAGAATGAAAAAGAAATTAAAAGAGGGACGAGGTTGATAATAAGGTGGAAAAATAAAATAATCTTTTTTATAAAATGTCCAGCACTCAAAAGTAACTAATTTTTTAAAAAAAAAGGGGGGGAGAAGAATGGTGCACGTAATGGCGTTAGTTCGTGGAGAAAGTGGTGTGAACAAAAAACTAATATGGTCATCTATGATTGATCATTGTCATAAATCTCAAAGTGACTGATCAGGGAAGTTTTTCTCATTATCGACCATACATATCATGAGATGTTACTGTCTTTGTTGAAAAAAGTATTATATCATTATTATAATTATTGTGAGATATTATTTTAATATGTTTTTATAATATTTAATGGAATGAAATGAAATTAATTGTAATTTTTAAAAATAAAAAATATTATGAGATCTCACTATCCTAGTGGTAATTTTTTAAATTATAATGATTCATTATCTTTTAAGACCATAAATAGTCCAAGTTCAACTTACCGGCAGTAGCTATAATCGGTCTCATTCACACAATATATACTCCCGAAAGTATCATCGCGTATAGTCTAATAACGAAATTTAATTAAATACTTATTTTGATAAGAAAAAATAAAAACGAGAAAAGAATGAGCGTCACAATTTTAGGTTGATTTGCAAAATAATTATTAGCTGTAGTAATTAATTCAATGGTAAATTTTGAGACCCCCTATTTTGGAATTTGGCTCTCTTCCAATACACTTTACATTCATTATTTTCAATGCATCCATTTTTAAAATTTTGGGACACTGCTTAAAATTTATAAAGCAAAGATAAAAAAAGCATCAAAAAATATGCAGATGCGTGCGCGTGCACACACTCACACATACATTCATGAGACTTAATGCAACGCTGATTGCATATTTTAATACAACACTTAGGAAATGCTTATATTAATATGTTTTAAATTATCAAATCTCAAGAAAATTTTCATGCATCTATATTTTTATGTTAGCATAGTAAGAAAAGAAAAAAAGAAAAAGGGTACAACAACAAATCGCCCCTCAAACTTTGCTTCAGTTGCCAATTTGGTTCTTAAATTCCAAAATCATGCATGAATTTTTTCATACTTAGCAATACTTAACATCATCATTCCATCATAATTGTTGATGTAATATCTCATAGATCTCATCTCTATGCAAGAAAAGAGAAGAAAGTTTTGGTTGGGGATGAGATGACTACATATAATGTTTATTGTGGAATACCTCTCCTACGAAGGATCCACATGCGATGTTAAATCAATAATTATGATGGAATAATGACGTTGTTTAGTGTTGGTCAATAAAGAGAAGTATATGGGACAAATTTCTCAATTTTTGAGCTCATTGACTAAATTGATAACTAAGTTAAAGTTTAGTGGGCAATTTGATGTTTTAGTCTTACAAAAATAGGTAAAAGGGTTTAAAAGTAATTGCACAGAAATAGGTATTGGAGGGGGATTCGGATCTTCTAAATTTATGGATCCATGAATTTATATAATTAGATAATCTTGACCATTTAATTAAAAAGGTAGAGAGAAACTAGATATAGGGAAAAAAATGAATGGTTAACATTGTCTAAATTTACAAACTCATGGCATTTTCAAATTTAGGTAATCTTTATTCATTGGAGTAGCGCCAAGTGCCTCATTTTTATCCATAAGGGTTCACTCCTTAATTGGAAAGTATTAACTTAACTGGTAATGACCTGCTTCTTTATTGTGAAGGTCAGAAATTCGAGCATTCATTACATTGAACTGTGCGGTAATTTTTTACTTCACTATTTTAAAAAAGATAATATTACATTAACTACCCTTAATGTTTTTTTAAAAAAATAAACTTCAAAATTTAGGAATAGTATGTAATATTTAAAACTGTAGGTGATACATCAAAATTTGGTTAAAACTTAAGAAGGGGGTTTGTCGTATTTTTCCGGCCAAAAAATTTATTTAAATATTTTTATTTTTCGGAAAATATATTTAAATAATTGATCTGTCATCCAAACTAGAAAAGGTCCAACCAACGGGCCCACGCACCTATGGTCCCTATCATCCCTTTCACATGCAAAGAGAATAATAATAAAAGCTTATAAAATCCCACGCACAAAGTTAAACCGCGTCGCCCATTAAAACCGCGTCCCTCCACGTTAAAGGCTAGCGAACAAAAAATTAACGATATAAAAATAAAATAAAATATTAAATTAAAGTCGGAAACATAGGACACCTAAATGAAAACATACATATCTTAATTGCGGCCTCATTTAAAATTACTTTTTTTTTTCTCTTCTGATCTGGTATATTTTAATAGGTAAAGGACATTAATACCCTTGTATATTTGCAAAAAAAATACTGACATTTCTTATCTTTTGAAAAAGATACTCACATCACCTTAATTTTTTAAGACGAACTATTAATAATTATATCTACCATGTCTTTAATAATTATAATATACCCTTATTTGTTGTTATTGTTTTTTTCAAATTAAATAAAACAAGTACTCCATTGCACAATTTTTCATTCCATAAAAAAGAGATGAGACTCACTACTCTACAGAGTGCTTCAAAATGCTGAACCTATTCTTGGACCTTGATTGAAACAATATACGTCTTATGAATTGTTGTTGACATTTCCTTATCTTTTAAACTTGTTTTTAAGGTTTGAGGGTATAAATGGTATTTTAAATAATAATAATATGATAGTTCCTTTTTAGTATTTACCAATTTTTATAGTGCGCAAAAAGGTATTCTTAAAAAAATTGAGTAGATATGAGTGTCTTTATTGAAAGGTGGGGGAGTTAATGCCTTTTAAGTAAAATTGAGGAGATGTCGATACCTTTTATTCTATTTTAATTTCAATATATTGATGACAGATAGGTGAGATATTTCCATTAAATAGCCTTATGTTAAAATAATCCTAATCTCTTCTCTTTTAACAAAGCCATTTTTATAAAATATTACATTCGGTGTAAATGCATATAGGAAGGAGTAACCGTAAATTTATTATTTTAATTTTACAAGGCCTCAAAAGTGGCCTTAGAGGTTTAGTGACAGTGGCATAACTGTCATTTTGGAGGAAGAGCTAGAAGATGATAAAAGGATAACTCCAATCATCCACGATACTGTTTCATGGATGGTGAAAGTGTATACAGATAAATTAAGTGTCACTAATCGCTTGGATTAGATAAATTAAAAAAAATTATATTTACAATCCTTAAAAAGAAGATCCTGTCATACTTTAAATTCATATTTTAAAGTATAGTCAAAACAAATATTGAAGATTATTCTTTTGACATTTTAAATATTTTATGAGCAAACATTAATTTAAGATAATGAAATTGACTGCATTTATGGTATGTACAAATCTATTCATTTCAGAAAAAAATAATCTCAAACAAATCTCATCGTCCACATGTGATAGGTGGAACCCTCCTATGTATGAGGGGTTTACTTTTACATGTGAGTACCAAAATTTATTCGTGATTCACTTTTTCATGAAAAGTAGTATTACTCTTATCGTATTTTACTAATTTCATTTTCTTTTCTTAATATTTCTGATTGATATTAGCTCTTCTTTTTTCATTGATGTTTTTTCTCCACTTCGTCCAAACCCTCTCCCTCTGCATGCAAATCCAGAAAAAGGATCAGTTCCAACTTAGAAAAAATTAAGATTAATAAAAGAAATTAAGGGGGCAAAAAAGAAAAATTACAGAAATACCAAAAATGCCCTTAATTCCATCTACTTTAATGGGCGGGGCTGTCCTCATAAAATTTAAATCGCCAAATGTACAAACTTTAGGATTTATTGAAATGCAAAATGACATCATTTTTGGAGGATAAAAACATAATTTACCTATAAATCAAGGACGGGCAGCACCTTGTTTCAAACTCTCATGAATAAAAAAATATTCATACTTTCTGTAATTCAAAAGACCCGAGGACTAAACTGAATCGGATAAGAAACAACTTAATGCAATTTTTTCTAAGTCAAAAAAATCTTGAGCTCTGCAAATAAGTCCTAATCATGTGCTCATTAAAAATTCTCATGCCTGACCAAAAATTTAATTATCGTATCAGCCAACAGAAAAGATACAGATTATATTTTTTTCATGAAATGATTTGATAAATTATGTACCTAATAGCGTGTGAATCAAATGGAAAGCTTGTGGACAATGACCTTGCATTTTTATGTAACTACAACAATCATAACAATAATTATTATTATTATTATTATAATATACAATTAATTTATTCATTGTAAATGTGATAGGTTCGAATCTGCTTTAGTCAATGCAACGGCGATCCAAATTATTAATTTTAGATTTGATTTTCTCTAATAAAGGTATTTATGGAGGATATGAATGGATACTACTACCTGTGAAGTGGGAAGAGAGGATCCAAACTTAATAATAATAATGAAAGCATACTGATTTCCTTAGAGGAGTCAAAAAGAACTCCTGGGGGTATATGCACTGAGAAAATAAAGTTTATTGCTTTAATCATTAAATAAACAAAGTAGCGTTGATGAGTGATCAGACAGAGGGGATCTATTGCGTAGTACGGTCACATCCATCTCCAGCAACAAAAGCATACCATTTAGTTTAATGCACCCATATATTATATTATATACATTTGTTTTATTTTGTTGAGGGGGAAAAAAAATGGGAGTGGGAGCCGATCAAGATCCCTTAAAAGATTAATCATTTGGTCAAGGTTTCACCGAATACGCCCTCCTTTTAGAAATTTTTTTTTTTCGAGAAATGAGAATATAGGCTTGAATTTACATAATTTGTGTTGATCGATCTTCAAAATAGATTTTTTTTTTTTGTGAGAGTTCGCCTTTAAAACGATGACCTTTTTTTTGTGAGACTTTGCCTTCAAACCGATGTAGTTTTATTAAAAAATGTTCATATTTATTTGTAACTTTTTGACAAAACTACGTTATTTTCAAAGTGGACTCATATAAATTGGCGTGAGTCCAGACACGTATTATATTTTCGAGTGTGAAATTCTCCTAAGAGCTTGTTTGGACAACAGGAATGGAACGTTGATTTTCATTCTACCATTTGGTAATATATAATGTGATGGAATAGTGATTCCTCTCATACTCTCATTTCCTTGTCATTTCATTTCACAACCTACCATTTTCTAATAAAATGGCTCCTCTTTAGTCGGATCGAGGGTTGCACACAAGTTAGTTCAGGATACCATCAAAAGAAGAAAAAAGAAAGTATTGATAAAATGATTAAATGGAAGAAAATATAATGAAACAAAATCTAAATTTGAAAAGTATAAATTATATGGTATTTGGATAGTGAGAATGGAATGGAAATGATAATGAAATGGCCAAATAATAAGAATAGAATGGCAATTCCTTGTAAAGGAATGAAGATTTTTATTACTTTTAATATTACCAAAGAATATAATGAGAATTAATATATTCTCATTTTCATTCTTATCCTTAATGAGTCCTTATTTGGTTGAACATGGAGCTGAAATTGAAATAGTTTTTACTCCCATTTCATTTTCCACCATTTTCTCTCTATCCTCCCTTCGTCCATGTTGTCCATAATTGGAACATTGAATCAAGATGAATGTTCATATGCATGGACGTGATCGACATTAAACTATTTTTACTTGTTTTTTGGTGCGATGAAATGAAGTTGAATGGAATGAAGATTAAAGCACAAAGTGATTTTCATTAGGATTCCATATTCTATTGTCATTCTCATCCTAACTCAAAAGAGAGTTAAACCATGCAAATGAACAGTCCTAGCCTCTAGGAAAAAATTATTCTTTTTGGAATCACAATGACATTATAAAAACCACATGGGTAACTTTCTAATTTTCATTCTATTGCACCAAATGTTACATAAGCTTATGCCTTAATGTCTTTGAGTTCAAGTATTTCCTACAAACTACTTAATCCATAAAATCAAATACGTGACTTTCTTAAAAATTTGAATCCCGGTGGATCAAAAGTCAGCTTCTCCCAGTCTCCCTTGGGTTCAAAATTAAAGTTTAATTCAAACTGTTAAATTAGAGAATTATAAATGCAATATGTTGACATATAATCTAAACCTCAAACAATAGAGAATTTCCTCTTATACTTGGGAAAAATACATTGAATGCACCAAGGCCTTGTAGTTTAAAGCATAGTAGCCAAGTACTAATCTTCTTACCCTCACATCTTTACATGCATTTACATGTGCTACGCGCAACAGCCATATACGCCAAGAGGTAGCATTTACATGAAAAGACTAAAATCCCACACTTTTTTTGTTCGCGGGAGAGGGTTTCCCCATTCTTCCCCCACAATTTTTCTTCCTCCATGTGGACTTCACAGCGAAGATGTGGATTGTGATGAGGGGCATTTTGGTCTTTCAATTATTATTTTTTTTGCACTTTTTTTTTAATCTCTAGCTCTTGGGCCCTACCTCCCTCCTGTGCTTTTTTCTCCTCCCATATATTATATAAAGGGAAAGAGAACTTGGGGACAGAGAACAGGACTAACAGCTTGAAGTTCACTTCCCACATTCTTACTACATCTACATTATTCTCTGTTGCAGAGATTCTAACACACTGAAACTCTCTCTCTCTCTCTCTCTCTCTCTGCCCCTCTCTCCGGAGAACTGAGACAGAAATGGAGGATCAATGTAGTCCTGTTACTCTGAGTTGGCTTCACTGCCAAGAAGAAGAGGTGAGACCCACATTAATTTCTTCCTTATTCTTCTTAATTTCTCGTGTAATTCTTCTGGGCATTCTTAAATTGCAGCAGTCAGACATGAACACTTGATGGGAAAAACAGAAAAAAAAAAAAAAAATCCAGCTCTCATTCTTCTTCTTTTTTGTGATCTGGAATTGGGACTAAGAAGGTGGAAATTTCAGGGAAAGGAAGAGCTGAGGCGCTGCTTCTTACTAGCCACCGTGGAGCTCCAAAAGACCATTTTAACCGCGAGAGAAGAAATCTCAAAGAGAGAAAACGAAGTGATCCATCTCAACAACCTCCTCAACACCACCCTCAAAGAACGTGACGCCGCCACTTCCACATGCCAGAAGCTCCTCCTAGAAAATCTCTTCCTCCAACAACAACAGCAGCAGCAGCAACAACAAAAACCATCGGCTCTTTCGTTCTCCCCGTTCGAGCGCGAGGTCGATCTTAGTCGGTTCTCCGGCTCCCGGTCACAATCTCCGGTCAAGGTATTGTCGGAGAAGCCATTGCCGGAGAAAGGGAAGCTGCTGAAGGCGGTGATGGAAGCGGGGCCGCTCCTCCAGACGCTCCTCCTCGCCGGGCCGCTGCCGCAGTGGCAATGCCCGCCGCCGCAGCTCGAAACCGTCGAGATCCCTCCGGCGACGGTGCCCCCTCCCACAAGCCACGTTCCCCTAGTCCTCCAAGACTCTTCTCGTCTTGTCAACATTGCTAATGGCTGTGTTGGTAAGAAGAGGGGTTTGATGCGATTTGATTCAGGGTCTGATTTCCCACCAAACAAGTACCAAAGAGTGATTAATTAAGCATTACTGTAGCTAATTAGGCACTTTTCTTTCCCTTTGATGAGTTCCTAATTACTGTCTCTTCAATCATTTTCATAATGTTTGAAAAAAAAAAGTTGCTAATTAATAAGAAGGGACTGGATATTGGGTGGCTATCACATGGGTTTTGTTTCACAGCTCGTAGGGAAAGAAAAAAAAAAAAAAGAAATTCAAATTTCTCCTACTTTTTTGTCTGATTATTGTGACTTTAATCTCTTCCTTTTCTCACAGCTTTTGTAATTTCATTGAACTGAGGGTTGTGAAATGGGTTCCATGTTTTTCAAAGTCCAATCTATCAATGTGTTCTGTGTGGATGTGTACAGAGCATCCCCACTTCCACTTGCATGAGTAGGGGTAAAAATGGGCGCCCCAACATATAAATGGGGTTCGGGTCGAAGCAGCCAACCCGACTAATCACTTTGACCACCCTAACTAAAGATGGGTGCCGCAACAAAATATCTCATACTCTTAGCATGCAGCAGAATCCACGTATGATCCGGTAAAATAGCAAGCACAAAATTTGCAATACTAGTAAACACGAGTAGTTTATAAATAGTTATTCGGGGAGCGTCACAAAGAATGAAGACGGATGTAAATGCCCGTCGAGTTGAACCACCGGGATTCAACTTATGCTTAACTGAATGTGTGAACAATTTCCAACACCTACGGTTTTCGCTGAAATTAACTTATTATCACTAGGAGACCCCACAAGTTGTATATTAACTGTGTAAGACTTTTTAACTTATTTAGGGTTCTATATTTTAGGGATACGAAGCCCTATGTGTTGATGCTCCTTTCATTGACCTTTCTGACCTTATTCAGTGGAGTGCATATTTTCTATAGTTGCTAATTTTCAAATTTATGAAGCAATTCCATTTCCAAATGCCCTCGGGAAAAAAAAAAGAAAACACTACAAATAGTGGAGCTGAGACTGCTGTTGTTTCTATACACAACAATTAAACTATTAAAAAAAATGAATTTTAATAGCTTTTCATCAGCAATTATAATGTTATGAAGTCGTTATAAATATTTTATTGAACCCTCTATTTATAATTCATATATCTGGAATCATATCTGAAGTGATTGGTTAGATCCAATTTTTATTGTAAAATGATAACTAAAAGCTTTGTTTCAACGAGAAAAAAAAAAAGAAAAAGAAAGAAAGAAATATTATAGCAAGCAAAGTGACTAAATTCAATTGAAAAAGTACAAATTATTTATTATTTGTAGTACAGTTTAAAGTGGAGTTATGATGCACGGTGAATGATGAGCAGAATAGCAATCAAAGATCATTATGAGGTCATCAAAATCTTTCTTGCCAGGGACCGTATCCACCGTCAATGGTGTGTCTGCCACAAAACAACACCAAGGAGGAACTCTTTCACAATCATCATCATATATACAAGCATGCACATATATTCAAATATATTAATTTTCCGGTAGATAAGATAATGTGGGAACTTAATTTGATAATAAAAAATTAGTAAATTTGAGCTCTTAAAATTTGAATAAATTAATTTTTTAATGCTTTCACGAGTTTATATTATCAAATTATTAGAAAATTTATAGGTATACTTAAGTTTTTATGCTCATTTCATTGCTATTCATTGGATTTTTATTATATGTGACATTGAATGTGGATGGCATCAATTAAGTAGCTCTGGAAATTGGCCTCCAAATCCAAGGCTCCAACGTCTTGGCACGAGCCACCATGGAAATCCCAAAGTTTGAAAATCATCACAAAACAACTTCCTTGAATCATCTCTCGATAAATAATACGTTCTTAGAGTTTGAATCTGTTTGTTTTTTTAAGTTTTAATTTACTCAATGCTAAGTGAGTCATAGTAATTAATCAATTTACAACACTATCCCATCATTATAAAAGGAATAAAGTTTAAGAGACCGTCTGTAAATCAAATTTGAGTGTCTGAAAACCCGAATCCATTAATATGGAATATATTTTCTTTCCCAAATAAAACTTCCTAGCATATGAAATAGTGAAGTTGGCATTACAAATAGTATGACACGCTATCTCCATCTAATCCTTTGAGCGTTGTTATTGTAAATTCCTCTGAATTGGGAAGTGGCGGAGGAAAAACCTCGGAGAAAGCATCGAATAGTTTTTAAAAGTATATTTTATTCGGTTCTTTGTTTATTTTAGTAATAAAACAAAATTTAAAACAATTACAACCTAAATACTTTGTTAGTTTTATTTTAGTGGTAGCTTGTCTCGAGCATAGGAACACACAGGTGGGAGGCCCCACGCGCTTTGTAGGACTCCGCCCCACACCATATGGTATTAGAATTGGTTAGTTATATAACGTACAACCCCAACTACCAACTTTTTTTTTTATTTTATCGGTAAAATAGAAACACCAACCACCAACTTTTAAATTTATCCACTGACGGATTAACGAGATCTCGTGATCCAACGGTCAAAAAATAAAGATTTTGAGCCACATCCTGAAAAAGAGATGAAGATTTGTAGGTGGCCTCCGCATTCAACGGCACACAGTGACGTGACCAATGTAATTTCTGACCAGATTTTTTTGAAGTAAATTTTTCTCTCAGTCACTGAGCTTGGGTTGTTGATCGATGGCCACTTTTGAGGTAATTTTTGCATTCCTGTTGATACCGTCATAGAGGCCCTAATGGTGATTATAAGGCAAGTTAATGCGACCTTAGGCGTATTTTATTAGTGATCACTAAATTAAGTATGTTGTTTCAAAATGGTCACGGAAATTATTATCTTCAAATTTCCCTTAGTTTCATCATTTTATCTTGTTTCACGAACGTCAATAGAATTGACATTAGAGGATCACTAACACATTGATTTAAGAATTGTCTACCTGCTGATTGATCACTCTTTTAAGTTTCTTAGCAAAGCGACGTGATAAAATCATCGAGTGGCAAAACATATGAAAGAAGCTGAATTGTGGAGGGCAACTACAAGTGACTTGTGAGATGAGGGTGAATTTAGGTCAACCATAAATTTTAAAATCGTTGACTTCATCATAAGGAACCTCACACCCATGGTTAACGATATCGAATGTCTACGACCCAATTCCAAAAGTAACTTCTAATTAGATCAATATTACATGTACATTTTTCATATAACCTTCACACCGAAAGTGACCATATGGCAAAATATGTGGTTCTATATTATCACTTGACCAAAATACAACTCGAAAAGGGCTACATATATTTTGCCATGTGACCACTTTTGGTGTGAAGGTTATGTGAAGTATGTACATGTAGTATTGCTCTTCTAATTATACCCCCACCTTGAGCGATGTATTACAAGCTCCCATCCAAACACATTTTGCGACCCCATACAAATCTAAATTCAGTGATAAAGCGGAAAACACCTATTTTGACCGATTAAGGTTTAACTTTTAGACTAATATTATGCTTGCTTCATGAAATGGGATATCTATGAACCATGAACGAAATAAATAAGGAATAATTCTTTTTAAGGCCATTGGTTACAACAATTCCTTATCCATCCTCCTCATGGTCCATTCTTTAGCCACGTCACTCGTAATGCAAGATGATTATATTCCTTACGTGTTATATTTTTAAGAAATTACCATTCCACGTAGATTCAAGTTTACCCCTTGGCAACAAAAAACCCAACTTGAGTCAATCTAGAATTTCAATAATCAATTTTTCTTGATATGGCCGAGATATGACCGACAAAAATAACAATAGAATGATCTCTCACCAAAAGTGGGCCTAGTCAATGAACTAATGGAGTCTTCAAGTAGTAGAAAATTATATCGCCCCTAAAGCGAGTTGTGAGATTTCGCAAACCAAATATAACCTTGATTCATACAATACTGATCAAACACCTATTAAAATGCCGGGCTCCCAATTGGGCTATGTGACCTGGGCCCGGTGTTTTGTCCAATCTTGGCCCAAAGTACCCTTGGGCTACAAGAACTGATCCCGTTATATGTACGGGCTAAGAATTCGTTGGGCCTCAGGCTTGCAAATGCAAGTTTGGGCTTTTATATCAACTGAACCCGTGTACAATGAAGTTACAAAAATTTACAGTATTCGGCTCGACTAAATGAAATATATTTTGGGGCAATTAATTGCAAGAATAATTCTACGCGTCTCCGCAATATTTTAACCAAACAAACCCCATTTTCTGGTGGAGGAAGTACATAAATTAGAATAATAAAATAATTATTTAAACATTTCGATATATTACTCGATCTGAATTCATCGGCATCTTACCTGCTTTTTCGTATCCTATAATTTTGTTTCTTTACTCCTCACTCCACTAGTGGGCCCTAGTCACCCTAGAAGAGTTGGTCCTCTCCCATCCCGTATATCTTCTTTGAGGCCTCCACGATAAACAACTATCATTCTTTAGTTGTTCAATAGAAGTAGAGTAGCACTTCTTCTCAATCCTCAATTCTTTGATGGGATCTGAGATTGGCTTAGATGTGATTAGGTGAAGAATTCAAATGCCACCTGGCATGGCATGATTGGACTTGTCTTATGGCCCAAGACCTCCTATTATCATTAATGGATCGTCAATAAGGGGATTCAAGCAACAGTAATCAAAGATATTAAGAAGATGCTGGACTTTTCGAAAAAGGAGATTCCAATCAAATCTCACTACTCACATGTGAGGGTGAACCCTCCAACACGAGAGGGCCCACTCCATATGTGAGTCATAGAATTTGATCGGAATCTCCTTTTTCAGGGAGTGTAGCATTGCTCAAAAATAATATTGATACCTTTTTTGGGTCCTTTTAAGGCGGTGATCCCTCCCAATTAGCATAGATGAACTTATAGTTTTGCATGACAGCATATCTTTTTCCCCTTCAACCAACACCACTCCAACCACTCCTACTACCATTAGTAACATGAGTATTAGGTGGAAGAAAGAAGTTGGGAGAATTCACATTTTGACATGAATTATGAAAATATCTTATATTTTCTTTTGAATAATGAGAAAAAGGACTCCAAACTCAAATTTTAAGGACTTTGAAAAAATATATGAGATTCATCATAAATATTTTTAACGTACGCTAGAATTCCTAAAGTTGAATATCGCAGATATCAAGATTAAGAGATGAAAAAAGAGGGATTATCTATATATATATATATATGTGTGTGTGTGTGTATGAGATTGATCCTAGTTGGGGACTTGGATATAAGACATAATAAAGTAGTGGTGACATGGTGCCAGATATTATCCTACCCAATCCTTTCTCTTGTTGTTTTTGGGTGTAGCCTGGGAAGCATCTTAGTGACTCTATAAAAAAAAGAAAAAAAAAAAGGGAAATCCTTTGAAAACTATGCTATAACACACTTATTTTTGTGCTCACACTTGATTAAAAAATTTCAATCCAACCTATTCCATACATAAGTCAACTCCCACTCCGTTGGTTACCATTATGCATAAAATTTTATCAATACTGCATGCATACTCATTCATTTTTCAGTAAAGAAAAGCTTCAGAGCATTGACTCTTACTTCACGTCGCCCTGTTCTCATAATTATTGAATATTTATATTGATAATAATTTAAAAAAATTATATATATTTATGAGAATTTGTTGTAGTGTAAATTTGTTAGAGTTTGGCCACAAGGTGTTGCTTTGCTTTGCTTTGCTGTATCAAACAAATTGTTTACTTTGAGTGGCTCAAAAGCTACTGAATCCTCTCTTTCTCTCAATCACTTGAGAAGATGATGATAATGAAAAGACAATATTATATATGGTTGGAATTATTAAATAGTGGAAAATGCCCGTGGCTTTGGCATATACTTGCTCAGAGACTTATCAGGCAATCTCTTCCAAGCTAGCTCCTGTGAAATATAATAATTCATTAAGGAAAAAGATAAGGGCATTTCTAAATTAAAGAAACAAAAAATAATTTTAATAAAGAAAGACGAGAGAGAAGTGAAAGAAAAGGGAGGGAGGAGAGGGGAGAGGAACTCCATGATTGAGGGGATCCCTTGCTTGCTAAACGGATCTAGTATGGCTACTATAGCCTTAGCTGGTGGCATGATTTACGTGCAACTCACACACTCCTCCTCTCTTCTCCTCTCACTAAAGCACCCAATAATAATTCTCCACGCCAAGCAACTTATAACCCCCCCTATTCCCATCCAATTCCTTTCTTTGTTCTTAATCCCAATGATTGGGTGAAACATGTAAAATATTTAGTCATCAACTAGCCATGTTATTGAGTAAAATGTTCTTGCTCCAGAGGTGACAATTAATATAATTACGATGAGACTAAGGAAATGGTTGGGGTCAACAGCACATGAACCTGCTGACTGGATCACAAATTAGCACTAATGAACTGACTCCTACTGTCATAATGACATTTTTGAGAACTTTCTGCAGCTCATTTAATAGTCAATTTGATTAGGAGAAGCCATTATAGAATCAATATTTGTTCAGATGATTTTATTTATTTATTTATTCTGTCGTAGTGGATAATCTATAGTTCCACTTACCTTCTCCCAAACTTTGGTCCTCCATGAGGTGCAATTAGGGTGGGGGCGTGCATTTAATGGAGATTAAATTTAAGAAATGTTTATGGATATAAAACAACATGGGAGCACCCAGCTTACACGTGATTGATTCACTGTCACTTTTATCTTAAGCACCCCAATCATACCTTTATCTTTCTTAAGGCTAAATTTATTAATGACCTCTTAGTAAGATGAAAGTGAAGGAATTGAATAGTTTGGCTTTTGATCTCACCGCTTCCGTAAGATCAGAACAAACGAAAATAAATTTCTCGAGGTTTTTTTTTTTTCCCTTTCGGTTTAAAGAACATGAACTTTCATCTCATTATTCTCGATCATGATTTATCTTGAATTCTTTTTTCTTTTTTTTCTAATGGCCCGGTGAAAGGGGGATGAAAAATTGTTTCTTAACAGTCCAACGCCATGAAGACTCGAAAGCTTGCCCTCCGCTATGAGAAGATAGGTCAGCTTATGCTTGTCGATTATTATGGATTCTCTAATTCAGTGCAAGAGATCTTAATCAACTAAACTATAGCTAGAATATGCATACTAAGAAAATAAAAAAGATGAAACTACATATATAACTCTCATATTCCAAACCAAAAAAATAATAATTATAAGATCATTGAAGTTGATTTTATATTTCACGTCACTGGTAACCAAAGGTAGCAATTAATAATTGCTAAAATTGGAGGTCATGCAAGCATGACAACATGAGGACGAAAATGAAAGAAATTGAGGGTGGGAGCCTTTCTGTAAACATTTTGAGGTTTCTCTTTCTTAATCTTAACAATAAATTAAAAAAAAAAAATGGAGAGGCACCACACCACCGGCTCACCGCAGATTCCGTGGCTTCCAGGCTTGCACTTCAATGATCTCCTTACACACACACACACACACACAATCGTTGAGGCCAAGTTATGGGCTTGCTTTCGATCTTCCCCTCTCACACGCTCACACACACCATTAATTGTATCTAGACTTTGATACTTAATTGTAAATTTCAATTTAAACTAGATTTTTTTTTAGCAGGTATAAAGAAAAAATCAAGTCCTAGTATTCACTCATCGTTCAACTTTTCTTTTGATAAAAGATTTTTTTTCCCTTATAAGTGGTTTGGTAACTTATGTGCATTTGGTGAATTTATTTATTAGCACGGCGAGGAACTGCCCATCTCTAAGGACCCCTAAAATATTAATTCGAACTATGCCAGTAATTAAATTGAATCTGGATTACGGGGTTGGAATTCTTGGTTTGAAAAATTAAAACTCTATGAGGATTATTTTAGAACGGGAACTCGTTGTATTTTAATATCCAAGAATTGTAAATTTTCTCTCCTTTTCTTTAAATCATATATCAAACTAAAAATGATCATAATTGGATTTGCTTTTATAATAGTACAGATTTCTTCTACCAAGTAAAAAAATAAAAATAAAAGACTTTGAACTTTTTTTTTTTTCTTTTCAATAAGCAACAGCTATTCTAAGTGAGTTGGCAAAGTGTAAGAAAGAGAGTGTGAAACGGATTCTCACCCTTATTCTGCCCCAACAAAAATAACCTCTCTCTTTTTTTCCTTCCTCCACACCACACACACACACACACAACACCACAATTAAGTACCCAAACTCCCTCCAATAAGCCTAACCCCCCCTACCCCTATTTTTGCCTATTTTCAGTTATCTATTGCCTGTTTTCTCTTGTGTGCTATCTTAGCACTCTCTCTCTCTCTCCCTCACACACTCTCTCTCTTCAAAACTTGTGTGCATGCCTATAAATAACTATAGGGAAAAAAGAAAAAAAAAAAAAAAGGTTGGAAACTCGAAGAAAAAGAGTGGCATTCATTCTCAGTTTACTCTTCTCCAGAGGTTGCCTTTGACTCTCTATAATACCCTCTCATCCTTCTCTCTCTCTCTCTCTCTCTCTCTCTCTCTCTCTCTCTCTCTCTCTCTCTCTCTCTCTCTCATTGTATATAAACACACATCTATCTATCTATATATTGACTCCCACTTCCTCACCTTTCCTCTTCCTACCCCCTTTCCATCCGTCCCAAGTGTGAAGCCTATCTTGTGTGTGATTCTTCTTTTTTCTCCCCCCCATGTGAGAGAGGAGGAAGGGTACAGAGATCGGGACAAACTCACAATGGAAACTCAAGAGGAAGTCATGACCAATATGGAGTCCAATTCCATTAACCACGATGACAACGAAGATCGCGAGTTCGAGTCCTCTCCATTTCGGACGGAGAATGATAAAGAAGATCAGAGTCAACACGATCATGGTCAGATCGTGAAGGGGAAGCGCACCAAGCGCCAGAGGCCTCAATCCCCCATCCCCTTCCACCTGTCGTCCTTGGACTCGTCCCCGGCCACGTCAGCGGCGGAAGAGCTCCCGGCGACGACCGAGGAAGAGAAGGACATGGCGAACTGCCTCATTCTCCTGGCCCGGGGCCGGGCCAGGCCCGAAGCGGCCTCCTCCCGCCGCCCCAGCGTCGAGGTCGGGCTATACGTGTACGAGTGCAAGACGTGCAGCCGTACGTTCCCGTCGTTCCAGGCGCTCGGCGGGCATCGGGCCAGCCACAAGAAACCGAAGTTAGGAGGAGGAGCCACGGCGACGGCCAAGGACGATAAGAAACATCATCATTTCGTGTTGTCCGACGAGGAAGGAGGAGGAGGACAACAACAACAACATCATCAGCAGTTCAAGAGAATCAACAACAACTCCATTCCTTCTCTTTCTCTCCAGTTGGACGGTATCAGATCGAATAAGCTGCACGAGTGCTCGATCTGCGGGGCGGAGTTTATGTCTGGTCAGGCGTTAGGAGGCCACATGCGGCGGCACCGTGGCCCAGTGACAACCCCCGCAGCCACCGCGAATACGGCATTGACGTTGACTCCGATGGCGACCGAAGAGGCTGAAAAAACCCGAGGAGGAGGAGGAGGAGGAGGGTTGACGTTGGATCTCAACCTTCCGGCGGCGGCGGAGGATGAGAGTAGCAATCGAGAATCGGCGTTCGCCTTCGCTTCGAAGCAACAAAAAGAACAATTACTACAACAAGAAAAGCAGCAAAAACAGCCACATCTCGTCTTCTCCACGCCTACTTTGGTGGATTGTCATTACTAATCTCAACATTAAGGCTCTCCTAATTCTTTTTCTTTCATTTTCTTTTCCTTTTTTTTTTCTTCCTTTAATTTCTTTGGTGTTATTGGCCAACTTGCTGATCTTACACGATTTATGATGTTGATGTGAATCCCCATCATTAATTCTTTCCCTGTTTTGATCCTTCTCCAATTATACATATTGATTCTTTGGATTTTCTTTTTCCCCTCCAATTTTGAGACCTACGTAAAGCAATAGAAAGAGATCCTAATGATATGTTTAAAAGTTAATAGTCATTATCTAATCAGACTCATCTAATTTAGATCCAAAAGTTACAATTTTTTTGATAGAATATTGATGGAAGTCTCGTGAATCGATATACTTCCTGGTATAATAACATTTTTATCACTTACACATCAATATTTTCCCAATATACGCTCAACACAAATTACCCATTTATAATTTATTTTGAATTAAATATGCTCCAAAACTTTAATCTAGTTTACTTTCTTCAATTACCCCCCCAAAAAAAAAAAATTCCAATTAACTAGTCCACCACACAAAGCATCAATGGAAAGAGTAAAAGGAATGAAATCTGAAACTGACCCCCTTAATAGTGTACACAGAGAGAACTACAAGTTTCATGAAATGTGCATGATTGGAATCATCGTTTTCTTGTTTGTTTCTAAGTGGGTGTTTGCTTTCTTTCGTTCATCAACGTGAAAACATTACTTTTATTGGAGAGAAAGGGGGTTGAGTGGAAGACCTCTATAGTAATGGTGCTCTCTCTCTCTCTCTCTCTCTCTCTCTCTCTCTCTCTATCTCTCTCTCTCTCTCTCTCTCTCACCTTTTATTATTATTATTATTCATTTGCACTTTTCTCTAAATTTTGCCTTTTTTCTCAAGAAAATTGCTATCTATATTACATGCATAGACTATATAATATATGCAGCTATTTATAGGCATAATGAGTTTGCTATCTTTGGGCTTCCTTATGCTCGGCCTATCCCTTATTTAATCATCCAAACTCGATACACTAAATTTGGTCGGATAGCGATAAGAATAGATCCATAGATCCATATCTTCATATTTACAAAATTCATTCCTAATAAATATATATGCTCACAATGATTATTGGGACCTACTAATATGTATCTGAGAGCTCTGATTTTGAGGCACCAAGCTACACTCTGTAATGATTGTTCGATGAGTGACACATGTCACTTAGAGATCCTGACTGTCTATTCATTTCTCATTATTTGAACAATAGATTGTAAAAATAAGATTCTCAAAATGCTACTTTTAAAAGGTTTTTTCAAAAAAATTAAATGAATAGTCATAATTTCTGAGTGACACATATTACTCATCGAACAGTCATTGTGAAATATAGTTAAACGCTCTAAAGTTGGAGAAATTCTCATCCCTTTTATTCTTATCATGAAGGGGTACATTGGAGACCACTCCTTTTCTCCCACTCCTTCCTAAGCAAATACGACAATGTTCATTAAATGGTTGTATTGTGAAGATCAGAGTACTCTTTAAAAAAATATAGGTAAAAAAAAAAATAATAATGCATAGTAATGAGTAGGAAAAACATATGACGTGAGTCTCACTCCACTTTGGGGCCCTATCTCACTCGTCTGTTTATTTAGTTATTTTTATTTTTTTTGCTGATGGGTTGCAGTTTGTGAAACTTATCTTCCATTAGTGATCTTTCTTTCATCCTTTCCGATGTTTATCAGTCTCTTTCACTACTTCTTTATTTGTTTGAGAACCCAATGTTTATCAGTCTCTTTCAATACTTCTTTATTTGTTTGAGAACCCAATTGGACTGCAAAATACATGACTTGCTAATGTTCATGAATTTGCTGTTTCTGTCTGAGAAAGGAAAGCAAAGAAAGGTAGACACAGGAGAAGAAAAAGATAAGAAAGGGGGAAACTTTCCCCTCTTCTTGTTTTGTAAAGCCAAGTAAAAACACTATTGTGGGTTTTCTCTAATAGATCACTGACCAACTTTATCCCTTCTAAGGGAATAGAGTCTAAAAAGGAAGGGAAAACTTATCTCCTCATTTTTTTTTCACCAGGACAAACTCTCGTAACTCATTTGCTTTGCGAGAATGAAATGCTAACTTCAATAACATTAGCCATAAAATGGCTTGATGGACTTGATCCGAAATGAAATCTATTTTTCGACTCCAAAATGAAATGCGACTTTACTAACCTCATCCGTAAAATGGAATGATGGAATTAAAACAAAATGAGACCTGTTTTTCGATTCATAGCCAAATACGGTAAGGGTCACTCCAATGGAATAAGCTGTTCCATCATAGTACATGCCAACCGCGAGAATTATTTGAAATTGCACCTTTAAGCAAAAGGCTCGCGCAGCCATTATTAGCAGAAAATGTGATCAGAACTACAGTAGAGAACCTAACAACTTCAAGCTCTCTCAAAATACCAGATTTAAGATCCTCATTCTACTACTACTACTACTACTCCCTGGAGAACAGCCTAAAGCGACACAACTCCTCATTTGTTCAATCTGGGAAAAAGAAAAAAGAAAAAGGAAAACAAACAGAAGCTACAACAGAGGCTAAATACACATTAACGTTGGCTAAACATCCGGTGCAGACCTCCTCAAATCCTCATTCTCCTTGCTCAGAAGATTCATTCGGGATTCCAGAACGTTAATCATCGCCTGAGCGCTCATCAATTCGAACTTGAAAGCAGCCTTCTCTGCTGAAATGCTGTGGATTTCGTTTCGCAACTCATGGAATAGCTTGTAGTAGGCAGGAGGTAAAAATGCAGTGAGATTCGCCGTGTGAAATGCAGGTGGGTTCACCAGCTGACTTTCTCTGCGGTCAATGGATTCCAACAGAGGGAATTCCAAAAGCGCAGATGAAAGATTTGTACTAGGAGTTGTCGTCATCATCATAGGGGTTGGGGTTGCTGGTGCGGTGGTCGTTGTAGAAGAGCTACGATCTGGAATTGTCACATTTAATGGGGTAGGCTCCAGGTCAGGATCGGATTCTCGTAATCTCTTTGTGGGGAATAATGGGAGGGGTTCTGGCGCAGCCAAACACAAGGGTGGGCATTCCTCATCTGAGGTCTCCATCTTCACAGACTGCATCAATCAATAAGCAGTAAGAGACAAAGCCAAAAGAAAATAATGAATAGTTATTGAAAATTCATACATTTATCTATCCAGGCTATGCAATTCAGAAAACAGAACTAGTATTATTACAAACTAGCTGGTGAACCTCATCCAATTATGAATGAATCAAACTTCTACTGTTGAGTTCTGTGTTCACTAGACTGTTTGCACAAAGTCTCGTCCATAATGGATGGAGCTTACCATTTAGGGGGATACGAATAGAGATTTTTATCTAATGGTCAGAATCCCTTTCTATAGCACATGTGGGACCTACAAGTGTGTTCACACATGCTTATGTGCTCATAATAACACTTCTCTATATGTTAGGGCCAAGGAGTTTGACTACAGAAACTCTGAAAGCACCAGGAAATCAATGGGATAAAAGCTTTGAAACCACCAAGGAAATAATGAAAGAGTAGGCCACTCAGATGACAGAAATTTGTGTTACACCAGAGTTCAGAATATACCCAAATTAGACTATACTGAATGAAAACAAACAGGATGACCAAATTGATGGGGTTCAAATCAGAGGCCTAAGGAAGATAAGGTACACTCATATAACTCTGCATCTTGAACTGGCTTGCGGTATTTGACACTGATATTTTTCATAATTGATTGTTTTACAATCTAGGCGGATATTGAATAGAGGAATTGAACAAACAGTAGAACATAAAATGTACCAAAGAAGCTAAAAATGATGAAACACAGCCAAACATCCTTGCATCATATTATTTCAATTCCAAATGCAACGGGAGTTCACTAAACTTATCAATCACTGTAGTTCTGTTAGACAAAAAATGCTAGCATTATATAGATTGACATTCCATAAAAAATAATGCTTCCTCATAAAAAAGGGTTAAAGCCCATATACAATGAGGGTGGGCGAGAGGATCGTTTCTTCTGCTTTTTTGTAAATAGGAAAATTCCAAGTTTCAAACCTGCAGTGCTTTATAAATCGCTTCAGCACAAAGTAAGAGACAGTTTCCACCACATAAATGGTTGGGAGTTTGTGGTGGCCATAGAGGAGCAACTTAGCTGGTTGTGCCATGGTTCACCATCCAAGCTAATGCAAAGTAAAAGTAGCATAAGTGACTCTCATTGACTTGGTTCCTTAAAATAAACCTTCTCTACATTAGTTGTAGGCAGGCAAATAAAAATGATAACCATCATAGGCTGTGGCCAGCTCGAGAATCTTAAAGTTCAATCCAACACCAAAGCAAGCAAAAAATGCCATGCAAAGCTAATGAGTTTATTCTTACAAAAAAAAAAAACTTTTGAAAAAAGATCTTCAATAAATTGTGCTTTCCTTTTGATCTATACACCTCAATAAATAAGTCGGGATGAATACAATTAAGCACGATCTGTTGGAACACCAAATGTTTTAAAAAACCAATGTTGTTCTCAAAAGAATCATGTTTGTATCAGCAGCAGCCTTGCCACAAAAATAGCCAAGCTATCAAATAAATAAGACATAGCATCTGAGGTTTAGTTATTGCTTTAAATATTTGGGTCAATTGCAAGCATATAACTAGGCAATATGAAATTAACCAAATGTAATTGCATAATTCAGCTTCCATTTATAAACTTCAATTAAGTACCAGGTAATGCACACACCTGCTCATGGTCAACACCTTCAACACAATTATCATCACCAACTACTTCATCCCCAGGCTCTTCTCCAGGAACCAAGACTGATGCATCATTATCCCATTCCTCTTCAATAAACGGAGCATATCGATCTCCATTGGGTGGTCCTAAACCACTCTTTTGGAAAACTCTACACAGAACGAACAAATCCTTCGCACCCAAAGCATGGAGAAAACACAAACCATTTCTATGAGATTCAGAACCCAAAAAAAAAAACAATAAACCTTTTGGAGATAAAACAGGGCGTACTTTCCCATACAGCAAAACAGGGTTTCCAAAACAGCAAACAGTTAATAACTCAAACTAAATTATTTGAGCAATTTCCCTCTCAGTTTCTGCTTATGCTACATTTTCAACAACTCAGACAAGGCATGCATACATTACCAGCAAAAGCAATAAGCATATGCATTTGGGCATCCTAACGAAAATGAATAGCAATGCAATATTGGATGCATCTATTGGGTGGTTGGTTACCATCTCAAAACGTGATGGAAAACAATTCTACAAAGTTGTGATTTCAGCCCAAGAAATTTCTCATTCCCAAATGTGGGACTGCTGCAACCTAAATTATAACAAGTTGAATTTTATCAAAAGATGGAATAGAGCAAATAAAATTTGATGGACAACGAGTGATAGATAGAGAATTTGATCATCGTTACACCTTTGGAATGCCAGTTTTCTCAGATGCATCATCTGCAAGCCTGTATTCATGCATTACCCAATTTGTCCGTTCACCACCAGGAGCTCGTCCATTGTGGAACACCAGGGTCTTCTTCATTCCAACAATTTGGGAATTATGACGGACCACTCTGTCCTTCCCTGTAGTCTTCCAGTAGCCTTTGTTGGTGGCCCGGTTCATCCTCACACCATTGCCATATTTCTTGTCTAGCGCACTAAAGAAGTACCACTCTAGGTCCCTAGTCTTCAACCTCGACTTATCTGAACAAGATAAAGTCAATCAAAATCACAACCCCGCGTTCTTACACAAACCCGAGCACATACAAATCTTAATATGACAAAAGAGAAAAACATCCCGACAATCTAACATCAAGTACACCAACCCTTTTTATCCATTTATTTGGTTAACCTTCACGAGTCACAGACAGAACCGAATCTCCGAATTAAAAATGTCAAATTTCTACGTCAACTTTCTGAACTTTATTCAGAGACAAAGTCAAGCTTCCAAATCTTTCAGGGCTAAAACAGGCTGTCAGCAAATATAAAGCTCTAAAATAGCTCTAAAACATCTGAAGAAGCAAATTCGGGGGTAGTTCTTTTGATTCCCGTTCAACTAATAAACAATCTATAAAATATATATATATATTTTGTAAAGCAAATGATATGCATCTTGGAATCGCAAAAATCGCATTAAGGAACAAATCAAAACAAGCCCTGCCCAAAAATTTAAAAAGAAAAAAAAAAACCAAACTGATAGCGAAAGAGAGAGAGAGAGGGAGACCTGGGAGGTCCCATGGTTCGAGCTTGTAGATATCCGTCTCCGAAATTGCATCGAACCGGAAGGACTTCCCGGTGACCTTCCTCCTCAGATAGTACCACACCAGCTCCTCGTCCGTCGGGTGGAACCTGAACCCCGGAGCCAGTGCCGTCGGCTGCTGCGCCGACGGTGATGAGATCATCGACGGCGACGGAGGCGAATCACGGCCCATGGATGGGAAGAAGATCTCGGCGGCGATTAGGGTTTCGGAAGCCGCAGCGCATGTCCCGATGCAGCAGATAGAGAGAGGGAGAGGAAGAGGAGCGTTAGCCGTTCATTCTTCAAAAGAGAAAAAAAATCTGCAGCCAATCTCTCTCTCTCTCTCTTCTCTGTCTCCGTGCCTTTGCTTGCACGAAAGTTAAAACGTAGGCAGCATTTTTGGCTTGATGTGCAAGAAACCGCCCTTTGGGCTGCTTATTACTATTATTATTATTATTATTATTATATTTTATGCTTATCCAATTGAAGGAGGAAAAAGTTGCACCCTCCCTCTTTTTGGTCCACTCTCCCCTCCTTACATCATTACTTAGTGCCTTGTTTTTATGACACCAAATTAATCTTTATCTCTAAATGTCCGGTCAAACTATTTTCATGATTCGGTAAAATTTAATTTTATATTTATCATTAACGGGGTCTTCAGAATATTTGTTTCTTCCCATAGATAATCATTATCTATACACGAAAATATTTTAATTACTTATTTAATTTATACGCTTATTATATTTTTAAATTATATTATTTTAATAAGTTTTATTTCGAATGAGCATAAAATTTGAATATATTTTTTGCCTTAAATATAAAAAATATCAATTAATTTAGGGACAAACAAATAAGATTTTCATGGTTTTCGTAATAATATTGGACTCTTCATTTTCAAAGACGTGACAATCTTGAGATGTGACGCGCACTAACAGTAACACTCGAATAGGAAATGGAAGAGAATAAACAATAGAAAACGTTACATTTTTATTCTTTAGTTTATTTTATAATAATAACGGTGGCGATGCCTAAGAAAATGGAAATGATGAATCAAAATGAAAACTTACGAGTTTTAATTTAATTGATTTTAATTTTTTTGCTGGATTAATTTAGTCCATTTTCTATTA
The DNA here is from genome assembly GCA_034195605.1 of Santalum album. Classification (NCBI taxonomy): domain Eukaryota; kingdom Viridiplantae; phylum Streptophyta; class Magnoliopsida; order Santalales; family Santalaceae; genus Santalum; species Santalum album. The sequence goes on along the minus strand of CM067266.1, from coordinate 16,719,461 downwards.
ATAATGGATGCATCTTGCAATAATAGGTACTAATGGTATGTATAAACGCAAAAGTAGCTTATAAATTAAGATCATACATAATAAGCACATTGATTGTTTTTAAATAATTATGCACATTCCGGTAAGTATTAATTTAGTTGAAAGTGACCTACCTTCTTATTATGAAAATAATTATTAATAAAATTGAAATAAAAATTTACATTAGACTCTAATGTCAATCAGTTAAGAGGAATAAAGAACAAATATATTAATGAATTCACATTTATATTGAAAGAATTTCATTTAAAATTTCTTATATAGGGATTCAGAAAAATGCGTGACAATTATTTAAAAGTACATTATATGCAATAGGACTTCCTATATGGTGAAAAAGGATTCCGTGGTCCTAGGATAACAGGTCCTTGTTTTTTCAACGAAGAACCAAACTAATATGTTGCACATTAAATTTGTAAAAATTGTTTTTGTATTTCGCCTTACCAAGATTACTTTACAACAACAATAAATAGGGCAATAAGGCAAATGCATATGACTTGAAAAGTAAAAACATTTAATAGTGATAAGGAGTCAAGGGTGAAATTGAGTTTAAATGTCGACCTTTTTTGGGACCTTCGATTTTTTTCCCTACAAATGTCTTTGAAATATAATAATTTAAACCTGTCATTACATCATTTCACTTTAAGGTTTGGTTCGTAGAATCTACATAAAATACACTCGAAATTATCACATTCAAGCATTTTGTACAGTTATAAATGTAACACTACTAAACTATCGCATTCCATTCAAGGGTTGAAAAGTGAGATTTTTAGTAAGCTAGAATGTGCGCACAAAATAGAAAAACCCAAACTACTATTTTAAATGAGTTGATCGGTAAAAAATTTAATTTAATTTCATATCTAGTATTAATGGAAATTTTATCATGATGGTGTAAATTCATTGGATCTAATTGTTTATTTGAAATATAATAATTTTATAATCTAAATTTAACTAAGTATATAAAACATAAGAATGACACATTTCAGACATCATATTCTCCAATAACACATCTTAGAAAATATAATGCTAAGCAAAAGTGTGAAATTTCACAAATCGTAAATTTCACTAATATTTGACGCTCTAATTTAGTTATTGGATAAATTTAAGTCTTTGGACTTACCTCATAAAAATGACAAAATAGAAAAAGAAAAAAAAAAGCCAAACTGGGAATGCTAATAAATGCATTGATTAAATGAAATAAATGGGCAAAAAGGGGAGTAAGTACATAAAAAGTATTAATATAAAAATAAAAACTTAAATTAGATTTGACATTTCCCGTGACGTCGGCTTATTACAGTGAACCCAAGGGAAATTACAATAGCATCCAGTAACAGGTTTGACTCATTAAGGCCATTTTAATTATACATTTACTTACAATAATGTTTAAAACATGAGTTTTAAACGACCAATAAACATCAACTAAGATGATAATGAGTTAGAAAATATTAATTAGTCGAGTATTTTCATCGAGAATAAAAAAAAAAATTACAAAGTTAGAACCCTAATATAAAAAAGAAAAAAAAATTATAAACTTATGAATTATTTTTAACTAGAATTAAAAATAAAAAACTGAATTATAACAATTATAGAAATATAATCGTCGTGGATGATTTGAACCCTTTGATATTTTACTAGAATACCGTTTGGAGAACATATGAAAGAAAATTAAAGAGGATATCCTAATCAACAACGGTGCAAAAAGGAGAAGAGGATATCCTATTCGTCATATCAAATCAAATCGGCCATTCGCGGCACTTCCTTCTCGAACCTTCTCTTCCGATCAAAGGGAAAAAAGAAAGAAGAAAAATGAAAAAGAGAAAAGCTCTATGTTTCAGAAAAAAAGAAAAAAAGGAAACAACCTCTGACGTCCCCGAACAATGGTACGATGATTTCTCCGCCCAGGTCATCCATGGCCGATTCGAAAACCTAACCCTAGCTAGCTCCATTACAAGCTCAAACACCTGCTCTCTCTCTCTCTCTCTCTCTCTAAGATGTCTCTCTCTCTCTAGTCCCTTCCTCCTCTCAGAGATCGCGCGAACTACAGACCGGACGAAGAACCCTAATCCCTGAACCTTCCGATCACTCCATGGGATCTTCGACCTTACTCTTCCCTGGTTTCCGATTTCACCCTACCGATGAAGAACTCGTCATTTACTATCTCAAGCGCAAAGTCTCCGGCAAGCCTTTCCGCTTCGATGCCATCTCCGATGTTGACGTCTACAAGTCCGAACCCTGGGACCTCCCTGGTCTCTCTCGAGATTGATCTTGCTTTTTTTGTTTTTACTCGCTTTTTATGAAGGCTAAGTTATATCTGCAGCAAGAAAAACCCTAATTTGTTGTTGCTTTTCGCATTTTAGACAAGTCGAGACTGAAAAGCAGGGATCTTGAATGGTACTTTTTCAGTGCGCTGGACAGGAAGTATGGGAATGGGTGGAGGACCAATCGCGCTACGGAAAAAGGGTACTGGAAGACCACTGGCAAGGACCGCCCCGTCCACCATGGTTCCTCTACCGTCGGAATGAAGAAAACCCTAGTTTATCACTTGGGGCGTCCCCCTCGCGGTGAGCGCACCAACTGGGTCATGCATGAGTACAAGCTTGTCGATGAGATGCCGGAGAAATCTGGATCGTCCCAGGTGAAAATCTTCTTTAAAGATGCACTTCTGAATCACACACATTGGCATTGAGATAACCCACATTTGGGATTTAGAGAGAACTCTTCAGGCGTCGTTTCTAATTGTGTATAGTGGCATCCAGAATGACATAGATTTGTTAAATGATTTTAAATGGTGCCATTTTGGGATGCCACTGTACTCTACGTGATTAGGGACTATGGCATTACATAAAGTGCAAGCCCTTGATATTTCTGTTGTTAGATGTAGTTTTTAGCTTCTTCTTTGGTTGGCGAGTAGGCTTTGTGCTGCTTAAATTACAATACACGTGCTTGATGTGTGTCTTTGCATTTAAGGCTTGCATGTATGTTTGTTGTTTCCTGAGATGGTTGTATCCTTTGGGAAGGTCGCTTTTGTTCTGTGTAGAATATTTCAAAAGAGCGGCACAGGGCCAAAGAATGGGGAGGAGTATGGTGCTCCATTTGTGGAGGAAGAGGTGGGATAGTGATGATGAGGTGTCTTGGTTCCCAGGTGGAGCAGTTGTGGGTGGACTGGCACCTTCTGATGATGTATTTGTAGAAGGGAATGACCTTAACCAGGTTTACACTCTAACCTGTTATATCATGTCTCTAATCTATATCTACCATCTTATTGTTCACTTCTATCGAGAAAAATAATCTCTAGAATCGTTTCTTGCATATCCGATTGGAACATTGGGTGACGTGAACAAAATAGAAAAAGGACCAAAGATTTTGAAGTAACTTAAAAGAAACTACAGCAGTTGTAGAAATTGACATAGTTTTGTATTAATTATTAATTTCTTTGCTGTTTCTCTAGTAAAATTAAGAAGAGTTGAATCTTTTTACAGGACTTAGGCATGGGCGATCTACCTGGAAGTGCTCCTCTGCAGCTGAATGTCTCTTCCAGTGAAAGAAGTAACAATGTTGAGGATTTGAGGGATACGCTCCAAAATAATGGAAACCCCTTGATGGGGGCAGGTGGGAATTATTTGGGGTCAGAGCTGCCCAATGGCCAGAATTCATATGATTTACCTGCACAGGCTGATAATTATAATGCTTTCACTGTCCGAGGTGAATATTTTATGGAACAAACTGATCGTGTGAATCCTCAGGATGTGAATTACTTATTAGATGAACCATACTTGGATGCTACTGACAATCTGGCAGAAATTGATGCAAGTTCACACAATAATGAATACTTCCCTGGACAAAGGAACAATGTGAATCTTGTTGATGCTACTTACTTATGTAAGGAACCATATGTGGATGCTACTGGTAATCTGCAATTTGATGATGGCTTGTTTCTCGAAACAAATGACCTTTCAAACCCTGTTGAAGCCGATAGTTCAGGGATTGCTTTACTGGAAGAATACCTGGCACATGTTGATGCAGTGGATAACAGCCTAAATTTTGCAGCTCTGGATTCTTCTATGATGGGGATTGAAAACCCAATCACCGACCACGTGTCCTTGAACGAGGAGGTAGTATTGCAGCTTCAAATATCCCTCCCCCCCTCCCTCTATCTTAACCAAAGTTCACCATGTTGCACCTATTGGCCATCAAGTTGATTCCTTTTTTTTTTTTTTTTCCTTTGCAGCTCATGAGTGTACAAAGGGAGGAAGGGTCTGTGGGAAGCCACAAGCTACTTACAGTGCAAAATAATGATGGTGCATCCACCTCAAAGCAAAAACAAGAAGCTGAGGGATTAAACTCAGGCAAGCACTGAACTTGATCAAGATGAAGAATAAAGCATTTGAAAACTATATGGTTGCATTTTAATAGTGGGAGTGGAATGATGTGGGAATAGGAATGGAATGGTCATTCCCTTGTACCAAAAAATTCCAACGTGACATCCCTTTCCTGCCCCATTCTCATTCCCTTTCCAGTGTGCTTTATTGAGCGTCAATAGCTTCCCTGAGCATCCGTTTGAATTTAGTTGTTTGATTGCTTGATAACATAAAGGACTTGTTGAGGATTCCCTTGCAATTGCCATTCCCTCATATGGTGAAGTGTCCATTCCATTCTGTGTCCATTCCTTTCTCATTCCATTTCAATTCCTACCATCCAAATGCAATGAAAAGGGTAATGTAAGGCCATTCCTTTGAAAAGGCCATTCCCCCATATGAGAGTGACCATTCCATTCAAGTTCCTTTCTCATTCCCTTCGAGTTCCTTTCTCATTTTATTTTCATTCCCATTCTCACCATTCATACACAACCTGAGCTTCATATGCCATGAGATACAAATCAAAAGGGTCTAAAATCATAGCGTTTACTTTGTCATTTTCTGTGCAGATTCTAAGCATCCGTTCATTGGGCATGCAAGCTGCATGTTGGGCAGCATGCCTGCTCCTCCTGCATTTGCCTCAGAGCTCCCCTCAGAAGATATAATTCTCCGTCTTAAAGCTGCAGCATTTTCCTCCATTTCAGGCTGATGTTACTGCTGGGATGATCCGAGTTCCAGACACGTCTGTAAATAGCTTTAGGATGAATTGGTTATTTGATAAGAAGGGGAGCCTCAGTTTCATTCTCTCCTCTATCCTTCCACAACTTGATTCGAGCCTGTTCAGTGTTGAACCTGTTTCAAGCCTTTGTTCCGCAAAGATGGTGTCAGTAATGCCATTGGCCATGCTCTACACTATTTTCTTTTTGGCTTTTCTGCTGTCTGTTTGCTACAGAGTTGGTACCTGTATCTGTGCAAGGTGATTCTCATTGGCAGGAGAGTTTGGTTCCTATCGATTTGGTAAAACTAAATTATTCAGCTTTGATCGGGTGGATGCTTATTTATCACTAAAAAGCCGGAGTTGAGTCTTGGCTTCCCAATACTGAATGGCTTCATTCAAGATTTGCGGCTCTATAGGTATATGATTTCCCTTTATTAGTAGTGAAATTTAATATTTTGTTTCTGCATGTAGACACGTATACCAAATTTGGAATTTTTTGCGATGAAAAGGGCGGATGTGTAAAAGTTATATATTTATATGTTTCAAGTGCTAGTCTCGTGATGCATTTGCGAAGCTTGGTCAGAAAATTGCTTATTCTCCTATCAGAATATTGCTACTTCGTATAAATTATAATATTCATTATGTCATTAAGTTAATTTGTAATTTCAAAGTGAATGAGACAATTTCTGCTGGAGTTGCCCATCAATTACTTTTTACCGTTCGGTACAACACCTAGAAAATTGTGATGAGTGTATTTACTTTTGAAAAATTTTACTTGTACATCAATCACATATCCTTAGCATCAAAATGTTGACATCATATAATTTAAGTGATCAATTTTTTTTAAATCTTTTGATAAATTAACAATAAGGAATCACTTAAAATTCACTACCAACATTATCAGATTCATGACATCATCATTTTCATTATATTCATTGAAGGGTGCGTGCGTGAAATATATGCTAGTAATAACTAAAATAAAACGACGATACAAAAGTACCTGAGATTAAAATGTCGGTAACTTTAGCATCACATGTCGGTAAGAGAAGGTAAACATTAAAAAAAACAACCAGCCCTGTGGGACCCTAAGCAACAGTTTCACGGGCACAAATAGATAAAAATATAAAAATAAGACCCTTCGGCTTGTTCACTTTCACATCATAAAGTTCTCTAATCAAAAATAGAATCTGCTCCCTTCTGAGAATTAAAATCACAAACGTAAAAACATGTTCTTGTTTCCATTACTCGAGCTTACGGAAGAGATCTCGCTTACCTGGAGACAGCTACACCCAATGCTTCCGTGCGCTGGCCTATCGGATTATAACATTTTGCTGACTTTCATGGGTTGCGTTGACCGCCATATATCCACTGCAAAACTCCACCGGAACTCTCCCTGTGGAGGTTGGCAAGCCCCTCATTCTGTTCCAACTCAGATATCTGGCTCCGGAGTGTTTGTACCTCATTCTCTATGGACGGCAATGTTCCCAGCATTTTCTGCAGCTCTGCGATTTGCGCCTGGATTCCATCATGATCAAATATATTAGCTGCTTCACACAAAAAACCCAGTTGTCAAAATTGAACGGTCCACAATTCGTGTTCATACCATTGATAAAAATCACTATGGAAACGGTTCGAATCAGTATGTGAACTGAACCGATGTTATTGAGAATCACATAATTCACTTGAAATGCCGCCTCACATCTCTAACTTCCCTACCCAACCGAACCACAGGGGGTTGCATCCCAAATGTTTTACGAGTGGGGCCCACCGGTGTGATTCAATGGTGTAGAGAGTTGTATAATGTGAAGCAGTGGATCTAAGTAGCACAAGGACAAAGATAGAGTAAAACTTGAAGATTACTATGGACCTTTAGCAGTATTAGGTTTAGAATTTCATTTTAGCCATCTATGAAAAAAGCCAAAAGGTAAAAAAGTAATAAATTAATAAAATTAATAAACGTGATGAATGAAGAATAGGGAAACCTCCAGTTTAGAACATCGGGATCTCTCTGCTGCCAGTTGACCTTGGACTGAATGTTGTTCCTGAAAGAAAGGATCAAAATGATGAAAACTATTTATATATAAAGACAATTAATTTAGAAGTAATCAATAATAACTGCACACCTTGGACAAATCAGCATACGTGCTGTTAATTTCATCAATATTTCCTTGGAGCATGGAATTTTCTGCTCTGACTCCAGAAAGTGCTGATACCAGCTCCTTGTTTTTTTCTCTGATTGAACTGATTTCAGCAGTTAAGTCCTTTTGGGAACCATTGCCTTGGATTCCCCCAGAGTTTGTATTCTCGGCTGATGTGAAATCCGACTTCTCAGGTTTGGCTACTGCATAAGCAGCAGTAACAGAAGCTGCCGCTGCAGCTGCTGCGGGAGATTGAAAGATCCTAGGTGGTGATGAATCCCTCAAATTGGGTCTCATTACAAATAGCTAGAATTGAAGGACATGAACAGAAATTATAGGAGATAAACTAAATAAAACGAGCATCAAAAAGAACAATAAATATTTGAGTAGCATATTCTCTGCTGGGGGTAAAATCGAAGCCACAACTACACAATGTAACTTTTTTGTCAGAGAAGTGGATATTCTCTAAATGTCGAGATCCAGTGCATCTCTCACCCATACATACTACCATCAAAAATTAAAACACGAGATCAAGCTTTGCTGCAGTAGTTGTACTCTTGGAAGGTTAATATTTAGCATCAGCTCCACCTAGGTAAGGTATAATAGGAATACAAAAAACTCTCCAAAGACTAGCATTCTTACTACCTAACATTGAAAAAAATAAAAAACAAAAAAACAAATTCAAAGTAGTTCGCATTGGAAGAAAACAGCTTAAATTTTCTCTTTTGCTAAGCCTTTGAAAGAAAATACTTTCAATTTACAATTTATAAAGCTTGAACCCATGAAAGCTACTGTCAAGTGAAAAGGCCATGAAAATTAGATAAATTATTCAAAATCTACCAAAACAATTAAAAGATTACATGCCGATTCAGGTTCACCTTTTCAACCAAAAAATAGTAATTACAAAACAAATGGAATGAATACCTCATTACTATATCTCCCATTGTACCCACCAAAGGCAACCAAATGCTTCTGCCCGTTTATGGATACCGAGCAAACGCTAAGGCCCTGCATCCAAATATATGTTTATTAGAGGCATCCATATTTCACACACATCCATATTGACGTCTGTCTATCACGTAGCTGCAAATTAGAAAAATCAGAAACAGGATTTAATAAAAAGAATGCTATAAACAACATCAGAGTGCAAGCCGTAAAATGGTTCTCCATGGTCAAAATTGTTAGAGCTTGAATATGGCATTGAAGGCAACCAGGTGAATAGGCCGCAGCAAAACAAGAAATACTGATGCCATGGCCAATGAAGCAATAGGAACAGGAAACACATATAATCAATTCATCATACAGTCAATAACTCTTTATCTGTAAGAGGTTCCTAAACAAATTGAAGGAAATCAGAAAGAAAAGATCATTGAGCTCCCATAATATTAATTTGGGGCCATATTGGTTCAGGGATGCCCACAGTTTCTCTTTTTTCTTTTCTTTTTTCACAAGGAAAAAATGGGTAAGAGAGGCCTAGAGAGGCTGACCCATTGTGCTGACAAAAGGTCCTCATTAATGGTACATCACAGGCAGTCAAGCGTTCTCCTAAGCCATTTAAGCCATGGCCTCAAACCATACCCACTGAGAGCCCAGTGATATAAAGGTCAATGCCTAAAATCAAGGGTCAAAAGCAAATCCAACCATGCGACTGCCCTTTGGAATAAAATTCTTGACCTCCCATGTTCCGACCTCCAGTTAAAAGCTGTTAAAGCACAAAACTATTTCCAGATGCTAGTTGCATATATAAATATGGGTAAAGGGAGTATACTTTCACTGCCTTAAACTACAATATTTTAGATCATTAAGTCATTTTAACCAATCTAATGGATGAAAAGAACGAAAAATAATATATAGTTAGATAACATAAAACGAGTTAATCAACAGTTGAAAATCAAGTCAGCTTTTAAATCATATGCTATTTTGATTTTCTAGTATTAAAATGCGGTTCTCGTATTGGCAAATCTAATTGAAATTGACCATCCCTGTTCTTTATTCATGTTCTTACATTCTTAAATGTTGGATATTGTTTTGGTTTTTTTTTTCCCTTTTTCCTTTTTCATAAATACACCATAGTTTTAGGTAGCGATAGCACCTAAGTTAGCTGCTGTCAATAGCATATTCCTTTTCTGCCATATATATATATATATAAGCTCATGCATGTATTCATACACAAGTTCTTAATCTGAAACATTCAATAATTTTTTTTCATGTTTAATAAGTATACAAGATAAAAAAAAGAACATAAATACGAAAAAAGAAACACTCTAAAGCAAGGCACAAGATAATGACCTCACTTGCTAGCGGATCCCGTTCCTTCACACTTGTCAAAACTGAGCAGACAAGCTTCGACATGTGTAATAAAAGAGTTTCTGGGGTACCTGTAAACAAGTACTTGTATTATTTCCATATAAATTAACAAAGTAGATGAAAATACAAGCCAATACAACAAATTACAACAGAGTTACTTCACAATTGTCATCATACCAGTTTTATTATCTCCACCGCCAACAATATACCAATTATCTTCTATGGGGATGCCAGCATGACCTGCCCTTGGAGTGATTAAATCACCCTGAATTTGTGGTTGAGACCATTCCATCTGCAGTGTATAGCCATGTCATCAATTAATATGGTTGGAGAGAAAAGGGAAGATAGTTACAAAGATATAACTTGCTACAATAAATCATAGCATAGAAAATAATATGATTTTTTTATTTCTCATCAAACTGACGCTTGAAAGAAAATTTGTCTACAAAGTTCTGTTCCAATGATGGTTTAATGAATGATGTATCGCAATTTTCTTTCTGATCTAGCCAGGTGGAAAACAACATAATTGGCACCCTTAATCATATTGAAAGGCTGCAGAAGAAAGGTTACAAACCCAATCTTTTCCACACCTGTCTTCCGAATACTACTTGAAAAAGTACTTACCGCAGTTACCCCAAAGGAAATGAAACTAGGATTTACAAAGATTTGAAAGGTTAATAGTAAGCTTGCATATTACATAAACTGAAGAATTACAACAACAAAAAAATAAGCATCCTAACATTGCCTCTAATCACACTACGCACTGTCATAGTAACATATTACTCAATAGTAATACAACGATGAATCAAGATTATAGATTTGCAAAACAGATGATAGACAACAATATTGATGATGATTGAGTCGAGCCTACGAAAAGAAAAATAAATGAACAAATTGACAGCCAATGAGAAGTCAGGAGCTTCAAAGGAAAAGTTGCTCTTTGGCAAAAATATTGCCAGTACCAACATCATCATCTCATTATTATTTTTTTTGTTTAATTGATAGGCAAAACTGCTAGAACTAATTGAAACCATTCAGCTTATGAAGTTAATCGACAGTCCCCGTGAAATAGGAGCATGCAGATCCTATGCAGAGACAATGATCACCAAGTTCAGCAGCATGCATATACTATGCAGGGACACTCTGAATATTGAAGAATGACATCACCACCCAAACTAGTCATCTGATTTGCATCATGAAGACCATTATCTAATCTTGGAAAAAATTTTGAGCTGATGTATCCTAACATAGGCACCCATGAGGATAAACAATTCAGTGGGAATTAGATCGTTCCTACCTATTCTATTGGAATCCTGTGTGCTATTAATCTATACAAATATCCAGCTAAGAGAAACCTAGTTGTAATGGCAGGCTCGCAACCATGTGAATCATAGGTGAATTCCCTCGGAATAATACCAGATTTAAGTGGGCGTGTGGCAGAGTATGGCACTCTAGCCACCTGGATTGATATGAGCATACCAAATAGTATTTACATGCAGATAATAATATTATTTATATGCATCTATTTCTTTACACTTTCCCTATTTCTCTTACATTCCATGAGCTCACTGTTAAGCTCAAATATAAATATATCTGCTCCCGTTTCACAACTTCTCCTATCAATATAAATCTTAACATGTAAGTGCATAGAACAAATATTTTTAGGCATCACGTGAAAATGATCTTCCTTTTCCTTGGCACACCACACACTGACAAACAGGCTAATCTTAATTCCTAAAGATCTCTTTTCTCCGTATCATGGCATACCAAATATATTTATTTTGGATCACTGAGATTCACATCCCTGGGGTAGTTGTTCAAATAACAGTGGAGGTTCTATTTGAGCAAACACACAACTGAAAAAAAATTGAGAAGTAACTTTCATCGGGAATCACTGTTTAAACCCTTTTCATTCAGCACAAAGCAACATGCTCCTTATCATAATAATTGAAATGCTTAAACATTCAGCTGATTTTCCAATTTCACAAAATGATGCAACTTACAGTCTGAAGATCAAGCACATGAAGATCATTGAAAAAGATTGCATGAGAACAACCGCAAAAAATTAGAAAATATCGCCCCGCATGCACTGCAGCAGTATGATCAAATCTTGGAGCAGGAGGTGTCTGCCTATTAAAACACAACAAGAAAAATGATGATTTTGAATTGATTTTTGAACACGTTGCTGGCTCACTAGAATAACAAGTTAGATACTAACATTGTCTCCAGCACCTCCCAAACCTTTGTCTCCAAATCAAGAGCATGGACATCATTCAACAGTCGTCTACTCCTATCTTCTCCACCAAAGATGATCAGTCTAGAGCCAACTAATGTTACTGAGTGGCCACCACGAGCTATCTGTAAAGCACACCATTAAAATGGCAACCAACATTTTCATCAAAGAACATAATAAACCCTTTACACATTAAAGTTTAGAAAAAAGGTCTGAGGAATTTTAAACTGGCTACCATGTTGCAAAGCAATAAAAAATTTAGAGGAAATCATAGGAAACTGAATAATAGATTGTGCAAGTGCCAGGCTGGAAAGACTACAGGAAAAGAGTTTAGAGATCAATAAATATACCGGAATACTTCCTGTGGTCTCTATAACACCGCAGTTGAGCGTCTCTAGGTCAATGAAGAGCACTACAAAAAGTACATTGACATGACATAAGCTCAGAGAGGTTAGACAACTTCTCATCCGGCACTATGTTTCTCAAAGAAACAAACCTGTTATATTATTAGAAGAATCTTTTGTATGGCCACCCAAAAGGAGGAGTTTGTTTCCCCACTTAATCTGCCAGCATAACAAAAAAATTATTAGGCTTCCAATAGAAACACAAAAATTCAATTTACGAACAGAAAGAAATCGTGATAAATGGAAGATGGAGGAACACGAAATTTGCACATCAATATTTTTACCATATGGTGACCTGAGATAGCTGGAAGACCTTCCTGTACGCTACCGTCTTCCGTTGTCTCATTTAGTTTTCTCTTCAGTTTTAGAGTAGACCATTCCATATTTCTAAAATCAAAGACCTACAAAAATATCACAATATTAAAGGACTGAAAGCCATGGCCTTCAATAAGTTAAAATGATTGGGCTTGTCTGAACCTGAACGTCAGACAGGTATCGACCATTACGGCTCCCCCCAGCAATGTAAAATTTTTCATCAGCAACTGCTGCAGCGTGCTAGAGTATAAGAGTGAAAGATCAATCAAATGGCAACTATTATGTAAATAATAATATAAGGAAAAAAAACAAAACAGGAAAATTGGAAACAAAGCTAGTGAAGAAACACTAAGAAGCCATTCCTAGTTCATATACTAGTTTTCCAAAAGAAGACAACCTTGTATCGAGCTAATGGCCGCGGACCGGAGACAGGGAGTACAACCCACTGGTCATAGGCTAACTCTGAGTACCAGTTGCCAGTATCCAATTCTTTCTTAATTTCTTCTGTTCCCATAAAGGCCTTGCGGGTCACTGAATTCGATCAATTTTATAAGTTCACAATTGTCTACAATTAGAATGTAAAAGAACGCAAGATAACCATATATGAGTCTGATAGAAAGATAAAACTTTCTCAGATGAAATCATGAGGCTGGAAATTTCTCATACTTTCAGTTACCCCAAATCACAGATGTTCATTGCTAGTAATTTTATAAAGGAGATAGGCAATAGAATGGGCCCTTTCCATGGGACCAACTCACAGTTTTTAGCATGACAAAGCAGCATTTGTCATCCAGGAGTAGAAAATTTTAGGACGCATTAGTAGCAAAACAAGATTTTCAACATCCTCAACTTGGCGTAAATATCAAGGAAACAAAACCGAATCAAAAATTACTTTCCAACCTCTTCCTTTCTTACACCAAATCTCCTGCATTGGGTTATTTAACAATACCATGTATCAAGAACACACGACAGCACTATCATTATCAAACCCAACCAATGCTGCGATCAAGAAAACAATGAAATCAAAGACACTACATATAGACATAAACGAGTACAGTTTTTTAATCAAGAAATCCAAGAATCGATCATTCCACTCCAATAAATGAGTTTGAGTTCTACTAGCCAAATTCCAATACCGCCCGAAAGATTTCAGAACCAGAAACAGCAAGATGAAACATCGATGAAACGGAATCCCCATACCTAAATTGTTGCGAGTTTGGCCGAAATCAGTATCGCAAGAAAACGATTCAGCTCCGTGCGGTTGGCCGCCGAGATTCAAGTCAGAAGCAACAAGTGCGGTGAGATCGGGGGTGTTTGATTCTCCGATCCACGAAGAATCGAACACCGGTGAAGATCTCTCTCTCTCTCTCTCTCTCTCTCGCACTCTCCCTGCGGTGATGTGCGCGTGTTTCCGTACGGATAATCACCGGCAGTTAACGGCAGTCTCCGTCAGTTCCAACTTTGAAGGGTCCGACTAACGAGCGTCAACCGGTGGCCCGTTACGGTGCATATCGGGCCGGACCTTAGATTTTCAATTTACGGGCCCGAAGTGGCCCTAAAAAATGTTTTAACAATTATAAGCTCCTCCACCAAAACTATTTCATAAAATAAAGCGATAATATATATTATTATATTACTATCATTTTAATATATTTTCAAAATAGTGAATATAGTTAAATTAAATACATTGCAAGTATTGTAAAATCAATTTGATGCAATTAAATTTGAAAATAAATTTACCAAAATTTAATGTAGGATAAGAGACATTATCACATATTACGGGATATTACTATCTCCATTATTATTTTGTTAGTGAATACCCCTAAGAGACGAGTACACGAATTTTAAATGTGACAAGATATCATTTTTTCCCAATCTTAAATATGTGATATGACTTTTTTATTTTTTTTGCCATAAATCTATTTATTTATTATTTTGCCACATAAGCATGACATGTTGGGAAGGAAATGGCGGCGATAGTGCTGATGTGAGTAATCCATTAAAAAAGGAAATAATTGGATGCAATCCTATTATTTCAAAGCATAATTGAATAAATTAATAGATTAGGGGCTGAATTATACATTAACATATAAATTGAGGGTCAAAAGTAACCTTTTACTGATAAACAACACCTTCCTTCTTCCGTGGATTTCTTTGGTTTTCTTTACATTTATTTGTCATCAACTCCTTTTGAAAAGGAAGCACCATTAAAGGCTCGCATTTCCCCCCTAATTATTCCATTTGTCCTTAATTATACAGCCTTTGGAAATGGAATATATATATATATTTAAAGCATTTATTTAAAAATATAAATGATACTCATTTACAAAGTGGAAATATATTTTTTGCAACTTAGGCCTTGTTTGATTTTGTTCCCATTAAGGACCAAAAACACGTTTGGATTCGTATTTGTATTTTGTAAATTCTGAAAATGTTTCCAAAGAATAACTCCTTAACAAATTTGGGATTGAGAAATGTTACTCCCAAAAGTTCTCAATATTTTGAAAAAAATATTTACTTCTTTCCCTAACTAACTTGAGTCCACCTACAACCATCGACTGTCTAACTTAGACCACTGGTACTATCAGTTTCTGGCCAAATTTTGACCACTTTTGCGGAACTGCCATCAATGCTAACTCTGACCTAATTAATAAGACGACGGATGCTGATGATATTTTATATCGCGATACATATGTTTTAATATATTTTACATAGATATTAACCATCTTGAACAGGCTTACGGGTTACAACCCATTAACCTAAAAGCCTTAAACTATATATATATACACACACACACATGCTACATATACTAACTGAAGATAATGGTTTAAATATTCTAAATTCGATGTCTAAGGGTGTTCCCAAGCAACGGAAACACCTACTTCTCAAGAGTCAAGGGAAGATGAGATTAAGAGCTTCGGTGATTTCATCGTCTCTTGTATAATAAAGGAGCAAATATTAGTGGGATAGCTTAAGGTTGGATTAAGAACCAGGGCGCATATAGAGTCCTCCACAATTTCCATGCAGAAATGGCACAACGAGGGGTGTTATCTCCGTACATCATATTGGTTTCACCATTCATTTGGAACTTCCAATCAACAACGCACCCAAAATTGCATCCTAGCGAGCTTAGCACATGGGCACAGCCCCTGAAACAATGGAGGGTGGACTCATCGTGAGTCCCACTTAACTCCCAGAGAGGAGAATCAATCGTGTCGCACATAAAATCTATCTTGTTCAATGGTCTGCAGAATTGTCCTTTAAGTTTGGGTGGGAGCACACGCAACGGTACGCATGTCCCATGGGTGCGGTCCCGTGGCGAGTGAACATTTGGCATTTTACGATATTCTTGGACATTTGGTAGGGTGCTCTTTTATTATGTTTTTTTGGACATCTTGATCATTTTGAAGAATTTTTCAAAGACTTTGGACGTTCTTGAAGTTTTGATCATCTTAATTATTTTATAGGACTTCAGAAAAAGAGCACATGAAACTTGAGAAATATTCACTCACCAAAGGATCCCACCCATGGAACATACGTACCATTGGACGTACCCAACATGTCGTAATCTTCATATAGTTTGATGTTGCGTAGAATATCTTTCCGTTAAAACTTCAAAAACAATCCCAAATGAGCCGTGGTTGACATGCATTAGTTACGATATTATAGAATATCTTTCCGTTAAAACTTCAAAAACAATCCCAAATGAGCCGTGGTTGACATGCATTAGTTACGATATTATAGGTGCACGTACGGAGTCATGATGCGTTAATTGACGAGCACTGAGCAAAGTCAACAATGGCTGACACGAAACGCCACATCCACCCTAGCTGTTACGACCAAATTTCTTTCATTTTGCAGCAAAATGGCAATGAGAACAAGTAACAATGTGAACGCACGTCTTGTAGGGGGGCGAGTGACATACAACTGGAACCAAATAAAGTATAAAAAAAATGCCACTTGTCATTCCAAGTTTGTAGCATGAAGGAATGAGGAGGAGACCACGAGTTCCACTACACTAACAAATGGATAGGGTTGGATTTCTCGGTTGGTGTTGGTGTAGGTGCATCTGCAGGTGGGACTCCCTCCCTAATCAGTCAGTGGGTGTTTGTGATTGTCTTCGTATTAGGGCTATCATTATTTTTGTGTTCTTATTATTCCCTTCACATGCATTATATTGCTCAATCTCACATGAAGCGGTAGGTTCATTAAATATTAACGCTTATTTATAAAATCATAAAATTTGAAATCAATTCTCCTTCTCAAACAAACTTTTATCATATCTCTTTACAAACCATTACGTTTAATATATATATATATATATATATATATATATATATATATATATATATATTTTGGTGTGGGGAGGAGGAAGGGGGGGGGGGGGGGGGGGATTGTGCGACCTTATTGGTCCCAAATAATATCCATAATGTGATTTTATAAGTCAAAAGTGGGAAGCATACGTGAAGACAACACAATACAACCATGCTCCGCACCACCGACACCCCACTTCCGCCCCAAGACACACGTCTGCTCGCACGCACCCTCGCACTCTTATTATTATTACTCCTTGTGGGTACACCGCGATTCTTCAAGCATGTGAGACAGCGACTCGTTGAGTTAATCAAAATATATGTCAACTTTGTTTATTTATATTTTTTCTTTTTAGAGAAATTTAGAATATTTTATATTCTAATATATATATATATTATAATATATAATATATAGATATGGATATGTATCGAATTGAACAGATCTTACTAGTTAAAACTCATTAATCTAAAAACTCTAGAGATGTATTGGCTGCTGGCAACGATGTAGGTATTTCAAACTCGATACATCTAAATCCTAACACATTTGAGAGGTTTTTGGGTACCGGACATTTTGGATGTTCAAGTATTTTATTTTTTTTCCAGTACGTTAGACAATTGGACGTGTGGGGATACCAGTCATTCTGGGCAACTTGGGCGCACTGAAATTTTAGAAAAATGCAAGGCTCGGTAGCATTCCCGTGAAAGGTTAATTATTCTTCTTTTGCTAAACTAGTTGAAAGGCAAATTATTAATCAGGTTGCGGCACGTGGCGTCATCTTCATTTGTGTCGATAAATAATTGTTATTCTAACAATAGTGAGCTATGGTGAAACTTAGACATGGCAACTTATTTTTTCAATAACTATTGTTCAGAAAGTAAAATATTAATTAGGTTGTAATCTATATTCTCAGTGCTTCTCTCTTCACGTGTGACCTATTTTGAGCCAATTACATGAATAATTTGTGTCGTGTAACATAAAATAAGGGTAACAACGTTTAAATGAAATAAACAATGAACTAAATCCAAAAAAAAAAATCTATCTTAAAATCAGTTTAATTTGGCTTGATTCCTATATCTAAATATTGATAAAATACAGCCACAACCAAGAATCTGCGTACTAGAATTAGCCTATGAACTTATTGGAACCCAATCAAAATAAAATAATAATAACATAAAAAAAATAAAAAGTGAACTCCGCGATGCCTATAAATAGAGACCCATACCCATTCCTCTCCCACACAACTTCACTTGAAAGGCTTTGATACTACCATATATACAAAAAACACGTGGGGTTTTGGTTTTGAAAAGCTTTAAGGTTTGAGAAATATGGCCAAATCCAAGGCGGTGGGAGTTGCATTCTTGGTTTTGCTCCTGTTCGAACTCTCCCTCGCCGGCCGACCCATCGGGAGATCCGGTGGTGGTGGTGGTGGTGGCGGCGGCGGAAATGGTGGAGGTGGCGGTGGAGGAAGGGACGGGTCGGGTTCAGGGTATGGTGAGGGATACGGGTCGGGAAGTGGCTCCGGATACGGGAATGGAGGTTACGGCGGGGGAGGTGGTCAAGGAGGAGGTGGTGGTGGAGGCGGCGGATCCGGGCCCGGAGGAAGCGGTTACGGGTCTGGGTATGGCTCGGGGAGTGGGTCCGGGTATGGGTCTGGTGGTGAAGGGGGTGGGGGAGGCGGCGGAGGTGGCAGAGGAGGAGGAGGAGGCGGAGGCGGTGGACAAAACGGATCGGGTTCCGCTTACGGGTCTGGAAGTGGCTGGGGAAGCGGGTACGGAAGTGGAAGTGGTGGTCGTGGAGGCGGCGGCGGTGGTGGCGGAGGTGGAGGAGGCGGTGGCAGTGGTGGCAATGGATACGGTTCGGGATCTGGGTCGGGCTATGGTAGTGGGTCCGGATACGGGTCCGGGTATGGGCACGGTAAGGAGCATTAACTGGTATTTGCTCCGTCTGGAATAAACTGGACCGTTTTCTTTCCGAGTGTGTGGGGGTTTGTTATGCGTTGTCTAGTACCACGTGCGTGTCATGATATATATATACACATGGAATATAATGTAATGTAATGTTGTGATAATTATTTTAAATAATTAATAAATAAATAAAAGTGTACCCGTGCTTTGCACTTTCTATTTACATTAGATGAGGAGGGCATTTAGTATATGTATATATACGATAATGCTACAAGCACAATCTTAAGTAAGCATGTGTAAACACGTACCATTGGAGTCTTTTTCCCACCATCTCAGAACATGTGTAGACTGAAGATCGTTGAAAAAATAAAAGAATATATCAATTTTCATGTAACACTTGTTTATAGTATAATACGCCTCAATTTTATCGATCTAATAGAATACGTATAAGATTTTTAATCTTGTGGCCATAATTAAATTCCATCATACTATGTGATCCCTCTAACTAATGTGTAGAAGAAAACTCGACTCTAATTTCCATGAGAGAGCCTGAGCTTTGAAGTCTCGGGCAATACAACTTTAGGATAGGAGCATGAGCCAACGATACTAAGGAGAAAACTTCAATGCTCCTTGAGCACAATAACTCAGTGCTCCTATTCAAACATGTGAAGACATGTATGCAATTCGGTTATCAAAACCTTGATTTAGATTCAGATTTATAACTAAACTACGCACATGCCAAGATGTGTACGAACAACAGTGTCGAATCTCAATGCTTAATGAGCACTACAAAATTTTTTGCAATGGCTCAACAATCATCAAATTTCACAAATGATCCCATTTGTTTTGTCCCTCCTTCACGTTCAACGATTCTATCCGAACTCATATTTTTCTAACACATGGACTACAAGATCATAGAAAAATATCAATGCTCGTGAGTATTTTCATATCATTGGATGACGTATAGTGCCTTCACCGCATAGGGTAGAAAACATAAGATTCGAGCTTTATAATTATGTACTTGTAGATTTTTTTTGATGTTGTAATAACATTATAATGGAATATCCAAGTCTTATTTGGGTCGCCGGCTCTCAGTTGACCCATCGGGTCAGATCGGAATCATCAGTGCCTTCGGTGTTTTTAATTATTTTAAATTTTACAAATTATCAGTACCCTCAAACTTACAATCCGGATTATAAAATTGACCGAGTCAAGCAAGTTTAATAACTAGGGTTAAACTTCGCAACACGTGGCGCACGTACGCCTCATGAGTCAAAATTTGAAGAATCGCCAAAAGGGAGCGAGGCGCCCCCGGAGAGGGGGCGGGGGGGGGGGGGGGGGGGGGGGGGCGGGGTGGTTTGTGGGCGGGGGAGGCGGAAACCGCCTACATATAAAAATTTCAGAAGATTCCATCAAACGATCCCTACCGTTCATTTTAGTCTCCTCAATCCAACGGCAAAAGATCACGATCCGCGTCGAACTGGACGGGCCAATCAGAATCCAATCTCTCACCATATATATACACCCAACTCCCCATTGCCTCCCCAATCCATCGCTCCCCAAATCAAACTCTCTCTCGCTCCCTACCCTTCCTCTTCCAATCATCCATGGCGCCTAAGGCGGAAAAGAAGCCGGCGGAGAAGAAGCCCGCAGCGGCGATGGCGGAGAAAGCTCCGGCGGATAAAAAGCCTCGAGCAGAGAAGAAGATCGGCAAGGACTCAGCGGTTTCTTCCGACAAGAAGAAGAAGAGGACGAAGAAGAGCGTAGAGACCTACAAGATCTACATCTTCAAGGTCCTGAAGCAGGTTCACCCCGACATTGGGATCTCCAGCAAGGCCATGGGGATCATGAACAGCTTCATCAACGATATCTTCGAGAAGCTCGCGCAGGAGTCGGCGAGGCTGGCTCGGTACAACAAGAAGCCCACGATCACGTCGCGGGAGATCCAGACTGCTGTGAGGCTCGTGTTGCCGGGAGAGCTCGCGAAGCATGCGGTCTCCGAGGGGACGAAGGCGGTGACCAAGTTCACCAGCTCTTAGGAGGTGGGAGGGAAAGTTAGGGTTAATTGCTCGGATTAGGGTTTTAGGGTTTTCCCGATGTAAAGATTTAGATTTCATCCCTAAAAGTTCTATCCATCTCCTCCTCTTCCTCCTGTTGCGATTAGTGATGAGTTTGCTTCATTCTCTTGTTATACTCTTGGATTTCGATTTTCTATCATTTTGTTTTTGAATAATTGCGAACCTGAATCCCTTGTAATTCTGATTATTGCTGTTTTGAGATCCGAGTCTTCCAGTGTCATTTTCGTTGCATCCTTCTTAAACCTCACATGTGATTTTTATTTTCCAATTTTTTATTTTTCCTCGAGCAACTTCTACATTTTCTTTTTCTCGTCTGCATCCCCTGTTTCGCGGAATTGGTTTGAAAATCCTGTCCCCTAGGTCTAGTTTGAACAAAGCTGTCCCTATTCTAGTAGCCGTAGTAAACACTCCCCCTCTAAAAGCAGATGTGTTCAATATTTTGTTGGTGTTGATTAGTTCCATGCACTTAAAAAAGAAAAAAAAAAAAAACTAATGTGGTGGTGGTTAATAAATAATTAACCTAGTTCTTGGTTGTTTTAAGTGTAAAAAAGGTTATATATAGGTTGTGTACGCACAAGTTCAATGCATACAAACGATTGAAAAAGGGGAAAATAGGCATGTTTAGAATAGTTATTACCATGTGTTTTAACTTTAGAACATGGAATTGCTATTCTCATTGCAGCTCTATTTCTATCCAGTGGAGGATTTTTGTTCCGCTCGTCAGCGCACATGGGAAGGCCTTTTCTTTAATTATTCTATTTTTGTGAAATTGCTATCATGTTCATTCTCTATCCCTGTAAAACACACATTGTCGTCATTTTATTAGGGGCTGAGGGAGACAGTGAGAGGGTGGGATTACCTGTAAGGGCAAGGCGTAAACAGGCGAGATGGAGAATGAATGGGGGATTCTGCCTTAAAGTTAATAATAAAGAAAAGACCAGGAGAAAAAAGGTCGGAAAATAGATAACAGAACCGAGTGGGAACAGCCCCACCCCAAAAACAATTTAGTCACGGATTTTAACTTCAACCTAGCAAATTTTTAAGCCCAACTCTGTTTTTCTACCCTAGTTTGATTTCCTTAAGGTAAGAACCTGAAACCTCCCGCCTACTGTAAGGCCAAGGTAGTGATTTTGCTCCACCAGCCCTCTTCAGTGACCCCAAATAAGATATGAGATTGATTTATATAGGATAACTCGGCATCAACTACTAAACAAGCAAGCCAGTTATAGTAATCAGTGTCCTTTGATCATCCCTACCAATGGATCCCATGCTTTACAACTTACATGCAAGTGATTAAAATTAGTTTCTGCAGAATTACATAAACAATCGAAAGTATCGCGTTGTAGAAAGAATTTACATGTAAATGTAATTTGAATCAAAGAATTGAATTTGCTGCCTTCTTTTAGTATTGCAATGCCTAGCCTAGCACCTGACATTATTTCCCCGATTGAATTTTATGAGTTGTTACAAGCAGTCTCCTTAAGCTTTTTTTTTTTTCCTACCACTGAACCCTATACAATTTTTTTTTTCCCTTTCCCCTTCTATCAACTGAATCAGATTATAAATCGTGAAATGCGGTATAAAAAAAAAAGAAAAAAAAGAAAAAAAAGAAAAAAAGAATCAAGGTTAGTGGGAAAAACGAAAAGTTCACCTGTCCAGGGACTATGAAAACCAGCTTGTTCCATTATTCAGGGTCTTGAGCTTCATCACAAGATCCTCGCGCTCAGCTTCTACCTCGGCGTACTTGAGGCTCATGTGGAAGTAGCGCTCGCGAAGGTCTCTCAACTCTGCCTCGAGCTGAAACTCTTTTTGTTCATTCCCTTGCTCATTCATTGCATCATCTCCACCCGTTGATATTCTGGGAGCGTCTAATTGGCCGTTTTTGCTGCTGGACAACAACCTGAATGTAGCATGGAAAACCTGTTAGATCAATGTGGGATATATGAAGAACTGCAGAATGTTTTCCTGCGTGAAATAAGAAACCAGCAGGAGGTTTAAACAGAATTCAAAACAAGCTGTTGTAGTTTCATTCTTTCATTTCCAGAAGAACGTTTTAATGTTAGACACGTATACTTCCAGATAATGCACATAAAGCGGAGAAACCTTCTGGGAATGTTTTGGTTTTGAAAAACCATCCAAAGCTGCTGGAAGTGTAAAGTATGGTTAAGAAAACGCGCTCACCTCTTAAGCTGGGTTTTATGCAATTCATTTTCCTTTAAAGCCTCAGCAAGTTTATTCTCAAGAGACTGCAACTTCGAGGCAGGATCCAGAGAGTTTTCATTATCACAATTTTGCTGGTCAACAACCTGAATGAGAAGGAGAAATAGAAGGTAATTTTCACACCAGAGAACTGAAAACCTGAAGCAGTAAAAAAATGAGACAGAGAGAGAAATATAATGAAAAATCTATTTTTGGTACAAATGTTTGCGCAGATTTTCATGAATTATTGAAATATGAAGCAAATAGATCGTCAAGACAGTTTAGGTTTTTAAAATCATAAGCTATTTTTCCAACTAATAGGAAAAAAGATCTCTATAATTTTTATTTTATTTGATTGTCATTAAATTGAAATGAAACAGGAAGCAACAAATGCAAACCCCTGAGAGCTTCAATTCGTCATGGGTGGAAGTATTATAACATTTGATTCTGCAGGATTAGAAAAATCTCTATGACTGGAGGCAGTTGAACTTACTTTTCTTTCTTTTATCTGTTTCAGCTCCTCTTCAAGGGTTATACCTCTTTCTTGGCATTCTTTTTTCTCCACAATGAGGGTTTTCATCTTCCGCTGTAACTGACTATTCATTATTTCTATCTGGCCAAGCTCATTTTTCAGTTCCGCTACTTGGGTACTTGATGCTTCTCTTGCAGTCAAATCCCCCTCCAGCCTCAAAAGTTTCTCCTCAAGTGCAACTTTACTGCATCTGCAATCTTCTAATTCAGATGTAGCATTTTCCATACCTGAGATTTTCTGTAAAAGTGACTTCTTCTCGGTCTTCAAGTCTTCATAGTCTCCTTCTAGTAGCTGGAATGATGCAACTAGCCTGTCATTTTTAAATTTGGCCTCATTTAGTGATGCCTTGAGAGCCAAAACTTCATCTTGGAGCAATGCAGTTTTCTGCAATTGAACATTAAGAGCTGCAATTTCATCTGCCAATTGAAGCCTTTCATGCTCAGAGGCGTTAACTCTAAATTCCAGATCATGTACAGTGCTTTTAATTTCCCCTTTGTTAGAGCTGTGATCCTGCAACAACTCCAGGAATTCTCTATGGTCAGCCAATAGTAATTCATGGTCCGTTGAGTCAGTTTCCTCCAGCATCAAATAAAAATTTGAGTTTAAAGCTTCGAATTTAAAATGTGGTGAAAACTTACGCATGATTCATTCAGTTGCGCTTCCAAGATTTTAGAACGTGTTTCCAGTTCCATTTTTTGGTTCGTAAGCTCAATATTTGATTTCTGAAGCAAATCACACTCTTCAATGAGACTTTCAGTTGTAGACTGTAATTTAAGGTTTGCTCTCTCCAGATACTCGCACTCTTCTTGAGCTTCTAACCACCTCTTTTGGGTGTCCTGCAGCTTCTGTTTCGCGTCAAATTTCTGCGCTTCCATGTCTGTTCCCAATCTTTTAATCTCATCCTGGAGATCCTTGACGCGAGATTCTGAAGTTTGGAGTTCCAAACGAGTTGACTCTCTTTCATCTGTCAAATTCCGTAGTTGAGCTTCTAAGCCAGATATTCGTTCGGATAGCTGTACATTTTCTACTTCTAATGCACAAAGGTGGACCTCTAGTTCATCTCTGCTACTTTCCAGTTCCGATGATTTCCTTTCAAGGATCTTATTAGCAGAAACCTGAGAATCCACATTGGCACTGAGCACAATTATTTCATTTTGTAAGTTATCCAAGTAGCAACTGGAAAGGCTGCTTTCTCTCTGGATAATGTCCATATTTTCCTTTAACTGCCTTTTTTCCTGTTGAAGATCAGAAATTTGAGTTTCTAACCCCCTCCGGCAATTCCTTAGAGCCTCTATCTCTTGTACCTTCAACAAAAGGTTGGCTCGAAGCTCTTCTGTGGTAAAAAAATTTGCCGTCTCTTCTTTATCCAGTTCTGAAGATATAGTTTCCGCCCCCACATAGAAATTATTTGCTTCTTTACTGGGAATAGGCGGATGATTTTCTTCTGTACCATCTCTTCCTCCTAATAATTTGTTCAGATGGACTAAATTTTTGAGGATAGCCTCAGACTTCTCTTTTCCAGTAATCAGATCTATGCTTTTGCAAACCTCTGGATAATTGGAATTGTAACCACATTCAATATTTACAGGCTTGCGAAAAGTATACTGTTGCTTCTTTATGTTGGACAAAGCAAGCTGTAGTTGTTCACTTAGCTCTGAAAAAATTCTGGATATGTCAGGGGTAGTACGAGATTCAGATTTTCCAAAATTTATAAAGGATACCACAAATTGATCCTTCCCAGTTTCTGTTTCAGTGTAAACGTTCTGTTTGTTGTTGTAGTGAAACCATTTCTTCCCTCTCTTCTTCTTCGGCACAACATTCATCAAGTTCACCAACAAAATCAAGATCACGAGCTTTATCCTTCAAAGCTTGCAACTGGAGTTCCACGTCCGTACAACTATTTCCAGAACCCTCCTTTGTCAACTCCTGTTTGATCTCACGTATTTGGTAGTTAGGTTTAATAACCTCATAGGCACTGCACCCATCAACAGAGAGTAAGCAGGAACATGAAGAATTGTAAGAGGCAGTGCACGTTGAAATGTCCTTTTTTGATTCCTTCAGCTTTAGGAGGAGGTCCAGGTTTTCACTTGTAAGCTCATCACAGTCTCTCTCCAGCTCCTGCACCTTCTCTTTTAAAGCTTCAACTTCCTTGTTCAGATTGTGACCCCTTCCATTTTCAAACTGCATTGTTCTTGGACTATGAGCATTCAAGAGCTCCGGATAACTTTTCTTCCGATGAAATAATTTCTTCATCCTTTGCAGCTAACTGGGACCTGTATTTTGATTCATAATCAAATAGATTTTGAGCACTCAGACCTTTTTCGATCACTATGTCATGATTTTTGTCCTTAAGTGCTGCCTCCAGGAGCTGGTTTTTATATTCAAAACTCTTTTGCAATTCTTCAAACTCTGCTTCTGAATCTTTTATTGGGTGCTCAACAGTACTACCTTCCAAATCTGAATCACATGAGGCCTTTCGCATCTTTTTGGGTAAGCCTTCTTCATTTTCATTTCCAGAGTTATACCTCTCCATATCTTCAAACTTCAATTTTAATGTCAGGAGACTTTCTATCTTCATTTTCTGCTTCTCTATGGTGTCCTCTAGCTTCCTGAAGAATCGAAACGAGTTCAATGTTTGATTCCTGGGTTTTCTTAAGCTGCACGGCCAAATCTATGCTTGATTCTTTTTGGAACCTTATCTCATCCTTCCAGCTCCTTATATATGTTATCCATATCTTTGGCTTGATACTTCAGATTCTCAGATGCTTCCTGTTTCACTACTGATTCCTGCAGTAAGATTTTCAAGTGTTCAATTTCCTGTCTCAAAGTATCACATTCTTTGCGTGATCCGGAAAGCTCCAGCTCCAGATTTTCCTTGGTTTTTTGACTGGTGAGAGAATTCCTTCTTCCACATTTCCTGATCATTCATTATCTTCCGAGCATTTTGTTCCCACATCCTGGCTTCTGCCCGAAGTTCATCACTTGTAACTTCTGCAGCCTCAAGAAGGTCTTTTGAGGAACCAGCAGTTCGTAATGGTGATGTGGCAACGCCACATGGCATTCTTCCGGAAACATCATTTGGATTCTGAAGATGACTCCCTGAACTTAAGAACTTCGATTTAAAGGATGAGCGGCTTGATGTAGTAGGATCATCAACAGAATGAGAGCTGAAAGAAAGGCTGATTTGCGAACCAGTTGAATCTTGTCTTCCAATGTGATTGTTCGTTTCCCCACTTACTGTTGCTTAGAGGGGAAAAGCTTCCCCTGAAAAAGGAGCCCTCTGTGGATTCAAAGCTATTACGTGAACCTGATGCTGAGAAACTTGTTCTCTGTGCCAGCAAGAATATTCATCATTGCAGGGAAAATTTTTTAAAAAAAAAATTCAACAGCAAATATCCACGATCTACTAGTGGCATTTGTCAACAAACAACAGGAGTCCAAATTGCAAGCATTAGCACTTTTTTCAAGCATGGTATATTCTTAACTTGGACAGAAATAATTGCAAAAGCATCAAATAGGAAAGAATATAATTTCATATGTATAATTATAACCTCAGATCGCTAGAGCCAATCTGAACCCAAACTGATTTTTTATCAACAGGTATAATGAGGTGCTGTAGTTACAAATATGGAAGCGGTTGGAATTTTGTGAGAAGGATCTGTGGCCGTGCATTTGAACTATTGATCAGAAAGGGAAAGATAGATATGGTTTTTCTGGCCCACAGTGAGGATAGTGATAAAGAGCAATTAAAAGGGCTTGTGTTTGGAACCAGTGAATTAACTAACCAGTCATGACATTGCTACATGCTGATTGCTCAGTCCAACTCTAAAGTATAACAGGAGCATTTAATAGCAGTTGAGTTTGAAAATTCTTCACAAGATTCTCAAACTTGGCTAACACATTTGTACATAATCTATTTGTGTGATTTGGGAAGGTTTGTGAGTAAAACATGGATAGTTGAAAGCCATATGGCTGATAACAGAAAAGCAAAACAGCTAAATGTTTAAACAATGGCAATAAACATGTTACAAGAATAGACCATACCCTACTAAAAAGTTCCCCTTGATGAGATGTACGATTCAAATGGTTAGTAGATGAAACTCCGGAACTTTTGCTGAATGCACCATCAGAAACATCTGAATGGTTTCCCGCATCATCACAATCTGCATTAATATCATCCATGTATGAAATTTTCTGCTTCCGTTGCTCATCCCTAAATTGCACAGTGACATATAAGAATCATGAAATTAAGAATCCCAAGGAAGAGAAGCATTTTAGATTGAACTACAAACCTGGGTGCTTTTGGTGTTAGGCACTGAATTTTTACCTGTGAATGAGAAACATGGAGAAATTATGTGCATCGACCAACAGAGACCAAAAGAAAAAAACTCATGCGTCTAAACTGAAACACTTGTATATGAGTGATGACTATCAGACCTATATTTCAGAGACTAAAAAGGCATAGCATATGCATTAGATAACAGTGATTTCAAAATTTCCAGGCTGGAAACCTTATGCACCTTGGATCAACCCTTATGAATTCTGAAGCAAAGAGAGAGTTTCTGCAAAAACTTTCTGACGATTTGGCCGCTCACTGGAGTTACTGATCACACATTATGGTGAAATAGTAGACTGATGAGTCACGGAGGGAGTTTCAGTTGATTTGATAGTTAAATGTTTAATAGATGCAGTCATGTTCGTGTCTATCAATAGACCCAGGAGAGAATGCAGGTAGTGTGGAGCCTGAAGAACAGCAGCCAACTGGATTTTGGTCCAGTTGACTGGATCAGGAACAGTTGCCCACTGATCTTGGCCAGTCAGCCGGCTTAGCGTTCACCCACTAACAGAAAGAACTGAATGAAAGAGAAAAGTAGGAAGCACTTAGACCTGTGGCTAGAATAACTGCTTTGGCAAATTCCACAATGGCATGATGCTATTGTTAATGACAAACTCTTGGAACAAATGAGATTACTCACTTGTAAAATTGTTCCATGGTTGCACTCTTTCAGGGGAAATGAAACAGGAACCAAATTTTTTGAGCTCACATGGCCTGCCAAATTAACCGTTAGCCTCTCCAAGGATGTCAGATCTAGCTGATCCCTATATAAGCATGAAATTTTAACTGAAGCTCGCTAGTTGGGATAGCCATAAGAAAAGCTGAATCATAGGAAAATTCTAGATACAAAAGAGTTAGATGAGTTTAATAATAGTTAGCATAGGGAGCAGACCCTGGCGACAACAAACTTGATGAGGCAATTCTCAAGCCCTTGTGAAGCATCATCTTGTGAAAACCATAAAGACTCTGAAAATGTATCTGTCCATTGAGAATTTCCATTCTGCACAGAAGCTTTCCTGGACTTGGTGATAGTTTTCCCAGATTTTACAGAGCTAATGGACACAAAAAGTTTGTCCCATCCTTTTGGTACCTGCAGTGGCAATACATCATAAACAAAATTGTCCATGAAGAACTGAAAAAACTGTAGACCATCCACATCATGTTTCCTATTGTTTGAAGGTAAATCCAACTCTTATCATAAACACAGCTGAATGAATGGGGTTCGTCACTGTTTATGGAAATTCGTGGTAGGATAATGAGCATAAGGATATGATTCTTAATTTATACAAAAGAAGCAGGAAGCAATTGTAAGAGGCTAAAATTTTCTGTTATTATCTTGTGCCAAATGAAGTTCCTTCAGAAAAGAAATAAAGCCTTCGGGGTAAGGAAAGTGACATAATGTGAGATTCAATCAATTCAGAAAAGGTCAGATCAAATCAACCACCATCTTCATTCCCTAGGATGAAGATCTTTTCTATATTGAGTGTCACAGAGTGTAACTAATGAATACACCAAACATCCAAACAGAATTATCAAATAATGACCAATCCACTCTTATTTCTATTATTTTCCTCATTCTCATTTCCATTCCGGCAATTCAAACAATGCCCAAAGAGATACCGTTTTGATTGTTCCTGCATGTTACAAGCTTTGAGGGATTAGTCAAATCAGAACAATCAGGAATTCAAACAATGCCCAAAGAGATAAATTGAGACACGTTCGAATAAATAAATAAAGTAGGGGATTCACGCTCCAGTTTGAAAAGGAAAATCACAATGAAATAACTGGAGACCAATTGAAGTGAACCCCGATCCCTGAGCAGGATGGCACAAAACCATCATGGTTTCAAGAAGTAGAAAATCAGAGATAAAGTCTAAAGAAGAAGTCACTCGACATTGAACGACCTGATTCAGAGAATGAAACAAATTAGATCATGTTTTTCACTTGTAAACAGTAATCTTCTTAAAGAACTCCAGGAAGTATTTCCTTCTCTAGTATTCACACTAAATATAAGCCAGTAGGTCAATTCAACAAGTTTGTGTGTTGTTGAGGCAGCTTTCAAGTCCGCACATCTTAATGATGTGAAAAGGAAATAAAGTAAAATAGCATTCAATTTGTCGGGATTTGCTCCCAGCTCCTAGTTGGATCGGATATAAACATATTTTTGGCATTTATTGATTCTAATACGAAGGAGATGAATGATAAGTATGTTAAAGTCTGATATTGATTACTTCTAAATAACAGTTGCATTGTTTAAACTACTAAACACAAATCCAGCTTTGCTGTCAGACGAATAAAATCAATGCACGCCAAGAGAGACAGACAGAGAGAGAAGGTATGGATTTGGAGTTTCTTGAGAGAAATAATTAATTAATTGAGAAAAAATATAAAATCCAAATCACTACTGATCCATATGAAAAAAAAGATAAGGAACTGTTTGAATTCAAATAAAACGTCGATCAAACGAGCACTCGGAGGCATCAAACGGAGCAATAATTCAAGTGAAAAACAACAATGAATTGAAGGAAAAAAAAAAAAAAAGGAGACCTGAAGAGCGCGAAAGCCGGAGAAGTTGAAATCGATCCTCTCGCCAGATTTGCAAGGCTTATTGTGTCTGTGTAATCTGAACATCTTCTCGCTCCTCTTCCTCCTCCTCGTCTTCGCATTCGATTGAATTCTTCAGCTCTTCCCCAATCCATACGCATTCATCGTTTCTTCCTCCGCAGGCAAAGAGAGAGAGAGAGAGAGAGAGAGAGAGAGAGTAAACTAGTAGAAGAAGGAAGCGAAGCGAACGCGAGAGAGAGATCGTTATAAGGGAGTTGTGTGAGTTTTTTCTGCGTTTCTTCCTTATCTTTTTTCTTTTTTATTTCCTCCGTTCCTCTAGTTTGGAATAATGCAAGTCACCCCCTCAACTCCTACCAAAGCACACGTAGGAATCACATTTTCAATCTCTGAGTTTTCAGATCACTAAATTCAAAACTCTTGGAATACACGAAATTATTAATAATTATAAGTTTAACGAATAAAAATACTAACATTTTGTGATGAAGAAAGTTTAAGAAAAAATAGAGTCCTAAGTTGAAGTAAAAAGGTTAGATAAATATAAGTAGAGCTTTAAGAGTCTTAGGTAAATGATACATGTCAAAATTATATCCAAATAATAATATAAATAGGTGATAAAAATAAATCCTACATGTCTTTAGACGAGCTTCACGGTTCAATTGTTAGATATACATGGCTTTTCTACTAAATAATCTTTTTGTAACAAGTACTTTTTATTTTAAATATTATTTTTTTTAACAAAATAACATTATTTTAGGACTACAATCATCTGATTTGTACTTGAAGTCTCTTTTCCTCTTTAAGAAAATCTAAGAATGGTTTAGTCCAACAATCATTACAGAAACAAAAGGGGTCAATCTTAAAGGCACCCAAAGTGCAAACCCCATTATACTTTGATTATTTTATAGGTTGAGCCAAAGATTTTAACCTTTTAGGTAGAAAGTTGGCAGATCTTTTCAATGGCGAACATCACTTCTCAGCTATTTATTTGGTGGCTGGCTGGTCGCTTAAAATGGAGTCTATGTTCCCCTTAACCCTGTGTCTAAAAGGCCCTTAATCATTTTATCTGGTAGATTGGGTTGTTGGACTTAGGTGAAACGAAACCCCTATCATGGGGGCGAAAAGTGGAAAAGACAAAAATTATGTGCGGCAAGGTTGATATTTATAGGAAGTCTGGGGACCCCAGGGTGAAACTGCTAAGCTATGAGACTGTCTTCTTTTGGCGTTCTCTGCGGAGAGCTCAATTGCCCTACAGGCGCAGCTGCGTCTTTACCGACACGTGTTTAAATTCAATTGGTCAAACCTCCCGATCGTTAGTTTTGATGGGGCAACCGTTATTCCCGTTGACGGTTGAGAATGCCGGAAAAGAGTAATTATTGCAATGGGTGGATTCAGCTACTTCATCTGCACCGTAATATTGTACATTGATCGAGAGCAGTTAAACACGCGCCACACCACCGGTCAGTAATAATCAGTAAAAAGGGGAAGAAAAAATTACTTCCCATAGAGATTCAAACCCTTAACTTTCACTTTAAAAAAAAAAAATTAAATTAATTAAACTTGAGCAAGACATCAATTTTTACAAAAAAGAAAAAAAAAATTACTTTTTAAGATGTGAAATAGATTTCATTCAATTCTTTTTTTTTACATAATCAATAAGAATGAGATTCCTTTATGATTTAATGTGGTGAAGACTCGATAACCTCCACTATAAGAAAAGTCGCTACTAGTTAAGTTAATGATTGCTATAAACGATCTCTATTTAATTAAAACGCTTATGCAACTTTTTAAAAAGTAAAATTTAATAATGGAAATTATGATTTTCCAAGTTTGAAAATTAACAAAAAGAAGTTAAAAGCTGTTTTTTCATCCTCATTGTGCAATCAATCGGGCTACTCTATATTTAGGAGGGGGGGGGGGGGGGGGGGGGGGGGGGAGGAGGAGGATGGACTATACATTTTACCGATGAATAATTGTCATGCGTACACAAAAATATCTTGACTATTTTTTTAAGTTTTATACTTCCTATTTTGTAAACTGCAGTGTTTTGAAAAAATTTCTTACCGATAGTAAATTAGAACTTGAATAAATTATCAGAATATTTTCGTTTGTAGGGTGCATTCCCGCAATTAACACAGAGGAGCCCAAGTTGTTGGCCGATGACTCCAAAGGAGCCCGATGGCTTGGGGAAGAGAATTGACAGTCTCATATGTTTTTAGCTAAGACAAAGTAATGTCAATTTAATGCAATTTCTAAATTAATTTACTATTTCTTAAATTCTTCTTCAATGAAGGGTTTCCACGGGAAAGAAACTTGAGGCGTGCACAGTTTGGAGATGATTCTGTATGCTTAAGACTTGGGTTTCAATCTTTAATATTCCTGTTTGTGCACATCACTGTGGATTTGTTATTTCATCAATGTGAATACTGAAGGGGTTTCGAAAATGAGCTAGCATATGCGACGCAGTAGGGCAGCCCTAAGAAGACCACGGGAAAGAGACAAAGCTGTTCGGCCAGTTGGGCACATCGACTCCATCAGTTGAGAGCTCAAAATCACAAACACGATGAATGACTCGAACTCTGCACGATTAGATTTCATGTTGGATGTACAGATGATCCGTGCAAGACAGGAGGAAAAGAAAGAATTGTTCGAAATGCAAAAACATGCAACAACCTCAAGCATGACTAAAAACAAAAGGATTATCCTCTAATGGCAAATAAATGAGAGAGAGAGAGAGAGAGCAGCGATTATACGAAGAGCGAAAATAAAATCATATACCGTACCCGTGGCACTGTGCTCTTCACCCATTCGACAGAGGAGACCGAATAAGAAGATCTGCTCTTAAAAGACTTCATTCAGACCAAAAATTCACAACTGCAGCAATGAAGACTTTGAAAAATGCCAAAACTGCGTTGGTCTCTCGCGCATTAGATTTCTTAGATGCCCACGATTCACTAACAAATACACAAGGCTTAATTAGTTCCTACAAAGTGCATTAGTTGCTAAATTTAGTAAAAACATCCAGCATATGAGTCCATGCACAATCAACCAAAAATACTTACAGATTAATTCTGTCCAAAGTTAAGATTGCTTTCTTTCTGAGAGCTGCGACTATCAGATTTAGTTTCATTTTCAGTTGGAATCACTCCTGATATTGAATCCGAGCAACTTCTGCTGGTGCTAGTTTTGGTACGCGTAGTTTTGGCACCAATTCCATTTGGAGCGTTGATTGGCTGCAAAAACACATCAAAATACAGTTCATGTAGGAGTTCTGCTCCAATTTTTAACATCAAAAAGTATATACTACTTATTCATCAAATCATCTCTAAATGATCAGTCATTTACATTGACATCAACTATTGCATAGGTGTTTCAGCCATTCACTAGAAAAAAGAAAATCACACCGAAAGGCGAGGGTGCGTGTAGAATCACTACGCCTGTTTTTTCTTTAACAATAAAGCAACTGCTTTCAATAGTAAACAAAAGTCTGAAGCAGCATATAGCACAAATGTTTCTGAAAATGGTTGGAAGAAACCATTTAAGATTTGACATGCATTCTGGAGATAGATAAAATAAACAGTTACAAAATCAGTGCCACTGAACTTGTGTTTTGCTATCATTTATCAAAGCAACCAAAAAAAAAATGATAAAAAAAAATCTGTAACACAAGCAAAGCCAGGAAATAGAATAGTTTCAAGCAAGGTATGAAAACTATACAAATTGAAAACAGGTACACTCATATATTGTGAGCGTACACCACATGTGCAAGTATGCTTGGACCAGTAGCGCACAGCACATTCATCCTATTTTATGGTCAACAGAAATGGCAGGCCGTCACAGCTAGAATCATGTTAATTGAAACAATGGTGGCCGCATTTAGATATTAGATGCTTACTGCAACATCTACAAGTATAAAACGATTAATTCTTACACAAAGGTATAAGCCTGTATTATGTCTAGCTAAAAATGGCAGAGTTGCTATACATAATGGCAAGGCCTAATAACCAAACAATGATGGAAGAGCGCACTGAAACTACCATCGCATAATCAGAAGAACAAGTGGAAAAAGAAAAACCAAAAAAAGAAAAATAAAAATAAAAATACAAGTTCAATACAAATGGGGGGAAAAAAACTCACTGTAATTTCATCAGTAGCCTGGTTTTTTTCAAGCGTGTTTGATGCTGAGTCAACATACTTACCACGCTTGATTTCCAGCACTGGACCTCCGACCATTGCTGTGACTTTCTCATCTACTAAGAAAGAAGAATGCCCTTCAGAGCTCTTTATGCCCGAAGCAGGATATCTGTTCTCATGTTTTACACCCATGCGCAAAACAGAACTAGCATTCTCAGATTCCATTCTAATATTTTTGGTCTTGATTAATTCCGGCATTTCAACCAGCCTTTTTCTCGAGCTTTGAGCTGGCTTTATAGACAATCTTAATGGAAATGTCTCTACTATTACTCCTTCTGTTATGCTGGTTACTTTAGCTGCAGGACCCTCCCTTTCTTTGACAATTTTCCCTGCTTCCAAAAGGCTTCACTTACTAGCTATGCTACATCAGATTTTTCATTCTTCTCACCAGCTTGATTCCCATTGACTATTTGCCCATTGTCAAGCCTCTGATTTACAAAACAAGCTTCAGTGGATGAAACTTTAGCTGCAGGTTCAGTAAGCTCAACTGTTTCATCTGCTGTTGTCTAGGACACTTTAGCTGCAGAAGCTTCCTTTCCTTGGACATTTTCCCCTTCTTTCAAAGTTTCACCAACACACGACATTGTTAATTTATCAGTTTTCTTGATTTTGTCACCTGCCTGATTCCCATTAATTGCTTGCCCATTCTCAATCCTCTGATGTTCACTTGTGCTCTGTTGATCGAGTGCAAACCAAGTTTCATTTGATAATACAGGAAAATGGGTCTGATATCCTATAGAAATGGGCCCTAAAGGAAATTGTTTCAGGAACTCATCAGAGTTTTGCTCATCTATGGTAGACTTTGCAGGACCAAGCACTCTATTTTCTTGAATAATTTCTTGGACAATCTCCCGTATTGTGTAAAAAGAACCACCAACTTCCTTGTGGGTAAGGTTAAGCGAAGGGAAATTCCCATTATTCAATTTCTTGTATCTACAAGAAAGTTCAAAGGATAAGTGGTGACGGCTATAGCAACTTCCATAAAAATTTGGCAACAACTAAGGGCCTTCGGATGTATAATGTGCAACTGAACAATTAGTGTATATACTAATGTTCACAGAAAGGGAACACCAGAAAAACAAACTGAGCTCTCTTTTAGCTGTAGATTAACATCATAAATTTGTTGAGACAACATCTTTGCATTAAAGTGCCACAATTGAATATTATCATCAACCTAATTTTTTTGCCTACTATAATTGACAAAGAAAAACTTAAGGAATCAGAAATTCGTTTAATTATTCTCAAAATGATTCTCTTACACTGCAAGTGTAACTGGCATGTTCAAGGAGCTGCCCTACAGGTTACCCTCATCAAGGTGATAACCATGTAAGCACACAGAATTTTTCACAGGAATTTACCATGGCTCATTCTGTATCTACCTCACATAGCATTATTATGAGGGTTGGGTTTCCAACACATAAACTGAACAAGCTTTCCCTAGTCATGCTCAGCCACATAATTGTAGCTAACTGCAGAATTGGATCTATATTAAGGTATGATATCACAGAGAACAATCATAAAGAGTCAAAAGAAGATAATGAAAACAACAACAAAGCATTTCTACAAACAATTTGGGGTTTCTGCAATATTTTCACTTTCTCTCAGCAGCTTGATTTAGAGCATATTCTACATTAAAGAAAATATATTACATTCCCTAATCTGATATCCATGTTCACATTTTTCAGAAAGACTTAATGATGATAAAACTATATATATAGACATAGGTAATGGCAACAAGCATATGTTTACATGTCACTTTTCCACAACATCTTACAAACATCCATAACAACAACAGAAAAAAAAAATTATACCTTAATCTTTGACTTTTGTGGCTGGCTACATGGAAACTAAACAACAAATTAAACCAGGTCATCAATATGAACCTTTGCACCCACTCATTATTATCTAATAATGCCCTCATCTACCTTCTGAACACTCAAGTTCATTCTTACAACTTGTTCCCAAGTCTTTAATGGCTTTCTTGTACAACTAGGCTTACAAATACCACACTCATGACCTACCACATCAAGCTCAAATATGTGGCTTGGCATTGATTATAACTACACTGCTTAGGTGCAAGTCATTAGATTACCCAGAATAAACTGCCCAGATCAATAGAGATAGAGGATTAAGAGATTCGGGATACCGTACATTGGATCCATCTAGGATGTCAACTATCAGGTCTGCAGAACTAAATAAGTTCATTGTTAATACCATGAGCTCTAGCCAAGATATAATAAAGTTTTCAAATGCTGATAAAATAAAACAAAAAAGTGCACCATGTGGTGCAACACAATTTGTCTAATAAATAGGGCAGAAGCAGGTCCTTATCTCTCCTAATCATGCTAGTGCCATCAGTTTTTATGAACCTAAAAAACGTATAACTAAGTCTCACCTGTGTACGTATATATGCCACTTTACAGCAACTAAATTAGAACAAGTCGTGACAATTTATAACGCGGATGAACGTGATTACTTCTTTATAAAAGACTCTGCTGTTTCCTTCCTCTCCTCCTTTGAACGCCGAATGCGTGACTTCCTCCCCCCAGAATCACTGCATTTAGCGACTGCAAAGGTTTTCCCCGCCCAGCCACCCTTTATAGCATGCATGACTCTGAGCAGGCTTGCCAGGTCTAAAAATAGAACATACATGCATATATCACATTCAAAATAGAAAGGCATCTAATCAGGTTCTTGTAATTATAACATCGACACATGATCTGATAAAAACAGCTACACTAAAAGAAGACATAATTGATTGGAAATTGTGCAAGAAGGGAACAGAATGGTATAAGACACAAAAGTTGGGTTTACTTTAATACCAAAGCAAGCGATCACATGTCTGCGACGAAGAGACCCCCATCAAGAAATCCAGTGCATCATATAGTTACCTCATTCCCACCACAGCATATATCCCACTACACAATATCAAGGAAAATTCTATTAAAAGCCATGAATGACCCAAAAAAGTATTGAAAGGGGCCCGATTTTCAGGTGCTTTCAGAATAATATGCTTTTCAAATGTATGACATGGCTAATGTTCTCTTGTTTGATCCTAGTTTCATCATTTTATTTTTTATTCCAGGATAGTATGTCCAATCAAGGCTGCTCATCAACACGGTTCAGAGTTAGTAATCCCTTTTCAAACAACAGGCACTTAAATATGATACAAACATAAACATTTCTTAAATTAAGATGAAAAGAAAATCATAATAATAATAATGAGCCGCAACATGTATTACCTTAAAACTACAATCAGATACGAGATGTGCAATGCTTGAACAATAATTTCGAAGAAGATACTTAGGGTGACATTTCATATATTTCTTACAAAACAAGCCGTCCAATGAAATCTTATTTGGAGTCTTTATTTCCCAACTTAGCAAACCCCCTACAGAAAACTTAGTCTCAACCATGAAAAAGACAATGATCCATTAAAATACCAATGCTGCTTACTACATATCCGCTGCGACCAAACAAAGAGAACTTTCAGGGAACACGCTAAATTATCAAACCAAATGAATGAAATACTAAAGCACTAACAGAACAAAGCGGTACCTGGAGTTCGACGGTGAGAAAGTGGAGATGGGGGGGAGAGAGAGCGAGAAAGAGTGAGTAGGGTTTAGGGAAAGTTTGTAAAACCCTACGAAAGATAGAGTTAATGGCCGATTAGTCCCTGTACTATTCATTTTGTTATATGTTGGTCCCTACATAGTTATTTTTCTTAATTTAGTCCCTTAACTTTCATTTTTTTTAATACTTATACTACATGTACATCCTTTACACAACCTTTTCATACCGAAAGGGTAATGGGGCAGAATATGTATAATTTTTTTTGAGTAATATTTTGGTTAATTAATAATATAAAACCACACATATTGTGCCACGTAGCCACTTTCACTGAGAAACTTGTGTGAAGGATGTACATGTAGTGTTACTCTTTTTCTTTAACCTAGTCACATTTTAAGGAATTGAAGAGATTAATTTTGAACAGATGGTTGGTTGGATAAATAAGAGTTAATTTTGCTAGGGTTTTGATGATGTATATTATTGAGTTGACTTTTCTTTTATGTTCAAGTATATATCTGATCAAAATTTATTTCCCTAGATCGGTAAAATGTGATTAGATTAGAAAAGAATCGGAAGTAAAGGATCAACTTTGAAAAGAAAATTATTTAGAGACCCACTCAGAATAAAACGAATAGTACAGGAGCTAGATTGGCCATTAACTCAGAAAAGACATGAAGGCGCAAGCCGCTTTTAAATTGCCATTTCCTCCTCTCTCATTTGTCTGGATGTTGTGGAATTTTCTGGTTTTTACTTTTAATTAATGGGCCACAAAATCATGTAGATTCTAAACTTTTTTTCTGTTAAGGTTTTTATAGGAAATGGGAAAAGAAAAATTAAAAAGAAGCACAC
The DNA here is from genome assembly GCA_034195605.1 of Santalum album. Lineage (NCBI taxonomy): Eukaryota > Viridiplantae > Streptophyta > Magnoliopsida > Santalales > Santalaceae > Santalum > Santalum album. The sequence goes on along the minus strand of CM067266.1, from coordinate 16,680,420 downwards.
CCGGTGGGACTCGAACCCACAATCGCCTGATTAGAAGTCAGACGCCTTATCCGTTAGGCCACGGGTGCTAGTGACAAATTGTGTTAAAACAAGATAATTATTTGACCAATCCTAGCCTCGGCAAAGCTATACTCCACCGTTAAGCTATTCCTTCTAGTTACGACAATGCTGAAGCACTACTAAGCAATTCAAGTATCACTTGATACGAATAACTTCTGTTTTTCCATCAAACCACACTCTTGAGCTTTGCTCGAGGCATAAAAAACAATAAAGAGTCAATTCAATTGATATTTTTCACTCATCAAGGTGTTTTTTGATTTGAATTTACAAGTAATAATAATTATTATTATTTTCAAATAAGTAGGTGTACCTAATTTTTATTTTTTTGTTATGGGATCGTACAGTAACTAAATAAGTAGCCCTAGACAATACCGTAGCCCTATTTGATTGTGTTTCCCCCCTCTTCCCAATGGAATACTATCACATCCGGTGGGACTTGAACCAATCATCACCTGATTAGAAAGTCAAAACGCCTTATCCATTACCATCGAGCAATAGCTCACTAGATAATTATAAGCAATATTCATACCATAGTTATCAGACCTGATCAGAATGTCGACCTGATCAAGAGATTGAATCATCGGGATATTGACTTACCCGTTGGGTCATACAAATATTTTATTTGTTTTTCTAATTTGAATGCATAGGTAACCTTAAACTCCTTATAAAAAATTAATAATAATTTTTCGTAGAAAAGTATGAACTAGTAAGATTCCTTATTACCTTCAAGAAAATTCTAATTCTTTTCCTTAAATTTCTCCCACTCCCTCATTTAGAGTGAATGAGAAGGTTGAATTTCAGGCTACACAAGAAAAATAAATCTAATGCAATAGCCATGCAACACAGTACTGTCGGACTGCATAATAAAATGACAGCCTGAAGAAACATGCTTGGGTTTGAGATAATATATAGTTTTCGAACATAAAATATTCGTCTACACACACACACACATATATATATACACACACACGCACTCCACCTTCCAGTGGATCACAACTTGTGTGATGTATTGCTGCTTGTGCTTTATAAGAAGCATACAAGAAGCCATTTCATAGATTGGGCACATGAAAGGAGGTTACATCAGTAAAAGAATGTTAAATGGTTCTTCTAACATCAGAAGTGATGAGGCTGATCCAGAATCCCTTGCTGGTGTTCCCTGAATCTGTAAAAATTCCTACCCCTTCTCCTCCTCCTGCCAAAAGAATTTGTGTGTGTATAGTTTGGATATTCCTACCCCTGTTTGTCCAAATATTCATCAAGGGCCAGACCACAAGGAGAGTTCACTAGAGCTTTTGCACCGAGTTCTCGCCCGAATCTCCACACGTAATTCAGGCCAACCAGGAGGTCGACGATCGTGGCTTCGGTCTTTTTCTGGTCCGCGAGATAAAGGGTTTGCACCAGAAGCACAAGCTGCCCCGACTCGAAACCAGGGTGCTCGAAGCCCTTCTCGGCCTGCCATCTCATCATGTTGTGAGCCAATGGAGCTAACCACTGTAGCGTCTCTGCCATTGCGTCCCTAATCTTACTAGCAACTAACACTCTGTAGACTGAAGGGCCCGGGTGGTTGTTGGTGAAGGGTTTTAGCCTTGATCTTAGAGCAAATCTGACATTTGCCGGCAACATGGAGTAGAGTTCATCCCTTTCGTCTTGGCCAATCCTGCGAGGAGATGCCACTAGTCTCTCGATCGAAACAACGATGCTCGCATAGCGCTGGGCTAAGGCTGCAGCACCAAGAGTTCCCGGAGGAGGATCCAACAATCTTCTCTTGCATACGAAGATCGATAGATTATCTTGAGGTCGATTTCTACGAAATTCATGTCTCGCGCCTTTGGTTCCATGGAGAACTCCCGCGTGGAAACCGTTTTCACTCGTTATGCATCGGTTGGGTTTCGAATTAGGTGCTGATTTGGTAGGAAACTTGGGGGCACGGTTCCGCCATGGATCATCGTCATCAGAAGACAGCATAAGTGCATAAAGGGAATGGCTGTGGTAAACGCATTGGTAACTCCCGGTCCTTGGATTTTCGATCCCTCCGCTGTCCACTGCCGACTTGTTCGCTTCGACGACGCGCATAATCCTACGGAAGATGGTAAATATCGACCTCCCCAAGAGACCGACCACGTAATCATAAGTCATGTTCCATACAGAGACGTCCTGCAGACCTTTCACCTCTTGCTGGCTATGCAGAAGCTGGTTCTTGTACTCGAGATAATCCGCACGGGTGGCGTCGCAACCGTTCATCTTCCTCAATGCCCGTTCGATCTCTGAAAGCCGTTCCATTTCGCCGTAAACGGCTGCATTCAAGCAAATAAGCGACTCCATCCTCTTGACTTTCCTTTCCATCTTCTTACAACTGAGTTCCCACCCATACGGGTCCAAGCCGAACTTGACGAGATTATCAAATACATGTCCGAAGCTCCTTAAAGTAGGGTCACCGCATTTCTTTCCGAGCCTCGCCACAGATTTGACGACATGTCCCAAGCTCTCAACCATCTCTGCGCATACTGAATCGATTATAAAATGGTCGTCCTCGGATACGAGGGTCTTAATGCCGACTGAATTCACGAGCACGCTCCTTAGCCTTGCGACTCGCTCGTCGCTTAGGGAGCGCCATAGATGAATCAGCTTAGACATGGAGCTAGAAACTTCGAATCCTAATACTCCGATCACTGCCTCCCCCTGATGAGCCTCCTCGTGTCTCCAAGTTTTCCACAGGGTACGAAACCACAACTCTACGGCCATCTCGTGTACCCCAAACCGAAGAAGCTAAGTCGGACAGTAGCTGACCAAATCCATTCGCTACTCTCCTGGTTCACTGATTCAGAAGACCTAACAACGACCAGGTGGAATCAATGAGCAATGACTATAAGAACGTCCCTGAATCCCTAACAGTTGAAACAGCCAACACAAGGCGTCTTAATATTGAGATTTTGTGTTGGACCCATGGGACCAAGACAAGACAATTCCCTGGCTTTATTTGAAGAACATAACAAAGGAATATAAGGAATTGAAAAAACTAAAAAGTGAAATAAAGTAGAAGGATAGCAGTGAACTTTGAATCATCCATTTCTCCTAAATTTTCTCCGTTCATCAATCGAAAGGAGAAAACAATTCCCACTGAATTGAATCAAACAACTATATGGCTTAAAGCTCCTCTCCTTTAATGTGTATCACTCATCCGAGCAATTATAAGTAGATTCTGCATTCGCTAATAAAGATTTAAATAAAAATAAATAAATCTAAAAGAGCAGAAAAACGCAATACTTTTTTTAAAAAATTATACTTGATTTTCTTCCTCCGCTGTTGTCTCCAGATACGCGAACAACAAAACAGCAGGAACCAAAATCACGGAGAGAAGCAACAACGACCGAACACATTACAGGAACAGAACGGAATCACCGAGGACAATCGAAGTTATATCCTAAAATAAGGAACAGGATCAAGTCAACATCAGTGTTTTTTCGAAGGAAGAGCAACAAAAGCGCGTCGACAAAATCATAAAAGACAATCAGACTCACCGATCAGGGATCGAACTGCAAGTTCCACAGAGAGAGAGAGAGGGAGGGAGAGAGAGAGAGGGAGAGAGAGAATGAGATCTTCATCTTCTGTGGTGAAGAGAGCGAAGAACACGGAAAGAGAAGATTTGGAATGTAGGAAGGAGCGAAATGGAGTGAGAAACAGAGTAGGGGGTTGATTATGTATGGGGCCTTTCAGTTGCCGCTTTGAACGAAATAAAAAAAAAAAAGACGGAAATGCAAAAATGAAAGAATCAAAAAGTAGCACCATCGCTATGTATATTTATAAGATTGACCCGTCTAAATAAATCCTAAAATGATATCTGCGAAAAAGATAAAAAGAAACATAATTTGGTGTCATGCTTTCGCTTGTGAGTACCCGACTGTTTCTTTCAAGCCAAAGACACTAAATAATAAATAGTAAACAAAGACCCCATCCAAAAAGCTTCACTTGGCTTCTTCCTTCTGAAATCATAAGGTTTGTGTCTAATAGGCAGTATAAGACGAGGACTTCTTGTGTTATTCCTCGATTATACTTTATCTAACATTGGATGTATTTTTGATTCGTGTGATTAAAATTAATTTAAAATATCTTAAATTTGATGTTAAAGAAAGAGGTTGAGGAAGTTAAGGAAGAGAATCGGGATCCGTATTTAGTTGTGTCAATCGTGACGGTTCTAGAATACCATTATTTATCCTAGAAAACTGTAATCTGATTATTTTTTTTCGTTCTTTTTTGGTTCAACTTTACAAACTTTACCGTCAACATTGCGAAGACCTTGTTCCAACAAAGCACCGGCTAATTTAAGATTATGTGTTTTTTCTTCTTCTTTTTGGCCAGCTATGCCTTAATAATTTAATATGGGGTGATCAAGAAAAAGGAAATGACATGACAGAGGCCTGTTGTCCCATGGTGGACTGATCCATTAATGATGGGGACATTCCTAATCTAAACTAATATTTTCCTTAAAAGATTAAATTGTTCTAAATGCTCCATTCTCCCGCCTCACAATTTTTTTTTAATACCTATCCGTGTATTATAAATTTAAATTTAAATCGAAATTTTTAGTCATCGAATCGATGAAAAAGAGGAGAAAATAATACGTTCAATTTCTTTAGAAAAAGAATACTCAATTTCTTGACTTGTATTTATTTATTTATTTATTTTCCCATTCACCCCCTAATTAGATAATATAATTAACGCGTCAGTTTGCAAAATGATTGCAATAATAAATTTTCCATCTCTGTTCAAAACAAATCACTGGATATTTTGGTAATAATCGTTATGAATTCATTGCAACGGAAGCTCTAAAATTAGTTTTCCACTAGGTCCCGCTTTGTTCTAATATAAATATTTTCTTTCCATTTTGAACCCTGCTTAATGTTTCCTTTCCATTTCAGACTTCTGCTAAATATTTTCTTCCCTTTTTGGACTCCTGCTTAATATTTTCTTTCCTAACGGAATTATGTACGGTTTGTCATCAACAGTCACCTTCTACTAAAATAGAAAAGGAAAATTACACAGATAGGAATTTCAGTAAAATATTGTTGTTGTCCAAGAATTTTAATTAGACTGTGTTCGATATACCACTTATTAACGATTTCGTATTAATCTTTAAATAAAAAACAACATGAAGAGATAGGGAGAAAAGTGGAAGGGGAAAATAAAATGACAAAAAGCTGTAAAATGAATGAAAATTTAATTGGCAGTAAGGGGTGCATGAAGCACCATTTTAAAATCCAGGGAACAATTATAATTCTAAAAGGAGTATTGGGATTTCTTTGAACCTCGAGGAGGGATTTGTGCAATTTCACCTAACTATAATTTAGGTTAGGGAGCAACAAAACAAATATCTAATCAGATTTGCGAGTAAAATATCACAATAATAAAAAGGTGCCTCCAAAATTCATAGGAAAGCTTTTTTTTTTTTTTTTGCCCGCCTAGTACATACCCGTGTACTAAAGGGCTTTCACCAATAATTTAAGCATAATTATTACTTAGTCTAAGAAAGATCTAATTAGAGAACACCAAATTTTTCTAATTAAGAAAAATAATTAATTAATGCTTGTTATCACGTTTCAAAATGTATGAAACTCCAAAGATGTTTAGATATCTAATTTTTCAAAATCCCAACAAAATTATCATGTCGGTGACATTCATATTATAGCATCTGAAGTTTATACATTTGTTACCAAATTTTGCAAGACTAATTTATTTAATTGATCAGAGTGAGGCAATAAGTTTACGCGACTGTAATAAACAGTAGGATTTCAAAATTCAACCAAAAGTCACCATTTGGCTAGGAAAACAAAAAAAAAAGAAAAAGAACGGATAATTGAAGAAGTGCTGGCTATGGGGTTCGAACCCATGCGCACTTATGTGCAGAAGATCTTAAGTCTTCCCCCTTAACCTCTCGGGCAAACCAGCGGCCAACAAATTTGTATTCAATATTTTATTTATTATATAAGCTAAGGCCTTACACAAAATCTGTACATTGAATGAGCTGTGAAAATTTATTATTTTAATTTTAAAAAGATCATCAAAATGGAATTAATGGATGGGAATTATTTTGTTATTTTAGGGGTATTGTGGCCTCTCACTTAGTCAAACTAGGTTTTTGAAAAATTGCTTATGAGAAAAAGTTACTAAGACGAACCGGGGTTTTAAATCAGAAAAGATCCCAATTTCTAAAAGAAAGGCAATTATAACATGATTTAACAGACACATACATGACTTATAATCAATTAAAATAAATTAATTTAACCAAGAAAACACCCCAAACACCCTCATGTATTTAAGATTGTTCACGGGACACCGCCCTTAAGTATTTAAGAGGGAGTACTTGTTCGCGGGACACAAACTTGGGTCCCTGCACTTCTTGAGAACTGAGAGGGTAAATTCAAACGACAAACTCGGGCGCACAAAGGGAAGGCTCTTGTGCTTGAATTATGCATTGAGAAGGTCAAGCTAACCATAGCTTGACACCCTTTGCATAGAACCAGTACTCCATCACCTCAATCTCACTCATTGATGCTCACAATGCTTACATTTTTTGGTCATTTGAAAGTGATCTTTGATCAATGAGAAGTTGTACTAAAACTCACTTTCCTCGAGAAATTAGGGTGTCCCAAAGTATAATGAAGCCAAACTTCCCCGATTTTCCTTTTAACTGCATCTTTGCACCGACGAACACAAGACTAAACAGCCTTCAAGATCTTCAACATTTACCGGGAAAAATCCCTACATTTTTCTACTAGAAATAAAGTTTATACGAGATCAGAGAGAATGAAAGGGTGGAGGAGACAGCTCTTGTCCAGATTCAGGATGATCAGAATGGATGGGCATCCGGCCCATTTCTTGAAATCACATACTGATTCGAGTTCTATAATAGACCGTCATTGCTCCTACTAACGTCTCAGACAGATCACACCATTTTAAATGCTGTGATCGTGCTTCTCTACCAACGCGATGCGCGATCTGCATTGTGCATATGTGCAAAGTGTACAATCAAACTGCGCATTGTGCCTCACAACCACCATTGCCGCCAGCAAAGGATCACTCACCTTAATCAATTTGCTCACAAGTTCTCCCACCTAGGCTCCTCCTTTCCCTCCCTTTTTCGATGTAGGATTGCGAAAACTCTCTTGTTTTCTGCTTTAGAAGAAACAGCAGAGAGGAATGCTACACTTCCAAGAAACTACCTTTCCTAGGAAGGCCATGGTGTCTTATCTTTTTCTGGGTTTCCTCTTCAAACTCCTTTTCTTCCTTATGAACTTGGAATCCGCAAATCCATGGATTTGGAACTCAGGAGCATCTCACCTGATCCCTGTTGAAGATTTATAACCTCATTGGTTATGATTCTCTATCAGTTTTCACCTGCGAGGGGAAAACTTTAACATCTAATTCCCCATCTGCCATCTCAGTTTTCCCATTTTCACCAAGCTTGGCACTGCCAACCATCCTTTCCTTATCTTCCCAAAAACAAAAACAATGTTCACATTAAGCAGTACACATATATGCAAAAAAAACTCAAAAAAATCAATTAAGATACTTCATGCTATTCAAAGAAAGAGAGTCAGGAACAGAAATTTACTCAACATGACGACTTTCAGAAAACAGAATTATTATTTAAACTGAACTGATAGATCTAATTTATGAGGGACGAAAGAACGATATGCAGTTTAAGAAAACTGTAACAAGCTTCCCGCTTGATTTTAGGCAGTTGAAACAATCTGAAATCATCTTAACCATGATACTCCACTCAATGAAGAAAGTGCTCAATAAGCCACTCTTCGCAAAGAGTATATCACATTTTCAAATTAATGCATTGATTACTTTGAGACAGTTGAGGGGTGATTTTATACATTTACCAAGCTTCTAGGATTTTCTGTTTTGGTCACTTTGGTCCAGTGGTGTCTCCAATAAGTCATAGTGACCGTACCCATGAAACAAAACATTAATGGGGCTCTCTTCATCCTTCTGATACTCCTCACCATAGTTTGCTATCTTAACCAGATTATTTGAGCTTCTATCAATCATAGATACTGAAATAGGGGTCCTGTTCAGAAAGAAGAAATATTTTCATGAATAAACATAGGAAGAAAAAAAAGAAGAGGAAGGCAGAAGGGAAATGAATAAGCTTCACCTCCCAATATTGCAGCACAACCGTCATACGGCATACTTCAGCGAAATTATTCATCTTATGTTACAAAAGCATATCTTCTAGAATTCCCAAGAAGAGTAATACTACAGGCACATTCTTCACACCAGAAGGGTGATGTGGTAGAATATGTGTGGTCCTTTTTGAATGGTATTTTGATCAAATAATAATACAGAACCACACATATTCTGCCACGTGGCCACTTTCAGTGTGAAGGTTGTGTGAAAGATGTATAAATAGTATTACTCTCCTAAGAAACCAGGGGAGGAGGGAGGGAATAAATGTTCAGCAAAAATTGATGATAAAAATCTAAAAATAATACTACTCTCCAATGTCCTACTACAATAGAATCAAATCATTTTGTTAATCTACACCAAAGATTTCATCTAGTAGATAACCTACTCTCAAAAGTCTTTAAGGATACTATTATCTCCCCCGGGATTGAGGGTAGAGGAGAAGAAATAAAATTCAACAAAACTGATGATAAAAATCTGAAAATAATATGAATCTTCAATACAATAGAATTAGATCATTTTGGTTAATACGCACTAGAGGTATCATTTATGGGCAATCTATGCTGAATATCTTGTTTTATGGCTAACCTACATTAAGAACGTTTCAGGATACTGTTCTTTCCCCTAGGAATGAGGGTATAGAGGCTTAATTTTTCCTTCAGATAGAATGAAACAACATGAAATCCCAGAAAAACCTATTTAAAAAAGTCTCTTTACAGTAACTCAACATTTTGATCTTCTACACATACTACAAAACTGCTCCACTTTGAATAAGATGCTTAATTGGTTCAAAACTTACTCTAGAACATGGGAAGCCATAAGAAGCTCAGGTTCTCCACCCCATACGTAAGGTTGTTGAATCCTCATAACATATGCATCAAAATCTCCTTCAATGAACCTGAAGACAGAACAATCTAACTCATTTTGATAATCCAATTATCCAATCAAAGATATGTTTCTTATCAAAGTATAAGAAACCTCACCATTCAGTTTGTTTCCGCCTCTTTAAGAGCTCATCTACGACCTATGAAATCATAATTAGTTACAAAGATTGGACGAGGAATTTTAAAAGCTCCAGACACATATTATAGAAAAAAAAAATCACATTACAGGAAAAAAATCTCCGGTGCTCATTGAGCATCAAGACAGCAAGTCCTGTCTAAACAAAATAGTGACGTGTGTGCAAAAAATCTAATTTGATTGAAATTTATAACTGAATAGCGCATGTGCTCTGATATGTATGCACACTAGTCGTGATGCACAGTGAGCTCTGGAAAGTTTTCCCATATTCCATGTTAGCAAGCCAAAGGTAACTTTCTGCTATAAGAATTTCACTTACTTTAGCCCTTAATTCATCAGCGAGTTCTCTTTGACGACTCTCATTGGGAGCTTCTTCCCCACCTCTCAAGCATGCCCCATGAGCTATGGCTCTAAACAGGCACCGACCATCCGCTAGCACCCCTGCTGTGCCATTGACTAATTTAGTAATTTATTACTCCAAACAATTAACTATCTTTAGGTTTTCAACAAAAGCCAAAGAGTTTGCACTTATTTCAAATATGTGAATCATTTAAATGTCTTTTTATTGTGCTTAATATTTTACAGTTAAATATCATTCCACACAGGAGAGCTTGGCTCTTAAAATTTTAAGTTCAGGCACACATCTCCTCAGAATCAAGGCTTCAAAAAGTTAAAATATATCTTCTGGCCAAAATAAGTAAGTTTATTCTAAAAACACTTAAAAATGGTGTTATTTTTACAAAAAAAATGCTTATAGTGTGACACACTACCAAAAAAATGAGTTGTTTTGCTAAAAGAGACTCATATTTTTCTTCCCTTCTTTTCTTTTCTTTTTATTTTTAAACAAAAGATGCTACATTAGGAAAATGCCTAGTATGAGACACTATATTCACCAAGCCCTTTACAAAACTGATCTTCTATTATTATGGTGAAATTTTTTTCTAACTACAAAATATCTTAACTTGCACAAATTCGGACTCATGTCATTGTCAACCCTAAACAGGCTTACATTAAATTAAAAACTTGGCTTAAAGCTTTCCAATTACTCGAGAAATTGTGCAGTTACTCCCGCAAAACCTTAGTTTTGGTTATTATCCACTTTATTGGTCGTGTACCTAATGCTCTTTGTGACTGCAACAGCTAAAGTCAAAAGGTGATAAATAGTAAAGCAGGACAGTTGTTTTCTGCTCTACGAGAGACCAACTCAAATTGACCAAAGAAATTTACTTTCTGGACGACTGGAGCTACATTTCGTGGAAGACGCAACCCTAGAAAATGCAGAAAATATTTTTCTCAACCTACTATTTTGCATAGAACAAATCAAAAGAAAGAACGGAATTTCATGATTTTTGAAGAAATGTTCCAAACTGGGATTATATCATAATTCATGTCAGAAATGAAATTAAACAACTTTGACACCAATAATCAGGTTAATTTCTGCAATTAAATAATGAGAATTACACAATTTGATCACCAAAACACAGAAAGTTATATGAATTAATCATTTGTGAAGGTAAACAGAGATTTTTATTTATCATTTTTCTTTTTTCTTGACTAGCAAACAAAGATTTTTTTTTCTTTGTGAGAAGAAAACAAAATGATAGGAAAAAGTCATAGTATCGACCTGTCACTTTGTAATTGCCGAAGCCCCTATCGCTTAAATCGGGGACTCCGCCCACCATCTCACCAACCACTCCTCCCCCGGTCGACTCCTCATCGGCAACGACGGCGGAGACCGCCGGAATCCGATTCACGTCGGCGCAATCCAATGGCGGAGAGAAGGCGCCGACGCCGACGCCGAAGAGGAGCCACGCCGAGTTGGTTCTGTGCAGCCACCTGGCGGGGCGTGCGTCCCACGCGACGTTCCACGACCCCTCACCCTTCTGCTCGTGACGCGCCGCCGTCGTCGGCCTCAGATCACCGCTCCTCCTCCAGTCCCCTCCCGCCGGGAGAATCGCGTGCCATATCGAAGCCGCGCCCCCGGCCCCGCCGGGTGACACGGGGCGGGGATCGGTAGAGTAGTGGTGACGGCGACGCCAACGGTCCTCGGCGGATCCGAGGAGGCGGAATCGGCTCCCGGCGAGGCGGTGATGGGTGGCGCCGCCGTGGAGGAAGGAGAGTGTGGCGGCGATCCAAGGCTTGGGGCGCGCGCAGAGTACGCCGAGCATCACCAGACCGGTCCGTGCGAGGCTATCCTGCGCCCGACACAGGCTAATCGTGCGCACCCATCGGGCGAGACAACCAAGGGCCTTATGGCGGCTCCCTCCCTCTCTCTCTCTCTTTCCGATTGAGTTTGTTACGTAGCTAAGGTTTTAGCGAAGCGAAGACATTTATAGAGAGAGTGAGAGTCTCTGTGGGGTCCACAACTGGGCAAAAATGAAAACGAGGCATCTCAGCCGGTAATTATTCCAAATTCTTCGATAATTAATCATTTAATTCAAATCCAAATTATTTTTCCCCCTCCCCACCCGCAACCCTCACCTCAACCCTTTATGGGAAGTTCTCGTGTTCAAATTTTAACGTTTATTAAGTTTAATTTTTATTTTATTTTTTATTATTAATGCCGATTAGTAATTTCACTCATATATTTTTTTTATGAAAAAATAAATAATTACTAAGCCATTTAAGTGAGTTGTGGGCTCAAATTTATAGGGCTTTTAATTTTGAGTCTGCCTGAGTCAGCGAGGGGTAATTTTTGATTTTTGAGTGTTGGAGCTATTCTATGCCGTTAGGGGTATTTTGGGTGTTTTGAAATTATTGAGCGCATTCTCCTGAGTTCCTTGGGCATGTGGAGATTTTGGGCATTTTTAGCAGTCTTTGATGCTCTTGGGTTTTAGGAGAAGAACATTATCATTTTAGAAAATCTAAAGAACATGCTATGTTTGTGTAGTGCGTAGAATTTTTACCACATACTTTATTGAATAAAATAGACCAAGTCGTAAAATTGTAATAATTTTTATTCGAAACGAAACGAATAATACTGTTGCTTTTGAAATGAATTGTTATCATAAAAAAATAAGGCGATGAAACAATTATTGTCATAAATCAAACTTTAGGTGTTAAGCTTTTGATATTCTGACCACTTAGATGAGAGTATCAATAACCCGAAAGACTTCATCTAATAATCAAAATGACTTTTAATGTGATGCGGAGTGCAATAGTTCGTGAGGGAAGCATTATTTTGTCAATTAAATAATAGATCAAAAATACAATAATAATTATGTGGCTCTGGTTAATGGGTGTTTTGTGGCTAATAATATAAAAAAAAATCATAAAACCTTCATTTTTTAAAATTTTAAAGAAATTACAAACTTTTTTAGTTTTTAAAGGGGAAAAAAAACTAAAAGTAAGTTCCTCGTGGCCTCTAACGACTAGAATAGCCCTCGATGCGATGCTGTAATTACACGTGAAGCAGGGGTAGTTTCGTCAAAGGACGTAATTAGCGGGAAAGTTGGAGGACGCGAGATTGCGAAAATAATTGCCAGGCTTTTTATTTTAATAACTTTTTTTCATTACTTTTATGCGATCCTAAACTACATGATAGGCTCACGGGTGCTTAACTGGAAGATTCTATAATAAGTTTTGACAAAATCCCTCTCTTCATTTTCAGAAATTAGGATGCTTAATTATTTTCTTAAAGCCAAGCCAATGTTTTTCTTAGGCCCTTTATTATATATATATATATATTTTGCGGTGAAGATTGACTATATAAACTCTAATCTTCATTATATGGTCAACCTTGGATTAAAATATCAAAGGTTTAACAGACAAGTAATTTTGACATAAGAATTTTAAATCAAGCACAGTTAAATTTTATATTATTAAATATTTATTAAGAGCCATTGACAAGAGTATTCACGGACAGTCATTCACATATCTAAAAGTACTATTTCTTTCGACGTTTTAGAAAGTTTTTTGATATTTCATTAACATGATGAGATTTTTAGTAAGTCCATATGAATGATCAATAGAAATGTCGAGCTCGTGAGGGCATTTGATAATATGTAGATTAGGAAAAAAAAAAAGAAAAAGAGAAGGATGAAGGGGAAAATAAAAAGGCACAATCACATGGAGAAAGATGGCATGAAATCAATTAGATTTTTATTTAACCATTATTTTCTAGCTCTATTGATGACACGACGATGGATTTGGACAAACATGAGTGAGCCTTGATGAGACTACGTGAGTCATCACTTTGGTTCTTCTTCCCCTTTTATTGCAAAATCAAATGGATCACTCCCTTACATGGGCCAAATTATGGCATTGGTTCTTCTTCCCCTTTTATTAAAAAAAAAAAAATTAAATGTATGCCTTCCCCTTAAGGACCCAAATAATTATGTGAATTTATGAGCGTGCAATTATGCAATTAATTTGCTTTTCTTTTTCTTTCTTTGCAACCAAAAATTTTAAAAACATTGCTGCAACCTTAAGTTCTTTGAACCTAATGATCATCTCGTGCCTTCATGAAATTTCATAATTTTTAAATTTTAGTCCTACGAATACAAGATTAGGAAAAAATAATGAGACCCATACATTTTTAGACAAAGGACTTTGGTTCACATAGTACAAATCAAAATATGTTTTGAAAAGTAAAGTAGAGATTTTTTTATTTAAGACAGCTAGTTTATGAGTGCACCTCACTAATTTAAAAATCAACAAAAAAAGATTACACTAATTTAAAAGGTTTCCTATGGTCATAAATTCAACGGTCGTCCATCAATAAAAAAAGCCAACAAAAGTAGGGTTCGCTTCCAAGTCATTTTCTCTGTGGATGACGTGTCACTTTCTTGACCAATGGAGTTGGTGGCGTGGAGAAGCCGGAGCAGCTCGTGTGTTTGTACACAAAAAAATAAAATCGTAAGCTATGGAGTGCGATCTCAAAGGGTCGTATTCGTCTATTGAGGCGCCGTTTGATTTTATTCTTATTTTTATATTTTTATATTTTTAAATTTTGTTTTTATTTTTCATTATTCTGTTTCTCATATTCTCATTTTTCATCAATAATGAGAAATATTTTTGATATGTATATGTTGTTTCTTCTTCTTTTTTTTTACCCCACAAGGTCCAATGACAGTAACCGAAATCTGACGAAAGTGGTCAAAATCCGGCAATAATCCGACAGAAGTGGTTCAAATCCAACTATATTCCAGCAGCGATAGTGGCCAGAGTTAGATAGTCGATGGTTGTGGGTGGTCTCGGGTGAAGGAGAAAAGTAAACATTTTTCTCAAAGCATAGATCCAACGGCGCTTTCTTTCTTATTTCCAAAAATTGGGAAAAGGGAATAAAAATAGAAAATTTATATGATTTATTATTATGTTATTGGGAAAAAAAAATCAATCCAACCATAATATAAAGGTTGTTCTATCAAAAGCAAGCAGTGTTCTCCTTTCAAACAATTAGACACTAGTTTTAATAATACTAGCCTTGACTACAGGCTATGCGTGCGATTCACAGCCCTCAATACATTTTATTTTTGAGCATTTTGTGTTTTTAGGGGTGTTTATGGTTATTTTAGTGCTTTTTTAATACTTTACTATAATTATTTTGATAGTTTTTCTTTTTTGCTTTCAAGAATATTTTGGTCATTTTACAGGAACAATTAAAAATAGCCTTCACCGTCTCAAAATCAAGGAGATGTATAAGGATATTTTGGGATATTAAAACCCATTTTTGCAGTCTCTCAATACTTGGGATGCACAAATTTTAATTTGAAAGAAGAAAAAATAATTTTTGCAATTCTAATAAAAATACAAAGGATATTAATTGCTATTTTTCTAATATAGCTCTTTGAGGATGAGATTAAAAATGCAATTTTCTCGACAAAAGAGATAGGGTATATAATGCAAGGAGATCAAAGACGGAGACCCCACAAGGGATGATGCGGACAGCTCAATCCCATGTGTTCTCACAAAATCCTAATGGGGCGGCCATATTGTGTGGTCATAGTGTTCAAAAAGAATTTTGTTTCTATCTTTTACAACGAGGGCCCTAAAATGGATCCTTGTCATGCAGGTTTCAACCCCTATTCACCTTTTCGGTTTCTATTGAATCAAGAAATACGCTTGATTGTCCATCTTTTCGATATATAATGCATCTACTTAAATATTAGGGTTCGAATACCATATAGAAAGAGTTTATGTTAGATCAATCGAGATGTATAAAAGCACAATAATTAGGTTTCAACAATTCATCATTTATATGGCGTCCTCAAGCCTCCTATAGAGGCATAAAACACGACTACTACGTCGTGTTTTAAGTTCTATTTCGAGGAATTGTCTTACATCGTACACACGTACCGGATAAGACAAAATGATCATGAACCCTAAGATCCGAGTAGAAGCATCGACGAAACTTGCACAACTGGGATCCATTTTAGGATCCTCTAGCTAACATGTCTTTGGTTCACACGAAAATGGGTGGGTTGACCCGAATTTATGAAAATCCTCCCTCAAATAAAAGAATAAAAGAAAATTCTCACCGTAGCCAAACAACTTTCACGGCCCAGACATTATAAGTTTGAAGCCATAACGAGATCTCTGGTGGTGGGGCCTCCACAAATCGCATTCGTCCATGCGAACCCTACCCAATTCTCTGTGTGTGTGAATGCCGCATTATTTGTTACATCTGTCAAAAATTGATTTTTAGTTTGGTTCGCACACATTTAGTGGGCCGTGCCTAGGCCATGCTGTGGATGCTTTCATGCCCCGGCCTCCAACAGGAGCCCGCTATTTATAGCGTGGCCCGGCCCACCAGGGCCCATCGACAACCCAACCGGGGAAGGGAATGAAATATTGAAAGGATTATTTCCCATTAATGTTTATGGTTTGTTGAGACGGGTGAGACTGAAATTCACTTCTCGAAAATAAGAAGGGATCCAAACAACAACATATCTAAGAGGGAGCCCAAGTAATTAATCACATTGTTGCTGAAGAAAAAAAAAAAAAAAAAAACCTAGAGAGAGGGAAAGATTTGATGGATCAAAGAAGCGTAATGAGGATGAAAAGGAGAAGAGCGGCGACGAAAGAGTACTTGAGCGCAGCAACGAGGATGGCGACGGAGATGAAGAAGAGCTGCCACAACACCTGCGCGCTCGCCCACGCCAACACACCCGTCAATCCCACCGCGAAGATGTTGTCCGGATCTGGATCTAGCAGCAGATCGCCCCACCGCACATTCAATCTCCCCCGCCCTCCATCATCATCATCATCATCCCCATCTCCCTTCTTCAACTCCTTCTCCTCCTCCTCCTCCTCCTCTCCATCTCCGTCTCCTCCTCCCGCTTTCGGTTCCTTCCCCCCACTGTCTGCGAACGCCGGGAATCTGTTCCGCCGATTCCTAGGGTTTCGAGTACGTAATTTGACGGCCAAGCATGGGAATCTTCGATTCTTGGCGAGAAGATTATAGGAAGGTGCAAAGATTGATGGGATCGGAATCGGAGGGTGGAGTATCGTCGCGAACCCTATCATGGCGCTGGTTTCTTCCCCCCCAACCCACCCAGAAGGACTCGATGGTTTGCGTTCTTCCCGCAGTTCGAAAGATAGAGCGTAAGAAGAGGAAAAATGTTGTAATATATTTTTTTCTCCTTATTAATGACGACATAAAGCTATTTTAATTTTTTTCCCAAGTTCGCGAGCTCTAAAGAAAGGAATTTAAATGCAACAACGCCAAATTACTATTTTACCCTTTCTACATCTGCCCTCATGCATGGACAGAGAGGAGAATAAATATATAAATATTTAAGTATATCAATTTTTATAAAATTTTAAAATAAATAATTTATTTGCATCAAAAATTTTTAATATTATTTTTAAAATTTTTATTTCTCTTGATACTTAAGATAAACACATTATTCATTTTCAAATTTCATGAAAATTAATATAATTATGTATTTACGTATATATTTTTTATCTATACAGTTAAAATTATCAAAAAATTTATAAAAATTAAATATAAAAAAAAACTTGAAAAGTTTATAAAAATTAAATATAAGAAAACTTCGACGGATATTAACTTAACAAGATCCTGGTCTGTCAAGTGGAGGTGTTGAAGACGAACCACGATACAGTCAGTGGGAATGTGTAACTTTTTAACTCGTCCAAATTTACGTAATTACCCCATTCGGATAAGTAGGAAGTCCGAACGTTCAAATCCTACATTTTCATCTTTAGCAAACCCTGCATTTTCTGTTGCTAAAAATATTCTACCAATATCATGCTACTAAGCTGAAGGGCATTACTGTACCCTTATGCATTTAAACTTCCTCCTTCCCCTCTCCTTATCTAACCAAACAAGGATAAGATTAACCTGATCCCCCCCTCCTCCTCCTCTAACCAAACAAGGGTAAGGGAAGCAATTCAACCTCCCTTTCCCTTTCCCCTTCCACCCTCCACCCCAACATACTTCTCTCAATCCAAAACAAAAAGATCCCTCACCTGTTCTTAAACAAACCTAGAATCCTAAATGCAAAGCCCACAGCAAAGGCCCTGGACAGTTAAAAAAACATTAGTTAAAAAAATAATCAAATAAATGGCTCTTCACATCCAGCAAGAAAATCATCAATAGGAAACAAGAGGTAGAGACAGTGTTAGTAAGAAATCTCACCACCTGCAGCATTGAGGATAAACCTCATACGTACATATATATATATATATATATATTGGAAACTCGCAAGACAGACAATTAACTAGTAAGATCTCAGGGTCACTCCATCCACTCCATCAATTGGTTTTGGAATGAAAACCTCCGGAATTTATCATGCATAAACTAACCATACCTATTTGTACAACTACTTTAGCCAACTTTTGAGAACCCAACTGCAACTGGGATGAGGATTCCGTGCGAAAAATGGGGGAGGGGGATGAGAGCTTGGGATATGTACGAGTACGCCACGAGAAGGTCAACCACCTTCCCCGGGCAGATTCCGCCATTTCTGATCCCAACTTCACTTTGCACGGTACTGATTTCAGAATCAGTACGCGTACAACTTCCATCTTCAACATAAGGAAATGGGACTTACGAATTTGATGGGCTCTCAACATGCTTGTTTCCGGAATCTTTTCTGATCCGATCACTCTCAGTGGAGGGGAGGGTTCTCTCTCCAGCTGCCGGTGCTCCGTCACCCTCGGACGCAAACTGATCCTCTTGAATTGGATCCATCCGACGGCTTTCGTGGTGTCTAGATGACAACCCATGGCCCGCTAACAGACGGTGATAAGAATGTGAGCTCAGGGGCCCCATGTGATACTGAGGCCTGATAGCCGAACTGGAAACTGGTTGCATCAAGCTTTTTCTCTCCGGAGATTGGTGCAGTGAAATTCGACATACCGGACATGTGGAATGTTGGCGCAACCATATGTCTATGCAAGTTGCATGGAAGAAGTGCGCACAGTTGGGGAGAATCCGCAATATATCTTCCCTGCAGTATTCGGCGAGGCAAACTGTGCAACTGCAATAAATAGGATGGCTCAGTTTTGTTAGCAAAAACTTTGTGAAATATATGAAAGAAAAAGGAGTCTCAAGGAAATTACCGAAAAAAAAAATGCCTCAAGGACAGTCACATCTTGCTAAACCTTATAGCGCAAATTTAGGTACAGTTTGTATACTTTCACTCATCTATTCAGTGACAAAGAATTTATGGCTTTAAATTTGTGCATAAATACTGCAAAATGAGAATCTTGTTTACCACTGCTGAATCCTCCACGTGATAGTTACTGTCCAAAGTTGTAAGGTCAGTTTGTGTGAGCTTATTACTGATCTTATCTGTTGGACAAGCTCTTTTAGACAAAAGTAGAGGTTCAACAAATTTCTGGAAAGGTCAAAACAGTAATCAGGAAAGCCCACATGTCTGTCAGCTAAAAAATTGCTTTCCGAATAGACTACAATTTGAAGCTTATTGGAAAAGCTGTTTTAAGGATTTGTGGGTTATCAAAAACCTGCCCAAACTGGGCCTTATTTATCAGTTTCCTCGTTTTCTCATTCCATAAACAGTTTCCCTTAAACCAATATCCCCTTGAGAACTCATCTCTTTCCAGAAAACGCTAGACTTTCTCCCTAGAACAGGTCAAGTAATGGTAAACAACGTAATAAGTTCAAGTCTCATCAAGGGAACCAAAGCTGCATCCTGTATTTCTAATCTGGTTTCCCCATCTCAGTACATTTTATATTGGGACTCGGTGACCTTGATAAAATGAAACCACTAAAATGAATTCATTTACGTGAGGCTGATAGGTGGGTTCAAGGATTCGTTAAGCCCATCTAAATAATTATCACTTTCTTCAAAAGAAAAGTCTTCTTTTATGATCGTGTCATCAACAAATAACAACACAAAGCAAGCAGACAGAGCAAACAATCCCTTTACAATCGTTTGATCGGTAAACAACACCACAAAGCATGCAGACATAGAGCAAACAGCCACAGCAGGGCTAAATAAAGACAATATTTTTGTGGAAGCTGAAACTGACTCCAACCTCCGTATCATAAAGCATCCAACCCAAATTTGGAGCATGAACTTGGAAAAATCAAATGCCACATATATCCACGACTGGATGTATACATAAAACATGGTACAGCTGATCCAAAGGCAGGGCCCATTCTATTTAGACCATGATCCTGATTTGAAACTGTATCATAAAATTCTAAGAGCACCATGATGGCAACCAGATTGGTGAGATAAGACAATTTTAGAAGGTCAAAAGCCAACTAAGAGGAGAATTTAACACCACGTACTTGGAAACCACCAAAAAGGATGGTATGTGTAACCATGTCAAACAATTCATGCAAGAGTTCAACCCAAAGTAGCAAGGTGGCATTCTTGCTATAGCAGTGATAGTGATACACATAATCATAGACAGTCACTGTCGGTAAAGTAACGTAGCTGACACATGATCATAGACAGCCACTATTATTTAGAAAAGATTTTTGTGGGAAAACTGTAAGGCACAGCCAGATCATGAAAAACAATGCATGCTCACAATTATTAGAAACCTTTCACAGGCTGGTTATGGGTGGGAGGGATTTGGAGGGTGATGGCTGGAGAAGATCAAAACACAAACACAAAGAAGAGTCACTGCACAACATATTGTTTACACATGCTGACACACAAACATGAGTAGAACTCTGAACGGTGTACCCTCTCAATAATGGCAAAGAGAAAGGGACAAAAAGGATTTATACAAACAATTATAAAGAATGTTTTCCCCTCACAAATATAAATCAAAGTTTTGTATTCTAGAACATATTTTATCACTTCTAATGGGATATATTAAAAATTTTAATCATGTTCAATTTCCATATCTGTTGTTCTAGGGCGATGTCATTGATTTTCTAATTCATTGATCGTAGCTAAGGTTTTCTCCTGCAAATTCCTGTGTATTTCATTGTTTGATTTAATATCAAGCAGGTTGCCCTTTTGGAACAATGCCACTTTTAGTATCAATTATTTCCTGAATACAAGATCACAGTAAAAGATGCCAGCATATTGAGCTTCTTTGAACTAGGGCAAAATTACGACCAAGGAGAGACAGACAGAGAGATAATGAAAAATTGCAGAAAAGGCACTGACATCCATACAATGCCATGTGATTACTTAGAGAGACAATGAAAAATTGCAGAAAAGACACTGATTTCCGTAATGTTAGATGATCCAATAAGTGATCAAAGAACAAATGATGTTGACCAATTATGAACTGTAGGCTCACAACATATTCCAATAGTGTTTTTTCCCAGCTGGATAGCAAATTTTTGTATAAAAGTTGCCATAGTTATCTTCATCTTAGCAAATGTGCATAATTGCAACATATAATTTGAGACGAGATAAACTTTACAGTAGAAAATGATGACAAAATATAATATAAAGATTATCATTGACAGCAAACAAGGATTTCTATCAATTTTTTATCCCGTGCAATACAGGAAAATCAGGACAAACCGTAATAAAATGTCTCATAATTTTTGTGGGTTACCGGAACATGTCAATTTGAAGCATTATATCTAAACAAAAGAACCAGAAAATCCTTTTTGAAGTCTGAACATTAGGCATGGCCTCTCATTTCAGTAGTAAAACAAGAAACAATTATCTATCACCAAGCATAAGGTACAATAAATACAGAGAAAATATAAAGGCGAAAAAAGAACTCACTTTGCATCTTCTGTTGAAGTGAAAAATTCATCGCTGTACTTTTTTGTTGGAAAGTTGGCAACAACAATAGGCTCCAGTCCATGCAATCCCTGCTCTAGCTGCAAGGCAGAAAGTTTTACAATAGTTAAATTCATGATCCAGAAACAGTTCTTCAAAAATAATTATTTCTAAATGCTCGATATAATAAAGAATCAATTTGGTCCATGGAAATGCAAGGAGACAAAAGATAATATAAAATGATCAATAAATCTAGGAAGGAAGCTTAAGCACTTCCTTTTCCTACTTCACCAACTTTGTCAAAGAGAAGACAGAGCCTATTATACTGATTGATATTACACAAACCTGACATGCAGCAATAAAATATACCAAGCAACTAAATCTGAGTTTGAATGAAAGCAAACAAAGAGAAGCAAGACCACAAAAATGAGTTAGAAGCCAATCCAACAACATGAAGAAATACAATATTAACTGTCAACAGGAGAATAGCTTATAGTATAAAACAAAAGAATAAAATCACAAAACACAAGCTTATCCAAAACAAACAACAATAAAAATTAAAAAAAAAATCTAGGAATCTTCATTACCCACATCAAGACATATTTGAACTAATTAAACGAATATAAAGATAAGCATGAAAACTATCTGTAATATAAACCATATGGGACATGCATATATTCACCCCTATAAATTCCCAAATTCTAATAAATTAGAGCAGACACTCCCAGAATAGCATCAAAGATCCTCAAAAAAAAAAAAACATAATATAACATTAAAACACAATAAATCATTCAGCTGCGCTAGTGACAAGAGGACTTAATTCCTTCAACAAAAAGAAAAGAAAAGAAAAGAAAAGAGACATTTTACTAATGAAATAGAGAATGAAAAAGATGCTCACTATATTAAGATCAGATCTAGAAGCTATAGGGAAGGATCGGCGAGAAGCATTCAATTGAATGCGAGCGCAAATGAGCCTTGTGCAGACGAACACGATGAACATCGTACTCACTGCGAATCCAATCACTGTCATCACTAAGTTCATTCCAGAAGCAATCATCTTGACACCGAATTCGCAAGAAACAAAAAAAAAAAAAAACAAAAAAAAAAACCCTAATGGAATTCCAGTTTCAACTCCTCCCCATACCCCCTCAGTCACTCCCTTTACTCTCTCTCCACTTAAACCCTAGATTCAATTTCTCAGCCAGAGCATTCCCCGTTCCGTTCACAGTAGAACTTGATCCACAGTAGCAACTCTCATCATCGATCGCATGACTCGAAATTGAGAAATACACCCATATTTCTACAATCCATCACCTCTCTCTCTCTCTCTCTCTCTCTCTCTCTATGGAATTGAATTTCCCACTTGATTATCCCTGTGTGACTCCAAGGCTTAGGCAGTTATCAGGTTGCAGAGATGAAGTTGGGGGGTGGGGGGAGGGGAGGGGGAGAGAACCAGAAGTCCATATGCAATGCAACTTTGATGGTTTTATTTCCTTTTTTCGGATTCTCCATTGTTCTTTTTCTTTTGTTTGTGCTTAATTTATCATGCGCTTTGATTTTTATTTTTTCCCCCTTTGTTTTATAAAATCAAACATATTTTCTTTTTTAAAGAGGGAAAAAATACATTTATGTTAATGTAGACGCACCCTAAATTCAAGACTTTTCATAGTTTTTTTTCCACTCTTTTTTATTATAATATTGAAATGAAGAAAAAGAATGAGCCTAAGTTAAAAAGAGAGTTTCGTTCATCTATATCTATATCTATTTATTCTATTATAAAGACAAAAGGTGTTTTGATTTAATCAATCATATATTTTTCTTAAACTTTCGTTAATACCCTCAAATAATATAATTATTTACTTGCAATTGTCACATAATTATTCTTATTTTTATTCAAATATTATAGTTATCATATAATAATTTTTATGTTTTTCCTAAACATATGATACGATGACTTTTGATCGTAAATGATCCAAAATTTTAATTTTTAAATATCTAATTAATTTAAAAAATTTATCTATAGACTCTTTTAGATGTTGTATATTGATCGGATAGTATTGATAATTGAAAAACTTCCTGTTGCTCATTTAATGCGTTCTGTCATTTTTAACGGCTCTACCTTTTATATTCGTTTAATTCATTCAAAATAAACTTTTCCCCCATTATTTATTAAAGTTGGAATAATATTTGATTCGAGTCACTCTTGCTCATTGGAAAATGTTCTTCTTATTTTTTTAAAATATATTCAAAATGTCCTCCTCCTAAATTTATTTAACTTCAGGTCATTGATCGCAGAGAAATTATTTTTAGATACTATGTGTTAAACTTTGATTAAAATTTAGAATAAATGAACTTATCGGAATTAAAGAGGGGTTCGTAATCCCACCTTAATGCACTTTTATGGTAGGTTGGATCCTCCTCCGTACAAGAAGAAGATAACGGTTCGAAGCTCAGTTCCCACTAAACCACTTCAATATATTACATGAGTAATTCAGTTGCAGCCTCATTTACAATTTCTATTCCAAAAACTTGCTTCCATTTTTTGAAAATTAAATAAATTAATGGTGGCAAATCGATAAATTTCAAAAACTCACACACACAAATATATTTATTTGGATGCAAGTAGGGGTGTGCATAACTTGGGAATTTCCGAATTTTCCGAAAAATTTCTCGACGGCCGGGAAATTCATAAAATTCAGTTGCAGATCAAAAAGTTTTTAAAATAATTCGGTGTTCGGAAATTAGGTCGGAAATTTTTTTTTTAAATTCAAAAATTCCTGAATTTCCCTAACTATAAACTTTTTTTAGGCTATCATTTAATTCCCTCTCCATCCTCCTCATTTTCTCCTCATTCGGGAAATTCGATCGGGAAATATTTTAATTCGGCTGGGAATCGAAATAAAAATCAAAATTTGGGAAATGGTCGGGAAATGAAAATTCGGTTTGCAAATTCTTGAATTTTTCGAATGAATACTCCTACCTGCAAGTAATAGTAAATTATAGAACTTAATCATGGAGACATAAAAAAAATTTAGAAAAAAAGAGATGGAGTGACATTTTAGAAAAAGGAGTGACCCCTTTTTTTAATCCATTCCAGAGCAAGTTCGGAGTGGGATAATTAAGGGTAATTAACATAAAATTGGGCACAAAAAGAAAAGAGAGTAATTGTGGAAAGGGGAAATCTCAGGGGCAATTTAGGAACAATAAATTGAAAACAATTTAGAACCAATGAACTGCAAGCAAGTTGCAGAGGAAATTTGAGAAAAAGGGCGACTCTAGAAGGGGGGAACACACATTTTTTTTTCTTTTTTCTTTTTTTTTAGCATGCAACACATGCATTATTACCCAGGACGAATCAAGCCATTTCAGCATCACATCATTGTTTCGATTCGACGAAACTTTATTTTTATTAACAAAGGATTACTTTTAAGTGATATTATTTATATATATATATATATTATACCCTTTCCATCTTCAAAAGTGTTAATGTAGCAAATTTTGAATGCCTCTGAAAATGACCGATTACATTTTATCACATTATCATTAAGGATAGAATGTGGAGGACATACGACAATTATTATTGATGTGATTTTACTTAATTAGTAATTTAGAAGTGGCTGTAGATATTTATTAGAAAGAAGTTGACGGAAATATATCCCAGAAAAATAAAAATAAAAAAACCCATGAAAATATAAAATAATAAAATAAAAAAGAAAGGATGAAATATGGCGACATCATTCGCAGTTTGGATGATGGAGGGATTATTGGGTTTGGGGACATTTGTTGGTTGAATTACATGAAAGAGTCGAGCGGTGGGAGCGATCACCGTAAAACCATTTGGAGCCTACAAGCCTAACACTACGTCATGGGTGATGATGCCCAACAATATTTTTTTTGATTTTTTTTTAAAGAATACTACATATACGCTTTTCAGGCCGAAGTAATGACCTAATAAAATTTATATAATTTTTTTAAGAGATATTTTAATCAAGTAACAACAAAAAACAATACAAACTTTACAATGCGGCCAGTTCCTAATGAATGGTGCGTAAAATATACACACATAGCATTACTCTATTTAAATTAAGGACCACGGTTCGAGTCCTTGTAATTATTTCAGTACACATACACCTTTACCGATCAAAAAATCGAAGCATGGTTTGCTTTTTCTCCACCCTCATAAAACTTAATCCACCCATTACAGGCAATTCTGACACTTACGAATGATGATGAAAAATTCAATCAAGAACCATTTCAGCTTTAAAATAATGTTACTGATCCCGAAAAAAATAATTACACATAAATTTTACCACTCACATGTAAGAATAGACCCCGCAAATATGATAGATGGGTTATAAGACGCTCCCCTACGTGTGAGTGATGAAATTTAAATAGGATTATTTTTTGGAGTTTAAGATGGTAATGAGCGTCCACTCATTCTTGGATCCATAAAGAAGAAAATTCGGTATCGACTGCTCCTTGGAATGGAATAGGATTATTCTCATTGGCGTCTTCTCATCACTGGAGGCCTATACATCACATACAGAGCCTTTCCTTGGCCACATTGAAAAAAGTAAGCGCATATTATTGCGATCATGGAAAGTAGGGGAAATTAAAGATCCATCACATCTGATCCCTTGAGCACCAGCCTTTTCGATTATAGGTAGGATTTTGACAATGGATGGCTAATCCACGAGCTTCCATTCAACTCACCTAGCTCAATTTTTGAAGTTTAATTTACATATATGCCCTTCACTGTCCAAAAATTCAATGATGATCTGAAGACATACTGTGAGCGAATCAAAGGTACCCACACAGGAAAGGCCACAGGTCTGCTGAAAGAGTAAAAGGGGCAACTGAAAAGAGAGATTAAATGCAACCTTGAATCGATTCACCATTATGGTAATGGGGCTGTGAAAGGATACTGCGATAAAATGCCATATATTATAGTATGGATGCTCTTGGTAAGAGCTTAATCACTCATTTCATTTGGTCTGCAGAATGGAATAGAGCGAGAATATAATAAGTTATTCCATGAAAATATAATATGACATGTCAGCGCATGAAAGGAATAACTTTTTGCAAGAGCCATGAGTAGAATAGGTAAGAAGTACCTATTTCACCTGACCATCGATAACCGCTATTCCTTGTCTTTTCCCTTCGCACCCCGTGGAGATATTATTCTCATATGTTATACTTCTATCAAATATCTATTCCATTTCTATCAACTAAACAAGCAGTCGCAAAGGGGGCCGGGGACAATAACATAAAAACAGGTATTTCTTTCTCACCCGTTGAACAGTTTGTTTCGGTTTTCAACTTCTGTTTCTTCGTGTAATTTTTGTTGATTGCCTTCTTGAAAACGTTCCCAGACAGTGGATAGCAATCCTCAAGAACATTGGAGCGCACCTGAAAATTGTTAGTCATGAAAGATTAAATATATGAATTTGACATTAGAAAGTGCATGTTTCCCTGTGTGGTGTTGCGCAAGTATTGTTAGTGGGACCTGAACATGGAAGACCCCTTGAAAAGCTGCTGGCTCACGCTTCATAAGACCAGCTGAATATTCCTCCTAGATCCCATACATCAGCTTCAAATCTTAGTCATCGAGAAAGGGCTTAACCCTGGTTTTGACTCCCAACATAAGATCTTTTTGGCAATACATCAATAAGTCGTTACTTCTTTATCTTCAAAAGTCATCAGAACCAAAAATCCCCCATTGGCCGAATCCAAGAATCTTGAATCCCTTCCATCCAAGCATGCTCACCCACAGACTCTACACTTCTAAACTATAATGAGTTTTGACTGCTACAAACATTTTTTAATTGGATAGAAGAATAGTTTGGATACCAAACAATCTCAATAAGCACGTTTTTTTTACGATGATGTACGTCAGCATAGTACAAGTCCGCTTTGGATGTTAATTTCCGGAAGAAAGTCAAGTCCGTGCAAGAACTGAATGCCAAGTTGGTTTGCTCTTAAACTGGTAAATAGAAAGTGGAAAGTAAGCACAGCTGACCTCGTGAAAATGCTGGTACCATTACATGAGCTAACCTTGGACGATGTTGATTGAACTAAGCTGAAGCCTCTGACCCTTTCAGGTGGCCAAGTTACAGTTTTGTAGCTTGATAGCCATTTTTTATTCCTACAAAAACTAACAAAAAAAAAAAAAGTACCACTGTGCTCAATATCAAAGCTCAAAAGATGAGTGGAAAACCAAATCCATGACAGATTGAAGCATCACAATGATCACAAAAGCAACACATTTGTATTCACAAACAAAAAACACAAGCATTGCCTCTAAAGGGTAAGTGATAAGTAAAGAAAAGAAAGAGTGAGAAGTACAGCTCAATCAAGGTAAACTTTAACATCTATCCCATTATCAATGAGTGACTGGACTACTGCTCTAATCTTCCCTTCAAATTTATCCCTCTCCCTTGGAGTGTAGGAAGCAGTGTACACATCAGCTTCTCTTGCCCTATCTGCTAAAATACGGCCAATAGCCAAACATGCAGGTATGTCTGACCGTGACTTTAGTGCTGCTTTAATGTCTTTGGAGTTGGTACCTGCAACTGCAACTTGCTTGCTTGTCACCCTATGTGTCAATGAGGCTGAAACAAAACGCTTTGAGATGAACACATCAAGTGTAAATGGTTCCATGTAGGCTATTGTGCGCTGTTTGAAAGAGACATGCTTGTTGAGATTCTTCGGCTTCTTCTCCTTTTGATATGTGTATGGCCGGCTATTGTCATCGTCAAGGTAATCCTCCACGCCAAAGAAGCTTCTTGGGGCATACTGAGGCTGAAAACAGGGAGGAGAAAAGACTGCATAAAGGCATATATTAAGTTTAATTCTAAGAAAGATTTTACACAGCTTTAAAATTTGTTTACTGTTGCGATTTTATTACCACAAGGTGCTTGGTCTAGTAGTACCAGCATGTATAATAAGACCTTGATGCTGGGCAAGGTCAAGGGTTCAAAACCTTGTAGCCACTAAGTTGGGTGTGTGTGCATTTACCAATCAAAGAGAAAGAGAAAAATAAAAAAATTAGTCTAGCATGTTACAATATTTTGGTACTTCAACGAGAATCTTAAAAATTCTGTACTCCGTCTCCTTGACAAAAAAAATTATATGGTAACTGAAACAAAAACCTGCAGTGAGAAACAATCGGCAAAGGAATGTTCCTTTGCAGGACGAAGGAGAAAAATGATTAGGAGCCTGCTCACTTGAAGGCCAATTGGAAGGGGATTGTAAATCGAAAGGACAGTGAAAAGCAAAACAGTAAACCCTGACCCACATTATAGAATATCAATTTTCCAACTTGGAGGTAAGAGTGGGAGACTACCTTCAGGAACCCAGTGACAACGCTTTTGTGAGTGGGTGAGCCCCATTTCATAATTGTTGAAAGAAAACCATCTGATTTCAAGATCGAAGTGGGCGTAATAGGATTTCGTAAAATTACTGAAAATAGGAAAGGCTTTAGGACAATGAAGCACAGATATATATATATGGGAATACAACAGCAATCATATATTTTATAAATATACATTTGTTAAAGTTTATCATTGTTGAAAATAAATCATCTACTTTCGAGATTGTGGTCGGCGAAATAGAATTTCTTAAGATTACTGAAAATGGGCAAGGCTCAAGGACAATGAAGTATTGGCAAGGATAAATGAGAGAGGAGCTGAGAAAGGGAGGCAGACGAAGACAAGATGGAGACAAGAGATGAGGGTGGAAAACTAATAGGAGACTAGGCGTAGATGGGAGAGGGAGGTAGAGATTGATTACCTCAGTTGCATCACAGTGAAAGTGGGCAACAATTAAAGGAACAAAGAATACAACAATGCCATGTTTTAAGGCAAGAAAATAAAAAATCCCATTACATGGAATACTCACAAGTCTAGGCCATTCCGTTACACTGCTGATCCATAAGTTATAGAACCAGGCATTTATGCGTCTAATAATCACAACGAGTTTACCTTTCCGCAATGGAAACCACTTGCAGGCACATAAACGGAAGTTCTAATTCTATCTCCACGGGTCAAAACTCCTTTCTTCCATAGCTCACCAAGCACATACTTCAACATGTTTCCACAAGGCCAGAACCTATTGACAATGGTACTTACTTCAGTTTCAGTACAACTCAAGTTAAATTCTACAAATTCAAGAGCTTTCCATAGTCGAGAAAATTAGAGCTTCACTTAATAGCAAACATTGTCAGCAGCCAAACACACACATACACAGAGAAACTTGGTTGGGGCATAGAATTGACAATGTAGCACGACCACAAGCCCCTCCCAATTACTAAACATGCAAAAACTCAGTAAAGGAGGAAGGCTGCGAAGCATTTTCACAAATATAAATATGCATGCAACCTCTAAAGAAAGAACATAGTTATGAATTCAGAATGAAAGAAAAGAAGTATTTCCATAAAGTTCAACAAACAAAATTTTTTTTAAACACCATACACAGTATGGTTTTGTTGCTTAAAACATTGTTTAAAAAAACACTGGCTTGTTAGAATCATAATTTTTGTCACGTGCAACCAGAAAACAGACCTAGGCAAACAACCTGTTTGCCCTAATTGATGCCGTTTCTCATTTTCTGAGCACAGGATAGAGAAAAACCCCACCAAATTTCAGATAATAGCAATACAAAGGCATGCATCATAGACCCAATTCTCATTAAAGGAAAGGATGAAAAGAAAAAAAGGACGAATATATACGACAACAAGACGGAACGCTTCATGTTCTAAAAGATCGCCACAGAAACCCTAACAAACTTACTAGAAGAGAAACAAGAACATACTCGATTGGGTATCTGGAGATGGAGATGGAGATGGAGAAACTGAGGCACAAATTCCCGTTTTCTCCAACAATCCCGAATTCCTTGTGCTTCTAGGTTGTTTCTTCCTAATTGAGGTCTACGGAGAGACGGTGTCAGAGAGAACTTGAAGAATGCCGTTATATTTTTTTCAGTTCAAACCCCGAACTATTAGTCAGATCTACTTTAAACCCAAGAATTTTAATTTGAACACTCGAACCCTCAGGGGTAGAGTGAGTGACTAAGAATTTTATTTTTAATTTACTTATAAATTTAGTAGAGGGGAGGCTGATAGTAATTTGATAGTTTAGTGCTACAAATATTAAAATTAACAATACTATAAGAAACAAATCAAACATTGACTACTAGTTTGATTGGTAAAAATTAGTCCACCTTAAATTTAGAGTGCAACTTAAGGAATTCCAACCTTCCTAATAAAGCATAAATGTACCTCAATACGAGGTAGTTTTGGTAAATAATTTAAAAAGCAACATATTTTTTTAAGGAAAATTGCATTGTTTTTGGGTTGCAATTGTACTTAATTAGGATACTGTTGAATAAAAGACAAGCCATGCAAAGAAAAAAAAAACATGTTCAAACCTAAACATCTTTTGTGTTCTATTCAAATCTTTCATGTGCAACGGTAATCTGTATTATTATTATGAGCACCGGTTCATTTTTATTGTGTTCAAATTCTCTTTATTGATGTTAAGGTGCTTCTAGTGCTTTTAATTTTTAATTTTTTTTTTTTGAGAATAAGGAATTTCTGAACAATTTGTATTAAAAAAGTTTTTGTAACACCCCAAAATAAATTATACGTCAGATTAATTTTAGAATTAAAGTAGAAATAAGAACTGAACCCTAGCAAAATAAAACTTGAAATTAAGAAATAGTATGGAAACAAATACTTATAATTCATATCCTTAAATAAAATAACTAGTTAAGTTAGGGTAAAAAAAGAATTGTTATATAAGATTTGGGGATGAGGATCATGAGACATATTTTTTTAAGCATTAAATGAGGGGTCATAATGAGGGGATGGAGTGACAAGCTCCATCACCCTCCACTTGGCATAATTAAGTGGTGTGAGGTTTGGGGCACTTGTCTATAAATAGGCAAGGAAAAAAAAAAACAACAAACACAAAACAAAGCCAATTGTAGAGGCAGAGGGAGAGAGAGAGAAGGAGAAAGGAGGGATATGGGAAGGAGAGGAGAAAGAGAAAGAAAGAAGGATATGGGAAGGCTAATACATAGGCATAATTAAGAAATTAAACAAGGAAAGAGCATTAAGGCCAGTAAGCCTCTTGACCTAATAGACTATGTATAGTTTCTTTTTGACTTTTTTTCAAGTAACTCACTTAAATTATTGGGACCCTAAAGGGATTTTTGATAAAAACCACTAAGTAAACTATAATTTCTTTAAGTTCCATTGTAAACGACAACTTTTGGCTTGAAAGAGTACGATTTGGCCTTGAAATGTAAAACATGAACTTGTAGATAATTTAATTTTCTTCAAAATGAGCACAAAAATCACCTAAATCGGATCAATATTGAAGGAGTTATGCCTCTCAAGTTTCTACCAGGACTAGACCATGTACCTGGCAGTAGATAGTGCTAACAGACTCACTATCTTACTATTTCTATTCCAATAAGCACCCTAAACAAGACTTTTGACACATTTAACTGATGACCAATAAGTTTTGACCACTTAAGAATGTTTACTTAAGAGAAAAATTGTGAAAATAACAAATGGATACTTGATATTAATTGTGATAGGTGGAACTGCTCTAGACTGCTTATAGGAGTGGAGGTGTTTGAGGTAAGGGGGTTTCCTATACCTTTGCTAGGGTACTTTTTGTTGTTTGTTCTTTTAGCTATTTCATTCTCTAAAATAAGTCTTCCTTATTTTCTCATGAGCAATTTGTTGTATTTTCACATCTCCCTTGGAATTCCTTGATAATGATTTGCATGGTGTGGCATTTTCTTATTGGAATATTGATCTTCAGAAACTCTAACTCGTTATACTGTAAATGGTTCCACAGATTTATCCTCATGACTTAGAATATATCATGATTTCCATTAACTTATAGTATGTTAAATGGAAATGAGAATTTGTGCTGAGTATGTTCTATGGGTATGATTATGACCTTACAACTTGTTGTGAGTGGATGGATGTGGATGGACAAGTCAAACTCAACTGGTTACCTCTGTGATTCCTCGCTAGTTTTCTAAATTAATTAATTGCCGTTGGATCACTCTTCCCTTTGATGATAATTTATTTTTTAAAAGCTTTACTAGTGCCCTTATTGAACTATTCGAGCTCACCCTCTTTTGTTTTGTAAAAATCCTTAGGTGGGACAATGGATGAGAATGTCAGCTGAATAAGACTTGTTCTAGGAAAAGATGAAAAGTAGGCGCTAACAATAATTAATCAAGAGCGTGTTTGTAGCGAGCAACTTAATGTAATGTATAATTGAGTCCATGTCTTTTGCTGGTTAAACTGTATTATTAGACTCATTTCTTGTAATAATAACAGATGAGGTAGGTTTGAATTATTGGCAACTCGGTTAGGGTACTTGTTTTGAAATAAAATAAAACGGGGAAAACTGAGGGTGTCCCAATTTTTGTTTTTGAAATACATAATTTTCCTTTTTTTACTTTGTTATGCTTTAATTTTAAATATAATTAATTTTTTAGAAAGGACTTAAGCATCATTTCATATTAATTTCTGTTTTGGTTTTTCCACATAATATTTTTCTTAGAACTATGAGCCACACATTAGTTTTGTATTAAACTTAGTTTTTTTTTAAAAGGAAGAATAAATAAATGCTTTTCTTAGAAAGGACCCATTATTTTTGTGTTACTTATTCACAAATAATTACTCTCATAAAGAACCCAAATATCATTATTGTATCGACTTCTTTTCGGTTTTTTCAAATAATGTATTTTCTTAGAAAGGACCCAAACATCAGTTTCGTATTAAATAAAGTTTTTCAATTTTTAAAAATAGGAAAATGATATAGTTGCTTTTTAAGAAAGGCCCTAAACATTATTTATGTGTTACTCTTTTTTTTTTAAAAAAAATAATTACTTTTAGAGAGCACCCCAAACAT
The DNA here is from genome assembly GCA_034195605.1 of Santalum album. Lineage (NCBI taxonomy): Eukaryota > Viridiplantae > Streptophyta > Magnoliopsida > Santalales > Santalaceae > Santalum > Santalum album. The sequence goes on along the minus strand of CM067266.1, from coordinate 16,647,077 downwards.
CATTGTATATGTAAAGTGATTGATTTTCTTAGAAATGCTCCAAACACCATTTTATAATTAAAATATAGAAAAAAGCAACTTAAGAACCCTTCTAAAATGGGAAAGTTTCTAAGTGCGCTCTCTTCATTATATAACTACTTGAATTCATTCCTTGTTTCCTCCATTGCAGCTCGATTCTCTTAGATAATTACTCTTAGAGAGCACCCCCAAACATCATTGTATATGTAAAGTGATTGATTTTCTTAGAAAGGCTCCAAACACCATTTTATAATTAAAATATAGAAAAAAGCAACTTAAGAACCCTTCCAAAATGGGCAAATTTCTAAGTGCGCTCTCTTCATTATATAACTACTTGAATTCATTGCTCGATTCTCTATCAAGTTTCTAAATCAGGTATGTATGATTTTGTTACAGGGAATCTATTTGTATATGTTTTTCTAGATTTTTTTTTTACTGGACATTAATTGAAACATTTGGATGGCTTGGCTCAGGGTTAATGTTTTGATGATCTTCAACCAGATGATTAAGAAAATCTTGCAACATTAGATTATTATAATTATTAGTTAATGAAGAAGGTAGGAAGACAATCCGCATGAGTTTTAGAATTTTGAGATTGAAAGCCAAGAGCCTCTAGGTCATTAGCACCTTTTCCCTTTGTAAGTGCAAGGGCCTTGTGGAAAAGGTTATAGGTTCGAAAATTGCAGGTACTTGTGTATTTTCCAAACAAAGTTCTCAACATTAAATCTCAGGTGCATACCATAATCCGTTCCCTGAGCATGTCGCCCGTACCTGAAAGGGTTTATCTTCATCAGTTGATAATTCAACTTTCATTGGAGATACCAAATCACCGTTTCCCTTGTTTGATGGAGTTATTCAGGATCTTGGCATTGAAAACGTGATTCAAATCATTTCATAATCGGCACTAGGCTACACGAAGGAAGTGTGCAAACAATTTATTGGTAAGTACACGTGCTGGACTGCGAGGGCATTTGATTGCTTAGAGCTCATGTTAAAGAAGATCAAAGTGTTTGATCATATTCACAATCATGCAACAAGAAGCGATCATATTCCAGAGATGCTATTAGTTGCAATACGCGATTCTTTGGCTTGAATTAAAAAGATCATGTTATTGATCTTGTGCAATGCCCCTTTTTGATATACCAAGTAAGGTACGTGTGTATTTACCAATTAAAAAAAAATCTAAACTCTATCGTATCCTTTGCAACACTTTGAAATTGAGTGGCAAACTACTTGCAGTCATAGCTTTGTTAGCTATTTCAGTATCAAATTTCAAATTGGCATGAATTTGCCTAACATGTAAACTCTTTGAGCCCGTTTGGTTCTCAGAATCTCATATTCCCACTCGTATCACATTTCTTGGAATGTGATGCCTAAAATGTGACATTATTTTGTTTGGTATACTGAGCAAATTCCCTGGAATGTAACGTTGTTATGTTTGGTATAAATAATGAGATTCAAAGAATGTTATAGTTTTCCCTTAATACCCTTTTATAAAAATATATATATAATATTCATAACATAAAATATAGCAAATTTGAAATTTTTGACCCTGCTTTGAAAAAGTTTGCGGATCGCTGAAATTGAAATTAGGGTTTTGCTCAGAAACCCAAATTGGACAAACCAAAACCAGGGGGAAGAGAGAGCGAGATAGAGAGAGAGCACTACTGGGTTCGAGCGTTGTCCTCTGATTTCGGTGGAACACTCCCCAGAGCACGGAGGTAACTTTCTCTATCTTTTCCTCCAATTTGTTCAAATTCTATTCGCTGATCGAGTTTTTTTGATTTGGCAGCGGTCACACTGCTGTTAATGTTGGGAAATCAAATGTCGTCGTGTTCGGTGGCTTCGCCGACAAAAGATTTCTGGCCGATTTGGCTGTTTATGATACGGGTATTGTTATTCTTTCGATCTCTTTATCCGGTGCGTGGGTACTGATTTATCGGCTTTGGTTTAGGGTTTTGCACGGATTAGCGTTGTTTCTCACTTTTTGTTTCTTAATGATTCAGAGAATAGGATATGGTTTCAGCCAGAGTGTACTGGGAATGGATCTGATGGTCAAGTAGGCCCCAGCCCACGGGCATTTCATGTTGCTGTTGCAATAGATTGTCATATGTTCATCTTTGGTGGGCGTTCTGGTAGCAAAAGGTTTGCACTCTGCCAATATATGTCTATCCTTTTAATTATAAAGCTTTCCGTGCATCTTTGTTGATGGATCTATTGAATTCAGGGTGGGTGACTTCTGGGTCTTAGATACTGGTAAGTCAACGAGTGTTGGTGAATGGTACAGGAAACTTGGGCCTACTGGCTCCGCCTTCTTTTTTAGCTCCCGATTTTTTAAGATCAATTGATTTAAATTTTTATCCAGATATATGGCAGTGGACAGAGCTTACCAGTTTTGGCGATTTACCTTCTGCAAGGGATTTCGCTGCTGCTTCAGCTATTGGAAACCGGAAAATTGTTATGTGGGTATAGTTTTAATTGAGTCTCTGATCAAGTGGCTGATAGATGTGTTTTCTCTGTCTGTAAACTGAGACCAATTTCAATTAAATGCAGGTTTGGTGGCTGGGATGGTAAAAAGTGGTTGTCAGATGTATATGTTTTAGACACAAGTAAATCTTTGCTCTGTGACTATGCCATAGTTAAAGAGGCAATATTAGCTACATGTTAAATGATTTGTTTGCTCTGCATTTTCTATAAAAAAAATAAAAAAAGTTTCACTGGAGTGGACGGAGTTGTCAATTGCTGGATCATTGCCTCCGCCTAGATGTGGACATACAGCTACTATGCTTGAGAAACGTTTGCTCGTCTATGGTGGCAGAGGTAAAGCACTCTATCATATTTGCATGCAACATTTGTTGTAAACATCCGAATTATCTTCCTTCCATTTTCAAATTTTATGCTTTAATGTTAATCTCTGTGGAAGCATTCATTAACTGTCTTGTTTGCACCTTGATAGAATTTGGTGACTCGTTTGAGTATCTACGGTTGTGCCAGTAGCTTATATTCAATGCTGACATACAAGGTATCTGGAGAATAAATTATTGTAAAAGCTTCAGTATGTGTGGCTGTCTCTTCCAGTCTTCTGGACCTTGTGGGCTTGTGGAGGGTGTGATCTGGATGGGTGGAAGGGCTTTAATTTTACTGCTGCGAAGGAGTTGAATCTGGGGTTTTTGGGTGGTGTGAGTGATATAAAGGCTAATATTTTGAAGTAGTCGATAGTCTTGATAGGTTGAAGTTGGAAAAGAGCTTGTTCATTAAAGTGGAGGAGAGCTTCATAAAAGAATGGGTTCAAGGAGTTGGTTGCTAGGAAAGCGGTGAGTTTGCAGAAGAATCTCAACTTTAGGTGGGTTAAAGGAATTGCAATACAAAGGTTTTTTAACAGGGCTGCCACTAACAGGTTTTTAACAGGGCTGCCACTAACAGGTAGGAGGATTTATAATGGAGTTGGAGGGTACACTGGGTTGGAGGGAGCATAACTGAGGAGATTATGGGCATTTGTCTATTGGAGGGGTGTGTCAGGAGGCCTAGAATTGTGGATGTAGATTGGGTGCTTATTGTGAGTTTGCAGCAGAAGGGTTGGAGAGTCCTTTTGAGCTCAAAGAGACATTAGATTGGATGCATAGGAACTAAGCCCCAAGCCTCAAATGGAGTTGCCATAGTCTATGGCCGTCCAGGACTCTATGGAGATAAGTGCTCAGAATTTTATGGGTTTTATGTGTATATATATATATCGGTAATGTTGTGATCGGGAAGAGCATGAAAGCTACTTTGAAACTTTGGTCCACAAAAAGGATAAGTCCATGGGAGTCAGACACTTCAGGGTTATTACTTTGATCACTAGCCTATATTAGATTATTTCTAAGGTTGTAGCTGATGTGTTAGCATGGATATTGGCAAGACCGTGTCAGAATCCTAGAGCACTGTCACTGGGGATAAGCAGATCCTGAATGTTGTTTTAGTGGCAAAAAAGATGGTTTAGAAAGTTGGGAACCGGGAAGAAAGAGGGTTGTCTCAAGCTAGATTTTGAGAAAGCGTATGATAGGGTTACTTGGGATTTTCTGTTTTGGGTTATTGACAGAATGAGGTTTGGGTCTAAGTGGCATCAGTGGATTCATGAGTTTCTCTCCTGTTATTTACAAACATTGCTAATGAACAGCCCGAGTAGTAGTTTTCAGGGTCTGGGGGACCGCACCGGGCAGATCCATTACCCCCTTTCTTTTTTACTTTGGCGGTGGATGTGCTTAATAGAATGTTGGTTAGAGTGGACCAGGGCAAGGTGTAGGGTTTTTGGGCTGGTAGGGTTGGTGCCTCATTCTGTTTGCAGATGTGGGTTGACCACTATTAACTTGCTTCATGTGGAGTTTTCTGGTTTAGTTTTTGTGTCAGGGTGTGTATAGCATTGTGATGCAGCCATGTAGCAAGTCAGTAATGCAATAATTACTTGTTCTTTATTGTCAGTGGTCGAACTAATGACGTAAGAATTCGCTGTTTGTTTATCTAAAATTAGATTTTAAGGAAATTAGATTTGTTCTATTGGCTGTGACAGTTGCCTGCTAAAATCCCAACTGTTCATCTTAGTCAATTTCCACAATCAGTGGTCATCTATACAAAATCCTAACTCTAAAAATTCATTTGTAGTGCTGCCATGACATCCTGCATCGTATTTTAAGTCAGTTCTTTTATGCCTTCCAAAACTATGATTAGATTAGTTAAGGTTAATATTCTTTGTTTGGTATGTAGTGACTGCTAGCTTTGCAGCTATTTACATCTAAATGTGATTGGTAACTGAGCTTTATCTGGCTGATAAGACTTCCCATTTTGATAGGAGGTGGTGGGCCAGTTATGGGTGATTTATGGGCTTTGAAGGGTCTTATCGAAGAAGGTTAGTATTTTTGCTTTTATAGTGATAACTCAGATAAATAATGTCTCAGTCTTGTCTGTGAGCTTGTTTGTGATTGTACTTATTAATCAGCGGATAAATAGTAGCTACCCTCATGTCGTGTTTGACCACGCAAATAGGAGTACCGAATTGTATTATTTAGTCCATTTCTAGTCCTATCAAGTGTTTGGTGCAAGCATTAGTAGCGGATTGAGCTATCCAGTTGGGCCTCCTTATCTCCCTGTGACCTGATTATCCTATCTTATGTGTGAGTCTTGATAAATGAATTCAAGGCGGAATGAGATATGCCAAACCCATGTGAGGGGGAAAAAAGGAGGTGAGAGAAAAAAAAATCCTATTGCCCCCTATCTTCTTCGCGTGTCATAGCTAAAACCCATTTCTTTTCTACTCATTCATTTTCTCACATGCAAAGGTTCAACCATTTCATATTTTTTTTCTTCCTCTTCTTTTCCCTTTCTTCGAGAAAAGAAAATTGAAGATTTGTTTGTCTAGTTTGCTCGCTAATTTTCATTTTCATAATTAGATATGCTTGACCATAACGCGAGTAGATAAACAGATTTGCTTGAAAATGAACAGATTTACTTGTCCAAAATTAATAATATTTTTAGTTTTCCCTTTTTAATTTTAATATGAATTTGAATCTATTTGTTTTGTGCTGAATGTTGTGGATATAACTAGATTTTTTTTTCTTGTAATTGTTTCATATAAATATTCTTTTAAGTATTTTATTAAGAAAAAAACAACTGTTAATTTTTTCAGATCATTGGATTTTTTAAAATTATTAATTATTTCTGATCTTTGGAAATATATATCCAATATTTTCAAATTTGTTGATATGTTAATTTTTTTAAATTGTTGCCAAACTTGTAGAGAAAACATTATTCAATCTTATCTTGGCGGACACCAAACACTAAATAGGATTTATAGAATACAAAACACTAGGTAGGGTATTAATTATATCAGGTTGATAGTTATCTTGTTCATGTCAGGTTGGATTTTTAATCCTTGCCTATCCTGTCCGGACGGTCAAACAGTTCATCATGTTACTTGTAGTTTTGTTATGCACCAGAGTCTGCACTTTTTATCTTATAAACCTGTCTGCTTTTAACTGTTTTTTTTCAATTTTTTGCATCCTAGCTAGTACTGAATACCATAATATATTTCTATTATTTATGTATTTTATTTTATTTTTCATGTGTAATACACGCCCTCTTAAACCTTTTATCTTTTTCTGCACAAGGACTTTTTATTCTATAAAATAATTCTTTCCTCTGCATTTGCATGCTAACAATCTCCACTAATATTCTCGTGTGAGTTTTGTTTAATGGCTTCGCGTTTTTGCTTGAGGAAATTTCCATGCTTTTCTATCGTGTGTCGACTTCTCTACTGGCTGTGCATGATCTATACATATTTATATTTGCGCTATTATCTAGCAAATATTGCATTCTATGTCCATACGCCATGCATGTAAACTTTAAAATAGACTTAAGTTTACTTTGTGTCTGATATTTGTTGTGGAAGGAAGAGAATGAGACACCTGGTTGGACCCAGTTGAAGCTTCCAGGACAAGCTCCTTCGCCTCGTTGCGGTCACACTGTTACATCTGGGGGCCACTACGTAACTACCTCTTGGAAATACTTTAAGTTCACTATTTTTTTGTGTTTGTTTTATAAATTTTGCTGGATGCTCTCCATTCACTTTTATTTTTTTAGAGCTAACAAGATGTTCTCGCAGGGGATTTATCTAATTCTTGATGCTTTTGCTGCTGTTTCAAATTTTTGATGGACAAAGACCGAAATTTGCATCAAAATCTACTATTATCAATGAGGGAATCTAAGAATGTGTAACCAGAGCTAGAGCACGTCATTTAACCACAGAATGATGAAGTGCACGTTGTAAACTTTTGGTGTACAGAGACTGAAATATGCATCGAAATATCTAAGCATCAGAAAAGGGAATCTAAGAATGTGTAACCAGAGTTACAGCAAGTCATTTTGATCACAAAGACTGATGAAGTGCTTCTAGCATGCAATGAAAATTGAATCAAAATATGTGGATGATGTAGCATATCCCAAAATATGCATACTCAAAGCTAATCCATTCCAATAGTGAAGTCTAATACATCTAAACAATAACCCATATATAAAGACATCTTGAGTCTTAGTAGCTATTGAAAGCACTTTAAAAACAACTCTAACCTCTTTGGCATCATGGTAGGATATTCAAGATGAAATAACCCTGAAAACAATCTCTAGAAATAGAAGCACACAAAAAAAATCCCATAAATATTAGAAACCTATCGGGATCAGGTTTACCTATCCAAAAAAATACATGTATTATTTTTCCATATATCCATGCAAATGTATTTGTAGTTTCTGTCTGTACATGTTTCATCTGTTTCTGTGTATACCTGACATTAATTCTTTGTAATCTTTGACTGAACTTCTTTTGGGCTAGATTTGTAATTAAGCAGCAATTCGTCATCTGTATTTGCAGCTGTTGTTATTTGGAGGTCATGGAACTGGCGGTTGGTTGAGTCGTTATGATATTTATTACAATGACTGTGTTGTTTTAGATAGAGGTGAGCATTTTTTAATTTAGACTTTTTATTGGGCTGTCAGGTATTAATCTGCTTTATCTTTTAAAATTTTATTTTTATGAATTAATTGGTAAAAAAAAAAAAAAACTATGAGACATTTTCTATTATTGTTGTTCAGAGTTGAAGTATGTTAATCTGGCATGTAGCTGATGGGCATCATGAATGTAGTTTTTCTGGTAACTGTCCATATTCACTTGTAAATGATAAGGATAATTTAAGCATAAAAAATAATTATAATGAGAGCATCAAGCCGCTGCTTATTCAATGTTGCTGCACAATTTGTCGTCTACGACAATTAAATAAGTCATTCTCTCCATCTTCCTTGTCTAATTTTGCAAGGTTCGAATTATCTGCAATCCCTTTATACTTGTTATCCTTTGGTTTAAAGTTCACTTGTGACGTTGCCGTCGATTTAGTTTCTGCACAGTGGAAGCGACTCCCAACTAGCAATGGACCCCCTGCAGCTCGAGCATATCAATCTTTGACTTGTGTTGGTTCACGTTTTTTATTATTTGGGGGCTTTGATGGCAAAACCACATATGGTGATCTATGGTGGTTGGTTCCAGAAGGTACTACATTACCTTTAATCTTTGTATTTTAATTTTCTAAAACTTGAAATAGATTACTCTGAGGGTTTGTTAATCTATATTAATTTAATTCTGTGTGTGCAAGCGCGCGTGTGTATACACTTTCTTGATGTGTACTGATGTAGAACAGAAACAATTTGATTTCATAGACTGAAAACCCTAATGTGGAGAAGCCTTTTTTTATAGGCTATAACTACTTGGAGAATGAGTAAAATAATCCTAGAATTCTAAATAATATCGAATTCTGCTTTCCTAATTTGACATATATCCTAACAAACAACATAATAATTCGGTTGAATTCACTCTAAAATCATAAAATATAACATTTCTCACAAAAATCCTAAATAACAAATAAACTTCCTGAAACTAATGTCCCCACTTTTTTGTTCTTCATCAAGAACTTTTTGTTAGGACAATAACTTCACAAATACTAAAATGGAAATTAAAATTAAAATTAAAATTCTGGTTGATTATCATCTACTTTTTTTTTATTAATATTTATTTTTTGAATTGCAAATAGCTTTTCAAATTGTGTTCTACTAAACTCTGTGTTTTCCACAAGGGGTGGATCTGCAGCTGCTAGCGTGGACGTACATGTATTTAATAAATCAAAGTAAAAAAAAAAAAAAAAAGAGAGAGAACATGGCTTGAATGTACAAATTGAAAGAATAGGAAAATTTTGAACACTAAATTGACAAATGAAAGATAAGTTGTTTCTCTAGAAGTTCTTTTGCAAAGTAATGTGTGTGCATCATCAATGATGAATGCTTTCAATTTTGTTTGTCAATGTCTGGCATAATGGCATTTTCTTCTCACCTTGAAATTGAAATTCCTGTGGAGTGATCTTTCAAAATTAATTTTTCCGCTTCCCTGACGGTCTTCTCATCCTCCTTTTGGGGGGGCAATTTGAATCACAGAGGACCCTCTTGCAAAGCGTTTGGATGCTACTCCACCAAACCATCTCGACGAAAACGAGGACAGAGTAATGGCAAACAATGCACCCCAGTCTGCACTCAAGGTAATAAATTAAATGCCTTCAGATGTGTTTTTTTGCTTTCCTTCGCCTTGTACTCAGGTTGGCATCCCCTTGGTGCCTTTAATTGTAAATCTCTTTTATCGATAAAAAAAAAAAAATTAATGCCTTCAAATTTACCTGGCTTATTATTATTATTTTTGGGTTTTTAAAGATGAAAGTTCTTTAAATGCCGCCGTAAATTTGTAGTGCCTGAAGTTAGGCTGGAACTTGGATTAAAGGAAAGAAAAAAAAGAAAGGACTAGATTTTTTTCATAAGCAAATCTGCTTGCAAATTATGTTCCTTCATCGAGGATTATTTGATGTCTATGAAATAAGTTATGTAACAGTCAGGGCTGATAGGGACCTTGATCTTATTTTTTTTTTAAAAAAACAACTATTTGGCATCTTGATTTTCCTAGATAATTTTTGAAATCTGTATGGTCTATACTTTTTAGCTGCTTCGTGTATATAAATTTGAATTTGCCCTTATGTTCCATAGGAGAGCCTGAAAGAAGAATCTGCTGTCTCAGAACTAAAAAGAAGATTAGAAATATCAGTTACGCTTTCTAGCCCGAAGCTCCAAATTGTAGATGAGTCGGAAGACCAAGAATTTCTTGAACTAGCTTCAAGGTTAATTGGAAGAGAATCTTCTGATGAAGAGGCTCCTCATGTTCAGGTACTAGCTTCTGCACTAAGATATAGCCATTAGACATTTCAGCTGACTTTTTTTTTTTTTCATTCTGATTGGTAAAATAGGCTGCTAAAGTGCTTCGTGATCACTGGAGCAAGTCAACACCAACCTCAATATTACTCAAGGAGCTTGGCCCTTTGCTTCGTGACTACCAACGGCTGATTACTCGTTACCTTGTGTAATTCCTCTTTCACACCATCACTTGCTGCTCTTGATTGCTTTATGAAAGTTTGCTTGTGGTTATACTTGTGACTGGAACTGACTGGATCTTGAAAATACATTATCCTTCTGCTAATTTTAGAGCTCTGATTATTTCAAAATATCAAGTCGAAAATGTCAGTGATTGGATGGTCAGGAAAATTCTTTAAAAACCAACCTAAACCAACTTTTGTGAAAACATACAAACGATTTAGTTGGTCTGATTTTTTTTTTTCATGTTTAAATTGGCCAAACCGAAGTGATTGAATTGACTGAAAGAAAACCAGCGATTGTCCTAACGGACAAGCTGATCAAAGGTGACCACATAATGAAAACTGCTCTAACACAATGTTCTGGCTGTCTAAAAATTGATGCAAAGCAAACCAATTAGTGCCTGTGTTCTAACTGATTTGACTTTTCTGAACAAAAAATGAGGTGATCTGGGAACTGTAAAATGACAGTCGATAACTATAACAGAGTACAATTGAAGTTAAATAAATCAATAATTTAATGTATTTTTTGAACGGGTGAGGGTTGAAAAGTGTAGATGTGTAGGGCCCATATGATCGCTTGCGTCTTGTAGATAGGTAGAGAGCAATTCAAGATGTTCTGTTGGGAATCTGTAAAATAAGTCCCTAATGCATCAGTGATGTGTGGTTTTAAGGGGTGCATAAAATCTGGTGACTCGAAACCAAGATCTTTATGTAGGAAGCTTTTGGCAGAAATCTGGAAATTGTTATTGGCCATTTTGCATAGTTTTTAATGGCTATTTTGATTGTTGAGATTGTACCTATTTGTAGGGTTATTCCTCTTCAAGTTATGCTAAAGGTTTGTATTTTGAACCAAGAAAACATCTTCACCTTGGCTGAGGTTTTTATCTTTATTGTGCTCTTATCCTTCTCTAAATATATGTGGTCAGAGGAGATGTAATTTATGGGATTTCCCAACCTCAATTTGGTGTTGAGGTTGGATTTTTTTTTTTCAAATTATGCTATAAGAATTTATTCTTTATGCTAAAGGGTATATTTTGAGTTGAGAAGATGAGTTCCCCTTGGCCAAGGTTTTATCTTTATTGTCCTCTTATCAATTTCTAAATATCATTGGCCACATGAGATGCAATTTATGGGATTTCCGAACCTCCACTTGGTGTTGGAAGAATGACTGGTAAGTTATTGGTTTAGTGGTATGAGTGAATTGCTTGGCTAAACCTTGCCCAAGAGTCAATATAGATATGAAGGATGGAGTGACTCAGTAATGCATGTGTATGGTTGAATCTGTTTATAAATGATTTTTCATTTCAATAATTACATGCTCTTTTAAATGTATTTGCTGGGTTAACTTCTAGTTGTAATCATTACAGAGCAAAGAGTTCTGATTTACAGTCAATATCAGAAACTTTTGGAAAGGAGGCTTACCGGTTTTATCATATCAAGAATGTTTCCGAGGTATTAATCATGTACGCATTTCTGGAGGCATCAAGTTTGTTCTTTTATGGGCTACTCCTTGTATCGTACATTAAAGACTTGCATTCTCTCATATGTGTCAAGCATATTGAAATTGTATATTTCTTCTTTTTCCTGATTAACTTTTAGAATGTTCTTGTAGTAACTCTTGCCAGGGAAAGTCAATAACTTTATGGGCTATTCCTTTAATTTCCTTTCCTGTTTGTGTTAAAGAGAGGGTTATATAAGCTTACAAGGAGTGCTCAACAAGCTAGGGTTTCTAACAAAGTAGAAATAGGAAAATAATACCGGTGCCTATATATAAGCTTACAAAGAGTGCTCCACAAGCTAGGGTTACTAATAACGTAGAAATATGAAAGCTACCCCTAACCCTAATTTCATTATTATTGTCTAACACTTTATGCAACTAAAATTTTATTGTACCAGTTAGCCAGCTGTTGAGGGGTATACTGGCTAGAAAGTTCTTGAATTTTGAAATTATAATGTGAAGCCTGCATTCAAGTATACAGGTATACATGAGTTCCTAAATTCAAGCAGAGGAACTGATTATGCCCATGCATGGATATGTGACTCGACAATATCTTTGAAATTGGTCGTCGTATTCTTGTTCACTGTACAGGTGTATCATGGTCCTATTCCATCCCCATTAAGAATACACATTCCATTCTTGTTTAGAGCTTGGAATAGCTATTCCTGTTCACAGCCCCCCTATGAATGTATGTTCTACCACTCATAGTTCGTGGGAATATCCATTCCTTATCTGTTTTATTCCTATGAAATGAATATTACATTCCTTCTCTTTTCGCATTGATTTGACTAGGGAATTTCAAATTGAACCCAAATCAGTGGTATATTGAACACAATTTCTAAATCCCATCATTTGACAAATTCTTGGTATTCATGAATACTGTATCCAAACGCACCCTAAAGGTATTTCAAATACCATCTTCGAATCAAATTCCCTCCAGAAGTCCTTTATCAAAACGCATCCTTAAGGAACTTGAATGCCCCTTACAAATATTTCTGTACTCATAAATAGAGTGCAACCGTTTTATTCTCCTATTGTGTGCTGCTGCATTACTTATCAATTTGCTCTGGCTGGAAGCCATTGTATACCAAAATTTTCACTCTCCCGATTCTCTTTGTTGTGACTGCACACTTAATTTATGACCCATCATACTCTGTTTTCAAGTTTTCTCACTGTGGTTATGCTTGATGATTTCAGCTGCGTATGGATGATGTCCCTGGGCTGCTCGCAGAGTACAAACAGCTTTTAGCTGATCAAGGAACATTCTAGGGTTCTTCCTAGACCCAAGAATCAGTGAGTCCTTTCTCTAAGCACCTCTCTCTTTACGAGTTTCTGCCATGATTAAAGCTTAAATCGAGCATTACCATATAATATGATCTGTAAGTTTCAGCTGATGCTTGTATTTGTCATGCAACTGATTTATTTTATTGGTGCTATTAGTACACTTTTGAGTTCACAGTTCCAACTGATTTGTGCACCTATCTCGTATTATATATGTGGATTCGCTAGAGTAGATTTGTTTTGTACCAATGATTTATGAACGTTGAGGAGGATGTATCGTTGCTCATGTTTTGAGCTTGTCAGAGCTGCGCATACATTATATTCTTGGATCCCCTACCCTATAGTTGTGTTCGAATATGCTAGATTGAGATTAAGAAAAGCTAGATTCTTTTCGATTGTAGCATTTTGTTGTTCGGTCCATCAATTCAGTACCTCAGCTGAAATACACAAACAAGTAGTAGTGCCTAATGGGCATCACATCTTGCAACTGTAAATATAAAGCAGTTGGAGGGAAGAAAAATGAAAAATTAAGACATGAAGAACTTCCGGTGAAACACACAAACAGGTAGTACCTAATGATCACAACATGCTTGTAACTCAAAACAGAGAGCAGTTAAGAGGGAAGGAAAAAGAAAATAAGATGAGGGAGGGAGGGAGGGTATGAAGTAACTCCCTATGAAACATTTGCAATCTACTCTTACCAAAAAGCCCATCTTGGGGGAATTATTAGTGTAAAAAAAGGGAAAGACTAAGATGGGTATTTTTGGAAAGGGCATATTTATTCATGAGGATACACAGTCTTCAAATTATTCACCAAAGGAGTAGTCATCTCCAAAGTTGCAGCTAAACAATGGCTTCTTTTTTTTTTTTTTTTTTTTCCTTCCCCTCCTTTGCTTGGCCCATCAAGGCATGGAGTCTATGTACTTGCTCAACTCCTCCAACTTCTTCATCCTCAATCTCTCACTTTCACTCACCAGCTACAAATATCATAATAAAAAGAAAAAATGAAAAGGGTTCACATGTAATAAAACAAGCAACTGAAGATATTCTCTCATTTTTGTTCGTGTAATTTCACTTTTGGTGCTCGAAATTTTTCTAGTGCCAGTAGCCCATTTGATGCCATAACCCCCACGGATGTTTGAAGCTTCCAGTTTGGTCCAATGTCTCGTGATTTTGATCAGAATTATACCAAATTTTATTACCGACTTTTGTACATTTTTTAAGTGGACTTGTTATAAAGGTGGGATGGTGTCACCATATCATTCATGTCGTAAGCTAATTTTACGATAAAGGAGGCTTAGGTTGTTGCTACGAAATGGTTACCTCCATTAATTTGGCTGTAAGTTGAGCTTTCTCCTTGTTTTTCTCGTTGAAGGCTTCCTGAGCTTCCTTATATTCTCTCTCCTGTACCCAATATATCTCAGAACTTAGTCAGTAATGTTGGTCCAATACCCCATTTAATCGACTTCTTCAATATAAGATGTACTCAGTACCAGTGCTTACTGTAAAGGATGTGCAAGGTTATTGAAAAATTACTAGAAATCAGTACTAAAATGGGTCGGGCGAAGAATTTGTCAATCATCGAGGAATTCGTATTTTTGAGAAAATTGGTAAAAAGTAGTAGCTATATGATACTTTTGACTGTACGTCGAGATTGATCAGTGAGAACAACTGATAAAACGAATCAAAATTTAATCGAATAGTCGGTCAATTGTTCTTTGATTCGTAAATTATCGAATTTATCGACCGAACATCATCAAACAAAGCAAAGAAATAAATAAAAGAAATGGTGCAGCATGGTTGGGAGGATACCTTTTTCTGGCAGCTCTGTCCCAATGTTTTAATGTCTCTGTTGGCCATGTCGATCCTCTTTCTTACATGGGAAACTTCCTTTCCCATGGGATCTCCCAGTGCCTCGAAGCTCCTAAAGAGTAACAGATTTACGGTTAATTTATTCGCGTGTGGTGCGATTGGTTCGAAAATGTGTAACGAATGGTACATGACTAGTGAATTTCTCCCAACACTTCTTGAGATTCTGAAATCGAAGGAAGATACGCTTCGAAACCAAATTTATTTCGTGGGAATGGGAACAAGAATGATGATTCTTATTTCGTCAGTTGTTTGGTAACATAAAAGAATGAAACGATCGTTCTCTCGGTACGAGAGAAGCACCTATTCCCGTTCCTATTATATTCTCACGTGTCATTCATTCTCATTCCCATTCTATTTCCACCGTCCGGACTCAACCTGAGAAACCTGGAGGAGGTGCATTTACTTCCTGAATCCCCGCCAAGCGCCTCGATTCTTCCTCGGCGCGTCCCAGCTGGCTTTGCACCTTCTCCTTCACCAGCATCTTCTTCCTCATGATCTCTTCCTCCCTCGCTTGGAACGCAGCGATGACCGATCGAGAAACCGCCTCGTCATCATTGCTACCGCCGCTGCCGCCGTCCATCGACAGCCTCCCGCTACTGCCACCATTTCCCATGTTCCTCATTCTGGAAAGCAACTCTTTTAAAGTTTGTCACTAGAGTTTCTATTACTTAATTTGCACCTCTTTCTCCCTGCACATAAAGACCCTCTTTGTAGTACCCACCTCTAATGGTTTCCTTTTGCTTCAAACTTCTCTCTCTCTCTCTCTCTCTCTCTCTCTCTCTCTGGGGCCCTTGCTTTCTCAGTAAAACACCTCAGACCTTCAAAAGGAGCTCCTCCTGTTTACTATACTCTAAGGGAGTTGGTGAAGAATCAGTGTACATAAATGTTCTATGCAGTTAAGCTGGCAATTCCAAAGAGAGCCACTGTGGCCCTTCCCCATGTGGGTAACTGATAGCAAATTGGATGAATATTTCCTTAGAAGCAAAAGGTTGATGTTTGTCAGGTGTCCTTATTCATGTTGGTAAGAATTTCAGATCTCGGGTTTTTGTTTTGGTTCGTGGAATCTATTCAAAATGCGCTCAAAATTCTTAAAAATCGAAGGTTTTCACATTCTTTGTCGAGAGGTGGTAATATGAGATTTTGGATAGATCCAAGCAAAAAAATCTAAACCGTCGCAATAAATGAATAAATGAAATAAAATTATCATGTAGTAAATCATATTTTTAATAATTGTATGTGGATCTGTCTTCCCTCACATAATTGATGACTATCATTATATTCGCAAAAATTACTCCATCAATTTTCATGGGACGTGTTGTGTAGATCAGTAACAAAAGAGCCTCACAGTCCCATCTGTAAAAAATTCATTACCAACTTTTTATTTTTGAAAATTTAATTTTTAAAAGATGTATGATTTAGTTGCATAATTCTAACTTTTAATTAACTTTAGTTAGCGATTGAAGTTGAGGCGGGGGATGGATCCTCCGAATTTGGAACCTAATGAATTTGTGCAATTAGATAATTGTAGCCATTCACAGTAAAAAAAAGTAAGAGAGGGACTAAAGATAAAAAAAAAATAAATAGTCAAGATTATTCAAATTTATAAATTTATGACTTTCTCAAATTTAGGTAATCCTTATTCTTGAAATCGGGCAGGCATGGTGGATTTTTGTAACTAAATAATTCTAATCATTATAAAAGAAAATGGTGGAAAGAAAAACTAAAAATAAAAAAAATAAATGAAAAAGATTGTTCAAATTTATAAATATATGTCTATTTCAAATTCGGGTGGATCCGATTTGCCGGAAAAACCCATCGATTAAGCCGGTTCGGGTTGAAACGGTCCAGTCCGGTCCATTTGGGATCGGTCCCACACGCCATAGCCGTGTAGCGAAGCGCTATTTCGCAAAAATCTACTGGGGAACGGTATTCCGATCCAAAGGAGGCTCGAAAAGATCATTCATGGGTTTTCGTATTCCATACCAGATTGAAGGTTTGAAGCTCTTCTCAATCTCTGTGTCTCTATTTCTATACACCCTTTTTTTGTTAGGTATTCTGCGATCCGTGTTCTCATTGCGAGGTTTTTGTTTATAGGTTAGGTTTTTGTTTTTTGTTTTTTTTTTCATCTGAGGTTTTGTAGAATTAGCTTTTTTTGAAGCCCTTCAGTGATTTGATATTTGGATTTTGTGATTCGTAGGGGCTAAGAACTGTAATATCTCATGACTGAAAGTCGATGGGAACCAGTTAACATAGAAATTGTGTAGTTACATTTCGTTTTAGTGCAGTAGTGATGCAACGTCAAAGAGGAGGAGCATCCGTGATGCAATCTTCATCAGTAGGGTTCAAGAACCCTAGATTTGATTCGGGTCCTGACCCTTATTTGGTTTCCGCTTACCCTATTCTGAGTCCTCATAGGACAGGAGAGGGCTCAGGACGAGGTTTGGGTGGGAAACGAAGTAGCCCCATTGTTGAAAGAAGGGATTATGATTGGCATTTGGGTCAGAATCGAAGCAATTGGGGTCCTTGTAGATTGCCCTTGATCAGTCAGGTTCGAGACAGGCCTGCTATTGATGAGAGGGTCATGCAACATGATAGAAACTCCCCGCGTTTAGAATTTAGGCGGAGATACGAGTTGCCTGAGGCTATGCGTTGTACAGTTGACACAGGGATTCATCATGGTCATGGTAATATCATTTCGCCCTTTGAGAAAGATATGGATTTTAGTGGCTGTAGATTTCTTGAAGAAGATGGGTTGTTGGGTAAAAAACCAATGATTCTAGAAGAAATTTCAGCTCGAGGGCCAATTAGAATGCATCCAGATTTTGTTCCACACTCGAACTACAGAGAAGTTGGCAGGAATTTACTGTCATCATCCAATGATTCAGACATGCGTAGGTTTAGGGATGAAAGTAAACGCTACCCCTACCCATTACATTTAGACAAGTTCTCTGGAAAGGAACCCATTATGGAAGGAGAGGAACCCATGTTTTATAGGACACGTCCTGTTGTGCCAGTATCTCAGACTCAGTCTAAGGATTTTACAGAGAACCTGCAGTTCAAATATTTTGGTAGCACCTCTTTAAAAAATTTTGGGGATGAATTATCGGCTTCTTGTCAGGAACATCTGTCATTGCCTTATAATGAACTTCCATCTAGAAGAGTGACTGAAATGTCAGGCCCTGGCGGATATGGCCCAGGATCACTCCTGGACTGTGTAAGAGACCCTAGGGACGGCCAGGGAGACCTATCATCATATTCCAAACTCTATCCCATGCTTGAGGAAAGAGAGATTGATGATTATAGATTTTCATATGATGGCTCATACCATAACATGCTTTCGCATGCTGAAGCAGACTATGTGCATAGAGATTTGGTGCAACTAGCATCGGTGGACCATCTTACCAATGAAGTTTCTCACAGAAGTCCTAGAAACAGCATTGATCTTCTAAGAGTACGAGAGGGGTCAGATACAAACCACTGTGAGAATAGCAGAGTATTATATTCATCAAGGAACAATAGGGAGTATTTGGATTCTGATAGTATGTATGTTGAGTTTAGATGGAAAACGTCGCAGGACAGACTGCAAGATCGGAAAATCTCACATTTGAGACAAGAACGTGCTTATGGAGCTTATGGAGGAAATGCAGGTCCAGATCTACAAAAAGACAGCTTAAGGGGTTCATTTATTTGTAACTATGATCAAAGAATGCATGAATTTGCTGTAAGGCAGCAAATTAGTGGAAAGGAACTTCCCTTCTCAGATTCACCCGATCATCTGCTCAAACGGCAGAGTATTACAGGTGAAGATGTTACTAGGCCTAATACTAGAAAAATTATGTCAGGGAAGTGGAAAGAGACTCGAGATCTTAATGATAGACGTGATGAGTGGATTGATGAAGGTGGTGGTTTATTATCCGTCAGAAGAATCAATTTCGATCACATTCGATACAAAGAGGATGACAGGATTTTTGATGCAAAAAGGCATCACAGACATGCTGTGTCTGATTGGTTGTCATATCCAGATCCACCAGAACGTGGGCGAGCACGCCCATGTAAACCTGGAGGGAGACATGTAAAGGGTCATCTTAGACGGAGGCCTGGTTCTGAAAGCTTATATAACTCATATAAGTTAGATGGAAGAAGTCATCCTCATAAATTTAACAATGTTTGGAAAAGAATCAAAGATGATGATCAAGCGGATGTTACTGAACAGAATATACATCCTCATAAACGTCAGAATGTTTGGAAAAGAAGCAATGATGATCATGAACAGAATGTGGATCCATCGGGAGAATGGGTGACTTCTGCCAAATCTGAGCTACCTGAGGATTCTGAAGAATTTAACGAACTGGTACATGAATACTTCCTAAAGTGTTCTAGAAAGTTGAACGAGAAACCAGCTGTTCAAAGACGATACAAAGAGCAGGGGAAAGTGGGTAATTTGTTTTGCGTAATATGTGACAGAAGGTCTGTCTTCTTCTCTGCTATATCTTTTTCATGGTGTGGAGTCTGCTTTATACTGCAGTTAAGATATTTAAGTTTCTACTGCTTTGGACAGAGCAGCTATTCTTTTACCCAAAAGATGATTGATTCTAATATTAGTTGGGACTTCTAAAATATCTAGTTTGATATATGGAGTTGATATCTTGCTAAATATGTAGTTGTTGTGAACTTTTTCCTTAACAAGTGTCTTGATTGTTGCGTCCTTTTGGAAGTATTTAATGCCTCCTGGGGAAATGATTGTCCAACCTCAATTTCGTTTGTCCAGTAACGTTCAAGTTTTGGTCTACCACCCCCAACTCTTTACATCTCAGGTAGGCCTCAGGGGACAGTGGTACCTTTAAGCTCTTAATCTCATGGTTCTTTTTGCATGCTACTAGTCTGCTTGCTGGTTAGCTATGTTCACGGTGTTCTTTCTTTAAAAGGAAATAAACAAGGGGCAAAAAAAAAAAAAAAAAACTTGGGGAAATTGTGGACCTAGTTGAATAGGTGCTATCTGACTGTTTTGGTGGAAAACTTGGTCCTGGTGAGGCTAAGTAGACAAGAAAAAAAGAACTCATTTTATGATGGATTCATAAATGGAGAAACAGGATAAAGAAAAATTGGAGAGGATATATTCAAATTCCTTCGCTAGGTCCATCATTACTCTGTTTTCTCCATGCATAGACATGAAGCTAAGATGAGCATCATCCAGTTGAGACCTATTATTGAGGGATGGAGGAAGAGAGTGAGGGTTCAGCAGTGTAGGTGGATGTGATTTCATGGTAGGAGAGATCTGAGGGTGCAAAAGAGGTGAGAATGAGAGCGAAGGTGAGGGGTGAGGGTTCTTGGGTGGAGCAGGAGGAGCTTGGCCAGGGGGACGAGAGAGTGAAATGAACATGAGAAGGAGAGGGAAGAGAGAGAGGGGAAGGGGGCTAGATCAGGTTCTTATTTAATCAAGTTATGGACATCTGTGGAAATGGAGGAACAAGTCCAGTTGGGTCGGGTAGACTTATCTCTGAGTCAGCTTGTGACATCCTGCTATTCTGGTTTATACTTTTAATGTAGCTTGTACGTGATTCTTTAATCAGCGAAGTAATTTTATTCAGAAGAGGCAGCAAGGTGGTGCTGCCCAAAATATACATTAAGATCCTAGATGAACAACTAAATCATAGCAGCTCTTTACATCCAAAACGACAGTTAACTCATTCTTTCAGGTTACAAAGCCATTTCTCTTTGGCGCACAGAAAAAGCATCCTTCCCTTCAGAGGCCCTGCAATTCCTTTCTCTTCAAATCGTCCAGAGAGTGCACAGGGGAATGATTAGTAAAAATCCTCTTTAGACTTCTGAATTTAGTCACCCAAATCCATTATTCCACATGTTTCTCTTTTGTTTCCATTATTTTTAGACTACTCCGGGGATGAGGGGAAGACCTTTTAGGATTGATCCCAATGTGTGGCATAGGCTTTCTGATTCTTCATTTTGATCTTGTGGTGATTGTATTATTTAACTGCAAGGGCTGATGGATGGGGCAGTTCCAGGCCTATCTAATTACTAGGCTGCCTCTTCATCTTTTTCTGAGAAGATTTCCCAGAAAGGTTTCTTTTTCCTTCTAGTTGACTTTCAATTGAACTTGTTGATTGTGCTTTATATTCCAGATTTTTTTTTGTGGTTGATAATTTTAACATCAGCAATTCTGTTTGGGAAGCAGGGGTATTGACAACGACATCGATGTGTTTTCCCTTTGCTATGTATTTTGGTGAAGATAATATGGGCAATAAATGTGTCCCTTTATGTTTTCAGCCTCTCGAAGGAGTTCATGGAGACCAAACATTTGGCTACGCATGCTTTTATGTCGCAGAAGCCTGGGTTGAGAGCACAGCACTTGGGTCTTCACAAGGCAATCTGTGTTTTGATGGGATGGAACAGTGTTATAAGCCTGAACGCTAAAACTTGGGCCCCACAGGTGTTGCCCAGTTCGGAAGGTTTGGCGCAGAAGGAAGACCTTGTTCTTTGGCCTCCTTTGATTATCATCCACAACACTTCCATCTCAAACACTAATCCGGAAGATCAGAAGGTCTTCACGGTCGAAATGCTCGAGGCTTTTCTCAGAGGTATGCAATTAAATGTTTACGGCCAATTTCTTTTCTTTTTTTTTCATTTTTGGCATTTTTTGTTTTTTATTTTTTTGCTCAATGGAGTTCTCCACGAGAGGAATGTGAAGGACTGTTGCAACACTGAGTTACTGTCCTTGGTGTTTAGTTAATCTTGGGTGTATGCTACAAAACAAATGATATTTCTGCTAAGACCCTAAAAATTAAGGTGAGCCTTGTTCTATGCAAAGCTAGATTTATGCAGCCACACCTAGGCATCACAAACCATTTTGCTCATTTCTTTTGGAACAAAATTAGAAACCATCTTGCTTATTTATTTTGGAGGGAGTATATCGAAATATCTGTTGCAAGGGCTGAGTTCTGCCATATTCAGGATCGAAGGTTGATGAATCTGTGTTTAATTGGAAATTGGGGTACAGAACTAGAGACCCTAGTTGCTGAATTCTTGTCTGCACTTCATTTTAATGGGACATTTATGTAAATGGCAGGGAAAGGTTTAAGCGGGGGAAGACCCAAAGTGTCCCTCGGAAATCCTTCGAATCGTAGTGTTTTATTGGTGAAATTCCTCGGTACATCTTCTGGAATGCAAGATGCAGAGAGGCTTCATGACTATTTTGCCAAGAATAAGCGTGGGAGAACAGATTTTGCGCAAATTGCTTCAACCGAAAGCAAAGTCAGCACCGAAAACTTTCATTTATATGGTTACATGGGGATTGCGGAAGACTTGGATGAAGTTGATGGCGGAGCCAAGAAGATGTGCACCATAAGGAGCAAAAAAGAGATGAGAGATTTTATCAGTGCTCCGATCAGAGCCTGAGTGAGAAATTTCTCGACAAGTAGAATTATCACGACAGCATCTTCCCGCCAAAAGCCTTAAGCATCTTCTTCCATCATCTGTCTTGTTTTATGTTACGTAATCTAAGATAGAGAAACCTTGATCTGATACCATCAGGTCTCGTCATTACCTCCAGTATGATATATCCCTCATCTTTTCTTGGGTTAGGTCTCGAATTCAATTTTAATACCATTCAACGGACAGAAAGCATCATTTAGTGTATGCACGTTAATCCCATTTGGTCATTAACTCACTCTTAAGGAAGAAAAAAAAAAAAAAAAAAAAGGAGCTGAAGGTTCAAGAGTGTATTTATGGTTTTTTTTTTTATGGATAAGTCTATTTATTTCAAAAAAAAGTGATCCCGAACAAAATTTACTGTTCACATGATAATGAAACCTACCTGTATATGTGAAATTTGTCCTTTCATATAAGTGATGAAATTTATTAGAGATGTACTTTTTCGAGAAAGAGTAACATTAGCCTTTTATACTTCTTTGATCAGTATTAATATTTAGAGAGATGAAAGTATCGCTCACGTTGCACCAGAATAAGGTTTTGCTTTGAAAATGGGGAAGAGGACGGTTTACAAGGGTTTTTTCCTTGGATGAAAAACCTACAGTTTAAACAATGGAAACAATTACCATCCAAACCATAATTAAGAAACATTAATTATGCTTTTTTCATTAAAAAAAAAAAAAACATAAATTATGCTGATTTCATAAATGCCATTTCTCAATGTTTGTGGCAAGCACGTCCAGCAAGCAAATTCAAGATCTTGGAAACCAGCAACTGTTATACATTGGGAACTTCACTAACATTATATGCAAAATTTTCCCTGTTCTCTATTTCCTCCCCCCCACCTCTTCTGTATCTACATAAATCTCCATTTTGTACAGGTCTGGGATCAGCTAATAATAATACAGGATGTACATTCAATCAGATACCTACACAAAATTACATCACTTCCTCCTCAGAGCCTTTCTAAAAAAAAGCCATGAGACTGCAAAAATTCCTACTGTAATTTATTAGCTGGCCATTTCGGCTAGCATCAAAGACGAGCTAATACCCATTCATCAACAAAAAAGGCTACTGCCGCAGCATCTGTCGATTCAGCAACCTGGGCGGCCTCGGCAATTCTAAGTGCCATTGTGGCTTTGTATACTGCCAAATCTGCGTACTCTGTGAGGACCTGAGCTCTCTTACGCTTGTGAATGGCAAATTCCACATTTCTATGCGTGGAGGCTTTGGCTTCCTCGACTCTTAACATTGCATTCTCTTCATCCAAGGCATCTTGTTCAGCTGCAATGGCTGCAAATCGAGCATAGGATAAAGCATTGAAGTTCAGAAACTAACCGAAACTTAATAAGAAACTACATATTTGCACATTTCTGACATAATGGACATAAACCCAAATAACTTGAGAATTTACACAGCTTCTATATCACTAGAAAAGTTGACAATCAAGGCAATATAATGATTGGTAGTTGGAAAATATTAGTCTGGGTATCATGCGCATAATGCAAAATTATATCTTCTAAATTTTTTCCGTCTTCCCTTGGGGCAAAATCTTTTTTTTCCCAAATAAAACTTTGTTTACTTTCCAAATTCCCTTTTTTATCACCCTCCTTTGGGGCAAAACAATGGTCATACAGGACGAGGAAGCTACAAACAAAATCATGCACACACCTTGCAACGGAAGTCGCCGTTTGCCTCTTCCAGCTTGGCTTGCCTGACGCTTAAACGACCTTCTCCTACGTGAAACAGGCTTAGGAACCAGCTGTGCTCTCCTTGGTTGGTGACACTGTTTAAATCATCCACACATATTTACAAGGTAAGACACTCGAAGTGGGGAATGGGGGGGGGAATTAAAAGACAAATTTTTAACCTCGCCAGGAACTAATATCTGAATTTTATGTAAAAGACAGAAATGAATGCCCTATGCACAATCTCAGCGTTATGTTTGTCTAGTTTTTTCTAAAAAGTCGTCCTACTGTCCAACATGGAACCTCTACTGAAGTTTGTACAACCCCTGATCCTCTTCAAATGAATGGTAGAAATAATCTGCCAGTTCAATTAGTACATTAGCTCATGTTATACTAAGCAGAACTAGTATTCCTGAAGTTAAAACAACAATATAAACAAAAGAGCAAGAAATGGAATTAGGTAATTTAGAGCTTTTATGTTGTGAAAAAATCAGTCAAGCCATAACACATGGAAGTGAGGCATTGTCAGGACTATTTCCTCTCTCAAGAAAACTTTACGCAGCTGTCAAAAGGTCAGCATCACCTTCGACCTCCCAATGCTGTTGAGTATCAGCCAACATCAGCGAATAGCTTCCAGTGCAAAATCCATAAGCCACATGGTGGTGAAAATAAGATTTTTGCTAAACTCTCCCTATCTGTGTGGTGAGAAAAAGCTTCAAGCTACTCAATTTTTTTATGTGAAATGCACTTGGACCTAACACCATCTGATATCTCAAAATTTCTCCCCCAACAGCATTCACAGACATGTTCTCAAGCCATGCAAAAGTTTTTCTAATTTTTTGCTAATATTAAAAGATAGCACTTAAATGTCATCAGAATTAAAACTTCAACACTAAATCCTTGTGAGAATATCCAATATAAGTCAATGCCACGGTCAAAGTAATGTGGCCGAAGTGAAACTGCATATCGTCAACAATGGACCATGGACAAGCTACTTTCATACTTCTTTCAAGTCAATGATAACAAGCAACAATGTGGATATAATTTGACATTTACATACATACAACCAGAAAAATACGGAGGCCTTCCAAAAAAAATCTACTTTAGCTTTCCACAACAGAGTTTCAAAGCAACACAAATCATGCAGTAAATGTAACACTTTAGAAAATGTTTCCATCATGCATAATTGAGCCCAAACTTCGTCTAGGACCAATATTAGTGCATTGACCTGATGCATTCTTTGATAATTTGATAGGGTAATTTATGGAGTTGGCTCAGGAGAATCACACACGACAAAAATAAAAGCAAGCTTCCATGAAAGATATAAATCTCTAAAGAGCATGAATGCTTCACACTAATACAACCTTCAAACCGACTTAAATACCCAATTCATACACAGATACACTAGCTATGCCTATGCTATTCTGAGACAGGGCAACTATAACAGAAAATAAAATGAAACATAACCCAGTGCAACACAGCATTGTTACCTGGAAAATCCTAACCAGCATCGAACGTTTCTGCTTCCGTTTCCTCACCCAATATTGGTAGACTGCTTCTACAACTTCCCTTCTCTCCAAGTCCAGACAAAGATCAGTTGCTGCTTTCTCATCGGAGTAATCATCTGGGCTACAAAAATGAGCCTTTTCAAAAGCATCAATTATTAACTCAAAATTCTCAGCTGAAACACGTTCATGAAGCTCATTATTGCTGTCATTGTTGAATTTGTTAAGCCATTCTTCATCTCCAGAATCAATATCATAATTTGCAGTTCTCTTGGCCATTGCTCTTGCCACCTCATCATCATCAAAAACTATGTATGAATTAGGCCGAACGAAGGAAGCACTATTGATATAATCATTGTAGCCTGACACTTCTCGTACCCCAGGCACTGGAATGATCTTGTTTGCAGGGAGCTGTGCATTGCGATCACAACATTTCTTGTAAAGTTCCTTGAAAACGAACCAGTCCCCTTGATTAAGAAACTCCAGTTTCCAACCATCTTCGCCTGTCCAAATTATGGCAGGGGTAAAACGGCTGGCAACACAAGGTCTCATCACATTTTGGGCCACGTGGCTACATCTGAGGGTTCCATCTCTCTTAACCGCAAGAACCCACTGTTTCAAATCAGATAATTCCAACACAATATTCGCTCCTTCCTCACGAAAACACCTGTCAGATTCACAAATCAATAAGTTTGCAGAGCAGCATGTCGAGTCAATATTTTCTCTCGCACCCACCAAGGTAGGTTTTACTTCTCTGATATTTGGCAAAGTACTCTTCCGAACTGAGCTCCTAAGTTTACGATCAGATACTAATGAAGGTAATGGACTGCTATCAGTTCTAATTCTGGATGAACGACGAACTAAATCTCCATTAGCTTCATGGAGGGGCAAAGATGAAAAATCCCTAACTCTTGTTGACCTCGTTGAACGTCTCTTAGTCTGGAAACTAAAGGTATTTAAACCATTCCTTCCCCGAGCACTTCGAGTTGCTAATTTAGAAGCTCGACTGGTTGGGCGTGACACACGCTTCCTCTTATTACCAACTTTACCAGAAGTCAACGTTTTGCTTCCACAAAGATCTCTATGGGAAGTAATGCGCGAAAGGCTTTCATCATTATCTTCATCATCTTGAGAGTCCATCTCTGTGTCTGACTCCGTTCCAGTTAGTGCCAAATACCGAGATCTAAGGAGCATACTTACTTGCATGTGCAAAAAACAAGAAGAAATTGCAGAAAAATCCACAGAAAACAATGGCACAAAATGAATCACCCCGAAGAGCTTGCAAATTCCCGGGCCAGATCTTGGAGGAACCTGAAACCCAGAAAAAAAGATATTAACAGGAGTTTAAATACATACAAAATAACGAATGCAACATTAATGAGAAGTAATGGCAACAAAATGACAGAGACCCAATAGAAGAACAATAAAATCACAAATACGAATACATGCCCGCGAGAAATGAATGCCGTGTGAAGAGAAAACTTCATGAACAATCCCTCCACCCAAGAAAGCAGAGAGTTCCCTCAACCCCACCCTGACCCGCATCAAATACCCCAAAACCGAACCCAGTAAATGAGCAAACCAATTTGTTTCGCAGCGAGAAGAATCCAGCACAGCTGCTAGCGTAAAACGACTCCTTTCCACGAGAACGGGGGTCGTCGTCTTCCTTCGCTGCCTCCGCACGTAGTACTTCCCATACATCCTATCTTCCAAACTCTTAATTATCCAATCATTACTGCTCTCTTTACTGACCCTCTTCCTCTTCCTCTGGTACACTAAACCCCACGTCTTCTCTGTACCTCTATCTTCTTTCAATTTGATGTTCAGGGGTTTAGGTGAGTTGGGTTCCGTAGCGACGGTCATTGGAGTTTGCTTGTTTAAACCGGGATGGTGCCACCCATTAACCTTGCAGTTAGAGACATCATCGCCATTCTGAGCACCCGAGGATTCATCGCGGTGGACGGAAGCTTTTCCGAGCCTTCCTCCTCCATCGGAATCCGGCCACAGCCGCCGGCCTGACCTCAAAACCCTCGCTCCCTCCCCACCCTTCACCACCAGCACCCTCGTTGACCGTCGCATTCCAACCGACGGCATCGCCGTCACAACTCGCCCCGGTCCAACTCACCGAGTCACTGCGCGAGTCACACCGAGTCGTCCCGAACGAAAGACTCGAAACTCGCAAAACCCTCCACCCAGTTCCGGATTCGTCCTCCTCACCTCATCATCTCATAATCCAAACTACCAATTGAAAAGAAACGCCGATTCCAGCGAAATAGGCCGCGGGAAACCCCCAAATCGACCGCGGGAAACAGAAAAAGAACAGAATCAAAAACGCAATAACCGAACGGAACCACCAAAGTAAAGCGTATAGTTCGCCAATCACGGCGACCGGAAAAAGGAAAAAGGTACGGGGACAGACAGAAAGAGGATCCAAGACTTCGATTTCCTCCTAATCAAAAGCGATCTTCCAAGATTCACCGCGTTCGTCCATGTACAGAGCGATCATCCACGTCAAAGGCTCCCACAACTTCCCTGTAGAGAGAGAAACAGGAGAGAGAAGAGAGAGAGAGAGGGAGGAGACTGCGGGAAGAGAGAGAGTGAAGTTTCTAGGGTTTATGAGAGGCGGAGAAGAGGAGAAACCATCAGTAACCACTGCGGAGGCGCGAGAGCCGTCCGATGGGAGAAATGGACGGACGAGATTGATTTGGTGGCGAGAGGGACCGGTTTCAGCTTTAAAAAGGCTTCTTCTGAAAGACTGAGAGAGAGAGGAGGGGGAGAGAGAGAGAGAGAGAGATTTTGCGCGCTTAATGGAAAATGTGGAATTTTGTTTTAATTTTAATATTTAATTTTTTTCTTTTTGGGGGAGAAAAGAGAGCGGATATTTTTGGATTCTCATGACCGCCTACTAGGGGTACGGAAAGACGATATTGACCTTGATGTGGACGAGGAGAGGGTAAGGATAGAGCTGAGATTTTGGAGTTTCTGCAGGGTGGTTTACGTCATTGGAGGAGGAGAGGTGAGTCGTGATTTGAAAAGCGCGGCGTCAATCGCTCGAGCCCCAGTAAATTCGGAAATTCACAGTGGAGGAATTGAACAGTTAATTATGTATTAAGGGGAAAAAAAAAAGAAAGAGGGTGAACAGACGTTAATATAAATCACCTAAATTAGAAGAGAATGAAAAATTACACATAAAATCTTAACATTAACATCTATTTATATTTTAAACCCTAATTTTTTTTATTGACATAATAAATCCTAAACCTTTTGTCTAACTTTATCATCCAAACTTGATGGAATTTACCGTTTAAAGGGGCAAATTTATCATTCCACTTTAATCTTTCCATTTGTTACGTGAAATTACACACAAAACCTATTTGTTTACACCCATTTACTTTTAACCTCCTGCATTTCAAGATTTAACTAGACGGAATTTTTACCATTTAAAGAGGCAGATTTTTTATTTCCCCTTCCATGCGCACAAGCATTGCCGTGGAACCCGTTTAGCATTTTGCTGGAGCCCCATCGAGAACGATGTTTGGGCGCTCCTCCCCCCCAGCCACTGCTACGAATGAGTCTAGCTCATGTCGCGATGAAGCTCCCACGAGATCCCTTCGAGCATAATGAAGTGATCCGCCGTCGGATTTGCGAGTCCCAACGGGATGTATAATAGCATTTATAGATTCAGGCTCCGATGTGCTTCAAAATCCAATTGTGGCATGGAATCTAAGAGACGAACCGGTCTGTCATAAACCACGCTGGAGCGAGATCTTCTGGCACAATTCTAGTCGCCGACTACCCAAATTCGTTGTTGGAGAGGATGGCGTATGGCGACTTTAAATATTGCCAAGGGCGGAAGAGGAGGATGAAGAAGGGGAAGGGAGTGGGTGGCGAAGACAATGAGGTTTGGAAGGAGGGTTCGCTGTACAACATCATCTTGAAATGCAGGGTTCACCATGCCAGCGGGAAAAAGTTAGGGTTTAAAACTTGAACTGGTGTAAATTTTAGGATTCTATTTACAATTTTCCCCAGCGAAGGGGTGAATGACGAATTTCCCCTTCAAACAATAAATTCCGCCAAATTTGGATGTCAAAGTTACATAGATTGTTTACTGTATGGCATCTTGAGATATTAGCGCCCTTATCTTGCCAAGGAAAAAAGTTAGGGTTTGAAATGCAAAAGGGTGTAAACATTTGTGTGCAATTTTCCCATTTAAAAAAAGTTTTGAAATTTTGAATTCGGATAATTTTAACAATAGTAATGTTACTTCTACATCGTTCACACAACCTTTACACTGAAAAAATGACGTGACAGAATACATATGATCATTTTTGAGTGATATTTTAGTCAAATAATAATACAAACTCACACATATTTTATGACGTGATCACTCTCAATATATAAGTTATATAAATGATGTATAAATAGTATTATCCTTTTATCAATGCTTCACATCTATTTTTAGTTTCCCCATTAACTTCCACTCTCGTGTTGAGGTGATCTAAATTCAAAGGACATTGGTCGAGTTAACGTTGACAATTATCTTATTCATGTTCACCTTCTTCTAACACTTGGCATTGAAGGGGAAACATCAATATATTTTTTTTCAAGATTCACCATTTTAAGAGCTAAATTGGTGGAACTGTTATCATTTTCCAGTATACGTGTTCTATTCGCATTTTTTCTTGGAACTAAAATGAAAACATTAATAAATGATTTTCCAGGAATTAGTATTGTAGTTAAAATTAAGAACATGAAAAATTGATATTTGGTGGACGTGCATTAGTGAATTGAAATGTAAAAGATTGAGATTAATTTTTTGGGTAAATCACAAAAAAGGTTACTGAACTCTGAGGGTTGTCCCAAATGGTCATCAAACTTTGATTTGTCTCATTTTTCATACTGAATTTTTATCATGTCACAATCTCATATTAAATCTCCTCAAATGGAGTCAAAACCTCTTCATTTCATCTATCAAATTTTATTTCCCTTTCACTCTCCTAAACATTTTGAAATCATTTTTATGTAATTTTTACTGTACTAATTGAGATATCATTCAAAAATACATAAATTTATTATTTTTCATGAGAAAAAAATATATTGAACATATTAATTAAAATTATTGATAATTAAGAAAATCAAAGGTAAACTATATTAAATTTTTAATGTTTCTAACGAATATGTTCAACATTTATAAATATCATGAAAATTGATAATCCTACATACCTTTGAATGTTATCTCAATTCGTACAGTTAAAATTACTCTAAAATGGTTTTAAAATGATTATAAGATTGAAAGGGGCAGAGAAACTGATAGATATAGCAGGGAGAAATCAACTCTCATTTGAAGAGACTCGATGATAAAATTATAATATTATAAAAATTTACTATAAAAAATAAAAAATCAAAGTTTGATGACCATATTGAAACAATCCTAAAAGTTTATTAACGTTTTATAGAATTTACCCCAATTTTTCAAAATGAACGTTTTTACAGTCAAAAAACTGAGTTTACCCTGTAGCACACTACGTACGAACTCGGGGGCGGCCGTACATCACACAAAAAACTGAAGAAGGAAAAGTCAAAAAGCAAAAATATAATAATTAAATTAATTAATAATTTAATAAAGAGTTTGGTAGCTGAAACTCCTCGATCCGTTTCAACGACCTGTGTTTACCACAAAAAATAAAAATAAAGATTAAATATTTAAACATGATTGATTGATTGAAACCATTGATGAAGCTCAGACGCAAAAAGCGTTGAGAGTTGTTCCCTCCGTTCACAGAATCCCAATCTTTTTATTTTATTTTGATCGTCGAAAACGATTGTTGGGCACTTCTGTTTGGATCGCGGGAAAAGGAAACAATCATTTTCGTGGCCAAGAGAAATCGCCTCCGTACGAGCTGGAAAATCTTTCTGAAAAGAGGTCCTTGCCCCGCTCGGCTGTACTCTTCTATTAATTTCCAGGTGCGCTGATCTCGATATTTTGGGTATTTTCTGTTGAAGTAGCTGAAAATTGTGAAAAATTCTGTAAAATTATTCTTTGTTTATGATTTTAGTGCGATTTAGAGTAA
This sequence comes from Santalum album, assembly GCA_034195605.1. Classification (NCBI taxonomy): domain Eukaryota; kingdom Viridiplantae; phylum Streptophyta; class Magnoliopsida; order Santalales; family Santalaceae; genus Santalum; species Santalum album. The sequence continues at coordinate 16,615,718 of CM067266.1, read as the reverse complement.
TGGATTATTCTTTGTTGATTCTCTTGATTCATCGGATGCTGTTATCTTTTGTTTTAAATTTCATGGAATTGTTATTCGATCGAACCGATTTTTATTTTTTTTTGCTACCATTGCCAATATTAGGGCTTTGTTGGACTACATTTAGGGAAATAGGCTTTCAGCCTTTTGTCCGTGTGTGTGTGTGTAGATATTGGATGTATGTATTTAGGTGGGTAGGAATATTATCAAATTGATTCAGCCACTGTTATTTGCTGGTTCTTCATTGCGTTCTCGTGCTTGTTAACCAGTTGGAATGGAGGATATGAGGATATTCATGGATATCCAATCAAAGCCAGCTTTACTTATATGAGCAAACTGACTTAGGGCTTCTATAAGGCCACAAAAAAAGATTACGATGGTTGGATTAGAAACTTTATGCACATCCTATTGGTAGTTCGTAGAAATTAAGCATCATTCAGTCAGGGACCAGACTTCATCCATACAATCCAAATTTACAACTTTTAATGCTGACTTCGGTGTTGACCAAGCAAAAGTCTGACTTTGTTTGTTTGAATGGAACATCATCCTTAGAGGTTCGATGCTCAAATTTTATCAACTAGTAGAATATGATTTAAGGTTTTAATACAATGGTCTTGTACGGGTCTACATAAGTTTGTTCATATAAAAATGTTTGCTCACATGCTCATGTTAGCACTGTCCTACCCACGCATATATTAAATTTTCTAGGCCAATAAATAGAATTTTAGATGTTTAAGTCATTCGTATTATTGACTCGAGAAAGCCAATAATGCCTGTACAGTAGTTATGAATAAAATTATTTTATAGTTCAGCCAAATGCTTTCATCATGAAAAGACTAAGACTTGATTATATATTTTCAATTTCTCATATGTTTGAAAAAAATGACTGAATTTTGCTAACCATTTTTTTTGCTTTTTCTCTTAAGGTTTCAAAATTAGGTGTCATCTCTAAATTGATTGGAAGTTCGAATTGCTTTGAGATAAGAAGATATTTAGCTGCACAGAGAGCTACTTTTTTTAATAAATATTATTCAATGGGCACTTCCGGAGCTGTTATGCACATTGTATCTGGGGCTATGCCTTGCATCTTTAATCCTGGCCCACATTTTCACAAACCCGACTTTGCTTTCCGTTTGAGGTCTCCCATCAAGTGTATAAGGAAAAGGGACTCAACATTTAGGCAGTTCATCAGCGGCCCACAACATGATTCGAACATCTATCCTTTTCAAGGTTGCCGCAGTATTTCTTATAAATACAGAGCATTTGGCAGATCACAACATTTGAGCTGTGATTGCCATCAGGCTGAAAGTGTTAGTGGGATAACTGCCGATGATGGTAACAGTAACTGGTTTGATGGCACAAAGAAATTAATGCCTGCGAATGCCATCGTCGATACATCACACGTACTAGACTTCAAGAATGTACAAGAGTTGAAACCAGAAGCCAACAATTTAACATCTAATGGTGCAGTTGGGACAGTTAAGGGCTTAGGCAGCAAGTTCAGTGCTGACCCCATTGAGGAAGAAGCGTGGAACCTACTTCGGGAATCTGTTGTGTACTACTGTAACAATCCCATCGGAACAATTGCTGCTCAGGACCCGACAAGTTCTAGTATACTAAATTACGACCAGGTCTTTATCCGTGATTTTATACCTTCGGGTATAGCTTTCCTGTTGAAGGGAGAGTATGATATTGTACGAAACTTCATCCTCCATACACTTCAGTTGCAGGTAAACCACTTGTTCTAATTGGGCATTCTTATGTTTTCTGCAAGTCATGCCACGATTTTTGTGGAAATAACGTGTAACTTATTATTTGGTCTCTTATTTTGAATATTCACTTTGCCATCAATAGCATTTCTAGTTGATGGTAAGGAGATAACTGGTAACCACTGTTTTGTTGTTCACCATTTAGTGGGCTGAACATGATAGAGATCCTCATGGATCTTGATGATTGGTGCCATGTTAAGATTGAATAGTAGTGCTCTGTTAAAGCTAAGGGCAGTTTTTTTTTTTTTTTCCTCTCATACCTGGTTGGACATATGAATATAATGTGCATGCTTAAATGCACACCGTAGTTAGGAACTTAAAAGCTTCAGCAATTGTTGTATAGAAAAATCATCTTTGCTTGAAAATTGTGCATGTAATTAACATTTGGCATTCATTACAATAAAAAATCGATGATACCATAGTTACTTCAGTGGTGTATGGAGATCTCTATTTGTTAAATGGCTTTGTAAGCAATAGAAGATTTTTAATTAATTTTTTTTGAAAGTGGAATTCTATTTCAAGATCAGTCTGTATATGAATTTGTTCTGGCAGAGCTGGGAGAAAACAATGGACTGCCATAGTCCTGGTCAGGGACTAATGCCTGCTAGTTTCAAGCTGCGCACAGTTCCTCTGGAGGGTGATGATTCAGCAACTGAAGAAGTATTGGATCCTGATTTTGGAGAGGCAGCAATTGGCCGTGTTGCACCCGTTGATTCTGGTAAATATATCAAAATTAACAAGATCCTGGAATGGGGAAATACAAATCTGCTTGCTACAACTTTCTGAATTTTATTCATTTTTATGATTCCAATTTCAGGATTGTGGTGGATTGTATTGTTACGAGCATATGGGAAATGCTCTGGAGATCTCTCTCTTCACGAGAGAGTTGATGTGCAAACTGGAATTAAAATGATTCTGAAGTTATGTCTTGCGGATGGGTTTGATATGTTCCCAACATTATTGGTGACGGATGGTTCTTGCATGATAGATCGTCGCATGGGAATACATGGCCACCCTCTGGAAATTCAGGTAAATTTTCTAGAGAATCTTTTAGATTTTGTTGTTGATTTGTCCATGTTTTCTAGAATTTGTTGAAACTATTATGAAAGTGTTGTATTATTAAAAAGAATAGGCAGATAGGTAGTTTGAGGAATAAATTGATCAGCTAATATTGTTGGCCAGCAAAAAAAGAATCAGCTAATACAGTGAGGATATTCAGTGGGGAAATTTAATTTGACATATGGAAAATAATTGACATCAAGGACAGGATCTTGAACCTGAAAGTGGAAAATAAAGTTTAACCATGATATCATAGTTGAGATAAAGAAAAAACTTGTTGAGTTACATATAACGGGAGAGTTACAAAGTGAGTAACAGCTCTGGTAAAGAGGACATGGTAAGAAAAGCAGCAGTGCATTGTCTCTATCCAAGGTTGTGTACTTTGTTTATGCGGGCTCTTACTATGTGAAGCTTGTCTACTGCCTTTGAGCAATGGCAAGTGCTCATAATTGATTGTTGATTACCCCAGATAAACATTATAATCTTTTTTTCTTTTTTTTTTTTGTTACCGATCAAATGAAGCTAGCTATAAATCATTGACATTTTGGCGACCAGATAAATTTCTGCTACTAAATAAATTCAAGCAACCAAATAAGCTTCAGGAAACAATTCTGAAACTGCCCGTAATTTTTTTCCCTCCCATTTGCAAACGGATCCTCTATTCTGAAATATACTAGGGCATGTGCCCCAGTGTCCTGAAGGTGTGCCAAATTTTTGCATCATTGACGAGCATGCCTGAAGTTTTTGATCAGACTACAATGAAGCAATAAGTACTTTAATTTCTTTCCATTCCCATTTTGTTGCCCTCCTGTTGTTGATAAGAAATAATGGCTTATTGAGCATGCCTCTGTCGGTGTTCCTTTTGGAAACATGGCGAACATTGTCATTACCAAATATAAGAGAGACTCTGTGATGGAATATACGACATTTGAATTGTTAAAGTACCAAGATTTTGCAATCCTGCATCAATCTAATGTGCATATTTTTTTCATTTAAATATGCTTCCTGTCTGTCATCTTTTCCCAATAGATAACTTGTATGATTTTTGTGGTGAAATTGCCTATTGTTACAGGCACTATATTATTCTGCACTACTTTGTGCACGCGAGATGCTGGCTCCAGAGGATGGATCAGCTGACCTCATCCGGGCACTAAATAACCGTCTCGTTGCATTGTCATTCCACATCAGAGAGTATTACTGGATTGATATGAGAAAGCTCAATGAAATATATCGTTACAAGACTGAAGAGTACTCATATGATGCAGTGAACAAGTTCAACATTTACCCGGACCAGATTTCTCCTTGGTTGGTGGAATGGATGCCTAATAAAGGAGGCTACTTAATTGGGAACTTGCAACCGGCGCACATGGACTTCCGTTTCTTTTCTCTCGGAAACTTATGGTCTGTTGTAAGTGGCCTTGCAACAGTGGATCAGTCGCATGCCATTTTGGATCTCGTTGAAGCCAAATGGAAAGATTTGGTTGCAGATATGCCTTTCAAGATTTGTTATCCTGCTCTCGAAGGTCAAGAGTGGCAGATTATCACAGGGTGTGATCCAAAGAACACGTAATGATTCTTTCTTGTATGATAATCATCATAATCATGCCATTGTTTTCTCCATCTCACAGTTTCTTTTTTCCTGGATGCAGCCCTTGGTCCTATCATAATGCAGGTTCCTGGCCAACGTTGCTTTGGCAGGTTAGTTATACTCCAGGCAACAATATGTTTATTTATATATATTAACTTTGGGTACGACAGTCCTGTAGCTCTTTCGAGATTGTTTCTTGTCCTTCAATTTTTCTCTTTTATTTTTATTTGTATTTTTTATGATTGCTAAATGCATATACCTAGCAACTCCCAGCTTTTTGAACACTTGTACTGCTGCTGTATACTGTTTTCAATTACAATTACTGAGAACCAAATGATGTATTAACATATACATGGGCTGTTTTCCAGCTCACGGCTGCAGCCACTAAGATGAATAGACCAGAAATCGCTGTGAGGGCCGTCGAGGTTGCTGAAAAGCGCATATCACAAGACAAGTGGCCCGAATACTATGACACCAAAAGAGGCAGGTTCATTGGAAAACAATCCCGGCTGTTCCAAACTTGGTCGATCGCTGGATACCTTGTGGCGAAGCGCCTCCTCAAGGACCCCAGTGCAGCCAAGATATTGGCAACCGAAGAGGATTCCGAGCTTGTGAGTACCTTCTCATGCATGATCGGTTCGAACCCCAGAAGAAAACGCGGTCGGAAGAGCGTGAAACAAACTTACATAGTTTGATTTTTTTTTTCCTTGTGTTTTGCAATTTATAACTGGTACGGAACATTGCATTTGACCAAAACTGCATTGTTTGGGGCGGGGGGGGGGGGGGGGGGGGGGGGGGGGGGAGTGGCCAACTATAGGTTATGCATTTATGTGATTTGGGGTCAATTATTTTAAAATGACCTTTTGGAGAGGACTTCACTTCATCATTTTTATTAGGTGGGTAAGCTGACATTGTAGTACAGTTATAATTCATGTACTATAATTTGACACTGTAAATATTATTAAATTCTGGTTCAGAACTAGTCTGTTATATGGATTAGTGAGGTATCTCTGTTGTAAACTCGTTTATTATTATTATTATTATTATTATTGTGATCAATGAGTATGGATGCACCCAACTTAGTAATTATGAGCATTCAAAGTTCATGAATTTACTAAACATATTACCACTAAATCCTTCTCTAATAATATTTTCAGACATGTTCTAAGAAAACATGAGCAGCACACCCCCCCCCCCCCCCCCCGGCCCCCTACAAAAAAAAAGAGGGAAAAAAAGAGGGGAGGAGGTAAAATAAAAATAAAAAACCTTGTGGATAAGACAAAAAAATAATGAAATAATTTTACTTAATAATTGCGATCCAAATTATTTAAGGAGTATTCTGTTTTTGGATTTTTTTATTAAGAATTCCACTTTTAGAAATATTTAAGCCTTCAATTGTTGGTGCATCACTCATACAAATTTGAAGCACATTGAAAATTTAATATTTTCTATAAATGTACTGTTATCAATGCCCTTAAAGCACCAATAGAAAAACCCATAATTTTTAAGAAAAGTTAATTCTAGAAAAGGACATTCCTCTCTCTGCCCATGTATTTGGCCAAAAAAAAAAAAAAACTAGTGATGTATTTTCCTATTAAGTTTTTTTTTTTGTAATAATATAAAACAATGGTAACGTATCCTTTTCAATTTTTTTTTAAAAACATGTATTTTAGAAAATATATTTCAGTATAGATAGCAAGCAATAACTCAGAAAAAAGCCATTCAAGCATTTTCAAGCCGGGTTGGTACAAAATCTCACATTCCTCTGAATTTTAAAAGTACTAATGCGAGTCTAATGCATACCCCAAGAATAGCATACAAATGCATTAAGAATGAACTGAACCGGAGGAAACAGTACAAATAATTCAACCGCGATAAAATCAAAATAGCAAGGTTTGTATGGAATTAACCTCTTGCTTCCTGATTTATCTATAATTATCCTCCAAAGCATTTAATTAAACTCACAACGAGGGATTACTATTTAATTATATCAAGAAATTAGAAAAGAAAAAAAGTTCTTTGAGGCGTGTGGACCCCATGCCACAAACAAATTGAATCATTTTAAAGTTTAGAGACGTAATTCCATTATGGAAGATATATATTAAGTAATAACTTCAATAGCTCCTCTCTGTTAAGCTTTTCCATTTTTAGAAAAGTTCTTCATTGCATTAATGACTCATCCAATTTTGGCAGGAAAAAAAGAGTCATTAAAAAATATATATTAAAGCTAATAAAATTACCATAGTCATATGGCCAACAATGTATTTCCTAAATTGTTTTTTTTTTCATTTTATTATTTGAGTTGGAAATTGCCAAAATCAGTCAGAATACATGACTCCTAGTCAACATAGTGGCCTAATACACAACTTGTTAAATAACCCGCTCCTAACATTCAAGTGTTCCTCCATACATAGTCATACACAAAAAAAGAGACGAAGAACACATGAAAAATATAAGGGGTCCCACACGGTCCATCCATCACGTGTGTGGGACCATTCCTATATGTGAGTGGTGGGAGGATTGCTTTTTTAGGGGATGAGCAGCATTACTTAAAAATGTATTGAAGAAATGATATATAGTGCTATCTTTCTCTTTGACAGATTACATGTTAATTTTATTGCTACTTCTTCATCCTGTTCCACTACAGGAATTCTTCATCTTCTTCTCAAAAGATTTTTTTTTTTTTTTTTTTGGATTAGTAAATCTACGTTGACTGAAGATTTGGGTTCTATTCTTCTTTATCATCATCATCTCAATTCAACCATGGAGTCCACTGAGGCTCTCAACCAGCAACTCCTTGACATGGTCCAGTGCTTACAGAATGAAGTATTACATTCCACTCTCTCTCTCCCTCTCCCTTATACACACACACACACACACACATATATATATTACATATGTGTGTGTGTGTGTGTGTGTGCATAGTTATTTTCAGCTAATGATATTAAATGATGATGGTGGTTCTTATAATGTAGGGCTTATTGGACCAGCAATTTGGTCTTATTCACTCCTTAAAGAAGACAACCAGTCCCTTCTTCATTGCTGAACTTATTCCCATCTTCTGCACAGATGTTCAAGCTGTCCTCAGAGATATGACCAGAGCCCTGTAATTAATTCTATTTCAACATTCTATCAGTTCTACATCACTATTAATTCACAAGTTTGGGTGTCCATGGATTTTTGTTCCTCCTTTCTCTGAGCAGGGACCAGCCAGTTCTGGATTTTCATGACATGGATGAGTACTGCGTCAAGCTTAAGGGAAGCACCTCATGGTAACTGTATGCAATTCTATTTTTTTCAAATGAAGACACCATTTAATGAATGATGGGATTTTGTTTTTTATTTTTTATTTTCGGTTGAATTCATGTGGCAAAAGGGGGAACCTACATTGTGTTGTGTTGCAGCAGAAGGATCTTAGGACCAGTTTATCATTCAATTAATATATATAACTGAACGATGCTCGAATTTTATTGGCTGGTAAAATATGAGTAGAATTTTTCCTGTTAGAACCTATGTTACTATTAAGGTATTAATTACACGTATAATATTGTGGCCCATTAGAATGTACCATCTTCACCAAAGATTTTTATAATTTTTTTATCAGTAAATACACACGTGTCGAACTTTGTAATTACAGGGTTTCGACCTTTAATATTTTTATTTAATTTTGAAAGTAAAAAATGTGATGTAATATCTACTTATTTCTTTGAAATTGTTGATTCAGCATAGGTGCACGTCGAATGGCGCTCGCTTGTGTCGACCTCCGTCAAGCTATTGATAACAAGTCCAAAGAAGGGTAAAAATTGCCTTCCTACTACATTTATATATACATACATATATATATATGGATGAATAAGCTCTGATTAGATAAGCAAACTAATGTAGGACATACATAAGATTATAGAAAGAGATTATGGTTGTTGGATGTGAAATGATAACTACATTTTACTGGCTTATAAAATTTGAGGCTTATTCAACTATGAACGGTGCCCATCCTAGCAGTAAAATTTAGGTTTCTGTTTGGTCAATAACAAGTGCTTTAAAGATTAGCAGCTTGGATTGATCTTGGTTTAAATTTTTAAAATTTCTTATCCATTGGTCACAACTCATTTTTATGACGTTACATGTATTGTACACGAGCTTGCTCAGGTAAGCAAAGCTTGTTGACTTGCTCGTATTAGCATTTTTCTATGTATTGTGGAGGTTCTGTTCCTTTTTTCATTAATTGGCCTTATGGTTGAGACATTTCCACATCTTTGTTTGGGTGCAAAAATTGTTTTTCATACAATCATATGACAGTTTCTTCCACTCAACATAGAGCATTCCACATACAATTACTTAATGCCTACATACTTTGGATCATCTCATTTGCGCCTAAGTTTTAGATCGGTTAACCTTCTCTTTTTATGTAATAGGTGTCTTTTGGCAATGAACGGTCTAAGGCACGAATTCCATAATTTGCGAGGGAGATTGGACACTATCGTTCAGGTAAACTGCAGAAGATGCAATTTGATCTTTCCACAAAATGTTTTCCTTAATTTAGAATACTATAGAGGACATGATGTGAAATTGATCTTTGTGGTATATGTTTACTGTAAATCTTATAGTTCTAACGAATTGTCATCGCCTTACGGAGACCTTTCTCTTTATCGTTCAGTTGGAGAAGAGGATTGAGAATCACCGATGACCAGCGAGCTGTCACAGGCGCTGGTTTCCCATGAATCAACAGAGTTTTGACTTAAAAAAAAAATCTATTTTTTCGATTAGGTATATAGGCCTGTGATTATGAATCAAGGCACGCGTAACAATCTGTTCTTTGGATTCTCCTCTGATTATGAATCAAGGCACTTGTAACAATCTGCTCCTTAGATTCTTATCGGCAAGCATATATTCTGTTCGAATATCATAAAAACAGGTCATGTTAGTATAGTTTTATTGGTGTTGCGAAAGAAATGCATGAAATTAAAATACAGTGAAACTAGGCAGTCTTTAGGTGCTACAACCAAGCTTCAACCTTGATGCATGTACATAAACATAAGGAATGTGATGTTGGAGCAAAATGAGTGATGATGGAGAATTTTTGAATAAAATCTTTCCTCAAGACTCTATTTGCATTCTATTATTGTAAGTAGGCCATGACTAAAAATTAACCTAGGTAAAACAAGCAAAACAGTTGAATTTAATTGTAGATTAAATTCAATATTTACAGCTATATAAATCGAAGGAACTTTAGTCATCAAAGCATCGTCACCGCTCTTGGGCTGAACTGATACGTAATTATTGTCTACAAGACATTGCTTCTTTATTTGAATAAACATGATGCTTATAGAGTTACAATTGAATCAATGCACTGGTTTGATTCACAGCATGGGGCATTGAAAGTTACCAAAATGTGGGCTTTGGAGCCAGCCAGCCAACATTAGGTTACAAGTCGAATACAAAGACAAAGACAGACATCTAGTACAAATACTTTTTCTTTATATAACTCAGTATTCAGTCCACATTTTGAATCCTAGGCTCGAGTATCAGAAGCTTCGGACACTGCATACACACAACACAGAGTTGATTTTGAATCTTGAACCTATCTGACCGTGCTCATAAGCTGATCGAACATATTTACAAGCATATCCAAAATATTTCAGTCCCCCTGAAGACCCATTAGTCACTTTGTCACATATTTGACTCGTCCCTTTTTCTTTTAAGCAAGGATTAATCAAGACTTTTACTGAAATTATTGCAAACCTCACTCCTCCTCTCTCATCCTTCCTGCATCTGCACTTCAGTTGTCGGCGGTAAAAAAAAAAAGAGGGTAGAATGCAGCTCTTATCATGGCACTGGCTTTTATGATAGGAGTGGAGTTTCGATATCTTCATTATCATCCTTCGACTGCTCGTTTTGAGAAGCTTCGGGATTTAGCTGGCAAGCGAAGCATAAGGAAACCACCTAAGAAAAAAAAAACAGTTTTACAGTAAGCTTTCTTTCTTTTTGTTTGGATACAAGGTAAACGAAAGAGAGAATGTGCATACCATGCAAATAGATGCACATATAATACTAAAACCTCTGCAGTTGAAAGGGGCATCACTAGAGAGGAACCATGCTGGGAAAAGAATTTCAGCTCAATTTATTGGCAATAAAACAAATAAAACAATTCAAATATTCGAGTGACAGAAAGGAATGGCTGCACTCACAAGTTAATGGACTCATTGCGAGCGGGGACAAGAAATCTGCAATTGATTGCACTCCAGCAATAAATCCTTGTGTTTTTCCCTGTGTTAAGCAATCCGATTATCAGGAAGTCATGGACCAGCATATAAAATCAAAAAGAAAATTCAACAGAACAAGAACAAAGCTATGCCATTTGAGTTTTTCTTTTCTTTTCTATTTTTTTGGTAAATTATGCCATTTGAGTTTTTGTGATTGGATTATTGAACTTTTTGAAAAATCCATGAGCTATGGGAAGGAAAATTTTAAAATATTCACCTGCAAATTTTTTTGTATTACCCTGAAACCTACATAGACTAATGTGACGATGTGAAATGCGTTTATCACCTGATCCTTGGAGCATGAGGCTTTTGAAATGATAGCGTAAGTCTGCGTTATTAATGCAACAAATCAAAGGGGGAAAAGAAAGAAGAAATTACATATCGTTGACTGCAGTAAATTAAATATAATTTGAAAAAATTATGGTAATACGAACAAAGTTCTAAGTTCAACAAAATATATAACTTACAGAAGGTTTCACAAGGACGTATATGACTCCGAATGAAGCACTGAAATATGGTACCTGCACTACAGTAGTGACTCGCTGACCACCAAAACTGAATCTAATATAAACGTATTAATTTGATGCATCTAAAACCACAATTTCTAAAACCCACCCTTTAACTACTAAGTCTAAATCTCATGTTCTTGGAACACCTTTTCTCTCTCCTCCCACCCCCTCATGAAAATAAGAATATAACGCATTATGCATTCGTTCGGTATATAATGAAACACATACCCACGACGCCCAAGCAAAACCATAGAGCAATGCCTGTATAGGGAAAGCGGCGGTCAGCCATTGTTATAATGGGGGGAAGATTCAGTAAAATGATTTTAGTGAAGAAACTTACATAAGCTATAGATGCCACTAATCCAGCACATAGTATCACTTTTTCCCCAACAATTGGATTGATTAAAGGAAGGGCCAATATCTGGTACATGACATATATGTATATATTAAAAATAAAATTTAAGGCTCTTTTAATAGGAAAGAAATTTCTAGGACTGATTCACTGGAGCTATTTTAATGCACAATCCTTCAATGGCACCATTTTAACTTCTATGTGTGCTTATCCGGAGTAAGTTCTTCCAATAATTTGTGAAATGAGCATTGAAAAGTCCTTCCTTTTTATTTCCAACTTTCTAACTATTTGCAGTTTCTCTTCAAGTTTCATATCAGACAACCTTGCAGTCTACTATACACATCTAAAATTCCATAAATTATAGAAAAATATGGAAATAAATACCTGAGAAGCAATCGAACCTATTCCCACCATCATCAGAAGTTCTGAGAATTGATTTTTTCTGAACCCAAAAACTGCCTTCAGGTAGTACTGCAAAGGAGAAAATTTGAACCAAATTACTGGGTTAAACAAGAATTAGGAAAAATAAGTATAGAAATTCAAAAGACAATGGCGCTTATATTTTCTTGGCAGATTGAATATGTACATGCTATGGGACTAGCCGGATTCTGTCAGTAGTACAATAGTAATGCATTTGTAGCAGACTTAAAAAGTACACCCACTAAAAATAAATGAAAATTGGCAATCGAACTCATGTTTGAAAACGACTTCACTCGTGATCCCTGTTCTTTATGTGGGCTAATTAGAATATTACACACCCACAGCATAAAAAGACATCCTGCACTAATGCACAAGATAGCATGGAAAACAAGACTTGATTTTATCCCAGGAAAAGGAAACATACCAGTAAAACATTGCTGATGCCAGACATTCCCAACTCATAGAAGAACGAAACAAAGGCAATGCCCTTAAGTGTCCGACTGAATAATAGGGCGAAGCTCTTAGGCAGGAAATACACAATTTTCATGGGAAAGCAGTTACATGCCTACCAAATATTTAGATTGAACTGTACCTGTGAATAACTATAGTTGCAGCATATTTCATGGAGTTGTAACGGTCTTGAGAGAAATTGACAACCTTATTTAAGCATGATGATCCTTGGTTCTGCATTGGAGCTGGTTGAACTGTCTCAACCAGAAACAATGCCATGTAAACAGAGCAAAAGATCAGGAGGACTATTGAAACCTGAAACAGAAGCTCTCTTCAGTACGAACAAGAAAAGATTTACAAGAACAAAAATGGCATAGAGAGTTGTTATAAAATTAATGATAGAGTGACAACATAGACCTGCCTCAAATATGTAATTTTCAGGAAGAAAGAGAGCCAAGACATTTCCTAACACATGTGAAGCCGAAAAGAGGCCTGTAATCCAACTAAATGCTGCAGCCCTCTTGCTCTCTTCAATAACATCTGCCTACTAAAGGGAAAGGAATCATAAATCCTGATAACTCAAGCCAGTATTTTTGCTCAGTAAAACCAAAGAACAACACTTACTGAATAAGCAACAGCTATGCAGAAAATACTCCCCTGGCTCAATATACATGAAATTATACGTAGCACATAGTATGCATACACAACTCCCTTTTTCTGGCTGCAAGCAAGTAAAGCTGGACAAGAAAGCAGGAAATGCGAACAGAAGGAACTAGTGAATGTTTATGCTGAACTCAACTAGTAGGTACAGGCTAACAGCTACAGAATAGCAACATATATCCTCTCAATCAGGGAACTTGACATCTAGATCACTAAATACGTTGCAAAAATTATTCCCATTCTCTGCTTGCCAACTACAAGCATATAGAATAAAATTGACCAGTGGGCATAAAAAGGTAAACGTCTTGATAAGAAGAACACATCAAATAAAATCAGAGCGTGGATCACTTCACCATTTCCATTTGAATGGCCTAATGTACCTAACCACCCCATCCTGCATTTTCACTCGGCAATGGAATAGGTAACAATTTCACGGGGCTTTTGGTTTTCTGATCCACTCCAGCATGGTCTAGTTATATAAACAAGTTGATGAACATGGACAGCTTTCCAGAACAAAATGATTTGATGAGAGACAATACTAATTTTTCAGTGGAAGGCTTCAAAAGTTACTCGTAAATGTATAGATCAGCTTGAAGGTGATAATAATATAAAATTCACTGATTATTTAGATATATTAGACTATTAAGTGTACTGAAATTGTCTCAAGGGTGACTGTTATTGTTTGTAGACAGAAACACTAGTCAGAACTTATATCCCAGGGACCATATCAATCTGAATTATTCGTGCATGTTTACCAGAGAATATCTGGAAGTTCAGCCTTTTGAATTGCTACAAAAGATGCAAATATTCAGTTAAAACATACCAAATGGGAATATAGATGTGGACACGGTAACAAGGAGCAGGGGTTTGCGCCCATATTCATCGGCAAGCTGACCTAATAGTGGAAGTACCAACATCTTGAAAACTCCAACCACCTACATGTGAGAAGGTTTTCCTAAAGTTGATAAGAAATAACAATAAAGGAAGAAAACCAATTATAACTAAATGAACAAGCTCGACCTTCCTCAACGCTTACAGCAGAGATGGTAACTGTTCTATACATTAAACTAGCTCAAAACCATCAGCATAAAATTTCTATGCCGTAATATTGCACTGCAAGTGGGCAATGTTAAATAGCAATTTTTCTGCTACTGAATAGATCTGGGTCTGATCCACTGACATTTTGACTTTTTTTTTTTGTTTATTTTTTAGATCTCCCATGTTTCTTTGGTACATATCATAAAAATCTGTCCTATTATTCTTGATTTGATTGACTGATTGTGAAGAATTCAGCATGTATTTCCCACCAAGACAGGCTTACACTGAACAGTAAGTCATGGAAGCAAAATCCTCAAGAAGAAGAAAACGATGCCAGAAATGTGAAATAACAAAGATCAACATGCTTGAGAGCTGATGCATAGCTCCAACCACATAAAGCATCATGTAAATTGATGGTCTTCACAGGAAATAATGATAGTGATGACCCTGGGGCGTATTATGTCCACAGGGAAAAGACATTTATAAAGAACAGAATAAAGACCAAAAAGACCTGGTCATTAAAATGTTCTGCCCTACCTTTTAACAAAAGGTCCACTAACTTGTACCTGCAACATCACATCATTTGACCTACTGCTAGGAGTTTAGAAAATTTAAAAACAAAAGGAATCTGGGATTGAACAGCCGGTGACAACACATCCCATTCAATTTTTCCAGGCTATCACAACAACTCCACTTCTTCCTCATCTCTATACCAATATATAATTATTCTCTCAAATACCCACTCATTACAGTTTTCAAAGAACACCCCAACACCCACCTAAATAGTCAGACTCATTAAAACAAGGGATCATAGCTGATTAGTTTCTGATTCATGAACTACAAGATGAGACTATCTCAGCACCTCTGTACCATAATACTAAAAATAATTTTGGAAAGTTGCTTCTGCGGCAGGCTGAGTGCAACTCCGGGAGCATATTTGTGGTTGTGGACAGAGTATTACAATGTTCAAACACAGTCCATTTTGGAAAGTTGCTTCTGCGGCAGGCTCAGTGCAACTCCGGGAGCATATTTGGGGTTGTGGATAGAGTATTACAATGTTCAAACACATGAAACAATCTCTTCACTCTTTGTAGATTAATTAGTCCACTTTGAGGGCTTGTAGTGATTGCTCAACAACCCTGACTTATTTACTCATGATCCGCATGAACTGTGGATGGTGTATCCACCTAACTGAGCCTAATAAGCATTCTTATTCATTCGGCTGTTCGTCTGTCCCTATCTTAATTTCTGAAATAAAATCAAAATGGCATTGAAACAACAATCGTTATGAATTCGCCCACAAGAACAAACAAAATAGAAGCAAAGATAGAGTCATAACGTAGAATGCTGAACAAAGGATTAAGTGGTTTGGCATAAGCCTATGTCCATGCGAAATGCATTATGTATCAGATAATCACAGTACTGTCTCACACCTAAATCCCAGTACACCTATAGGAAACCATCTCTAATCTACAGCTTTCGAGAACATACTTAAAATGAAAGATGGCTAGACATCATGGTATAGGCAACGGAAAACAGCCTTTGTAGGTAGTAGAACGGCACAAGCATACATCCACGTGAAATGCCTTATTCATAGCAATTCTTTCCTAATGGCAGTGAGTGCGATAGGTATTCGTTGCCGATTCCACACCTCTCATGATCATTCGGGAAAATATGGATTCCCTGTGCATTATATTTCTATGAAATAGCTGCTCCATTCCCTCTCTATTCCCATCCATTCCACAGAGTAGCAGTGTAAGAGTGGAAAATGAGCCAATAATCAAATTGAGCACCCCAATTAAGAAACCAAAACATCTAATTCTACGCGTGTGGAAGAGAGTGGGGGTGTGAGGGGGAGAGAGAGAGAGAGATTACAGTTTGCTCAAGGCCATTAAGGTAGATGGCTTGAGAGCAGGTGGTTTCGCCGGGGCAGAGAGCGACGGTCACGACGTCAACGAGCACGGAGACGGTCATCTCCTCCGCCACCCAGTGGAAGCACAGCGGCAACAGAAGGTGCACCAGAGGCCTCAGCTCCCTCCACCCCCCCATTGTTCGAAAATTCCCCCGAATCCCTAGACTCCTCCTCTCTCCCTCTCTCTCCACTTGTCTCTCAACCCCCACAAGAAGAAGAAGAGGAAGATATGGGGACGATATGGAGCCATCGTTGCGAAGGGGAGAAAGTGAACGTGTTGGTGAGGGAGGGGATGAGAGCGAGTGTGCGTGGGGTCCACTGTGAGATGGGACGGAAGGACAGCTTCACTCCGTACTAACAACTCACCCCATCATTTTTCTCGTCCACTCGCCTCCTGTCCAAAACTTTCGATTTCAACGACGAACAAAACCAAAAGACCGGCGGTTTTATTTTCACGTTATTCCAGCTTCGGTTTCGATTTGATTTTGGTTCGATTCCTACAAGGCTTTTTTATTTAATTTTGAAAGTAAAAAATGTGATGTGACGTAGTGTCTGCCTATTCATTCATAAATTGTTGATATAAATTGTTGATTCAGCATACGCTGGCCTGTATCGACTTCCGTCACGCTATTGACAACAAGTCCAAAGAAGGATAAGCATTGTCTTCCTATTACATATATCTCGGATTAGATGAGCAAATTAATATTGGACACACATAAGATTATAAAAAGTAATTATGGTCGTTGAATGAGAAATGATAACCACATCTTATTGGCTTGTAAAATTTAAGGCTCGTTCAATGGTGCCCATCCTAGTAGTAAAATTTAGACTTATGTTTGGTCAATAAAAAAGTGCATTGAAGTTTAACTGCTTGGATTAAGTTTCGTTCAAGTTAGAAATTTCTTATCCATGGTCACAATTCATTTTTATGACGTTACATGCACTGTATATGAGCTTGCTGACTTGCTCATGTCAGCATCTTTCTATGTATTGTTAAGGTTTTTTTTTTTTTTCATTAACTAGCCCTTATGGTTGAGACATTTCCACATCTTTGTCACATTCTGCAATACAATAACAACTTTGGGTGCGAAAATTGTACTTCATGCAATCATACGAGAGTTTCTTCTGCTTAGCATAGAGCATTCCACACACAATTACTTAATGCCTGCATAATTTGGATCATCTCAATTGCGGCTAAGTTGTAGATTGGTTAACCTTCTCTTTTATGTAAGAGGTCTCTTTTGGCAATGAATGGTTCAAGGCATGAATTCCATAATTTGCAAGGGAGATTGAATACTATCGTTTAGGTAATTGCAAAAGACGCAATTTGATCTTTTCACAAAATATTTTCCTTAATTTGCGTCTCCTTCCTTCTTTACATATAGAACATTATAGAGGACATGATGTGAAATTGATCTTTGTGGTATCTGTTTACTATAAATCTGATAGTTTTAATGAATTCTCATCGCCTTACGAAGATGTTTTTCTGTATCGCTCAATTGGAGAAGAGGATTGAGAATCACCCATGACCAGCGAACTATCACATGTGCTGCTTTCCCATGAATCAACAGAGTTTTGACTCAAAAAAAGATCTGTTTTTTTTTTTATCAGGTTTATAGGTCTGTGATTATGAATCAAGGCACTTGTAATAATCTGTTTTTTGAATTCTCATGTGATTATGAATTAAGACACTTGCAACAATCTGTTCTTCAGATTCTTGTCGGGGCACGTTTATTTTGTTTGAAGATCATGAAAACATGTCATGATAGTGTAGTTTTATTGGTGTTGTGAAAGAAATGCGTAAAATTAAACTACAGGGGGAGTAGGCAATCTTTAAGTGCTACAACCAAGCTTCAACCTTAAAGCATGCATATAAACCTAGGGAATGTGATGCAAAATGAGTCATAACGGAGAATTTTTGAATGAAACCTTTCGTCAAGACTCTATTTGCATTTTAGTATCGTAAGGAGGCTACGACTACAAATTAACCTAGGTAAAATAAGCAAAATAGTTGAATTTAATTGCAAATTAAATTCATTCTTTATAGCTATATAAATCGAAGGAACTTCACATCTTTGTAAGGAGGTACATGAACATTTTGAAATAGTCACCGCTCTTGATCTGAATAGATATATAATTATTGTCTACAAGACATTGCTTCTTTATTTGAATAAACGCGATGCTTATAGAGTTACAATTGAATCAATACACTGGTTTGATTCATAGCATGGGGCATTGAAAGTTACCAAAATGTGGGCTTTGGAGCCAGCCGGCCAACATTAGGCTACAAGTCGAATACAAAGACAAAGACAGACATCTAGTACAAATACTTTTTCTTTACATAATTCAGTATTAAGTGCACATTTTGAATCCTAGGCTCAAGTATCAGAAGCTTCGGACACTGCATGCACACAACACAATTGATTTTGAATCTTGAACCTATCCAACCGTGCTCATAAGTTGATCGAACATATTTACAAGCATATCCAAAATATTTCAGTCCCCCCCCCCCCAGAAGACCCATTAGTCACTTATTTGACTGTGCCCTTTTTCCTTATCAGCAAGGATTCTTAGGCTAGATTAATCAAGAGTTTTACTAAAATTATTGCAAACCCCACTCCTCCCTCATCCTTCCTACATCTGCACTTCAGTGGTCGGCAGTCAAAAAAAGTGTAGAATGCTGCTCTTATCATGGCACTGGCTTTTATGATAGGAGTGGAGTTTCAATATCTTCATCATCATCCTTCGACTGCCGGTTTTGAGAAGCTTTTGGATTTAGCTGGCAGGCGAAGCATAAAGAAACCATCTAAGAAGATTGAAAGTTTTACAGTTAGCTTTCTTTCTTTTGTTTGGATAAAAGGGAGACGAAAGAGAGAATGTGTGTAATTACCAAAAAATAAAAAAGAGAGAGTGTGCATACCATGCAACTAGATGCGCATATAATACTAAAACCTCTGCAGTTGAAAGGGGCTTCACTAGAGAGGAACCATGCTGGGAAAAGAATTTCAGCTCAATTTATTGGCAATAAAACAAATAAAACAATCCAAATATTCGAGTGACAAAAAGGAATGGCTGCGCTCACAAGTTAATGGACTCATTGCGAGCGGGGACAAGAAATCTGCGATTGATTGCACTCCAGCAACAAATCCTTGTGTTTTTCCCTGTATTAGGCAATCCGATTATCAGGAAGTCATGGACCAGCATATAAAATCAAAAAGAAAATTCAACAGAACAAGAACAAAGCTATGCCATTTAAGTTTTTCTTTTCTTTTCTTTTTTTTTGGTAAATTTATGCCATTTGAGTTTTTGTGATTGGATTATTGAACTTTTTGAAAAATCCATGAGATATGGGAAGGAAAATTTTAAATTATTCACCTATAAATTTTTTTGGATTACCCTGAAACCTACATAGACTAATGTGAGGATGTGAAATGTGTTTATCACCTGATCCATGGAGCATGAGGCTTTTGAAATGATAGCGTAAGTCTGCGATATTAATGCAACAAATCAGAGGGGAAAAAGAAAGAAGAACTTACATATCATTGATTGTGGTAAATTAAATATAATTTGACAAAATTATGGGAAGATGAACAACGTATAAGTTTAACAAAATATAACTTACAGAAGGTTTCACAAGGATGTATATGATTCCAAATGAAGCACTGAAATATGGTACCTGCACTACAGTAGTGACTCGCTGACCGCCAAAACAGAATCTAATTTAAACGTAATAATTTGATGCATCTAAAACCACAATTACTAAAACCCACCCTTTAACTACTAAGTCTAAATCTCATGTCCTTGGCACACCTTTTCTCTCTCCTCCCACCCCCTCATGAAAATAAGAATATAATGCTTTATGCATTCATATTGAAATACATACCCATGACGCCCAAGCAACCCCATAGAGCAATGCCTGTATAGGGAAAGCAGCGTTCAGCCATTGTTATAATGGGAGGAAGATTCAGTAAAATGATTTTAGTGAAGAAACTTACATAAGCTATAGATGCCACTAATCCAGCACATAGTATCACTTTTTCCCCGACAAGTGGATTGATTAAAGGAAGGGCCAACATCTGGTAAATGACATATATGTATATATCAAAAATAAAATTTTAAGGCTCATTTAATCGGAAAGAAATTTCTAGGACAGAAATGAGTGTTACCATGAAGACTATTTGTGTTATTATGACTTAAGTTCCTAACTGGAGCTATTTTAACGCACAATCCTTCAATGGCACCATTTTAACTTCTATGTGTGCTGATCCAGAGTAAGTTCTTCCAATAATCTGTGAAATAAGCATTGAAAAGGCCTTCCTTTTTATTTCCAACTTTCTTTCTAAGTATATGCAGTATCTCTTCAAGTTTCATATCAGACAACCTTGCAGTCTACTACACACATCTAAAATTCCATAAATTATAGAAAAATATGGAAATAAATACCTGAGAAGCAATTGAACCTATTCCCACCATCATCAGAAGTTCTGAGAATTGATTTTTTCTGAACCCAAAAACTGCCTTCAGGTAGTACTGCAAAGGAGAAAATTTGAACCAAATTACTGGGTTAAACAAGAATTAGGAAAAATAAGTATAGAAATTCAAAAGACAATGGCGGTTATATTTCCTTTGCAGATTGAATTTGTACATGCTATGGGACTAGCTGGATTCTGTTGGTAGTTCAATAGTAATGCATTTGTAGCAGACTTAAAAAGTACAACTACTAAAAATAAAAGAAAATTGGCAATTGAACTCATGTTTGAAAATGTCTTCACTCGTGATCCCTGTTCTCTATGTGGGCTAATTAGAATATTACACACCCACAGCGAAAAAAAACATCACCAACCTACACTAATGCTCAAGATAGCAAGGAAAACAAGATTTGATTTAATCCCAGGAAAAGGAAATATACCAGTAAAACATTGCTGATGCCGGACATTCCCAACTCATAGAAGAATGAAACAAAGGCAATACCCTTAAGTGTCGGACTGAATAATAGGGCGAAGCTCTTAGCAGGAAATATACAATCTTCATGGGAAAGCAGTCACATGCCTACCAAATATTTAGATTCAACTGTACCTGCAAATAACTATAGTTGCTGCATATTTCATGGAGTTGTAACGGTCTCGAGAGAAATTGACAACCTTATTTATGCATGACAATCCCTGTTTCTGCGTTGGAGCTGGCCGAACTGTCTCAGCCAGAAACAATGCCATGTAAACAGAGCAAAAGATCATGAGGGCTATTGAAACCTGAAACAGAAACTCTCTTCAGTACGAACAAGAAAAGATTTACCAGAACAAAAACGGCATAGAGAGTTGTTATAAAATTAATGATAGAGTGAAAACATAGACATATCTCAAATATGTAATTTTCAGGAAGAAAGCGAGCCAAGACATTTCCTAACACGTGTGAAGCTGAAACGAGGCCTGTGATCCAACTAAATGCTGCAGCCCTCTTGCTCTCTTCAATAACATCTGCCTACTAAATGGAAAGGAATCATAAATCCTGATAACTCAAGCCAGTATTTTTGCTCAGTAAAACCAAAGAACAACACTTACTGAATAAGCAACAGCTATGCAGAAAAGAGTCCCCTGGCTCAATATATCTGAAATTGTACGAAGCACGTAGTATGCATACACCACTCCTTTTGTCTGGCTGCAAGCAAGTAAAGCTGGACAAGAAAGCAGGCAATACGAACAGAAGGAACCTAGTGAATGTTTATGCTGAACTCAAGTAATAGGTACAGGCTACAGCTACAAAATAGCAACATATATCCTCTCAATCAGGGAACTTGACATCTAGATCACTAAATACATTGCAAAAATTATTCCCATTCTCTTCTTTCCAACTACAAGCATATCAAATAAAATTGACCAGTGGGCATAAAAAGGTAAACATTTTGATAAGAAGAACACAACAAATAAAATCAGAGCGTGGATCACTTCACCATTTCCATTTGAATGGCCTATTGCACCTAACCACCCCATGCTGCATTTTCATTTGGTAATGGACTATGCATCAACTTCACAGAGCTTCTGGTTTTTTGGTCCAATCCAGCATAGTCTAGTTATATAAGCAAGTTGATGAACATGGACAGCTTTCCAGAACAAAATGATTTGATGAGAGACAATACTAATTTTTCAGTGAAAGGCTTCAAAAGTTAGCTCGTAAACATATAGATCAGCTTAGAGTTGATAATAATACAAAATTCACTGATTATTTAGACATATTAGACTATTAAGTGTACTGAAATTGTCTCAAGGGTGACTGTTATTGTTTTCCATAGAATATCTGGAAGTTCAGTATTTTGAATTGCTACAACAGATGCAAATATTCAGTTAAAACATACCAAATGGGAATATAGATGTGGACACGGTAACAAGGAGCAGTGGTTTGCGCCCATATTCATCTGCAAGCTGACCTGACAGTGGAAGTACCAATATCTTGAAAATTCCAACCACCTACATGTGAGAAGGCCATCCTAAAGTTGATAAGAAATAACCATAAAGGAAGAAAACTAATTACAACGAAATGAACAAGCTCAATCTTCCCTAACAGTAACAGCAGAGATGGTAACTGTTCTATACATTAAACTAGCTCAAAACCATCAGCATAAAATTTCTATGCCAGAATATTGCACTGCACGTAGGCAATGTTAAATAGCAATTGTTTTGCTACTGAATAGATCTGGGAATGGTGCACTGACATTTTGACTTTTCCTTTTTTTTTTGGTTTATTTTTAAGATCTCCTATATTTCTTTGGTAAATATCATAAAAATCTGTCCTATTATCCTTGATTTGATTGATTCATTTTGTAGAATTCAGCATGTTTTCCCTACCAAGACAGGCTTACACCGAACAATAAGTTATGGAAGCAAAATACTCAAAAAAAGAAAAAAAGAAAAAAATGAGGCCAGAAATGTGAAATAACAAAGGTCAACATGCTTGAGAGATGATGCATAGCTCCAACCACATAAAGCACCATGTAAATGGACAGTCTTCACAGGAAATAATGATAGTGATGTCCATGGGGTATATTATGTCCATAGGGAAAAGACATTTTGAAAGGACAGAGTAAAGACAAAAAAGAATTGGACATTAAAATGTTCTGCCCTACTTTTTAACAAAAAAGGTCCACTAACTTGTAACTGCAACATTACATCATTTTACCTACTACTTGGAGTTTAGAAAATTTAAAAACAAAGGGAATCTGGGATTGAACAGCCAGTGACAACACATCCCATTCAATTTTTTCAGGCTATCGTAACAACTCCACTTCTTCCTCATCTCTATACCAATATATAATTATTCTCCCATACATCCATTCATTAAAACTCATTATAGTTTTCAAAGATGGTTTTCAAAGAACACCAATACCCACCTAAATAGTCAGATTCATTAAACAAAGGAATCACGGCTGATTGGCTTCTGATTTATGAACTAAATCTCAGCACCTTTGTACCATAATACTACAAATAATTTTGGAAAGTTGCTTCTGCAGCCGGCTGCGTGCAACAGCGGGAGCATATTCGTGGCTGTGGATAGAGTATTACAATGTTCAAACACATGAAACAATCTCTTCATTCTTTGTAGATTAATTAGTCCATATGGAGGGCTTGTAGTGATTGTACTTATCTACTTATGATCCCCATGAACTGCAGATGGTGTATCCACCTAACTGAGCCTAATAAGCATTCTTATTCATTCGGCTGTTCGTCTGTCCCTATCTTAATTTCTGGAATAAAATCAAAATGGCATTCAAACAACAATTGTTATGAATTCGCCCACAAGAACAAACGAAATAGAAGCAAAGATAGAGCCATAAGGTAGGATGCTGAACAAAGGATTTTATGGTTCAGCATAAGCCTACATCCATGCGAAATGCATTATGTATCACATAATAACAGGAAGGTCTCACACCTAAATCCCAGTACTCCTATAGGAAAGCATCTACAATCTACAGCTTTCGAGAACATACTCAAAATGAAAGATCAATAGATATCATGGAATGGGCAATGAAAAACAGCCTTTGTAGGTAGCAGAACAGCATGAGCCTACATCCATGTGAAATGCATTATTCATAGCTACTTTTTCCTAATGGTGATGAGTGGGATAGGTATTCCTTGCCGATTCCACACCACTCATGATCATTTGGGAAAATATGGATTCCTTATGGATTATATTTCTATGAAATAGTTGCTCCATTCCTGCTCTATTCCATTTCATCCGGTAAAGTAGCAGGGTAAGAGTGGAAATGAGCTAATAATCAAATTGAGCACCCTAATTAGGAAACCAAAGCATCTAATTCTGTGCGCGTGGAAGAGACTGGGGGTGTGAGGGGGAGAGAGAGAGATTACAGTTTGCTCAAGGCCATTGAGGTAGATGGCTTGAGAGCAGGTGGTGTCGCCGGGGCAGAGAGCGGCGGTCACGACGTCAACAAGCACGGAGACGGTCATCTCGTGCGCCATCCAGTGGACGCACAGCGGCAACAGAAGGTGCACCAGAGGCCTCAGCTCCCCCCACCCTCTCATTGTCCAAAAATTCCCTCAAATCCCTAGACTCCTCTCTCCCTCTCTCTCTCTATTTATCTCTCAACCCCCACAAGAAGAAGAAGAAGAAGAAGATATGCTGACGATATGGAGCCATTGTTGTGAACGGGAGGAATTGAACGTGGTGGCGAGGGAGGCATTGAGAGGGAGTGTGCGTGGGGTCCACTGTGAGATGGGCAGGAAGGACGGTTTCGCTCCGTACTAACGACTCACCCCACCATTTTTCTCGCCGCTCATCTCATGTCCAAAAGTTTATATTTCCACAACAAACAAAACCAAAAACCAGCGGTTTGATTTGATTTTGATTTCAATTATTGCAGTTTCGGTCTCGATTTGATTTTGGTTCGATTCCTTCGGATACCGTCCCCCCATCATCCGCCAATATACTCTTTTCTTTTATTCCCTTCAAAAAAAAAAAAAAGCCTCTTTTCTTTTATTGAATTTATTCTTCTCTTACAATTTTATTTCGTTTATCATACCAAATATAATAGAGCTAACAACACTCCTTGTCAAATAAGCACGGCGACTTTTAAGGAAAAATAAAAATAAAAAATTGCATGCCACATAAATACGTTAGGACATGTTTCATGAACTCGCCCTGCATTATACTAACAATCTCGTAACAAAATGCATGATCCAACCCTCCGCACGACTTGTAAAATTTAAGCCCAGTCTATTATATGGAATTTACGTAAGAATATCATATTTTAGTGCTATGTATCACCTTGAGATGTGACATTTTCGTGAATGTTACATTTTGGAAATCTCACGTTCATGAAAAACAGGAGTCGATATTTCTAAATGAAGGGGTAGGAATGTGAGATTTCAGACAGATCCGATTATGCACGTGAAATAGAAAGTTTAGACTACTCTCATAAATGAATAAATTTGAAATTTTCTTAGTTATGTACATAGCTCATGTAATTTATAATAATAACTAAATAATAATAATGGAAATAAAATTCATAAATACACAATTATTCGCAATAAAGGGTTGATAATACTATTTTTAGAAGTTCATTATTTTATCATATCAATTTTATTTTGAATTAGTAAATGTTTGAATTAAATTATTCGTTACCTAAAAATAAAAAGTAAAAGAAACTTTTATATTTAATTTTAATCTTAAATTTTATTTTTTGGAATAAAAGGGTATTGATGAAAATTATGCCATGATAATGTTGTACTCCCGAAATTTAACTATTCATTCCAAATATAAAAATATCACATTTTGAAAAATTTAAATAAATGCATTATATATTAAGTATCACATCTAATGCATTGCATTCTCTGGAATGCGATGCCAAGTGAAGATGTGAGATTATTTGTACTAAATGGATCCTAAGTGGGTTTTGAATAGATTAAGAGTGTGCTAATTTTAGTTATTATTATTATTTTTTGTAAATATATACGTATAAACTCAATCTAACAGTTTTTTTCAATTAAATAATTGACAAATTTTCAATACGGTAAAATTTTTAACTTATTCAAAAATTTATTTTCATGCCCACCGAAAAATAATAAAGAGCTTATCATAAGCTCTAAAAAGCAATTATTGATGGGCTAGAAGTGCTTCTTCTTCTTCTTCTTTTCTCTTTTTTCTTTTGTCAAAAAGAAAGAAAAATACTTTAATACACTGCTTCTAAAAAAATAAAAATCCGAATACACTGAATTTATATATATATATATATATATATATATTTATCAATACAAAGTGATTATCTATGGTTAAGAGTTGAGGGTCAACGTTAACAGAAAAGCATCAACACATGATTCCTTTTAAATGATCACCAAAGCATTCACACGTGCCAAAGAGACCCCGGCAAGCGCTTGCCCCTCTCCTTCTCAAGCCCTATCTTCCTTCTCTTTTCTCTGGAATCGTTTCGTGCCCTAATCTATTTCCTTCTCTCTTCTCCTCGCCCAAAACCCCAAACTTCAATTCATCACCATCTCTCTATCTCTCTGATGAAATTCAAGTTCCGCAGATCTAGGGTTTCACTCGCGGTCTCGAGTTTTCTTTAATGTCCTCTTCTGCGTACAAACCCTAGGATTCCCGCTTTTCCATGGAGGGCTCTGTGGAGGATCTCGGAGCCCCCGAGTCGTGGGAGGTAGCGGACCTGGACGAGAGCATGAAGCGGCTCCTGCTCAAGGATTCGAAGCTCCCAGTGTCGTCTTCCCCTAATCTTGAAGCTTCGAATTCAGCTCCGGTTCCAGCTTCGAGCCTCTCATCCTCCTCGAATTCTTCGTGTTC
Source organism: Santalum album (assembly GCA_034195605.1). NCBI lineage: Eukaryota > Viridiplantae > Streptophyta > Magnoliopsida > Santalales > Santalaceae > Santalum > Santalum album. The sequence goes on along the minus strand of CM067266.1, from coordinate 16,588,880 downwards.
TTCTGCTGGTGGTGAGAAGAGTGGGTGTGTTTCTGAAGACGCTGTTAATCAGGTTGATCAGTTCCTTCGTGAAGCTCTGCAGAACCCTCGCGAGCGGCTCTCTGGTAAGGTTTTTGGCTTTTGCAGTTCTCTTATCGGATTATACTTGACTTCTAATTTTATTTCCTACTGCATGATTTGATCGTGAATTGGAACGGTTGGAATATTCCATTAGGAATACAATATGTAAAGAATAAGCACAATGAGTGCAATAGGTAAGGAACAACTATTTTGATGGACCATGAGTGGAATAGGTGTTCTTGACTGTGTTTGGGAGCTCTAAAGCGATTCAGATGATTTAATAGCTATTCCTAGGAATAGAGATGGAATGAAATAGCTACCATGAATCAAACATGACATGGTTTGTTCACGTTGATGTCCTGCTGCAAGGTTTATTTAAATTTTTGTGCTTACTAATTTTTGTGTATTTAAACAATTGGTGACTCTCAATCAACAAGATAATTAACAGAAAGAGGTCCCCAAGAACTTTATTCATAAAGGATCGGGAGAAGTAAATTTTTTTACTTATTTCTAGAAGATGTATGATTTCTTGCACTCAAGTGCACTGAACTACCTTCATTGGGAGTGCCTGATTTACAATGTTTTGTTGAAAATAAGACATTTAATATTTTCAGCAAAACGACAGAGTTTTGGGTCCGGACTGTGTGAGTCCAGAATCAGGAACTCTTTTCTGTTTCTAGAAAGTGACAACTCTGTGTCTAGAAACTGACAACTGCGAGGGTGTTTTGTTTTCAAAATTGTCCACTTCTTGCTTTATTTTACCCAAAATTAGCTGAGAAGGGTCTTTGATTGAATAGTCTTCTAATAATCTGCTTCTTTAGAGTGCCAGTAAATTTATTACTTGAACATCAAATATAACTATAAAAGCACATAATTAAAATATCTTCTTCTCTAAGAAATATAATTATGAGAATTGTATAATGTAGTCATGTTGGCCTCTCATCTCCTAATGTGTAACTTTCCATATTGTCACACTTGGCGGATTTAAGAAAGCTTTGATGAAACTAGAAGTTGTATAGATGAGTCCTGAGACTGAGGCAGGATGGCACTTTTCTAAAGGTAGGTGTAATTGATTGACTCAAGAGAATGAAACCCGAGATGATCCTGACATTGGGTACTTGGCACCTATAGTGCTCATGTCTAGAATTTAGTTGGAAGCTCATTGAAATGCAACTTTATATGGAACAATTTTGAGCCTTCATGTCAGAGTCATTTTATGAAATCTTTACCATTCCAAGCTCTTTATGATTCTTACACGGGCTCTGTAAATACAACATATGTAACATGTCTCCTTTGTTGATTTTGAGGTGTCCTCTTGTCCCACATTTGCCGTCGCTGATTGAGATCTAACCTTTCTTTCCATTATAGCATACACTTAAATCATGAGGCATGCTGTTGTATTGGTTAGATGAATGCAAGTAAATGCTGACATACTATAGTTTTTGTGAAATAACCAAGTTTGGACAGACTCATTCCTCATGGAAATGAAATGTGAACTGCTCATAGAATTCTTTTGTTAATCACAAACATTGTTATCATTACCATTACAAGCTTTTTATGATTCTTACATGGGCCCTGTAAATACAACATTTGCAACATGTCTCCTTTGCTGAATTTGAGGTGTCCTCCTGTCCAACATTTGTTGTCGCGGTTGAAATCTAACCTATCTTTTGATTATAGGATACACTTAAAACACGAAGCATAATGTTGTATTGGATAGATGAATGCAAGAAAATCCTGGTATAATTTTTTGTAAAGGAATCAAGTTTGGACAGACTCATTCCTTATGGAAATGAAATGTGAACTGCTCACACAATTCTTCTATAGTCAAAAACATGGTGTTAATTTAGCTTCAAACTGTTTGCATTTGAGAGATTTTTTTAGCATATTCAGCACATTGTACTAAAAAATTTGCTCAACAACTTCCTTCTTATGCGTCCAGGTAACTATCAAACCCAAACTTGATCATGCTTCTACTAGTTGATATGTATCCACAAATACTTGAAATTCAATTTCTTGATCGGTATCTTCAGATTTCTGAATTTTATCTAGTTCTTCCATTAAGTTTGAATCTTTCTGTTGGTGCATCGTCTTGACATAAGTTTTACAGAGTGATTCATGACTTAAGCCACTTTTGGCTTCTGCAGCTGTATAGTAGAGAAAATAATATAAACATGAAATGCAATCTAGGATACCTTTTTTTTTTTTCCCTTAATGCATGCTGTAGTCTTATGTATTTCAGCTTATTGAACCTAACATGGGTAATGTTGTGCTATTTCTAGTACATGTCATCTTTTTCATCATAGCTACTTCGAGATATGAATATTTCGAAGGTTTCAGATTTCTCTGCTTTGTACACCTTAAGTGATTATTCATAACTATCATTTTTAAAATTTTAGTTAACATTGTGTGGTTTTGAATCTAATTCACAAGTATTTTGAGTATTCAATTAGTCAGAAAGGGAGTTCTTACTTTAGGAAGTATTTTTTGTTGCTCTTTAACAATCAAAAAATTTACCTCTTGTTTCAGTTTTACGGATGGAGCAAGATGTTGAGAAGTTCATTCGTGATCCTACCCAAGAGCAACTAGAGTTTTACCAGCTACCTACATCCTATTTACGTCTTGCTGCACATCGCGTGGCTCAGCATTACTCACTGCAATCAATGGTTTTATTCGACAATAGCTTACCTGATGGTTCTGGTTCCAGAATTATAGTTTGCAAGACTTCTGAGTGCCGCCTTCCTGTGATTCGTCTGGCTGACATTCCTGTTAACTTACCGATGGAAGACAGTGGCGCTCTTAGATTTGCAATTAAACAGAGGCCAAAGAAACAATCACAGATTGCAAAAAATTCAGCATCACATTCTTTCAATTCAAACAGTTCCAAGAGTGTTGAGGAAAGGAAAGAAGAATATAATAGAGCTCGTGCAAAAATATTTAATTCTTCTAGTTCTAATGTCAGTTTAGTTGGTAAATCTGAAAGTGAACCAAAAGTACAGGATGATTTCCGGCATGGTTCCTTGGGGATATCAAAGGTGGCAGAGAAACCGGTTTCTGTGGGATTTGATAGCAGACATTGGTAGGGGCTTGCTTGATTCTTCAGTGAGTAGCAGTAGACCCACTAGACATAGGATAGAGGAGCCAATTGGTAGGTACAGACCCAATAATAGAGTTGCTATCTTTCGGGATCGTGAGGTTGACCGCAAGGATCCTGACTATGACAGGAACTATGACAGGTATAACATTTAGCTTATATGATTTCTTCATCTTGTTGTTACTTGTGCATATTAGTGTCCAATTAAAATATCTTTCTGGGTGTGGGAATGCTGACATGATAGTGGCCCTTGCCAAGGTCAATTTTGAGCTGCCTTGCTGGTTTCTTGAGGTTATTTCCAGGTGTTAGTCTGAGAAATATAGGAATTGGAGAGCCTTCATCTTGTATTATTGGTGTGATTTTCCTTTTGTTGTTTCTCTTGTAGGAGGTGTTGTGTGGCTTTTTTTTTTTTTTTTCCCCTTCTACATTTTTAATTTCTTAGTAAAGTTTTATGGTTATCAAAAAAATTAAAAGGAAAAAATCTGAACGTATCTGAATTTCCACTACAAATCTTTTTCTCTCCTCTTAGAACAATGTGAAAGTTAATGCCTTTTGTTTCCATCTTATACTGAGTTGACAATATAGATACTATAATAATATCTGTAAGGGATAATTCTGATTTGCATGCCTCGGAATATCCAGTATTAGTTCTTTTCCCTTTATATCCTTTTGAATTTGATTTAATTTTTTGAGATTTGATTGCATGTTTTACTAATATAAATGCTGTTGTTGGTTGTGTTGCTTCAGTAATCAATGAAGTCCTGTAATTTGGTTTACCCTGTACATATACATGGTGCTAAGTGGTCTTTGGCATTATGATATTCACATTTATTTTATTTGTTTACTTTATTTGTGGAGGGAGTAAACTGGAAGTCTATATAATCTCTTTAGGTACATGCAAAGATTTGATCCTGGGTTTGGATTCAGTGGTGGGCCATACACCATGCAACCGATGTACTCTCCAGCAGTGAACTACAATACTGAATTTCCACAGTTGGGAACACCTCATAGGCCACAAATGTCTTCAGAACATCAAACTAGGCCACTCCCTCAACATCTACCTGGTCCATGGGTTGCATCATCAACTGCTGCAGGAATGGGGTATGGCCATCCAGAGAGCATGATGCCGCCATTCAATCCCAATCATGTGGGTTCGCGATCCACCTCTTCAATATACATGCATTCGTCTCAGTATCCCTGTCAGCAACCTGGAATGCCTTTCATCCATTCTCACGAACATCTTCACCCATCTTATGCGCAGGTATGGCTACTTAGTTGCTCGGCCTCCTTCCTAAATTGTTATTTATTAATCTGCCGAAGCATTTGATTTGATACACGATCGTGACAAATCCAGAAGTACTCTCATATGAACAAATTTCACGTTGGGTTAGAAGTACAATGTTAAGAACTAAGATATTTTTTTTTTTGACGTCTCTAAACAGAGGGCATAATTTTTCACGAATGCATGTTCCCTGTTTTCCTTTCCCTCGCCAAGCACGTTGTAATAATCAAAGGCTTTGAGTTTAATGCTTAATAGCAATTCCATTCACGCATGATAATGGAGAATATGCATGTACAGGTATACTGGTCCTTTGCTATGTATTTGATGGCGTGAACAACTTTGAAAATTGTTCAGTCTTTCTATGTGAGCCACTCTTTATTGGTTTTTTAATTTTTACTTTTATAAGGCTTCCATTGTATGAAATTTTATTACACAAGCACACCCTTTAGCCTCGTAAAATATTTGCTATATTGAGGGTTTCTGCATTGTTTTCCTTGATATGAAATGTTAAGATCCAATGCAACTTTTTTTTTTTTTTTTGTTGTCATCAATGAAAATGCAAATACCATTACAAGGGCACTGAGGGGGTGCAAACCCAAGTACAAGAAGTTAAGATGATACTACATCAAAAAGATCCATACTATCTTTTACATTCTGAACGAATATGAGCAACCCACTCTCACAGGTTATAGATCCATTTATACTTTAATTGTCTAGGGAAGCATTCTAAGCCTTCTAAGAGATCCAATGTAACTTGTTGTTTCGGTTCCATGTAGCTGAACCCAAACTCTTGATATCAATGTTAAGTTTTTTGTTTTGATTTCATGTAGTCAATCCAAAGCTCCTGGGATTAGTGCTTAGTTTGCTTGTGTATGAAACAACAAGACATGGAGTGAACTTGGGAGGTCTATCTTTCATGTTTGATGTTCGTCGTGTTTGACTAATCTTCAGCATGTCTTATATTTTTTGTTTTTTCATCGATTTTTCTTGACTGTTATTTTGTCCACACTTGCAGTCTCACCAGCAGCAACCTGAAACAAGTTTTGGATTAGCCCGGCCCCGGTGAGGGGTCTGGGCCATGCCTGCACCCTGCCAATGTCTCGAATATAAAACGCAGCAGGCTGCTGTTACAGCATCTATCATCTCTTTTGGCAGGTGTGCAGGCATTAAAAACCGGGTTGGACTTGGGTGGATATGTCAATTTTGCCGACACCATATTGGATCCATTCCACCAACCCGGTTTCAGTTGAAGTCTCTCAGATCTTCAGATGGAGAGGCTTGATGGCTCAATGGGCCCAGTGTACCGACAGGCTCCACAAGAGCTTTGTTTTTTTTTTTTATACCGATGATGAGTGATGATGATGATGAAGAATCAACATAGCAAAAGAGTTAGCAAAGCTGGGAATGTTTGTACTTGTCTTGGATGAAGGTATTCTCTTTTAACCTACTCTGCTTATAATATGTTTGGTTAATGGTAATAGGTATTTCTACTATAGGTTTATTCCCATGGAATAACTATTTTTTCATGCGAAGAAAAGCTTGAGGAATTAGTATATTTCTAAATAATAATATTTTGCAACATGAGAAGAAGACCTTGTGGAGATAGTATATTCTTAAAAGAGAAAAATACTACATATACATCCTTCACTCACCTTTTACACCGAAATGGTGATGTGTCAAAATTTATTTGGTCTTTTTTAAGGTGTGTTTTGGTCAAATAGTAATAAAGGACCATATAATTTTTGACACGTGGCCACTTTTAGTGTGAAGGATGTGTAAATGATATACATTTAGTCTTACTTTTCAAAGAAGAAAAATATTTTGCTTGTGTTGTACTTACTAGTGATTATATCTTGATGCTTTTTTTTTAATAAAGAAATATCTTTAATATTCTACATTTACAACAACAAAAAACTAAGGCTTTTGTCCCAATGTTTGGGATAGGCTTGAGTGTTTTATGTTATTGAGCTTTTATGATATCTATTAGGGTTTTTTATTTTGTTTACTTGTTCAAATGTGATAGGGTTTCCAGTAACCCTAGTATTGAGTATTATAAATAAATACTCTTGGTGCCCGTATTAGAAAACCCGACTTTTCTCCGTATAATTCTCTTTTCTTTAAATTTCTTCGAACTATATGGAACCAACAACAAGAAATCATGCCGGGTCGTTAACTTGAATCCTCTAATGCCACTCATCCTTGTGTAATGCCGCACTATCATCCAGTCCTAGAACGCTTATGTCATTTCTTATGTCTCGCATCCAATTCTTGAGTGGCTTATATATACTCCACGAATTACTGTTGTATCAATCACTTCATTCCTTCTGGCTGGCGAGTCATGGGCATATGTTGCACGGGTTCAAATCATCTTAGACAACATTCTCTCTTTGTCCTTGATTGGGGCAACCCCTAACACTGCAAAAATATCCTCATTACTAATTGGTGGAATGTTCTTTTATATTGGTTATTAGGGCAATTATTTGCGGAAACATTTTTGGGCAACTGATAACAATGTAGGGCAAAATGACATTTATAAAGAGCTGCCGGCTCTCACTCTCTCCATCATCACTTGGTGCTCCCTCTCTCTTTCCTCTTTTCATCCCCTGTCGGTGTCCAAGCACATCCCAAGGGCCATGGCGTGCAATGCCTTGACCCAAAGGGGACCAGGTGTGCGACTTGCGGTGAAAGGCATCTCCTTAGGATGCCTTGAAGCCAAGGCATTCGTTGCTTCCAAATTTTTTTTCTTTTCCTTTTTCTTTTTCTTTTTAAGACATGCAAGACAAACCCAATAATTGAGAGGTAGTATAGAGGGTGAGATAGAGGAAGAGAAGAAGAAACCAATGGCATCATTGTTCATTGCAGATCTGAAGCAGCGTTAGCAGTAGCCCTCTTTTCTATTGCTCCAAGAATCAATGCTTTAGGGTTTTGTTGTCCAAGCACATCCCAAGGGCCATGGCGTGCAATGCCTTGACCCAAAGGGGACTAGGCGTGCGACTTGCAGTGAAAGGCGTCTCCTTAGGACGCCTTGAAGCCAAGGCGTTCGTTGCTTCAAAAAAATTTTCCTCTTTTTTTTTTTTTTTTTTTTTAAACATGCAAGACAAACCCAATAATTTAGAGAAGAAATATAGAGGGTGAGATAGAGGAAGAGAAGAAGAAGAATCCAATGACTTTGTCGGCTGTTGCAGATCTGAAGCAGCGTTAGCAGTAGCCCTCTTTTCTAGGGCTCCGAGAATTAACACTTTAGGGTTTCGACCTCATGAACCAACCGCCATTCGATCCTCGTCGGCCTTGGATTGGGGTTCACCAGTGGACTTGATGAGGTCTTGAACTCCTTCGCCAATGGAAGTGATCAGGCTTCACTGATGGAGACCTTGGGAGGAAAGAAACGGTAGAGTGTTTTTAGGGATGGGGTGGGGGAAGAGGAATAATTGTTATTTATTTATAAATTTCAGAAGAGAGTGAGAGGCAGCAGCTCTTTATAAACATCATTGTTGGCCTATAGTGTTACCGGCTTCCCTAAAATGTAATCTCAAATTATTGCCTAACCAATAGAAAAGAGTGTTCCACCAATTTTTTAACATAAATATAGAATATTATAGATATTTCCTATAAAAATTTTTTTTACCCAGATATAATCACCGGCTTAATACAACACGTGCAAAATATTATTATTTTTTAAAATATATTAACTCCTCAGGGTTTCTTCTTATGTTGGTTCTTTATTAACTCCTTGGGTTTTCTCATCAAGGTTTTCTTCTCATGTTGTTTCTTTCTTTTTCCCTTTTGAATGTTAAATATGCACGCACCCAACAAGTTTGGAATGAGCGAACTTTTCATTCTCTTAATGATTAGGTGGTGTCAGTAGACCAAAGGCCATCAGTATTCCCATGGAATAATTATTACTTTGTTTGGTTCACTTTAGAACTCATAATAGTTATTCATGCCCCCATTCTATGGAAACAGCTATTCTTTATTTATTCGTATAGGCAAACATGCTGTTAGAGATCTTATGCCAATATTCTTGTGTACTTGTAGGCATAGTTATATTTTGTTTACAGAAGCAAGCACGATATAATGGTTCTTGTCTATTCCCTTCTGCAGCGCCATAAATCCCAGCCAAATATAATTTGGATGGAAGGATGACTTCTAGAAGAGGCGACAGTTTGGCCTTAAATCTTCTGGCATCTCCGAGTTTAAAATGGTCTACATAGACGTGTCTGGTTCACACATGTGATTTCCCGTTTCCTTTTCTCTCGAATCGACAAATGCACTACTCATAATTCGCAGTTAATTTAAGTGTTTGTATGTATTGGATGAAGTTGGATTCTGTTTAGGAAGAGCAAGGGACCCAATGCTCCCACCTGCAAATGGGGATCGAGTAGGGTTCCAACGTTTACATTAGCAGACTGTAAGGGTAAAATGGATCAGTAATTCTATGCAAGTCAAGTGTTTGCAAAATTGATGCAGTGATAGAAATGTGTTGGAAATTTTCACCAATTTTATTTGGTCGAACTGCGAAAATGTCTGAACCGAGGACAGAAATAGAAGGGGAAATCTTCATTAGAAAGTATGAACATGCGATCCCCTCTTTTCTTTTTTTCTTCCTTCCATCGAGTTGTTCCTGACTGCAACTTACATTTCATGAAATTGTGCCCAGCAAACGTGACTCTAATGCAACTTAAGGGAAGTGGTTTAGTTTTTTTTTTTTTTTTTTAACAATTAAACTAGAGTTTTCAATTTATAGGAATTGTTTGGTTATCAGTGAAATACATATGAGTGTGCATTGCATGGAATACCCTATGATTTGATGGAGTCGTAGAGGATTTATGTGATTCAGAAATAATCACAGATATTTCTTATGGTTTCAACTATTTTTTGGTACGTACGTCTCCTTGTGGTTTCAACTATTATTTATAGATGGCACCCTATGCAGTTCATTTTGATGCTTTTTAAATTTGGAGTTGGGATGTTTACTCATAGTAAATTCAGAGTAGTCGAGTTTTGATGGGGCGCAGAAAATTATTCAACTGTTTTTCAAGGAAAAGATATTATTTAAACACAATTATGCTTGTGTATATATACACAGACACTCTACCTAATTATATATTAAAGTGTCTCAAAACGTATTATTTTGATAAATAATGTTAAAAATATAATTTATTTTTTATAAAAAATAACATAATTTTAGGATGCTTTTATATATAACATAAGCTCATATATATATATATATATATATATATATATATGATCTGGGGATGAGATTTGTACGAAAATTTTAAAAAAAGTAAGAAAGGCAAGCCGCCAAGAATGTAAGTTAAAAGTAATGATTAAATGGAGGGCAAAACGGAGTGCCATCATTACAAAAACATCAAAACCTCGCGCCTCATCCATGCTCTCCTCCTCCCTCACACGCATGATTCTTGTGTCCAAAAAGCAGCACCACTCTCTCTCTCTCTCTCTCTCTCTCTCTCTCTCTCTCTCTCTCTCTCTCTCTCTCCCTCTCCTCTCCCTCTCACCCACATAGCTAATGATGATAATGGTTCAGAATGCCAGTTACTAGTTCACACCCCATGCATGCTTGCTTCCCTCACTGCTCCTCCCTCTTTCAACACAGCCTAATCCTCTTCACGTGCAAAGCCCCTCCCACTCTCTCTCTCTTGCTTGACGGTTAAAGTTTTGCTCAGTCAAGTACCGGAGCATGAAAAGGCCTTCACAAAACAGCGGTTTACTCCCCACCCGTCTATATATAACCACAGAACCCACACTCATGTCTACAAATCAAGACTAACAATGTCTCGAAGAGGTCTCTCTCTCTCCCTCCCTCTCTATGCTTCTCTGTATATCTTCTTTCTAAATCAGTGATTCGACTCCAACTCAATCTCTATATTGTTGTGTATCACCTTTATATATTGTACTCGTTAAATTGTTTGAAAGAACACAATCTCTCTTTTTTTTTTAAATTAATTTTCCCTCTGTAAAAGATACTAATAATGGTCATGTTTCTGTGCCACTTGAGTACATGCAACAGGAGCAGACGACGAAATGCGCAAAATGAACACAGACTTGTACGTCGAGAACTTCCAGATAATGCAACAGAATGAGAAGCTGCGGAAGAGAGCCGAGCAGCTCATCAGGGAGAACCAGCGTCTGAACGCCGAGCTGAACGAGAAAATGTTGGCGAGGTCTCTCGGCTCGTCTTCCGGATCAAAACCTGGCAAAACCAACTTAGCTCTCCTGAACTAATGCACTCAGAAATGAATAAAGATAGATCTCCTTTCCATGGCGTAGCCATGAAATAAAGTAAATTAGGATCTCCTCTGTTCCTCCCGCTCTCCGCTTTGAATCGTGCGAGTTTTTAATAAGAATTATCGAGTTAACTAGGCTTCTTCTTCCGGTTTTGTTTCATGTTCTCGTTTCTAGATTTTGTTTGCCGTTCTTCTTTGTTATTGTACCTATGTTTTCATTTGTGGTCGGCAATAGGAAACATGTTTGGTTTGTATATGTTATTCCCGTTTCTTGTCCGGTAAGGCCTACTAGGACTCTCAAAATTTTGGACATTTATGGGAGTGACGTTTTCGCTCTCCAATTTGTTAAGGGATTTTCTTCGAACACGTTCTCAGAATTCATAAAACAGAGCCACGAGCTTAAAACATGTGTTCTGTTCTCATTCCACTAAACTTTACAAATTTTTGTTTCAATTCCACGACCTATTCTAGAAACACGAGTGGAATTTGCATAGAGCCGATAAAATTTACAAAAACTTACATATATCTCTTTGAAGTTTCAATGAAATCTCAATCTCTCACAAGAGCTCTAATTTGCTTGATTTTACTCCGTAAACTTTAAAATCATGCTCAATGTATTCTTATCATTAATTTTTTCATCAATTTTTTTTTTTTACAACTATTCATTTCCTGCTTTTATTGACCTTCAAAAGTGAAAGAAAACACGAGGAGCGAGAGAGAGAGAGAGAGAGAGAGAGAGAGAGAGAGAGAGAGAGATGTAAAAATCAAATGCAAAATCATTGATAATAATTGAGACCAGAGGTTCATTGAACATATTTGGTGAGTAAAATGAAATTCAGGGGAAATATTGAGATTTCGTTAAAACCTGGGGGGAGGTTTGGGCAATTATTTCCAAAATTCAGTCCTTCAAACATTGCTCCCTTATATTTCATCTTCCGTTTTGAGTTTCTTAACGCGCTCTCTTAGACCCAATTTTCTCTCCCGTACTGCATTCCCCGGGAAGAATCTCCGGATTTTCCCGAGAAAATCCACCCTCCTAGAAAATCAACCACACATCGAGAGAGAAACAAATCTCCAGCCCCACCATGACGAAGGAATTCAACGTTCCACCGGTAATCTTCCCCTCCGGCGGGAACCCGGGGCCCTCCGCGCAGCCCCGCCGCCCAACGGCGCCGTTTCAACCCCCGCGCGCCGCGAACCCTAGCATCCCCTTCATGTCCTTCGACGTCGGCTCTGCCGCCTCCGCCGCTTCCACATCCTTCCCGATGGCGCCACAGTACGGCCCCTCCGGCATCGGCGGCGGCGGCGGCGGGATCTTCGAGGACGAGCCCCCGCTCCTCGAGGAGCTCGGGATCAACACGAGGCAGATATGGAACAAGACGGTCTCGATCTTGATCCCCTTCCGCGGAAACCCTAATCTTCACGAGGACGCCGATCTCTCCGGTCCCTTCTTGCTCATCATGGCCTTCGGGCTGTTCCAATTACTCGCCGGGAAGATCCATTTCGGGATCATCTTGGGCTGGGTGACCGTCTCTGCCTTGTTCCTGTACGCCGTGTTCAACATGTTGGCGGGGCGGAATGGCAATCTCGATCTGTACCGGTGCGTGAGCTTGATTGGGTACTGCATGCTTCCCATGGTGGTCCTCTCGGCGTTCTCACTCTTCCTTCCGCAGGGTGGGGTGGTGATTTTCTCCATGGCGGCGGTTTTCGTGATCTGGTCGACCCGTGTTTGCACGAGGCTTCTGGTCGAGCTTGCTTCGTGCGGGGATGAGCATCGCGGGTTGATTGCGTATGCGTGTTTCTTGATTTACACCTTGTTCTCTTTGCTGGTAATATTTTGAACAGTATTGATTGGTTTTGTTTGTGGGGGTTGGATTTCTTTTTTTCTTTTTTTCTTTTTTTTCCTTAAGGTTCACTATTGTTGGTAGTGTCCTACTGTTTTACGCTGGATCAGTCTGAATAGTTATTCTATTGCTCTGAGATCCATGGAAAAATGGAACTTTTATTTTGTAGTTTACTTAGACCAACACTTCAATGAAGTATTTCAGCGGATATCTACAATGGAAATTTCTGTTTGAACCTCCTATGCATTTTTTGAATGTTTAACTCAACTCTAATGTTTTCAAGTTGTTGGACACATTTTTCTTGGGCTATAGTCTATTTAGACCAGTACTTCAATGAAGTATTTCAGTTGATAGCTACAGTGGAAATCGCTGTTCGAGGCTGCTAGGCTTTTTTATGTTTAAGCCTCAATTCTTACGTTTTTAAGTTGTGGGACACTTTTTTTTAGGGGATATCAGTTATTCTGATTGCTTAATTCAAATGGGTGCATAATCTTTATTTTTTTTGTTTGTATTATTTGTTCAAGCTTCTTAGATTTTGCTTGAGGCTCCGGTGTTATGAATGCATTCTATTGGTTTTGCACTGTATGCATTTAAAGTTGTAAGGGGTATGTACACAGCAGAAATTTTTTTGCTTGATGAGGTTTATAGAGGAAGGTGTATATGATGTTGAGTCCTCAAGCCTTGCATGTTTTCAGTTGATGTCAGCATGGGCTTTCTTTTGTTTTGTTTTTTTTTTTTTTTTTGTTTTTGTTTTTGTTTTTGTTTGTTTTTTTTTTCTTCTTCTGTGCTGTCTGCAAGAAGAATCTGAAGTAATTGAAAAGAGTAGTGACAATAGAATATGCATTGATGTGTGCTTTCTTGATCTGTAATCTCATGCTTCAGAAAACAATTTTATGGCATAAGACACAATTAAGGACTGGTCCGTAACCTTTTTAAATCACGATGTTATCTGCTTTGCCATGTCCAATAGTCCTTATAGATTTTGAAATTGCCTATTCTTTTGGTATTTATTGTTGCAATCTTAATTGTTGCTAATATGTAATGGTAAGATTACCAAAGCATTGGTAGTATGCTTGTTAGCATACTATTACGGAGAACTGTCCTTTTTGTTTGGGCATTTGGCGTTGCATTTATGCAATTTAAGGGTTAGGATTTCTTATGTTAATGTGTTTATTCTACCTCTTTTATTGAAGTTTACTGTTGATTGAGGATTTGCAACTCTAACTTGTGTGGAGAGCGTTATTGCAAACTGATAAGAGTTAATAATTTGTAGAACTGGTAGAGCTGCGAAATGCTAAATTTTTTATGGCTGTTTCTGCGGTTAAGGTGTTGCCTAAATTAAGTGCAGGTTTAGAATTTTAAGTTATGTACAAAGTTTTGGGAAGCCTTAGTGTGTGTTGCTTAGTTACACCGAGCTAGCTCATTTGGTGCAAACTGGATTTTTTTAATTGTGTTGTAGGTTGTGCCATAAGTTTCCTATGCCTTGAAGCTGAAAATTATGCCTTTGTCGGGATATTGAAATTTTACCGGCTGCTTGAGAGTAAAATTGGGTCTTGAATTTGGGATTCTGTGGATTTGAACAAAATACGTTTTTGTATATCCAAGTTCTCACAATGTCTGTCCTCCAAAACATCTTCATAGTTGGTACTGTTTGTTGCTTAGTGGGAGGCACTTCTTTAAAATTACGTGTTTGATGTCAGAACAGTGTGCTTTGGTCTGTCCATGCTTCTACTCCATATGGCTATAATATAATTTCACAACAGTAATAAGCTGCCAAGGATGACATCTACAGTGGTGAAGGTCGTTCGTATTAGGATGCTCGAAGTTTGAGGAGTTCACTGAGAACCCATTGGAATAATCTTTTGGCAGAATCTGAATTAGGAAGAATCCTGTTGTCTAAAGTGATAGGTCTAGATAGCTAAACTTCTCTCTCTTGAAAATTGAGTGGAAAAGGATGAGTTGTATGTGAGGTGGGAAAAAACATGGCAACACCAAAACAAAAGCAGAAAGACTTCTAATCATCTTCTCACTATGATCTGGTAGAGGACTGCATGAGGATGTGTATATGATTCTCTAACATGAAATTTTGCAATCTCTGCCTTACTGGGTGAAGACAGTTTTAACTCGACAGAGTGTCCATACAGTGGAAAAAAGAAAAATGAAAGATGATAATTTGTACGTATGGTTGAAGGCTGAACCCCAGTGTGCTTTATATTCTTACAGAAAATTTATATCTTGATGGCTCCAAAGCATCCTTTCATTTGTTTATCTATAAGTTGAATACTACGCCCTAACTCATGTCTGCACAACACTTGGGTTGCCATTCTATGAAGGCAAGAAAGTATAATAAGTGATGTGTGTCCATTTATTTCTTTTTCGTCATCTGTCTGCCGAGTTGTACATGTTGGATTTTAGGAGATTGATCTGATTTATTCCATGGCATTGTCCCACCATGCGTAGTAAGATGTTGAAACTAAGTGGGGAGCCTTTGTCCTATCGAAATGTTCCGAGTTGTGTTGCTAGACTGCAGGGGGATAAAGAAATGGAATGTGGGATGAAGTTCCATACCCGTTGTCGGTTGCGCACCCAGAGGTGCCGTGGGTTCTTCCATGGTACTAGTAGTGTTGCTTGTTTATTTCGATCATAGGGTTTTTCTGTCCAGTACTTGTAAGGATATATACTGCCTTCAGAAAGATTTCCTCATTTAATGCATAATGGTGAGCGGAATTTGGGTGAACAAAAGATAACCCTCCTTTGGAACCTCGCCCTTTGAAATAAGGTGATATGTTAAAGCCGAAGAAAATAACCTCTAAATTTTACTCCAAATATGTGTTGCCCTTGAAATTTTCTCTCCTCACAGTATCCAGACATATCCTTCAGATTTTCTCTTCTTTCAGTATCCAAATATTCCTCCAGAAAATATTCATCTATTCACCTGTACCAGGGTGGCCTTTTCAGCTTCGGAAATGGGAACGTAAGGCACGTGCCGATAGAGGCTCGAACTCATGACTTTCACAATCAAGAAACGGAGATTGCATCTGAGACGGCGACGATTAACAAATCATGCCCAATCCAACATTTCAAGACCATGTGTTGTGTACAGAATCAGAATTCTTGAATGTAAATCTCCCTAGTATATATGCCTTGAGCAGTTCAGCGTAACAAACTTGAAATTTCAACGACCATTTTCGAGAGGGAACACGCTACTCATTCAACATCATGTCAAGAAGGTTGCAACTGCATCACATTTATTCAACGAAACTTGGAAAAAACGAAAATTACAAATACGGGGGGAGAGTAGACGGCATAAACTTGCGAGAGAATCATTTTACCGTGACAGTCATTACACCGTAAAGACCCCTGAAAGCAAGCCGAAAGCGAGAACAGATTAAAACGGATGCACGGAAATTGATCTCCTCGCCTATTTGGGCAGCCCAGTTTCCGGGTTGAGAAGAGCCTGATTCTTATCGGAGAGCAAGACAGGTCCTTTCCCAGGCTTCGTGCAGATGAAGTAGCTAACATCACCTTTGTACTTCTGGGATGGAATATTATCCTTTACTTCGGGAGGTGGTGCCAAAGATTCCACGTCGTTCAGCCCCTCGATCCCGACATCCTTTAGTATTGACTTATCACCAAGAACATAACTACAGACACAAAAAATCACAATCATTTCTGCGAAGTACAATTCTCCCAGTATTAGCAGGCAGTTTTCTTTTTTCGAACATTGTTTAGAAGTCTGAGATCGATGTACCTGTTCAAATCAGTGCCCTCCTGAGGGGGGAAGTAGTAAAGCAACTTTCCGAGTAAAGCTGCTGCTACATTTCTATTGCGGGCGATCATAACTGCATTCGGCCCGGCATCAAAAGTATAAGCCACCTGTCAAAGTTCTCAAAATCAGTGACTGGCTATGAATCAGAGGAGAGGAATGGACATAAAGATCAGTTCTGAATGCCAAAAGCCTGGAAAACATGGACTAGTGCAGCTTAGTAGCCCTTGACCCAAACTTTCTAAGCTCAGTACTTTAAATGGTATAATAGACGAACCTGAGGTGTTCCTTCAGAGCGATTCCACTTCTCAACATAGCTGATTATCCTGAAATGGAATGGTCGGTCGCATTAGAATCATGTTTCAGTGGTACTGAGAAGGGGGGGGGAAAGAATGAACAGATAATTTATACTTAGAACTTGGGGACAAAAACAAAGGCAAATACAAGACTTTTACCTGTGAGATGTATCGTTCATGTAAAATATAGGCGGAGATGTATCCAGACAGACTGCATGAAACTGATTGCTGTCGGCACAAGCTAGCTGAGCGAATGACGGAAAATCAAGCTTTTTAATTGCTTCCTCCATTTGAAGTATGCGCTTTGGAACTACTTCCTGCGAAGCATGAACATTGAAATAATAACTGGATTAAACTTCGAAAATTCCAAGTTATGTTCATTGCTGACAGCTATCATAAAAGAATTATAACAGACGTGAAAACGTAAAAGAAAACCTTTGCTCTGTGCTGCAAAAGCAGGCTTGTTTCCACGCTTTCACGCATTCCAGAGGTGCTGCTAGTTTCCTTTTGCCGTGAACTCACCTGATATCAGTGTAACTAGGATTAGAATCACAAATATTAAATGAATACAACATAAAATCGTAAGGGCGAACAATTGCATTCAAAATACATACGAATGTCGCTGGATATGCCCTTCAAGGTATGAAAATTATCCATATTAGCAATAATGCCTAAGAATTGTGTTATGTAGTCTAGCGTTTGCAAGATACAATAGTATAATAAAAATCTGCAGCACTTCATGCAACTAGTCAACATTTCCAACTCTTTAAACCTTAATTACTGATAAATACAAAAAAGGAAAAAAGAAAAAAGAAACACAAAGACAAATATTACGACTGCAAAAGCCAGACAGTTTCTCGCCATAAGATGTTTCCCTCAACAACCAGTCCTAACAATGGCCAATGCAGAAGTAAATGTCATGTAAACTACGATCAAATTAATATCTTACTCCCTCTAGCCCAAAACAAATAAGTAAAATGAGTAAAACAAAGCTCTCCTTAATTTCAGTTTTTTTTAGCAAAAAGCTCAGTTACTTTGGAACTGAGGGAGTTCTATAAAAGAAAACCAGTTAGAATATTGCAAACATATAAAATGAAATAAACGCTCACAAATAGTTAAAATGACTGAAATATAACTGAATAGTTGAATTTCCGAAGGCGTAAATAAAATGCCCATATGTATTTACCAAAATAAAATAAAATAAAACACCCATATGCAAATCAGGCAGCAAGCAAGATTTTTTAAGTAACAAGCTACCAGGGGAAAAAACTGCATACCACAGCAATGATGATGACAAGGTCATTCCAGTGTTCCTCATCAGCAAGTTGAACTGCAATGCTATCACTTCCACTCTCATCCTTGACATGGAAAGGCATAAAGCATCAGAACAGGGGCACCCTTAACAGAAAACAAGCATTCTAAAACCCACACCCCATCAAACATAACCATAGAATCCAAACACACCTTTCCCATGATCCACTTGACAAATCCACCATACAGGCTGCGACAAGCACTGCCTGAACCTTGCCTGTAGATAAATAAATATAAGGTTAGCATTTACCAGAATCACCAAATACACGATAAGAATACAAAAAATACCAATCCGATTACAGGGATCGCAATTAAAACCATTCCTAGAAGTTATCTAATCTTATGCTACGAAGACTTTACGGCATGAATCACTGGTTCCAGCAACATCCGTATAAGGTTGGTTTTGCAGAAACTACATAGAAGTAGACAAAAATGCTTAAACATACCCACTAGAGGAGACAAAAACAAATTCATTAAAATTTTGAAAAAGGGCATTTACCACCTTAAAAGCGAAAAGAATATAATTATACCCACTGTGAAGGAATACCTTGCAATAGCAGAAAGTTGCCCTTGATCTTCTTTTAAGTTCATTAACTTTGCAAGTGCAAAAACTGCAAATAAAAACAGAAGTATTAGAATGATTTTTTATTTCATCATCTGGAAAGCAAAAGCACATGCAAAGGCCAACATGAATGATTCATTTGTTGCTTTAGAAAAGAGTAAAATTAATGTGGCTCCAATCTGGAATAGACAAACTATATCATCCTTCGACTCATCCATCAGATAGTAGGGTAAACTGAATCAAAAAGCAGAAATTCAAACCACAGTAGGCATAATATAGCACAAGCTCTAAAATAATTCAGTCAAAGAATTTGCAGCAGCAGAAGGCACCCACTAAAATTTCAATATCCTTATGTCCACGACCATTGGTGTAGTAAAAAGTGAAATATCTTCTTCTTTTTTCCTACCCGCATAGCGGATTCAACTACCGGAGTATAAAAGCAGCTAAGCTTGACAAAGAAAAATCAACACAACATACATATTCTGATCAAAATACAAGCCCTCATATTCAGAGAAGATTAACTGAATGCTGCAACATTAACCTTCAAAAATTCAAAGATACAAATGTATTTGCTTATCAGGAAAAATGAAAGAAAAACTCAAAATGTAGTTGCTCGTGCAAAAATTATACAATACCAGATATTAATGTCATGAGAATTACAATCACGTGCGAAAACTAAAATAAAAGGAAAACGCAAAAGTATATGAATAAAGAATTGAAGAAAATAGACATAATACCAAGGCAAGCAAAACCAGCAGCCGAAGAAGCCAACCCTGCAGCAGTTGGAAAATTGTTATAGGAAGCAATGTGTACATACAAATTCTCCCAATCCTTTTTCCCAATCTTAACACCCTTTTCCTCATCCTCAACCTCTCCAGCACGACACCGGATTTCCCTCAAGCAGTTTTGAAATCTACTTCCAGAAAGGGAAATCTCCTATACCAACCAGAAAACCAAAGAATATTAGAAATGAGATCACGATAAATTATAGTATTTTTTTATGTACTTATTTGAAGGATGAAACATACAAAAAGCTATGTTTATATGCCAAGTAAGAGAAAGAAAGGAACACACATGCTTAAATCAACATGGAACGCAATACTCGAAAGTAAAAACGAGGAATCTCCACCCGGGTCCCAAAACTAAGTCATTTTGATAAATTTTTAAAAAATTTGAACTTCTTTTATGAGAATCCATCACAAGGTTTTGGAGCCGGACTGAGATTCTCCGAGCCAAAATTTCTACCATTTTCTTATTCCTGAGCCTTCTCAGCAACCAAACATCAGAAAATGAAACTCCATTAATATTTGAGCTTTACCTTCCCATTGAGCCACATCCGATCTTTCTGAAAGCTAGGACTGACGGCCACAGTGGTGGTTGTGCACAGATGATCCGGATCCAGCGTAACACTGATACTGTCATTCACAGGCAAAATTAGGGTCTCATCCCTCTTACCCCAGTACTTGATCACGGCAATATTGGTCGGCGTTTGGGCCGTCACCATCAACACCCATTTCTTTGATTCATCCGCCATTTCCAAAAAAAGTACAAGCACCTGTGTAAATCCCACGGAGAAGATCACCGGGCGATAACTTCTACGATTTTTTTCTCCGAGAAAGTTCGAACCCAAGTGAATTTAACAAAAACTGTTGTGGGTTACAGAAATGACGAGCCTTTATCGTCTGAATTGGGACACTCGGGAAAAGGGAAGCCGCAGAGTGGGGATCGGGAAAAAGTTAAATGGACTAAGAGGGTTTTT
Source organism: Santalum album (assembly GCA_034195605.1). Lineage (NCBI taxonomy): Eukaryota > Viridiplantae > Streptophyta > Magnoliopsida > Santalales > Santalaceae > Santalum > Santalum album. Next base: position 16,568,661 of record CM067266.1, on the reverse strand, counting down.
TTTGCACGTGGTGAAGCTCGGGAAAACAAGCGGGAAAGGGGAGGAAAATGCACGAAAATCAACGCGTAGGGATCGAAAGCCCAGAAAGGAATCTAGGTGGGATCGTCTTGAAATAAATCTTATGGTGAAGAAGAGATGATCTAACACCCAGGTGCCACCAACGGCGGTCAAACGGAAAGGTTGGCTTTATCAACAACGCTATGCACATGAAATTTCACACCAAAAATCGTTAAAAATTTAAGAATAATAAAATTAATATTTACTAAAATATCTTCCACCAAATATATGTAATATTAATTTTTTATAATTTTGTTATAATTTTTTTTTATAGAATTATTGTGACTTTATAGGGGAAAACAGAACTTTTTTTTTTCCCTAATAAAACACTTTTTATTTCCTATCTATCATAAATTAGGTCTAATATTAGACAATGATTGATATGGGCCCCACTTTTTGTACACATCGATAGCCCCCTACCCTAGTACATATGAGATTGTAACATAATACGAATATAATATAAGTCATTATTATTACATAGGCAGTCATAGCGCTACGCTAGATTTTCTTCTATAGGCTAAATTTTTAGCTTTAAAAGATTCTCGTTTTTTTTCACCTTTCCTTCACTCGGTCAATGAAGGTAGCCCAATATTTTAAGTGTTTTTTCTGATTTATGTTTCTTATAGCACAGGGTGAAATGTTATTTATTAAAATATTTGCTTATTAAAAATAAATTTATAAAATTAAATAAAATAAATGAAGACCGCATTCTTACTGCTTTCCGTCGAGCGTTGGTCAAAAATCCATAAACGAGAGAGGGAGGCCTTGTCGACCTTTTAAGATGGATCATATTTATAAATTTTAAACTTTACGGATCTAAAAGAGTAGTAATAAATAGCAGGAAATTATTATATAATTTTGCGATGCTGAAGTTGTTTTTCTGATAGGTGAAAAAAATAAATCTTTAAAACTTAATTAAACTTTTTTTACTCAAAAAAATGAAAATGTTACATCTTATCCTTATCTTTTATTTTCGATCGTTCTCTTCCTTTAAAAATAAACAAATAATTACGTGAGACATGCAAGGTCTTGAGTCCCGCTCTCACCTTCTAACAAGTCTTAGTGTTTATCCAATGGAAGGCCTCGAACGCCACCACCCTTAAAAAATACTCAAACATTGCATACCCGAACCCGATTAATCATAGTTATTAGAGCTGACAAGACTGACTTATGACCAACCCAACCTAACTCGCTTATTATCTTCCCCCACTATTGATTCACCCACCTTAATCAATAACCCACCAATATCGTTCCATTGTTATTTTTAATTATATATTTTTTAATTTTTTTGAATTTAAAATTAAAATTAACATTAAATATTAATTAATTTATAAAAATATCAAAATATATATATAAATTATATCAATATTGTGGACCTGATCCCACCCGTCCATATACAACAAACCCGTAACATAGCCTTGACCTCCTCTTAATAATTCGTCAGTCTTAGACTCATGACTTAACTGCACGGAACCCAACCCGTCTTACCAAAAATAAATAAATAGTAAGCAAATAATTAGAGATTTGAAGCCGGAACTCGAGTCACCTGAGAAATTCTCCCTCGAGTTCATTCACCTTTCCTCTCAAGTCACATGGTTCAAATCACGTGGGCTTGGTGCTGTCCCATCATTCACTATTTTTAATAGAAGAAAATTAAGAAAAAAAAAAGAGGGAAAAAGACAAATTAAATTAAAAAGCGAGTGCTCCATAATACTTTTTCTTTATACTACTAGAACCTCTCTCTCTCTCACTCTCATTATTTATTTATTTATTTATCATTTTCCTCCTTTGGGAACATTGCCGGTCCAAAGAAGACGTCACTCTCCTTTTCCTATATACTTATCTTCTCAAAAATATGTCATACGCCTACCATTATAGAAAAAAATGTTACGCTCATTCGTAATAAAAGTGCAAACTACCAATAAATAAACATCCCCCCCCCCCCCAAAAAAAAAAAAAAAAAAAATCAGAAAATAGGAACCAATAATTTCAACCAAAGGGTGCTCACAACTCACCACCAACTTACACAACTCCGTTCAAGCAAGGCAGCTCCCACCGGTCAAGTGATGCACAATAGCAGCCAATGACGACGGCGCCAATTTTGTAGACCCACTTCGGGTCAAAAGCATGTACCACACCTCCCTCCTCTCAGGCTCTGCGATGGGACCCATTGACTCCACACAGTTCACATCCCTTGAACCTTGACCCGCCGCTTTGAATGATCGTGGACTTACTCCATGTGCGCAGTCAGGAGAGTGTCCACAAGGACCTCTCGACCACGTTCAACACACAACCCAAAAGCTCACATGAGAATGCACGAAGAAACACAGCGAGAGCCAGTAAGGTGACTGTTTATGACCGACGGACCACCTTTGGACTCGTCAGAACACTTCTAGCTCAAAAATCCGCAAAAACAGAAGATCGCAACACTCCGATTTAGGATGCGGTTTCCCCGTCTAAGCTCATGTCGCATGTAGGCTGCACGAGTCTGTTTCGAGAGAAATCTTGTCCCTTTGCCCGTATTTTCCGTGCGGGACCAAGCACCAGAAAATACGGAGAACATTATTTCCCTCCAGACAAAAAAATGCCTAATCACTCGGATCTGTAAGCGGTTTATCCATGACTCTAACCCTACCGGTCCTAACAGTTTCCATGCAACGATTATAAAACAGTTGATATAATTTCACGGAATTGATTAAGACAGCATCGAATACCCGAGGGCAAGAAACAATTTCACAGAAAGTACATACCACGGAAGTCACTAATGGCATTCCTGCAACTTTCAGTGAGCAATTTATCAATTCCACGAGTACAAAATCATGCTTATGATGTATAACTTAGAAAAGAAAAAGAAAAGAAAACCTAAAACACGAATAAACGGCAGGTGAAAATTGGCCCCAAACGAAGGCCAAGCGGCTGAATGTTATCCTCTGCGCCTGCGGTTTTTGCAGTTGCATAAAAGCAGGCAAAATGAAGGGGTAAAGGTTAGGTCATCTTCAAGCTCTTTGTATTGATGCCATTACATGGTTTTACACTCTAAGAATCCACCTAATCATGAGTATTTTAAACAAAAAATCTTACCGAATGCTTAGTCAGAATCAGAATCGGGATCCACATCCACAATATCAGGAATTGGACCATCTGAATCTTCACTTTCAATTCCAGATCGAAACTTTTCTCTTCTGTCAAGATCGAAAAATGCAGCTGATGAGGTCGGTTTGTCTATTGTGGCAGATCCATCGCCATTTGCCAAAGAAACGTCCTTGGCTGACGCCATCTTACTACCAGAAGCATCTAATGTATCACTGTGCAGAGAACCGCCACTAAGAGCAGCTTCACGAGAATTGACCATAGTATCCCTGTGGTTCTCTTCCATCTCCACATCAAAATTAGCTGTTGATTCTCTTTCTTCGCCCTTATGTGGAAGTCCAGGTTCGAATGTACTGTTCAAAGAAGGAAGGTTTTCAACCTCAGGATCACGGAAGGTTCTTGAAGGTTCCCTGGGCTCGGTCATATCTGTAGCAGGCTGAGTATCTGCATCTACATCTACAAAGCTATCCTTGCGCCAGCTGACATACAAGTCATCATCTTCAGAACTAGAATCTACCGGCTCCATTCCTCCCAGAAAATCACTAGAGAAAGCAGTGCTGCGCTTTTGATTCATTTCATAGTTGCAGGAAGGTGAAAAATCCATTAAAGGAAGAGCCCTGGGATGTATGAGAATCTCCAAGGCCAAAAGAGCATGGGCACAGAATTCAGCAACCTTCGTTCCAGTTTCTTGCTTCCCTGCAATAACCATTTGCAGTTAAAGTGAACGTGAATAAAGCATGTGAAATGCAAAGGGTCGTCATAAAAAGTTGCCTGCTCAGTGAAATCATGCCTGTCCCGAGTAACCAGAGATGAATTCATAATCAATTATAAAGAAAAAAAATGAATGTCATAAAAATTCTATCATCCGCCCACTCAATCCTCTTCCCACCCTAATTTACGTGTATTCGTTACCAATACCAACTGGGAACTGTCTCCTCTGCTTGTGTTTTTAGTTCTTGTCCTCTGCTTGTCCCTCCATAATTTAATACATGTTCAAAATTCCAAAATTTCATGCACATAGATTGAACGGATACGAAATAATAAAGCAGCCTACTAAATTTCATTCAGCTTGATGATATTTAAGGCACTCTTGAGGAAGAAACAATTGTAAAAAGGTTAAAGCAACTCAATTTTTTTATAATTTTTTATCCTTAACATGGGTGCCCAGGAAATCTCGAAATTGTATGGAAATCAGTAGGTATGTAAATTATTACTTCCTGATTCAATATATACAGTAAGAATTTAAAGATTATGAACATGTATTAATTTATTTGCTGGACAAGGAGAGGACGAGCACGAAGGAGAGAAGCAAAGAAGCCAGTTCTGCACCGAATAATCCCTTGTCTATCTGTTTCATTCATCTACTCTATGCTTCATAATCATGACGAACAAGCAATAAGCATAGATAAAGAAGGTGAGCTTCATCGGCTAGCCACCATAGCACTTTTTAAGATCATATTGATGTAGGTATTTATCAAACATTTGCTTTATAGTCAAATCTTCTTTTCATTGTCATAATCTATGATTCCTCCTTCGCACACACTCTCACAAGCTGATTTCATAATCTACGATTCCTCCTTTGCACGCACTCTCGCAAGCTGATTTCAGAATTTCAAATGGCAATCCTACTTCCTAATCTTTCCATTGCATCACCTATTCTTTGTTGTTGACATTGGTGGTAAGCCTGTCAACAGATCAGATATGGATCCAATATATCTACACCAGGTAGACTGGAATCTGCCGGATAATTGGCAAATATTCCATTCAATGGCGTGATGATGCTGCAGTTAAAAGTTCTATAAAATTTACTAATCATAACTACCTCTACGGAAAAGTTCGAGACCCTGAGCTAAATACGGGGGCCTGACACCAGCAGGCGAAAGAAGTGATGCCAGAAGGGCACGTAGAGCTGCAAGTTGAAACTCTGCCCATGTTGAAATAGGTTCAACAGGCAGGAAAGAATTTCTTCCCTCCCTCGCCCATCCCCCTTTGCAAGCATTTGTTGCCACAGTTATCAGAAGGAGATCTATCTTCGATCGCCAAGACTCAGATCTCGAAGCACCACCCTGTGAATAAAAGATCTGTTATGTCAAATCCGATCTAGAACAGAAACAAAGAGTGGAGGCAGTTTATGCTTTGAAAGGATGCATCATATCAAAACAAAGAAAAGTGCATGCAACAGAATGCAAAGAGAAATTAAGGTTTGAACTAATTGACGCTTAAACCTGAAAGGCAAATCAATTGTTCACAATGAAAAAATAATTTAGCAACATTATGCTGAAACTTTTAAAATATATTTATATAAGCATTTGAACGTGCTTCTGCTTGCATAGGATATAATTAAATCAAGTGGTGCATGAAATAAATTCTCTTAGAGCCTGTTTGGGGTGGTTTATTTTAAGCGGTATATAGTTTAGTTTTTTTTTATTTACCTAAAAAAAAGGCACAGAATAAACTAGTTGTGATTGATTGTTATAGTAGGAGCAGTTTTAAGCAAAATAACTAAAAAAAATGTGTATATTAATTACGAACAGAAAAACATTTGAATTTTGAAAGTTGTCCAAATGGAGTTGATAAAAAAAGATGTCAACTTAAATGAATAAGCTAGACATGGGTGAGACTTACTTATTCTTTTAGGGGTATGGTAGTCTTTTATTTGGTCAAACTAGTTTTTATAAATTGTTTAAGGAAAAAGCTTCCCCATGGAGCTTTTGGTTTCAAACCAAAAAAAAAAAAAAAAAGCTTACTAAAAAGTGGATGTTGCCATGTCTTGGCAAACACATGCATAGTTCATAATCACTTAAAATAACCAAAAAATGAGGTCCCCCAAACACCCTCTTAATGCCGTGTGTAAGACCATGAGCAGGGACATGGACACTGATTTGTGTGACAAAGGCAGAAAAATCAATCCTACTTTCAAGGGCTGCTTTCGAAAGTGCGGCTTTCCTTTACTCTCTGGTTTTCACTTACAACTTGTCCAAGGGGTTACTCTCGGGATATTCACAGACAGAAGAGACTTCCACCTATAATGCTGGTTTGAATTTGTTTTTGTATATCTTGTTCGTGATTTCTCATCCCACTCTTTATAGATTCTTCTCCTCAATAAGATATGGTTTTATTTTTCTTTTTCGATAAACAAGGAAGTGTTTATTAAGAGAGAAGCAGAAAGCAAAAAAGGGAAAATCAGAAATCCCTCATCGACCAAGCAAACAGCAAAAATTTGAAGAAGAAACAAGTAAAACTTCTGTTCATCAAGAACAACAGTTTGTCACCTAACTGCTTATCGAACTATACAGGCTAACACTCTAAGAAAAACAACCAAACACAAAAGAGGAAAACATAACCGTTGAGAGTCCAACAATGGGCTGAGACTAGTTCTTGTGGTGCTTGAAGCACCTTACTCCATGTGTCCAGTTGCTTTGGTGTTGAACCTCGGCATGGTATCAGAGCCAAGTTGCATTTGGCCCAAAGATGACAAATGCGATGTCCCTGCATTGTGCAGGCGCAGAGGCAGGGTCCTGCCTACACAGGAGGGGGAGTGTTGAGAGCCTAACATCGGGTTGCATCTAGTTATTCTTAGAAATTAAGTTAGTAGTTTTCTTAGCTTCCAAATGGGGTCTAGAACAATCATTTTTCACATGACAGGCGAACTAGCAAACAAAAATAGATTTCAGAACATCGGCATAAAGAAGAAAGATCACTACTAAACGATCATATTGACTAATATATATCATCAGTAAGATCTAGCTAAGTTCTCATCAGTAACTAGACAAATTGAAATTAAGATCTGATGAAGTTCTCATCAGTGACTAGATGCATGATTGCTTGTAAGAGCCAATGAAATGCACATACCACAGTGAGAAGAGACTCTACTGCTTCCAGCGCAGCAATCTTCAATGAAATTGGAGTTGTTAAGTAGCTCTTGGGCGCTTCTGCATCTGAAACCTCAACAGACTCAGTTGTAACATGCTTTCTCTTTTTCCTGCTTGGCTTTAGCAATGTTTCTGTAGGGTCCTTTGGAGATGATTTCAACGATGTGCCACCATTATCACAATTAACAAAATCCAGGTCAACAATTGCATTGCTGGTAATATCCTGGGCAAGGTATATGACTATTCCTGTTCAAGATACAATTACAGTTACTAAAAATACCACCTAACCTATTTGCATGAGATAAACACTAATAATATACAGACAAAAAATCCACCAGAACAAATTCTGAACCATAAATCAATAGCAATAGGCAATGCACAGACAAGAAACCACATAGAAACACATAGATCTTTGCAAAGAAATGCAAAGGCGAAAATGGAAGTTCACCATTAGAGTAAGGCCATAAGAAGTAATAATTTTGTCACAGCAAAATGGTCCAACGTTAACAAAGTCTAGATCTCTGGTTCAAGGACAGGTACCCACAAGGACCCCAAGCATGCATTCATACATGCGCATACGGATGCATATGAGAAACCCAATAACTAAATCAGCTACAAATGGAAATACAAGATTGGTGGAGCAACTATAGGAGCATCAGAAAATGACTTAGACGAGAAGTATACCATTAGGTGTTTCAATGCATTTTATGTGCCATTTCTGGCACTCAATTCTGTACCAATTTGATTTGGGTCAAAGGCCCGTTGTATATTGAGGAAATTGGTGGACTGTTGACCACTTCCAAACATGAGCGACTAAATTAGCACTAAACCCAAACTTAAAGAGAACAAAAAGCTAATTTTTCCTATCTTTTTTACTTGTAACTTTTCCCCAAATCTCATCCTCCTCCGCTTTTAACCTTTTTTCTTGTAAATATAACTTCTTTTCCTACCAAAGAATCAAAGCTAATGCACCATAGCTCACTCAGGCATCAATATAAGCACAATTGCAAGCAAATCAAGGTATACCTGCTTGCATGCGTCTAACAAGAAAGTACTGGTGCCACTATAACAAGATATTCAACCGATCATCTGCTTCATGGAATTTTTTAAATCAAACAATTGAAAAATTAAATAGGAATTAAGGCATACCAACACCCATGGATATCAGCAATATCTTTATGACTGAATAAACCTTAATCCTTAATTCTGGCAGTCTACATATATTGATATACTGTGCCAGGAGTCGCACAACATCTGCAGCATGTGGCAATAGCTGACTGTAAAGAAAAAAGAGTAAAGGGAGCATGTGAACATCTGCAATGGAATCAGCAAAGCATATATATATATATATACATATAAAAGAGTACGTAACATATAAAAATGTTGAGAAAACAAGAAATGAAAACCCATCTAATTGTAAAGTAAACAGCAGAAAATATTGACAAGAATGAAAATGAATGTTCAGTCATCATAATATATACAGAATGCCCTTCCTAGATACTATCCAAAGGGTCACCCTTGGTGCATGCACAAAGAGAAATGTGAGAAGTTATATGGATCGGATAATTCATCTAAAGAAAATTAATAAAATTAGTTTTCCCTGTAAGCTTATTTGATTGATTCTAGAGCTCGTGCTATCACATTTGCCAAAATCAGCAGAAAGTTTGAGCACTGAACTTTGGGACCTCTAGCCTAAACAACTTCTTGTTCGGTCAAGACTAATAGTTTAAGAGAACTGTTTAATATTCACCATGAAAATAAAGCACTCAATATGGCTGTTGCAAACAATGGAGTATTTTAAAAAGTAGTTTTAGAATGTATAGACAGAGATGAATGGATGCAGGATTTTAAATCTAAACATGACCAAAGCTTTGAAATTTATCAAAACTGGAAATGCAAAACACAGCCAAGACATAGAACAAGCACTCTTGTAACCTCTAAAAGAAGTGTACATAAGGCTCACAAAAGCTCCCAGATTTGTGAGGGTAGGTGGCAGGTCATTTGTCATTCGCATGCTTTCCTCAGTATTTTTTGCAAAGAGGCTGTGTATGATCAAAGGAATGATGGGATACTTGAGGTATAAATCCACAACACAGTCACAGAAGTACATTAGAGACTACATTTTCACTAAAATGCCACTCACACCTGAAAAAATCCAAGTTGCAGCAGACAAAGTTTCTGTGCCTAGGCAGTGAAAACCAATGAAGCGCAGATACACAGTGATACACGTATAAGGATACGGATACTAGGCAAGCGGATATGTCAACAAATGAAGTCTTGAGAATCAAGGATGTTGGGACAATGGGATAAGTAGTACTTCAAAGGTTTTTTTTTTTTTTTTAAGAACATGTAATTAGAAAGGTTTTTTTTTTTTTTTTTTTTCCCTTGAGTATACATGTAACTGAAAAATGGCTAGATCTCTTTTTAGAACATGTAATTAGAATGGTGTTTTTTTTTTTTTTTTTTTTACTTTTGAGATTCATGCAAAAATGACGGCTTCTATAGCTATCAGTGGTGGTTTAGTATTCCATTATTTTATAGGCACAAGAAAAAGTTTAAATAATCAAAAGCATCTTCCTAGGGAAGCAAAAAAATTCTCTGAGATCCTTTCAAACAACTCATCAAATTTGGATTCCAGCTTCGCTTAAGTTAATTTAGCCTCTCACACAAGTTATTTAAAGTCCTCTTCATCCCTTCATAATCTTGGCAAGCTTCAGCATGGTCTATAACAAGCATAACGACAATGCTTTCTAATATAAATATTTATCATTTAAGGTACAAATTACAATACAGTTAAAACAAGGCATGGTAAGACATAATATAGCATCCAATGGCTTCTCAACGATAAAGTTTGAATTTTAAAATCAAAGTGTTGTATCCTTCCTTATGAGAATACGGTATCTGCAAAGTGTACAAAATTAAACCATCTAAATCCTGGATAGTTATTATGAGTATCTGATAAGCATTGGGAAAGTATCAAATATCTAGGACATATCCAAGTACCCGATATGAAACAGAATACCATATGAAGTATCTATGCTTCATAGATCACTGCAAATATCATGATAGAAGAATATTCCTGCATACAAAATGAAATACATACAGAAACATGTACATATTATTGCTAACCTATGGACTGCCTTTATGGTTGCAGTGAGGAGTTCCAAGCTGTATGAGTGGAACACTGGAAGTTGTGAACAAATAAACTCTTGTTGTATGGCAGTCATGAAAGGCAACAATGCTTGTGGCAAAGAGCCATCTATTGTTAGCACTCTTCGGACAAGGGATAACAAAGGGCGAACAGGTATAGTGACCTGTACTCAAAATGTACAATTCAATACTTAGGCCAAATAAGGAGCACAACCACAATACGATAAAAAAGGAACTCTGGACCATATATTTCTCTCTGCAAATTGCACCAACAATTATTCACCACTACCTGAACAGGATACGCACTGGTAAGCATTCTACATAAGCACAGCATCAGTGAAGAGACACTAGGTGTTGATAATTGCTCAGAACTCCTCATTGCCTTTTCACATGCTCCTTCTAATGGCGTGCAACCACCCAAGGGAGGTGGTGGGTCTTTCCCAGGCGGAACTAACAATCTAATAATTTCATTACGTTTATTTTCTGCAACATATGTGGAGATATCAGTTATTCCAAAAAAAAAAAAAAAAATCAGCACAGCATGACAAAGGAAGCGTAGTTATACCTTCTTCTAGACCTTGGAAAGCATTGTTCAGGTAATTATTTAGTAGAAGTAAAATCTTCTGCATCAATAAAAACCAGCTGTCTTCATCTCCTCTCGATTTCGGAAGCAAGGCAAGGCAGTGAGCAAACTTCTGAAGGAATACCGAGTACAAGACAGGAAGTATTTTATATCGGTGTAACGGAAGTGCCATGGTTCCCCCTTCGTTTCCATAATAATAAGACAACAAACAAAAATTACCTCCAGCAGATGAACACTGCATTTCCCTGAAATAATTTTTGAAACAATGGCATCTTCCACCTGCCATGACATTTCATATTCATTACATCGCACATAAATTACCCAACCAAATATCCAGGTTAAATTTAAAAGACCATCATATGCTGGCACCCACTCAAGCTGCACAGACTAATTGATGTTTTGGAAAAATATGCCACCATTATACAAAACTAGAAGACACAATATTATGCAAGGACAGAATCCAACCCACTGAAGAACCCTAAAGCTTACTATCTGAAACAACCAGTGGTGAAAACCCAGGAGAGGAAGCCCAGAAAAGCGGCTTTCCCCCAGAGAAGCTCAAGAGAAAATATTCATCATTAGACAAGATGGCTTCTTTTCATGAATTCTACTTATATTCAGTGCACCAAGAAAATAAAATTTTTCAGTGAAAATCATTTAACCCATTGGTCAATTAACCTATAATAAAGCACTTTCATGCTTTACTTAAGAAATGACCTGGATTTAAGGCATCATTATCTAAAATAAGCAGTGTCATGCATTCAAAGTAAAACAGAACATAACTTATCATAAAAGTAATAGGTCAAATTGCAATAAAATAAAATTAAAAAACCCAAAGTTTGGACCCTCTTTGAATTCTAGCCCATCGTTTCAATTTTTGCAATTCGATGCACCACCTTTTCAATTTTTGCAATTCAAGGCACAGACAGGACCCCTAAAATCTTAGGTTCATTTTGTTCCATTTTCTTTCAGCTTATTGCTAAGGAGGTGTTGATGTCTTAAATCTAGTTACCAGCGCCTAGAAATAGTCAGGTGTCGCATAGAACAGAAGCACCAAAAAATTATATAGTAGTGCTTCCAATCTTAATACGGAATATTGACCACATATGACTGCCTTTTCAGTTTATTTATAATTTTTCATGAGATAGGCAACTGTAACGAGTTTGAAAAGAATCTGCTAGGAGTTAGGGTACCATATTATGTTCATACCAAGAAAAGAAGATAGTGGACTTACACGATCATAATGACGACGAAGAGAAGATGGGAAATAAGTTAACAGGGTGCATAATAAATAACCAGCTTCTTCCTGCACAGTTAATTGTAAAATGAGGGGCACTTGAATATTAAGGTCAATGAAATATCATGGGCATGTAGACCAGTTGACTGAACCAACCAACAAAATATTTTTCCTAAATACGAAACAATGTTAACCAGAGTTAAGTTATGTGGTATACATTAACCCAAACTCCACCACTGAAAGGCGTTTCTACAACCACAGATAAATATGCAACCATCGACCATCACATCCAGGGTTATTGCCATATACATGTTAAATTAATTTTCAATGATTCATTAATCAAGAAAAATTAGAGTAGATCGTGAAAGCTGTAATGCAGAAAGCACCTCTCACCTCTACATGTTCAAATAAGTCATGGGTTTTGATTGTGTGGATCAGTGCCTCCCTCTCCATAGATAGGTTGTTTTTAACGTGACCAAGAATGGGTAGGTGGATCCCCCTAAGCAGTAGGCAGCTCCATGTTGCATGTGTGTGGAATGATTGAATGCTAAAAATAGAAAGATCTCTAAATGATTCAGTTGTTTAAAACATGGTTCATGCTGCAGAAAAAGAATAAAATGGGAAGCATCCCGCATGATGCACAGCGCCAACAATCTCATCAATTGATCTTTTGGATTTTAAAAATATGAATTATACATCTATAGGAGTGACAGTATACAAATATGCAAGCTTCATAGCAAAAGCTACAATGTGTTAGCTTATGTTAGCTTGATAACAAGGATAAAAGCTCCAATTATCTAGAGGTTTCACATTTGAGCATTGTAGCCTCCACATTCAGTAATCTATTATTGTTCAGTTGCCACGTTATGGCCTAAAAAATCAGTGTTTATAAAACAATTGTAACATCAATAAAAAAAATGTAAAAGATTCCTTTAACAATGGCCTTGAAATTATTATATGTTGCACTCTGGATGTCATTTGCATACATGCTATTAATTGTCTGTTCTATATAAAAAAGTAGCAGCAGCAGTTAGCTGTAGTACTAACACTCGCAACACATGTAAAACAGGATGAGTTTCAAGGTATGGCAGCATGTATGTCTTGATCATTAAAGCAAACAGATAAACAGATCCAACAAATTATATTACTAACCGACACACCCTCTGAGCTATCTTCATTCAACAGATTCACACATGGTTGAATAAGTTTCCCAGCATGCGCAGTCCCATCTTTCATGACATTACGAAAGCCACCCAACCTATTTCAGAAATGAAAACATCTCCAAAACTTATGATTCTTGCATAATCACTAAATTAATAGAATGGATGTGCAATGCAAAAACGGTTATAATTTATTTTGAACACTAGTGTTTAAGCTTGACAACTATGCAATCACAAAAAAAATGAAAATAAAAATGCTACTCTATTAATAATATAACTTTGCAGTGTCAGAAGAAAAGAAAATGGGAATGATGGCAGTCATCATCTGTTTAAATATTACCAAGATTAAAAAAAATAACGAAACCTTAAAAATCATCATACATGACCCACCAATGCCTGAACAAAAGCCAAGCATTTCAGAGTTGAAAATCAAAAGAAAGGCAAGTTAATTATCTCAGGATATCAATACTACACTTCTTATTTTGACAAACAAAGAGGTTTCATTAAGAGAGAGAAAACGGTACATAAGAGGGAGGCTCAAGAATCCTCCTGACAGGAAACAAAATCAACAAAAGAACCAAAATGCAGGAGAAAAGATGCCACAATCTCCCTGACATCTCAAAGACAAAGGTAACATGCTCCCCAATATGATCACTTTGAAAAAAAGAAGGGAAAAAATGAGACTAACCTAGTAAATAGATCGGATACTGAGGCAAGGGAAGCCACTTTCACAACATGAGAATCTGCAGGCAGCTGCTTAAAACACAGGATATGTTACACTACATATACAACAGAATCAAATTACATAATGTAAAATGTTATGATGAATTCTGTAAAAAAAGAAAGATCTTTTAGTCTTAAAGAAAGTTGAATTCAGCACAGCATACAACTCACAATCTTAATGCTATGATCAATTCCTGTAAACCACGCAGCACTTCCAGACTTATGCATAACTAACGAACCACGCAAAGATACGCATGACAGTAATATTAGTATTCCACCCAAGCAAATAAAATATTTGTAATACCTGAAGATGTGATAAGAGCTTGTGGAACCAATCAACATATGACGACAGAAAACGATCAGAACTGCACTCCTGGCAAGTCACCCCAAGCAAACAGACTCCGGCCCAACACTTATCTGGCTAAAGTAGTATATCATAGCGTCAGATAAAAGACTTAATGACATCACTTGAGGGAAATATCACCATGAAAAGAAAATGATAGCTAACCCTCGGATTTAAAATCTTTCACCAATAATCGATTGTCAGACCACAGAAAAAAATGACTAGGTTAAATAAATAGAAAAACCTATCCAGTAGGTTTTGAATTTGTGGTTGCCTATGATAAAGGACCATCTACCACCTTCAGAAGTGGGGAACCTTCTGCAGCGGGGCAGTCTTTTTAGGCTTTCTTCTCCACTACAATTAATGCATTATTATGAGAAATGTTGAGAATTTATCTCCACTCAAAACCCTCCATTATCAAATACTAACAAGAAAAATAAAATAAAAAAGATGCCATGAGATACATCTTTGTTGTGTTATTCTCCTTTAACATCCATAAACAACCGCAATTCTTACATGCAAGGTCTGGTAGCTGATGAGTAGTACGCTCAAAAGAATTCACTTATTCTTGCATGAAAACCTCTAACTAGGGAATACACACACACACACACACACACTAAACAGTTCAAACAAAACGCATTTTCAAATTATTCTTCAAGAAACCAATAGTTACAAGTATATTCAACACATAATTACACCATTTATAGACACTTCCGCTCTAAAATATATTTTTCCAAGCATTCATCATAAAAGTGAGATATATAATTAAATTAAATCAAGAAAATATCCACAAAAAGGAAGAAAAGCAACGAATTCAAAGGATGAATAGAACTAAATTCACCAGGTTGCTAGAAACTAGAGACAACAAACGAACGACCCAATCGTCGACCGCGGATTTCCAACTTCTCGCAAGCTTCGGATTACTGGATTCGGGGACCGACTCGGAGAGTAGTCTATGAGTTTTGATCGCAGAAACAACGGTGGACATCGCAAAAGGGGTCCGAAACGGCTGCTTCTCGTTGGGCAGCTGGTCCTGGATAATCGAACGAAGCATTCGAGGCTTCAGAGCCACGTCGTACATGTCGGAGAAGTGTTCGAAAGCCGCCATCACACACACACGGAGAGAGAGAGAGAGATCCGTCCGTATAGTCGCGGGAGGGTTTTTCCTTATACCCTAGCGGGTAGAGAGAGAGAGAGAGAGAGAGAGAGAGAGAGACGTCTGTTTAATTACGGCGGGGTTCTCCCTTGAACCCTAGCAAATTGGGGACCGTTAAATTTTATAGAAAATTATATAGAACCCCCATACATAAAGGTTAATTACGATTGATACCCATTTTTTCAGGAAATTCTATGCGCCCCCCTGGTTTAAAATTTCTATAACCAAAAACCCTGCCCGCTTCTTTACCGTTTTACTCTCTCTCTCTCTCTCTCTCCTTTTTTTTTTTTCTTTTTTTTTTCCCCTGTGTTAAGGCTAATAACCAAGAAAAAAGAGAATGAATAATAAACCTTGACCCACCCAATGTTGAGCTTCAATTCATTTACCTTAGTTAAGGATCAAAGACTTAATCCTTTCAAAATATAATAAAAAATCAAATATGTTAAAATAAAGATTAGTCCAGCATCAAATATTTAATAAAAATATTAAAATCACTCATCTTAGCAACAAGTGAAAACGGATTGAACACTACTATTGTAAGTAAACTAACATCTTTTGTATGAGTCGACTTATTTAGGCTCAGTATAAGACTACAATAAGGGATTCTGACCCTTAAATTATAAAAGTTGATCCCTTATTTGGTCAGTGAATGTGAAAATTGGACCATATTAGAATGCAACTAAATGAGGTCAAGATTTTTATTTCTAAATATTTAGTAAATAAAAATAATATTAAAGACATAATTAATTACTAACATTAATGTTTTGTGTGAGCAACAAGGCCTACTTTTTAAACTTGGGCTTTATAAGATGAGATTCAATTTTCAAGACAAAGTAGGACGTGACACGTGCTTTCTGATCAAACCAATAAAATTCTTAAAGCAATATTATATAGGACATATATCAACTCGTATAAGATTGAATCGATGATTCATACCCTAATAAGCGTAAATTATCGGATTTTTTTATATATGGTTGGGTACAATGAATTAGGATTTCTAGGCACTGATCATTTATTCATGTAGGGTATTCAATGAGAAAAAGTGATTACTTATAATTTAATGTATAATATAAATTCAACACCATTGCAAAGAGTGCATAAATCCTTTGCTTAATCCATAATCATCATTATTTTAAAAGTCTTCCATTGGTGAGAATGCATGGCCCACACGCACAAGTCACGCTCGTGAAAGTACCCTTCTTCTTTTTCACTCTAATAATAACTAGTGCAATTTTCACTCTCCTAGGGCTCTATTTAGTAGACCGTTGGTGGTTGCGGGTAAAAGTAACAGTTTGTAATTATTGATTCTAACGGCTCCCTACAGAGTGAATTCACCTCAAGTTTTTTTTTTTTTTTTTTTTTGCAACAAAAGCTGGTCCAATTCAAATGCCCGGCCTTCTCTTTAGAAAATAATTAATTTATCGTGATCATTAAAGTGACGGCCGTTGAAGTAAGATTATGTTTTTAACTTGTTTTTTGATATATTATTTTAATACGTGATCGAGTTATGTATGAAACACATATGATAATATTTAGGTCAAGCTCGGCTCATTGAGAACTTTCCTGAGTCGAGCCCTTAACTCGAGCCTGTCGTGAGAAGGCTCAGTACTTGAAGTTTTTTTTGGATAGTAATTGTCAAAGTTCTGAGGGACCCAAACGAACCTCCGGACCCATAAAATACATGTTCTAAAATGATGTTCGAACTCATCAAGTCACTAAATTTAAGCATTTGTAAGCCCAACTGCTTTATCATCTAATTTACACCGCAAATCATGGTGAAATGGGGTACCCATTTTCAAACATAAAAGACCCTTTTCCACCTTTCAGAGAACGCCACCACTACTACTCTGTCTCCTTGACTCCATTATTCTTTCTTTCTTTGTTTGTTTCTTTCCATGGCTCCCAACCTCATACCAGTGTTTCTCTACTTACTCTTCTTCTTCTTCTTCTTCTTCTCCCTCACCTTCTTCCATTGCGAGGCTTCTAACAATGAGGGTTCGTCGCTGCGACGCTGCGACCTCACTGCCGGAAGATGGGTGTACGATCAGTCGTACCCTCTTTATAATTCCACAAACTGTCCCTATCTCAGCACCCGATCGTCCTGTCAAGCGAATGGGCGCCCCGATGCCGCCTACGAGAAGTGGAAATGGCAACCCAACTCTTGTTCCATTCCGAGGTACTTACTGCACTGTAGATTGCTTGGAATTCTCATGTTTATTGTGGGATTTTGATTTTAGGTGCGTGTGAAGTGGTTTCCGAGAAAAAGAAAATGGATTCTTTGTTGCCAAACAGAAAATAGAGATGAAACTAGATAATTTTTTCTACTCTACGCGTATAGTTTCCTAATCACTCGAAAAAGAGAAGAGAGAGACAACATTTACTCAGGTTCACTGCATAATAGGGCTAAGATTGATCTCCTCACAATACTCTCTTATACCATGCACAAGTATTTTCCGAGAAAAGAAAAGAAGATTCTCAGTGGCCAAACAGAGTGTACTGCTCCTTGAAATAAATAACACACTTCTGTTGAGTAAATTATATTGCAAGTGCTGAAGTATTTGGAGTTTTGCTATGGATTTGATTCTCATGTTCAGAATGAACCTCCCAAATGCACAAAGGCATCAAGCATACTTTGTACAGTATAACTACTGGTTTTCAAAATCACAGATCTGCTTATGGGCTCGAAATTAATGCACAAGGTGGCCAAATTGGCACAAACCCCTGGAATTTTTATTTATTTTCCTTCTATGGGCACTATAAATTGTCTGTTTGTAGCCGTATGAGAACATTAATGGATGTTCTTTTCTTAAATGATGGCACAGGTTTGATGCACTGAATTTTCTGGGGAGGATGAGAAGGAAGAGAGTAATGATGGTGGGGGATTCTATAATGAAGAATCAATGGGAATCTCTGGCTTGCTTAGTACAAGGAGTTATTCCCACTCCTCAAAAGAAGCTCACCTATAATGGTCCTTGCATTGCCTTGCATGCCTTGGTAAAAATTTTCACCCATTCATAAAACAACTCTCTCTCTCTCTCTCTCTCTCTCTCTCTCTCTCTCTCTCTCTCTCTCTCTCTCTCCCTTCAATATTTCTATATTGCACTTGACTGAGTTTTGGGGCTCACCTTGTTTAGGAACGGTGGCACTTTATAGAAGATGGGCCCTTCATGACTATTAAAATTTTCATTTTACCTAAGTATGGCTATATTGGTCACCCTTAATCAAGGATTATGTAAGTTTTTTTCAGGATTTTGAGGCATCGATAGAGTTTTGTTGGGCTCCTCTGCTAGTGGAATTGAAGAAAGACCCAAATGGGAAGAGGGTCTTGTTCGTGGAGTTGATAGAAGAGAATGCAAAGTATTGGAGAGGAGTCGATGTTTTGGTGTTTGATTCAGCTCACTGGTGGACTCACTCTGACCAGTTAAGTTCATAAAAACCCCTAACTTTCTGCCAATTATATTCTCTTTTCTCATCATTTATACATAAAGAATTAGAAACAAGATTTTCCATGGAGAGCTTCTATCTTTTCCCATTTCTTTTTTCTAGCTTTCCCCTTTAATGTCTTCTCATCGACATAGCTTAGATTAACAAAGAGTTGTGATTATGTGTGCTAGGTGGGACTTGGTGATGGAGGGAGGGACTCTCTACACAAACATGCACCCCATGGTTGCCTATGGAAAGGGACTCTCAACATGGGCCAATTGGGTCGATCGAAACCTTAACCCTACGCAAACTCGAGTAGTTTTCCGAAGCGTTTCGCCAATGCACAACAGGTACTTTAAAACACATATTCTGCGGGGGAATCAGTTTTCCATTTTCTAAACTTGGTTTCATAATAAAATGATGTACCTGTTAATGACATGTGCAACTGTGAAGTATCCTAAGTTTTTACACTCCTCTCTATTTCTATATGGTTTATATATATATATATACCTGACTTTGGTGCTCCCATGGTCAAAATGACTTGTTTTGATAAAAACTCCCATCACGTCCACCGTGACATACCGGCGATGTCACTTCGTTTTCTGTTTTTCTGGAAAAAAATGAGCGAAGTCGTGTCATTTTGACAATAGCAACACCCACTTTAGGTATATTGCATGTCATGTTCACTTTACAAATACACGCATGCGCGCATGCACACACACATGTATATATGTATAATGTTCCTGTAATGTATAAAACGCTGACTATTTAAAAGAGAAGATCGTGATAATCTTTCCAATTCTTTTCATTATCATCCGAACAATTTGTCAACAGATTCAATGGTCGCAGATGCAACAACCAGAGGGAACCAGTGACACTAACCTGAAACGCATCATGTCTCTGGGCATATGCGGGTTCTGAAAATGGCGCTAGGAGGAATGAGATTTCCTGTATATTTACAAGACATTACGACAATGACGACTCTACGGAGGGACGGCCACCCATCCTTGTACTGGAAACCAGTGCTGCAGCAGCAGCAACCCTCCTCTGACTGCAGCCACTGGTGCTTGCCGGGGTTCCTGATAGCTGGAATGAGATGTTGAGTGCAATTCTGCTTAATTCTGGACTCTGAAATTGTCCACAAGGGGAGGCTCGAATCGGTTGCTTGGGAATGGACCGTGGAATCGGGCTTAGAACATCGAAAAATATGTCTAAATTCTTGTGGTTTTCTGAAAGACATTGTATCAGGTTTAGACGTGGGGACTTGCAAAGTTAGAGCTCATGAACTGCTTTGCTTTTAATGTGCGAACTTTCCTCATTTAAGAGTCTTGCTGTGGTGGTCAACAGTTGAGATTGCTTTCTCACTTTTTCTATCCAACGATTTTTATTATTTTATTATGTTTTCCCCGCCAGGGGTAGTTCTTCACCAAAATAAGATCCTAAATTTTCAACCACTCGGTTACATTTTCTTATGTTATTTGCATCAGTTCCCGTGGACATCTTTTTCTTCGAAACAAAACAATTAGATTCATCCGACCCTGAGACAGAACTGAAAGTTCTATCATAGAATCGTTTAGTCCCTATAAAACCTATCACTAAAATACCCTCGGAGAGGAATAGGGACTAAGCTGGTACTATAACTAGTATTCCTATGATCGATTTCATCGGTATTTTCTTTTACGATTCATATTCCAGATTGGGTTCATCTCTATAGTAATCCGACGAACTCAGTTTTACACATTAAAGCATAAGAACTCAATGGGATTTTTGCCCGTCCTTCAATGCTTTTATTCATAAAACCAGGGTTTTAGTACAAGATTGGATCAAAGCTATATTATGTTTTTTTTAAATATCACATTCAATGTGTAGAATGGTAGAAGACTGGATAGCATAAAAATTCTTTAATGTTACTTTTCGGATAGATTGGATACATTCTTTTGGATAGAATATATTATATTCTAAATTCATAACTAATTATTTGATGTTTCGTAGGACCGAGTGAGACGGATGCATTCATATGATGTTAGGAATAGCGGCTAGTAGAAGCCATTTTAAGTAAGGTCTTTTTTCTTTAATCACCCGTGGTAATGATAATAATTAAAATTTTCATTCGATCATTTTTACTTCATTCCATGTACACCCCCAAATATAGGGTCCAATAATTTTGATTCCATCCCATCCTCTAATCGAGCCTAACAATAACATGACTTATACTTGCATGTGTTAACACATGACTTCAACGCGTTAGCACGCCGAAAATTTCTCCGTGAAGTCTATTCAGGTGTGCTTCCATAAATCCACCCACTACCAACTAAAAGTTAATACATATGAAGCCAATAGACATGCTACCCATTTGGTTCACGAAAAAAAATATAATAGATATTCCATTAAAAAAAATATAACATGAACGCGAAAAGCAACTACTCAAGGCCTAAAAGCAGAACAAACAATGACTTTTACGCTATTAACAATTAATAATAATAATTTGTTGTCTATTCCTCATATAGTCTATGAGAATAATCATTTTACTTATACCCCATGAAGATATTACTTCTTGCACGTAATACTATTATGAAATAGGTATTCCATTACACTCCGTGAACCAAACAAATTGATAATATTTCATTAATTTTATTTCCTTCCCGCTTGTAGACATGATCGTCAAGCATCATTCCATTCTTCAGCTTTACAGCAAGTCCAACGCTTTATAATGATGTTTAGTACTGACACGGAACCATTCCACCATAATTTACATCATTACAGCGAGTCAAAAACGTTTCCCTTTGCAATTACGATACTCAAAGCACACTCGAATAGAAAACCAACTAATCAATCAATTAGTTTAATGATTCGCTGATTCTCATTCCATTGAGTCGAATCGATAACATAAAACATAACGAAATTATCTTTCTAGATTCCACTCACATTCACATTCCTAAATGCAACTTCACAAACACCAAAATGGCGACCAATTTAAATTCAAACTCATAACTAAATTGCACGAGTATCCAGGTGTGGATAGATTTAAGAGAAAGTACTAGCATTTTATGTTTAGCTCTCATGGTATTGGTAAAGAAAAAATTTACAGAATTTTGTAGCATGTAGTTCCATTAAAATGCTGTTGGTATCTCCAGTTTTTTAGAATGATAAATGAGATGGCTTATCGTACCAGAACGGTTGGAACACAACAGGCAATGGCGCGAACCCATCACAATTTTGCTTAGAGAAATCATACAATTCATGGTCACTACTAACCTTTTCCAAGAATTAGTAACTGTCCTCATCAGTTTCTGGCCTTCGAAGATAGTAGCGCAAACAGTTTACTAACACCTGCATGTTCATATACATTTAAGAGAGAAATATTTTAGATGCATACTTTGTGGGAGGTCCACATGAAATTACAATAAGACTGATCGTCAGATTAAAAGTTCTATTCATGTCCTACTAACTGGTAAAATATTATTATCACTATTATTGTTATTATTATTAATAATTTTCAATTTTTGGCTCTCAACTAACAAAGGATTGCGGCTCCATCCCACAGATGCCCTAGGGTTTTCGCTGGAACATCAATGGAAGAAACAGATCTCTTGGGGAGCAACAAGAGGGTCAAATCTTATCATGACCAGGTGCTGGGTGCAGGAGGGAATCTATGAAGAAGCAGAAGAAGACCGTGCTATGCCAGATTTTGAAGTGGAGGTGGCAGATTCTGAGGGTGAACAGGTAAGCTTTTGGCGAGGTTGCTCTCAAGATGCAGCTCTGTACTTATCTCCAGGAAAGGTTGGCAGCAGAATCGACAACCACAGCGAAATTCACTCATCATCAACATGCTGGGTCAGGAAAGTTGGGTACTTAGTTCACTGATTGACTCAAGTGTGGGCGCACTAAGGGGGTTATTTCTGCCGTTGACTTGAACAATGATTATTATTTCGCCAAATTCCCCGGTCAAAGGATTGTGAATTTGTTCTCAATCGTGGACTTTGATGATTCGCTCTGGTGAGATGGAAGATATACTTTGAAATATGTATGAAGGTTTGGTCAGGGTTATAAAAATTGATTGTGCTGCTGAGCAAGTGGTGAGGGATACGTTTGTCAGACTCAGTGTGGAGGTTGATTTGACCAAGCCCACACACAGCACTCTCAGGGTGAATGGACTGCTTCAGTGAGTGGGGTATGAGGGCCAGCATATGAACTGCTTCCAGAGTGGGAAGTATGGGCATCACACTGGAGAGTGCTTGGACAACAAGAAACCAGAATTGCCTCAACAGCAAAGAAGATGAGAGGTGACATGGATGTACATCACTCCACAAGTGGCTCGCGATTTCAAGGTTCTAGGGTGGGTGAGGATGACGATTTGGTCAGGGGTAGTTTCCCTTTGAAGAGCATTTCTTGAAGAATCATAATGACAAAGAGATTCTGCAGGGTTGTCAACAGCGACTTTAACGAAGTAATGAGAATAAGCAAAAGGGGAACGGGCAGGAGGGAGCCCAAGCCATCAGAAAGAGCCCTCAGAGTAGAGAGGCCACAATCAGTAAAGCGTCCATTTTCAACTTTACTAATAACCATAAGAATAGGGAGTTCAGTCTTGAAGGAGTGAATGGATCAAGGAACAATCTGAAAATTCGTAAGTTTGGCACTTATCAGTTGTGCATTGGGAAAGCCCGATGCTTTTCTGGTGGTATCTGGGTGCTGTGGAGGTCTTCTCCAGGGAGAGTTGAAGTTGGAATTACTCATGATCAATTTGTTTACATATGCTGGTGAGACGTAATGTAGGGGATTTTTTTGTTTTTTGCTATCTATGGCAAACCAAATGATGTTTGAGGCCAAATGTTTGGAATAAGCTGGTCCATTTGGCTGATTCAATGTCCCACCCTTGGTTTATTGCAGGGGATTTCAATGATATTGCATCAGCGAATGATAAAAATAAAAAATAAAAAATAAAAAAAAGATGGAGGGACGGTGCCTAAATTTCAGAACCATTAGACCATAGCAAAACTATTAATCTAGGGATAGGGCCCTTGCCGACCTACTTGTAGTAGGCTTTATCAACGTCTGGATAAAGCAGTTTGAAATGCAGCTTAGCAACTTCGTATGCAAAAGCTCACATTGGGAATCTTCCCTGGGTAAAATCTGGTACTCGCCAACCTCCTTATAGTAGGTTTTATCAATGTCTGGATAAAGCAGTTTGCAATGCAGCTTAGCGACTTTGTTACACCAAAGCTCATGTTGGGAATCTTCCGTGGATAAAGTCTGGCCATTTTCTGATCCTTATTGATGTTGATCTGTCTGCTCCTTCTTGTAGGTGGGATAGGCCTTTCGCTTCCAAGCAGCCTGGCTTACTCATCAAGGTTTCCCTAACTTCATTTCTAGTTCCTGGAGCAAAGGATCAAGGATGGAACTCAAACAGCTCCTGATTTAGGGAGGACGTTGAAGCTCTGGACAAGTGAGTTTTTGAAAACATTGGCCAATGTAAATCTGAGGTTATTGTTCATCTTCCTGTGGTTAAAAAAATCTCTAGAGCAGCTACCTCTTCCTCACCTGCATCAGCTTAAAGCTCAACTTTCAAGATAGTATTTAGAAATTCTAAATTAGCAGCAGATCCTATGGTTTCACAAGTCCAGAAATAAGTGGATCCAATTTGGAGATTGAAATACACGATTCTTCCATATTAGCCAAATGATTCAAAGGAAGAAGAATGGAATTGAGCTCCTCGATTATTCTTCCCCCCCCCCCCCCCGGGGGTTTTGGGTGTGGGTGGATGTGGATGATGGGTAGTACTTAAGCATATGGCCAATTTCAACTCTTATCTTTACAGTGAGGAAAACTCAGGTCAGCATCAATAGAACACCTTAATGGGGTTTTGCCCAACTGGAAGCCCAAGACAGTCTGCATCTTGGGTCTGCGGTGGGGGTTGATGACTAGAATTTTTAATCCACACTCATAATTTGATGGGGCCAAACTTCATCCTTAATAGGATATGAAAAAAAATTTAATCTGCACTCAACATCCTTTTTTGTAGTATCATATGGGCCCTATATAGCGTGCTTGTATATTCAGAGAGTATACTATATAATTTCAAGAGAAAGGTGATCAAACATTGACAGGATTGTCCTTTTCATCCTAAAAGAGTCATCGATTTTCAATTTTTTTACCAATTACCTGTATTCATTTCATTTGCAGAAATCTGAGAAAAAATGAAACAAACTAGGTATAAATCCTAGTTAACCTAGAGCAAAAAATACGCCAAACAGCTTACCTGAGACAAGGAGCTGTTTAGTGCTGCCCCTCTATAGCTGACATGAAACTTATCCTTGGCTATCAACCCCTATAAGATAGATGAAGAAAGGCAAATTAATTCCAGCGAATATGCATTTCTATGTGGGTGAATAACAGAGAGAGAGAGAGAGAGAGAGACTTCAGTATCAATCTCTGCTGATTCCACATTTATATTAACATCAACCATAATTTTGATGATTTCAAGTAACAATCCAGGTCGATCAGCTGTCTCTATACAGAGCAAGCTGGAAACAGGGTGATACATCACGTTAGACCAGCCCATCACATTATGATTCCAAGCCAAAATCTTTAAGGGGTGAATTATATTCGATAATAGTAACAAATGTGAAGTTGTGAAGTTGCAAAACCTCCGATTGGGTCCATCATCGCTGACATGTATATGAGTTGCAATATCAACATCAAGCTGTCATTGAAAGAAGTCCAAAAAAAAAAAACATTATAAGAACCATATTTATGCACTGCAGATCAGCTTAAAACTAGCAAGATATCATAGAAATAAATTTATACCAACACCTCAACTTTTTTTTATCTCATCACTCAAAAAGAAGCACCATGCTCCATGGCATACCATGATGACTAGAATATATCTTCAATTTCCAAAGAAATGCTGAACAAGTTTCAAATTCTGCCTTCATTAACCAAAATATAAGAAAGATTTGATCCATTGAACAATGGAAGTATTACTATATCAAAATGAAGCCTGAATTTGTAAAAAAAATTGGGTTGCAATTCCATCTTTCCATAATGAAACTTATCACTTCAAGAGGTCTATAGAAAGTTTGAAACCTCCATCCTCAATAATTTATTATAGTGGCTCTCAGCCCAAGTGAATATAAGGAGGCAAAAGGGCAAGCGTCCATATGAACACCTTTATAAAATCGATTTTGTATCAATAAAAATGTTGTAACACCATGATTGAATTCCCCCTCCATAATAAGTTTAATCCACAGAATCATATTCAACTATTTCATTTTTTTTGGCGAGCACTTGGGCATACACAACTGGTTCTTCTAGTCTCTCTCTTTCTGTGCAGAAATTAGTGGGCTGCTCTTGCTTAATGTGTTTTCTTGTTTGCTATTTTTCTATATTTGGTTTTGTTCTCCTCTTTTTTGAGGATTCCTTATCCTCAGCGACTGTTCTGTTCATCTCTTTCCTCCAATAAAATTCTTCTTTTTTCCGAAATAAAAAAGGTAATGCTAGAATATTCAAAGGTAGAACTTCAAATCTCGCCCAAGTTTAGGAGCAGATTATGGATTGGGGCTTCTACAAACGGGCCTCCCTTTGGGACATTCAAAGGGTTTAGTTAACCATCTTAGTTGAACCTTTTGGATACCCTGCTGGTTTGGCTTTGAACTACTTTTTAGTAGTATCACTCATCTTCCATCTTTTGTAGATTTTCATCCATTAATATGGTATTTAATTAACAATGCATGAGTGCATATAGAGGGAAATGAGAAAAATACAAGACACAAGAATACAATGTTCACCCCATGGAAGATTAGATGGGCACCAATCAACAAAATGAACTGAAGCAAGAAGACAGAAAAGTATTTTGATTCGACCATCACCTTCTTTTTGGGAGCTTTTATTCCAAAGGCCTCCCCCATAGCAAGTCGCTCACTGGATTCCTATAGAAAAGAGGGAAACAAAAAGGGCACGATATTCCATTAAAGTAAAGGCATCAGAAAGAGAGGTAAAGGATGCAGGACCGTGATCTCTTAAACTTTGATTTTTAAAAAAATTGATCCCTTAAACCTTCATCCAATCCACCTAAGTGCAAAATAGAGAAAAAAGCAAAATAGAACAAAACAAATAAATAAATAAAAGAAAGTAATTCAGCAATTCAGCAACATACTGGATGATACTTCAACAGGTTGTTAATGATGGTAAGTCTGATTCTCTCTAACATATCAGGGTCATCGACCTTGCGCCCAGTATCTCTAAAAATTAAGACAATATCAGTACATAAATTGAAATAACTTTGAGAAAATGTGCTCAACTGATGTTACGGGTGTATTCAGTTCAGTTTAATTCAAATTTGCTAAATTGAAACAAATCAAATTTTGGAACAATTGTAATACACATACATACAGACAGACAGACATATATATGTATCATATGAATTTGGTGCATTCGATGGCACAAAGTACAGCTCATTGATAGATAAATACAGTTTAGTCTTTCAGCAATAGAACTTTTGCAAATCACATCTTAAAATAATCTCTGAAAAACAAAAAATAAAACTAAGGAAAAATAGCATAAGGTGGACGACACATACTACCAAATCAAGATATTCTTGTGGTTGCTCAAAGTTGGCACAATATGGCAATGAAGCTAACAACAGTTAAAAAAATTATAGATACTAGTATATTTTCAGGAAAAAGGAGCACCACATAAGCACTATCAGTATATACAAGTAAATTAACTACTCACAATCGAGTAATGTGAAGTTTTGTTTGCGTAACAGATCGACCAGTTGCAACAGTCCCCTTTGCCACATCCAACCCTAAATCCTTTAATGCCTTCATCTGCCCTAGCATGTAACAAAAGGTTTACAAGATTCACCATATTTACAGGCAAAAAAATTGATGGCAAACAAAATCAAAATACCAACTCCATTTTCCATGAGGACAGCTTTATTTCATTTCCCTCCCATGGTATTTAATTCATTTGTCCTAATATATACATACACATACACCACCAGAACAAAGCCCCAAAAATGCAATTCTTGACACGCGTCAGGTACTCGCAGGTGAGCTTTAGATGCACAGACATGTGCTTCAGGTGCACACAAACATCAGGCACAAGCCTCCAAGCCTCTGCACTCTGAAGCAAGGCAAGGGAAGCTCATTGAGGTGCAGGCTTTTACATAAAGGCATGTACCTCTAGAGATTCCAGATAAGCCACAGGATTTGATTATATTGTCTCCCCCTCACTTCAATGTAACTTCCAACTCAATCTGTCCTTTTCCTACTGCAAGGCAAGGCCCCTTAGTTAGGGAAGTGAAGGACGGATGTTGTCAGCGCCACTGGCCCAAAGTCGTAAAAATAAAAAATAAAAAATAAAAAGAGGAAACTGAGTCACAATTGGATTAGAAAAAGACCAGGCTAGCTGGATTACGAACTGATCAATCTCATTTTTCCACTCCTTTTCCGTCTCTTCTTGCTGACCCATTTCACTAAATTTATTCTTTTCTGTTAACTCAATCTCTCTCGTGCTATTCCTCTTCGTTTTCTCTATTCCAACCCAGACCCTTTTTATTGTTAACTTAGAATCCCTCTCCCTCTCTTCTGACTCATTTACTCCCTCACTTTTACACATGCACTATAATCTCTCTCCACCTCTCCCTCCCTCGCGATGGGTTAAAATTTTTAATTAATTACAAAATTCTGAATGTTTGACTTGTAAGGCCATAGAGAATGATATTGCAAACACGTTTTAACTTTTATAGATGCTTAGTACTTATTTTGAACACAGGCTTATCTTTTATGAATGCTTGGTTTGAATTTTAAACATCTAACAAAAGCTTAATGTGGACTTCAAGCATATTTATGTCTAGCAAATTTTGGAAAATGAGCTCATACCTCTTCGAGGTTTGTACTGCACATTGCACTTAATCCAAAGGCAACTAAGAACATCAATGAAAGTATCAAAAAATAAACCAAAAGCCATGAGGTATTTGACCATAAACTGAGTAATCAAAAGTTAAGGCAGGTGTAGATCCAGACCCAACTACTACCCCTCATCAATGTCCCATACCACCGAATGGGAAAATCGAACCTAAACACGACATCATGCTCACTCCCATTACATACCACCAAGAAGTGCCACAACAGAGCTGCCCCTTAATTGTGCCACACCTTGACAACAACTCGCAGCTGGCGTCAGTTCTGTCGCTATTCCAATGCGAAAGACACTCATCAAACCAGGCATTTCCTCCTCTCCTTTTATAGAAGAAATGTTGCAGGGTGAGCAAAAATGGAATAAGACTACAAGACGATGTGTTTTGTTAGGTGACCAAGTATCTATAAGCCCATAAAGGTGAAAACTCGCCAGAAGGAAGTCCATAAACGTGACTGCATCCCACGAGTCAGCACATCATGCAAAATATCAACTTAGCAGCGTTAGGTGGGTTGTTAAATACTGAACAGTCGCCTATAACCATAACCACTTATATATTTATGTTAATTTGGTCCAAGGTATTATATGTCTACATTGAGGACAAAATTGCTCAGAAATCAGTACAAATTCCACAAGTTTCGAAATAAGAGAGTAATGTTAGGGCAAACTTATTTTCCCATATCTATTGAGGAAAAATGATTCGGTATTCAACTTTTTTACTCTTTATTTCAAGGTGGAAGACTATTACTCCTATTATTGATCAAACATGTTTGAACCTCAACTTGGAAAAAATGTGACTTTGCACCTAACATTACAGTATTGCCTGGCTTAAAACCTACTTAAATCCATTCTCAACTAGCGCCCTCCTACAATCTCCCCAACTTGCAGGCAGCAACTGCATCCAGATTCTCAGGATTATACACACACATGTTCAAAAATATTATAAAAAAAATGGTCCTGCCACTTAACTGTGTCAATTAAAGCGCCAAGGCGATCTCCAAAGCTCAGTTGAACAATTGTTGCATCAGAATCTGAGTCTTGATCTATCAGAACTACTGGCATTGGAACATAATCAGCATCCTGATCAGACTTCTGCCATTGAAAATGACGTGTTAATGTAACATGCTAGGGCACTGGCTATCAACATTATATGGATAAAAGTTGCCGTCTTGCAAAATAACAATTAGTTAGATTACAAATAAAACTTGAAACCAACTTTTTATGCATGTAATTGCACTGTAAGATATGGTATTCAGATTTAATGTGTTTCTGTAATTTTAAAAGAGACAGCAAAAAATAGAATAGTTCAAGTACCTCGATTAAAAAAATATATATACAGGACAACTAACTCGAAATTCAGTGAATGCAAAGAGAAAAGAGGCTAAAAGCTATCAGCCAAAAGGCAGAAGTATAATTTTTGAAAGAACATATAGATTTACGCATAAACTTTCTGATTTAAAGAAAGCCCACAATTAGCTTGGAATCGCAAGCCATACTGAATAGGAACATAAATATCTGCCAAATGAAAAGCAGAATCAGACGGTAGACAGCATGATGGATAAAATTCATTAAATGAAGGGAGAAGAACACTGCAGCAGAAACCTTGAAACATCCATATGGTCCAAAATTCATTCTTTGGGGAAAGGGAGAGGAACAGCAAGAAAACAACTCTTCGGCATATTAAAAACATTTTTCTATAGTACCTTTATTCATGGAACAAAATAATTTGTTCCAAGGACAATACCCATGAAAAGGAGAACCTTAAAAGCCTTCCATTCCAATAGAATAAGACAAAGGCTGAGATCAGCGAGGAAGGACAGACCAAGACCAAGTGACATGATCAATTGAGAAAGGATGAAGCATGCTACTCAGTGTCAAAACTGGAAGCATGCTACTTAACTCTTACCCTAAAACTGAGAATGGAAAAACTGTAACAACGTTGCACTTAACATCCCAGATTTGCAGATGCAGTGTTGGAATGCATGGAAAATAAATTACTTGACTATTTCACTATTAAATTTAAAGCCCAAGATTACATGTCTGAGCATACATACCATAGTAGGCTATCTTCCACAACAACAATATAAACGGCAGTATCCCAGAAAAAACAGTGCTTTTCTTTTGGCATGAACAAGCTTGCAAGAGGCCACTTTGCTTAAAGAGAAAACCTCAGGAAAAGAGACATCATTTATCTTCAGTAGTGTTTCTAACATGAGAAGTTTGGTGAAAGTGCCAATATTCTCGAACATAGTGAATAAGAAGAAAGCTAGAAGTGGGAGTTTGGTGATGCTTAGAGTAAAGTGGCATAAGCGGAAGAAGATCGTGAGTGTGTTGCAGAGTTTGAAAATTAGGAGTGGACAGGGAAAGACCATGAAATAAGGGTTTTGGCTCCTAATGGCAGGACTCAAGAGGAAAGCATGATGACACACTTTAGACAATGCTACCCAAAAATTGATGAAGCAATCAATCAGTCTGTGAGTAAGACCATAATCAGATCCTTGAAAACAATACAGTGTGTTGACAAGATGCCAAACAAACCAAATTAATTAACTGCTAATTCGAAGTTGCAAGCAAAATAATGGAAGCAGTGTTGCAACACAATGCATTATCATATCAATCATAGAACCACATAATGATTGAGAAATTCTTTCCATAAATTATGCATGCAGTGAGATGTAAACTATAGGAACAAAATGGGAAGCAAGTCACTCACCAATGAGGTTGAACTCACGGAATTCAAATCATTGGTTGAAGCAACCATAATTTTCCTATAGAATTGTTAACTTAATATTAGCCACCAGTAAAAAACAATACAATAGTGGCATTTTATAATATAAACACACATATCATCACCATTATTGTCATCATCTGCAGCTTATATGTCAAAATTTCCAAAATATAATCTAGACAGTCAAAAGCCTCAATTAATTGCATAAATATTCCCATTTAAAAAAGTTACCTAAAACTACCATAAAACTAATGAAGATGAAAGACAATTAAAACTTTAAAGTTATCTCTTCATTAATCTTTTTTCTAACAAAACAATAATAAAAAGCAAAGAAACAAGCAAATGAATGGATTCATCTCAAAGCATCTATAACAATTAACCGCATGAGGCTCTGGTCCTTTGGATCCTGGTTCTCTGGCGCCCACAGCATCAATATTAAAAAAGTTACCTAAAACTACCATAAAACTAATGAAGATGAAAGACGATTAAAAACTTAAAAGCTATCTCATCATTAATTTTTTTTCTAATAAAAAAATTATAAAAAGCAAAGAAACAAGCGAATGAATGGATTCATGTCAAACCATCTATAACAATTAACCGCATGAGGTTCTGGTCCTTCAGATCCTGGCTCTCTAGTGCCCACGGCATCAATATTAAAAAAGTTACCTAAAACTAACATAAAACTAATGAAGATGAAAGTCGATTAAAATCTTAAAGTTATCTTGTCATTAATTTTTTTCTAATAAAAAAATTTATAAAAAAGAAAGAAACAATCAAATGAATGTATTCATCTCAAACCATCTATAACAATTAACCACATGAGGCTCAGGTCCTTCGGATCCTGGTTCTCTGGTGCCCACAGCATCAATATTAAAAAAGTAAACTAAAACTACCAGAAAACTAATGACAATGAAAGACGATTAAAAACTTAAAGTTATCTCATCGTTAATTTTTTTCTAATAAAAAAAATTAGAAAGAGCAAAGAAACAAGCAAATGAATGGATTCATCTCAAAACATCTATAACAATTAACCGCATGAGGCTCTGGTCCTTCGGATCCTGGTTCTCTGGTGCCCAGAGAATCAATATTAAATACCTCAAAACAAAATTCATAGTTTACTGGAAAATCTTAAGCCCTAAAATCTTTGATCTAGCCTCTGATGAAACACGTAAGTCCACTACCAACGTTGTACGAAATTTACAATTCCCAAGGCCTACACTAACGAGGCAAGGAGAGATCATCGATTTAACCTGCTTCAATTTGCAACATGCGATCAACAACAAAACACGGAAGGGAAATGAAAATCAGAAACGTCGCCCACCTCTTCCCCGCGATATTGAAACCCGGCCGAACGAATCTGCGACGAGTAGGAGAGAACTTTAAGGGAGATCCGGAAGGAGATGGTTGAGGAGCGGGATGGGAATGTAAAACCCTAGGGCGAGGGAGCGAGAGGGAAGAGGAGGCTGAGAAGAGAGAGAAGAGGGCGGACTTCGCTACGGCCATTGATGATTTTTCCGGAGCTTGTTTGGCTGCTGGGATTGGGAGAGTGGGGGAGGGTGGGTTTGCTGAATCCGTGAGTTCAAGGTTTGGCGGTAGCAGAAGTAGGCGGTTCTTGGCTTTCTGGCAGATAGTGGTTAGCTGGCGGTGAATTAGGTCAGACGGGATATTCAAATAAATATTTTTTAAAAAAAATCTAAAAGACTCTTAGAGGTTTAGTGTTTTTTTTTTAATTTTATTTATCACAATCTTTATATTTATATTTTATTTTTAATAGATTATTTTCATTTATTTGTTATCTAATTCTCTTAAGTAAGGAGGATATATAGTTAAGTTGTCAAATTTTAATATCATTATTTCATGAGTAAATTATTAAAAATAATAATAAAATACTTGAAAAATATAAGAATTAAGAAAATATAAATAACAAGAAAACCATAACTTATATTTTTAATTGTCATGGATCTTAACATCTACGTCTCAGTTGAAAATTTAGAAGTGAATACTGGGATAAATCTCTTCTGACTTTGGAATGTCAAACTACACCTTGTAGTGGGTGTTAAATCGATTATAAAAACAAGATTCTCAAAATATCACTTTTACAAGGTTTTCTTAAAAAAAATGATCGGACGATCGTGATTTGTCAGTGACACGTGTTACTCATCAGACAGCCACTATAAGTACAGTTTGGCTCTCAAAAGTCAAAGAGCTTTATTTGGGATGCTGAAATTTTAATGCTCATTTTTCAAAATGAAACTTTAGTTTCATAATTATATATACTCGCACCTCCAAATAAGGATGTCTCACTTTTCTTATTTAGATTTTTTCATTTTTTTTTTCAAGTACTTTTCAAACTCTTAATATTAGTTTTAATAATTTATATTTGAAATTATGATGTGAAAATTTAATAACTTGTCATTTCCCCACCCAACTTGATAGAATCGGATTGCAAGAGGTGTGATAAACAAAATTAAGATTAATATGTGATTTGCCTTTTTTTTTTTTCTTATTATGAAACCATTAATCCCAAATTAGTTGAAGAAACCTAAGGGACTTTATAAAAGAAACAAATCCTTAGAACTATTATACAAGACTCATGGCAAGGATTGCAAAACTTTATGTACTGGAAAATAAATTTGCAATAAGTGAAAAATATTGAAAATTTAAAATCATAATAGGATGTTCTTAAGAGGTAATATTTTGTATCATTTTGAAATTACTGACTAAATTGATCATGACATGTAAGACTGTGTTAAAACTCCGTCCACTCCTCACCAAAGATTGCAACAAATAACATAGCTTGAGATATATAAGCAGTGGAGATTAAAATGACAATGGCACCATATATATATAATTTTTTCCTTTGTTTTAGTTTAAGGTGCACATGGAAAAAAAAGAAAAGAAAAAGAGTTCGAGGGAAAAATTGGGGAAACGCGACAAATAATGGAGCTTATTTGATATTTTCAAACCGCGTGCCCGTAATAATAGAGCTGTGTCGCTGCGTAAGAGGGTTGCGTTGCCCTAAACATAGTGGGGCCCGCAAACTCTAATCCCTAGCCCCACCCACGCTCTTGGTGGAATCTCTACGACGTCAACCTCCGGCCCTAAGCCTGTATCGCGGGACACTCGTACCGTACTCTTTTTGTGTACAATCTCTCTCTCCCGCTCTCCATGTTTGATCTCCAGCGATCGATCAATGCCGGTACGTCTCGTTTCTCCTCCGTGGTTCAAATGCGATTCTGTTCATGTATTTTAGCGGGTTGAGTTTGTTCGCGTAGAACCCTAGGTTTTTTTTGATCGAATTAGGGTTTTGCGATTCGCGAAGCATCTTGTTGTTGGTTTTAATTGTACTGTGTTTCCTTGCTGAATTTGACGAGGTTTTCGTGAATTTGGTCGAGATTAATCTTTTATTTACTTCAATGGTGTTTTGTGCTTATACCCGCTCGGAGCTTCCTTTCCCGCCCCCATTGAATTTGTTTGGTTGTAGAGATGATTTTTCTGTCAGTATTGTTATTTGTTGTGGGAGCTATGAATTATTCATCGGTGAAAAGGTTCAGGCATGGTTTGGGAAACTTTTGTCTTTTGAAGTTATTTCCTTGGTTTGTAGTTAAGAAATTTGATGATTTTGACTGCTGATGAAAACTTTGTTATAATTTTAGGTGGTAGGCCAATGGCTTAGGAGTAGGGTTCTTTCATGAGTATTGTAACACTGCTGGCTCTGCTTTCTGAATTTTTTGCTCTTTGCTGTATGGGTATGATGGGTTTCCGCCTACTGTACAACTGATTGACTAACTGGAAGACAATCTCTGGATGTTGATACTGACGACTATGAATTGTGTTGTTACAGGTGGGTTGAAGTAATGGCGGGAAACGGGAGATTTGAGTCATCTCCTGGTAGTCTGGAATCTACGGGGTTTGTTGGAAACTTTCCCAATGGACAGAGGGGAAATTATCCTGGGGCCACTTTGGATAGATCTGGAAGCTTCCGGGAGGGCAGTGAAAGCAAAAATTTTGGTAATGGGACTAGCACATCTCGAGGGAGTGGGGGTATTGGATTGACTGGGGATTTCCCCCCACTTTCACAGTGTTTAATTTTGGAGCCCATCACTATGAGCGATCAGAGGTATACCAGGTCGGGTGAGTTAAGGAGAGCTCTCGGGTTTTCTTTTGGGAGCACTGCTGAAAATAATTCTTTTGGAACTGCACATTCTAAGCCGACCCCTCCAGTTGCAATTGAGGAAATAAAGCGATTGAAAACAAGTGTTGCAGATGCATGTTTTAAAGCCAAGTATGTTAAGTTTTTCAATTCATCAATTTGTCATTTTGCCATTGTAACTGTCGAGATTTTATGTAGCTGCTCAATAATTGGTACTAACTTTATGCCTCCATATAATACTGAAGCTGTGCTATGTCTGTAAGCAACACTTTGGGCGCTGAATTGGGAAATTTTCTTTTCAATTTATCAACTTTTTATTTCAAATGCCCAGACTTTGCTGTAATTTCTCAATAACTGATGCTAATCCTTGTTTACTGAAACTTCTATTTGTTTTCTGAATGTGTCTGCAAGTAAGCCTTGGACATGGATTAGGAACTTTTTTATGACCGTTGGCTATTTCAATATTGTTTGTCTTGATTAATTGGAATCTGCTTAACATTTTGTATCTACACATGCTGACAGGGGTAGAACAAAAAGGTTGGACGAATCCTTACACAGATTGAACAAGTACTGTGATGTTATAATATCCAAGAAGCAGCAGCGAAATGAACCATTAGGAAATGAACGATCTGGGGGATCAAATTCGTTGAAAATGGGTACTCAGATTCATCGAAACCCTCCAGAAGTTGGTACTCAAAGATTAGAGGACAGGACTAAGAATGTTGTTTTAAATAAGCGTGTCCGCACATCGATGGCAGAAACACGGGTTTGTATTTAAAAGTTTAGTAGCTATAATATATTTTGACATTGACTCTTACACATTATCTAAAGTCTCTTTTTTGGAATTATATTTATGTCAGATTTTTAATTTCATCATTTATTTTTTATTTATAGTTGTGTGTTATTATTATATAATTGATAGAGTACACAAGAATTTACCTGGTTTGGCTAGAAGTCTATGTTTAAGGCCAAGTAGAAGAAATTCCACAATAATGGAAAAATTGCACAAATTGAGAAACACAAAGCCTCAAACCCCAAGTCACGAGACCCCCACAAGTAACATAAAAACAAGTGGGTTATTATTCAAACCTATTGTTTCACCACCCAAGGTTTGATATCACCTGGATATATATTTATGCTCATTACATGTAGCCTTTGACATGCAAGGAAGTGTTGTAATATATAATCATATTACTTAGCCACCCCATGTGCATGGACTGAAACTTGTCTTCTTTTTTCATAATGCTGATTTTTCTATAAAAAACATAATCAGAAGTTCAAGTAAAGTTCAAAAAACCCATATGGGGACAAAAGTGAAGATAGGATTATTTAGTGAGATACAAGTTTTGATTAAATGAATAGGTCCACTCAAATAAATTACTTAAGGTTCAATGGACATTTTCTAAATTGCCTTACTCTCTACATGCCGAAATGATCAATATATTTTATGTCATAGCTCATTCATAAAATTGATAATTTGCTTGTCGATATAACTTAGTATTTGTTTTAATTATTTTTATTATTACAATTTATTAGTTTATAAATTTTAAATATTTTAGGGAGAAGGCCGGAGCAATGGTCTTCCAAGGCAGCCACTTGTCATAGGAAAAGATAGAGATACACTTAAGGATGGCGCTGCTGGTTCTGATATTGTTGAAGAAAGGATTCGTAGATTGCCTGCCGGAGGAGAGGGGTGGGACAAAAAAATGAAAAGGAAACGTTCCGTTGGCACTGTTTTTATGAGAACCGCGGATAATGATGGGGAATTAAAAAGAGCTATGCACCACAAGCTTAGCAGTGAACCTGGTTTGCAAACTTGTGATCCCCATAGTTTTAGGTATCTCCTTTTTATATCACTAAACATTATTTTTGGTATTTCCATATTTATGTAATGTTGGACATTTCCCTTTTATTTTGCAAGTATATGTTAATTATGATTTTTGGGGTAACATAATGGATAAGGAAGCCACTTTTTAAGAAATTTAAATAGATTTACATGGTTGGAGCATGTTTTTTTATGTGACTAAGCTACTCCCATTTCTTTAAATTGGAAATGGGAAAACATTATATGTATATATATCTTAATTTGATTCAAGATTGCATTAAAGTGTGTATATGTTATAAATTACCCTCTTAGAAGTTTTTGATTGGATCAATCTAATTCTCCAAAGTTGAAATACATATAAAATTAGAAGCATTGGGTGACGGATGGAATTAAATTAAATAATCTTAGCTCCATATAAAGTTTAAATTCATTTTATTTAATATAAAAGTACTCTTCCTTTAAGTAATATAACTTACTCATTCGAGTTACATTGTTTCCTCTCTTTGGGTTGTGGCTTGGGGGTTATCTGAAGAGGTTGAGCTTACGGATATTCAGAGAGATTGGAAAGCTTTTCTGTAGCAACGCCTTTCCTTTTTTGCATCTCCTTTTGTTTTGTTTTCTTTTTTGCTATAAGACTGTTTCTCATCCTCCTTTGTTGTACATTTCATTTCTCTAGTAATATAATCCTCTGTTTTGGAATCAAAATATATTTGTTGGAAGGGTTATTTCACCATCGGTTTGGGATTTAGAATTCATCAAATAAGCTTACTTTCTTTAACTTTGTTGTCCTGAAAACGTGGAAAAATTTTACTTGATACATAGCTCAATTGATGTTGGAACGTTTTACGGTAAACTTAAGCATGGTGAATATGAAACTTATGCCTTTTCATCTAAAAGAGTATCTTAGCGATAGTGTTGGATAGAGTTCAATGTGAAGCTTATAAAGGAATCATATAGGGTATATGGAGAGTATTTTAATTATTTAATATCTTATTTATCTTAGACATACAATCTTTAGATTTTTATAATAAGTGATATATGTGCATTTGAGTTAGTATAATGGTATGAAAGTCACAACATATTTGGATCAGATTCTTAACTGGCAGCATAGATACACTATTGCCACTGCTACCACCCTAGTATCGGTATTATTTAGATGTTAAGTATGTATGCAAGAAGTTCATCTCGTTAACTATATATTCCATTTGGTCTATGATAGAGATAACTCCCTCCTTTCAATTTTTATCACAATCTTACTTGGTACAGCTTTTTGGGTGTCTGTGGTGACATAAATACTGCAATTCATAATTTTGACTTATCCGTACTCCATTATTTATTATTTTATTGCTGTTGAAATTTCACATCTCTTGCAGATCAGGATCTTACAATGGTGCCCCTTGTGCTAACAAGTTTGATGGTAATTCCTTGTCTGCTGGTTCAAATGGCCGCTCATCATCCAAAAGTGAATTGGAAAAGGTTTGCTTTTCTAGGGATCAAACAGTTGGATTAAACAAGGAGAGGCTTACGGCAAAAGGAAATAATAAGTATGCTGTATTTCTTTGGTCATCTAGCTTGTACTTTGTATTGGACCTGTTACTTATTTGATTTAATATAGCTTTTCAGTTTCTGTTCACTTATTTATGTTTAGTACACGACTGTCTGTGTTGCCCAGGTTGAACATTCGTGAGGACAATCACATAGCTGTTCCTAGCCCTGTGGCTAAAGGAAAGGCTTCAAGGGCCCTGCGAACAGGCCCTGTGATGGCTGTAAATTCATCTCCTACTTTTTCTCGTGCATGTGGGACACTTGAAGGCTGGGAACAGCCTCAAAGCTTAAGCAAAGTTCCTTCGGCAGGTGGGGCTAGCAATCGCAAGCGTCCTCTGCCTACAGGATCATCGTCTCCCCCGATGGCTCAATGGGTTGGTCAGAGGCCACAAAAGATATCTCGCACTAGGAGAGCAGTTCTGGTTTCTCCTGTCTCAAACCACGATGAAATGCAGATGTCATCTGAGAGTTGTGCAACACCTGATTTTGGTGCTAGAATATCTTCTAATGGGATCAATGGGTCTCTTCTTGCCAAGAGTGCAGGTAATGGCACCCAACAATTCAAAGTGAAACTTGAAAATGTTTCATCTCCAGCCAGATTATCTGAAAGTGAAGAATCCGGTGCTGGTGAGAGCAGATTGAAAGAAAAAGGAGTGGGTGGTGCTGAAGTTGAGGACAAGGCTATAAATGCAACACAAAATGTTGGATCTTCTTTATTGCCTATAAAGAAGAATAAAACATTTATTAAGGAAGAAATTGGAGATGGTGTCCGAAGGCAAGGTCGTAGTGGAAGGGGCTCACTAATTACTAGAGGTAACATTTTACCAGCAGGGGAGATGTTAGAGAAATCAGCCACAACAAAGCCTGTTCGAACCATGAGACCCAATTCTGATAAAAATGGAAGGTATTAGATGCCATTAACATAAAACGAATCAAAGGTCCGAGTTTGCCCTTTGTCAGCATGTTTCATTGCTATTAATTATTTATTTTCCCATTTCAGCAGGTCTGGGCGCCCTCCTTTGAAGAAGCTGTCAGACCGCAAGGCCTTTACTCGTAGTGGGCTTTTGCCGAATAGTGGTTCCCCAGATTTCACGGGTAACATAGAGATACTTTACACCTCTGCCATAACTTAAAGAGATATTAGAGATAAAAGTGTGAATTGGTATATCTTGAAAGAATGTTTTTTGAAACCATGCCCCTTCCTAATTTGCATGCACACACAGAAATTATGTAATGATGCATGGATGTGTAGACACACATACAAAGGGAGAACCTTGGTGCATGAGGAGGGTTTGGCAGGATATTTGTTATATACTGTTGCTTTTCGCAAAGAGGTTTGAACCCTTAATTTTCGGTTACTAAGGGAGCAGCCTTGCTGGTTGTGCCAAGGTTCAGCCTCTTGGAGTCACACATATAGTGTGGTTTATTTACTTCTTTCGAGTAGGCACTCCACTGTTCTCGGTTCTTTCTTTGTCTTCCTGTCAGTGGGAAAAAACAGTTTAGGAGATTACGCTAGTGAATTTATTGCCTTGCTGTAAGTTAGTTAAGTTAGAAATTTTAATATGCCTTTTCATATGATGTCCCAGGAGAATCAGATGATGATCGTGAAGAACTCGTAGCAGCTGCAAAATTTGCTTGCAAAGCCAGCTGTATGTGTCTAAAAACACATTTTTTTTCTTTCTTATTATGTATATAGATTTGTGGATTCATGCTTGCTTTTGCAGATACTGCCTGTTCTGGTTCTTTCTGGAAGAAAATGGAACCAAATTTTGCCTCTATCAGCATGGAGGATGCATCTTTCTTGAAGCAACAGGTGTGGAATGTATTGTGTAAATGGTTTCAATCATGAATCCTGTGATATTTCTCTGTTTTAGATTGTTACTGATGGAACTGTTTGGTCCTTTTGTTGCAATATTTATAAGCAGCTAATAATCGCTGAGGAGCTTCCCAGAAACCTGTCACAGATTTGTTGCGATGACAGTAATGCCTTGGTAAATCATTTTTCCCCTGGATCAATGAATTGCAATGATTTGAAGAAAAATAATTTTCCTCGCTCAGAACATCCTTAAGAGGATTTATGTTGAAGCTGTATAACATTTACTTCCCTCCACCTTTTTTAGTGTTTGTTTAGGAAAATCCATCATCTAGTAGACTTTTGTGGGCTAAAACTAATGATTCGCTGGAAATGTTGTTAGACCAAGTCATCTCTCATAAATGGGTGCAGTTTGGGAGTGCAGCAAGAATAAAATTATTTCATTTTGGTTCTGCTGCATTAGACAGAAAATCTTAATCCTCAATGGAGAATATTGCACTTAAGGGGTTCATTGCTATATTTGATACGACAAATTACAAGTCATTTTTGTTAATTATGAGGTGCTCATAGAGAAAACTATGTCATTCTATGAAATCTTTGAAATGATGCTTTGCATGCATTAGAGTACTTGTTTGGATGCTGAACACTATGTAGAATCCATCCAAATAATTTTGTGGGATGTGACAATGCTCACTTGATCCTGATATGATGAACACAAATGCTCTTATTGTTTTTTAGGCCTTTTTTAGAACCATTTCTTCAGGTAGAGCACGGGATTTAGTTATCTTTTAGTTGATCATTTTGT
Source organism: Santalum album (assembly GCA_034195605.1). Lineage (NCBI taxonomy): Eukaryota > Viridiplantae > Streptophyta > Magnoliopsida > Santalales > Santalaceae > Santalum > Santalum album. The sequence continues at coordinate 16,527,080 of CM067266.1, read as the reverse complement.
TGATCATTGTCTTCATGCTTGCTTTGAATTGGCGCACCTTTTTTGTGCCATCATTGGTCTTTAAGTCGAAGCTACCTCATATCTAGAGCTTTACTAATTACTACTTACAATTAAATCATTTTTGATATTTTCCCCTCTGCTCCTTCTGCAACCCTTTTTTGTTTCCTGCATCTTAGCACCCTCATGTTAAATCTGGTTATCTTGATACTTTTCCTCGTATTTATTTCTAGCTACTTACCAACAAGGAAGCAGATGCATGCAAGATCCAGTTACTGTGTAGATCTATGGTTCATCTAGTATTACTGAATTGTTTTGCTTTTACAGGTTGAGCTTGTGCAAGAGGAAATTTCTCTATCCCAAAATGTGTCGAAAAATTCAGGTTCTTCTGTTGATATGGTTGATCAAGTGTGGGATGTTAATGCTTTATGTGGTAGATTGGACTCAGAAATGTATGACAAAGCTGCTCCTCTGTATCAAAGAGTATTATCAGCTCTCATTGTAGAAGATGAATCTGAAATACATGAAGATATTAGCGGGAGGATAAACATGTCTCAGTCTACTAGGGATGATTCCTTGGGTGCATGTTTCCATGTTGATGCCAAACCTGGTAAAGGGGACCCAATGGATTATGATTTTGTCTCTGTTTTAAACCATTCAGATAAGAAGCAAAGCGCTGTTGATAGAGTTTCATGTAATGGTGGTGCAGGCTTTAATAGTGGCCCAGGCATTAATAACTCTTTATGTAATGGTGAAATGCTGCAAGGACACGGGTTTACTCATTCAGATGTCAGCGCATTGCATGATTATCAGAATGGTCTGAATGGGCTGCATGATTTGCGCACAGCTGTTTCCAGCATCAATTCATTTGACCGCCAGTATGAGGATACACCACTAGACGAAAAGGTCTTGTTAGAGCTGCAGAGTATTGGTCTATATCCAGAGACAGTGGTAGGTTTTCGCTCCGTCTTACCGTTGGCGATCTCCACCGGGGGGGGGGGGGGGGGGGCCTCTTCAAATGAGAAAGGGTTTTGCCTTTTCTCTCTGAGATCATCTAATTGGAGAGATATAATATTGATAATGATCCCTTAACAACCAGTTTTTCAGTTGCTTCATTTCAGTCTTGCAGAGTTTTTTATGTCTTAATTTTGGGATTGGAATGAAATATTCCTTGTATTCCAAAACAATCTTTTATTTCATTAAGAAAAAGAAGACGTTTTATATCTTAACTTATCCAAGTTTTCTTGCATATCATTTCCCCTTTCCCTCTACTTCAGTTTTATCTATTTTCATCTTGAAGCTTCACTTTACTAGATTCATGTTATAGAACATTCTTTTCTGCTATATATTTGTCACAGTGCTTTTCATTCCGAATTCTTATTATAATTTTTTTTTTCTATGTGTATTATTACAGCCTGATCTAGCAGAGGGAGACGATGAGGTGATTGATCAAGAGATTATCAAACTAAACAAAGAGCTTTGCCAAGAGGTACCTTACACGGATGCAATGCAAGTTCTTTTGAAGCATCTGTACCTTCTTTTAAAACTTATACTTTTATTACTAGACTTTGAGTGCTACTATACATAATTTGTGTTTCTATGTTATTTAGGTTGGTAGAAAGAAGTCTTACTTGGATAAAATATATAAAGCTGTCGAGGAAAGAAAGGATGTGGAAGAAAGGTATAATACTTTATAATTTGGATTTGGTGAGGCTTTGGAATGTTTTTGAAACTGACATGATGATCCAAATTTTTTATGCTCGAACCTTAATAAGATGACACCCTAGTTCTAATTGCAGGAAGCTTGAGCAGTTTGCAATGGACAGACTTGTCGAGTTGGCTTACAAAAAGCAGTTGGTATATATTTCTGCTGCAACTATAACGTTCTTGGGGGTGATTATATCTACAACATTATTTTAAACAGTTAAAAATGACACACGTACCCACGTGTGATTTTGAACTATTGCACGTGTACACGCACACATCCACATTCACATGTATGTTCTCGTGTCATGTCCTTGTAAATAATGTTATAGATGTCCTTTACTTGAAAATCAACAGGTGGATGGATACAAATCATCTTCCCTTTAAACTTTTTAGTTGGTTTTGTGATCTAGCTGCTATTCTATCACTAGTTGCTTGGTCTACCGGTACTAACAACATGTGTATTAAGGCCTTGAAGCTGACCTAGGTCAAGGGTTTGAATCCTTGTAGTTACTAAGTTCGGTGTGGGTGTATTTATCGATCAAAAAACTGATATAGCCACTGTTCTAAAAAGCAGTCCAGGCAACTGCCTAGGCCCCACCTAAGCGCTATGCTGTCACAAAACGCCTAGGTGGCCGCCTAGTGCCTAGGCATCTACAAAACACCTCGCCTAGCAGCTATATTGCTATTCTGCGTATGGAGATAGCGTTGAGGGCACGGTTTTAGAATATAAATAAAGCTAATGTCAATAGCTTTTACTTCAAATAGTAGAGTCAAAGTCAGCACTTTTATGTGTACAATAATTTGGGACCTTCGCTTCTATGATTCACTTTTGTGGCAGAAATATTTCAACTATGAGAAGGATTTATATCTCTGGTATAAATTTGTGTAATTGCCTCTTAGTTTTTGTTTCACTGAATTTTCTTTATATTTATTTGAGACATTTAAATAACAATCAGTTCTTAACCGTAACTTCTGTTGATTTTTGACAGGCTACTCGTGGGAGTAGTGCTTCAAAATGTGGCATCAGTAAGGTCCCAAAACAAGTTGCGTCAGCCTTTGTCAAGAGGACTCTTGTTAGGTGTCGTAAATTTGAAGAAACTGGAAAAAGTTGCTTCAGTGAGCCCGCACTTCGAGATGCCATTTCCACTCCACCTCCTAGGCTCAGTGATGTGGAAATTATAAATTCTTCTGGCTTGGCAGTTGTTGCTAATTTGCATACTGGAACTCATAAGTCTCGACAAGAGCCTAGTGCATCAGGTGTGTGACTTTTGAGTAAATTTATTTTGATGTTAGGAAGTTCCTTTAGAGGTTGTGTGGTTTGAGAATTCTCTGTTATGAAGAGTAGCGCTGGAGTGGAGTTGATGAGGGGCAATTTTACCACTGTTTGTGTAGCTGCATGTGCATTAAAGAATTGTTGTTAGACAAAGTCATTGGATTATATTCTTTTAGTTTCTGGATTGCATGTGTATTTGCCAATCAAATGTTGGGGGGGGGGGGGGGGGGATGAGGTGTTATTTTTATTCACAAGCTTTGAGCACCATGGTTTATGAAAAGCTTATACATAGACTGATTGCTTTGTTTGTGCTATCACAGGTTCATTCCTCACTGGTGCAGCGAGGCATGATACCCATGGTGATCAGATTGGCAGGGCTTCGGTGGACACATTTGAGATTCTCCCCAGTTCATCTGACCAGGCTATTGTCAGAAATGGACCTATATCTAACAGAGGGAAGAAAAAAGAAGTCCTTCTTGATGATGTTGGTGGCAGTGCTGCCTTTAGAGCCACGTCAGCTCTTGGCAGTACTCTTTCAGATGGAGCAAAGGGAAAGAGAAGTGAGAGAGATAGGGATAAGGATACATTAACAAGGAATCCCATTGCCAAAGCTGGGCGACCTTCCATTGGAAATTTCAGGGGTGACTGCAAAACAAAATCAAAACCCAAGCAGCAGAAGACAGGTCAGCTATCGGCTTCAGAAAATGGATTTGCTAGCAGGTCTACGGACTCCACTCACCCTGCGTATCCCTCAGCTAATGGTTCCAATGAAATTACTAATGGTAGCAGCAGAAAGCGAGAAGTTGGACCGACTTCCCATGGTAACATTCCTCAGGATTCATCTACGGAGACCAGAGAACCCAGTGACTTTACAAATTTGCAGATGCGTGAATTTGACTCATTAGAAGAATTAGGCGTGGGCAACGATCTCGGTGGAAATCAAGATCTCAGCTCTTGGTTGAACTTTGATGAGGATGGCTTACAGGACCATGATTCAATGGGCCTAGAAATACCTATGGATGACCTTTCTGAGTTGAATATGCTTCTATAGCGACAATTTAACTGTATATTTCTATGCTGTTTAGATGAGGGAAATAGTGCTGTTGTTTGGGCTTTAGCTAATTATGTATGGGTAGTTTTGAACTTGTAATTATGGTCATTCTTTTGTATTCTTCAGAAAGTAATTGAAGAAGTTTATCCAATCCAATATAATTGATATCCCTGTAGTGGAAGCAGTGATCTTTTGTGGCTCTATAGTGTATACACCATCATGACTATTTTCAAAAAAAATACTGAATTGTTAATTTTCCAGGATGGAATTTGCATGTCTGTGCATTTCCTTTTATTTTTAAGTTTTTGATGCATTTATATAGGAACACTGTATTATAGATACACCGATGGTTACTGCATTTACATCACAAATTAGATTACTAGTGCTCTGTTTTTTGTTTGACTACTACTATTGTTCTGTTGGTACATATAATTTAGTTAACTGTGGTGGATGGTCTATGCTTTATTGCAATCTTGCCATACTCGCAATGGTATCTAGCTTGTTCTAATTGTTCTGAGTTTAGTAATGTCTACTACTAGTTGGTTGACTTGTATCCAGGGTCTTGTGTAGATGGCACCACAAATCAAGGGTCCTAAATGTTTCCTTCTGCCAGGTGAACTCTAGGGCTCTTTCTGCCATGAATTGGTCTATTGTTTGAACTATTTCCTTTCCCATGCTTGTGAAATTCTTTTGACACTGCCAGGTCTTATACTCTGCTCTTGAATTGGACCTAATATGTTATTTTAGATGCCATCACAAATCTGTATAGTAAATTATGTACATTTCATTTTTTGTGTTTTGCAATCAAATCTTGTGCCTAAAACTGTTATGTACCTTTTGACTTACTCCCAAGTAGTTGTATCTCTTGTAATCTTGCAGGGAAATGTGCAAGGCAATTTTACTTTGTACGGATGATGGCAATTCCAAATTGAATGAAGCATGGTAATTCGCCAGAAATCCTTTTTTTCGTTTGTGCAGATCACAAAACAGTGCATGTTTAACTCTCTTTGCATTGGGCAGGTATTTGGGTCATTTGCAGCCTACATAATCTTCATGTGCTCCTAGTTTTGGGGTAATGTTTTTAGAGATGTTTTCTTTGTAGCTTGTCTATAATATTCTTGTGTTGGTGGGTTTTATATATCGTCATTGATAAGGAAATTCAATAGCATTTTTAACGCCAACCACACCTTCTCAAAATCACTGGGGAGCAGTCTTGGCTGTTGTGGATTGGAAGCAAGGTTGTCAAGGCGTCGACTAGGCATCCAGGCATCCTAGGAATGCCTAGGATTGCCTTGGCGCCTTGACAACTATGATTTGAAGGGCATCTTATGTTTCTTACTTGCTGAATTACTTTCATGCTGATCAGCCATTGGGTCTCCTTTTGTTTTGGCCGTGTAACTCACTAGCTCCTTTTGTCACGATCTCTTATTTTGCTTGTTTTGGGACAATTTTTGTGACATGCTCATCTTGATTCACACTCTTATTGCCTTTGCTGGGTTTTATCCCTCTTGGTTTTTCCTCCAAGGTTTTTAATGAGGCTTATGCTCGGGCAACCCGCCTAGGTGTGTCCATAGGTTTCTCTTTATGTTTTGTGTGTTTCATAATTAATAATATTCCTCTTTGTTGGCCTAGAATATATGAATATATAAATACATACACACATGTGCGCATATATATATATATATATATATAGAGAGAGAGAGAGAGAGAGAGAGAGAGGGGTATATGGTCTGCTATAGCACGGCCCCCGTGTTAATGCACCCCTAAAACTGCGCCGCTTTGGGGCTTTCACTTAAGTGTACATAAAAATTTAAGCAAAACTTTGGGGGTACATTAGCACAGGGCCCGTACAGTAGCACACCACACACACTTTTACTCATATTCTATGGATCACCGAGAATTTGTTGCTTTAACAGCTGGTTCTGATTGCTTTCACACTTTTTTGTTTAATTTTATGCCTTCACTTTTTTGAGTGTCTGCATAAGAAAATACTAATAAGTCACTTAAAATTTAAATCCGGTCTTGCCGTACCTTCCTGTTAAATTTGTCTGGTGATTGCCTGTTTGCCATGTTAGTTATGTCAGCATTTTGTTCAGTTGATAATTTTCTGGGCTCTGTGAATGTTTTGTATTGCCAGTAGAGATCTTAATCTTAAAAATGCCCGAGAACTTGTCGCCATTGATGGTGATACACTACATGATGTGGGATGACCTTGGGGATTTGAATTTATGGCCATCTTTTAGTGAATCCACGATGTCTTTGAATTTCTGGCGTCGAACCTATGGCTTCAAAGAATAAGGTAATTCTTACATCAAGTTGTTGGAGTTTAATTCAGGATCTCTTGTGAGTACAGAAACTAAGTTCTCTTGACACATGTATCTCGTCTATCAATTTTGATGCTATTTAATCTTTGGTAGCTGCATTTCTATATTAGGAAAGGATTTCTGTTTGCTACTCCGAATAAAATTTGTCATTTGTGCATTACTATGTCGTCCAAGCGGAAGTAAATTAGGTCACCCTTTCGGAACTGGTTAGGAATGGGTGCCACTATCCCAGCCAGGTTCTATTGATCGTGCTCCCTTCCCAACAGTTGTACCTTGTCTTGGGGTGTCTTTGGCCTTTCGAGAGAAAGTCGGGTGCCGTAGGTAAGCTCTATTCAGCCCGGAGAAGGCAGATCCCCCCCCTCCTTCGAATTCTAGGGTGCTTTTTGTGCTTATGTATTGTTGTCTGCTGGAACACACCCGGACGGAGGCTACCAAAGGTCATGGGACGAGAGTTTAATAGAATATGACATTATTCTTTGCTCTTTGATGAGTGCTGATTTTTCCCCAAGTATGGATGAGAATTTCACGGATAAAATGGCAGTCCATCTCAGCGCTCTTCGTTGCCATGGAATTGTCCGACCGTCACACCACAATTTCATAGGATCTGAACTTTTATATCCATACTTAGCTTTTGGCTCAGCCGCATCAATTCACACGTCCCCATATTAGGGCTCTCTTTCTTGTCATTTAGCCCAATAAAAACAGGATTACCTATCCCACCCGATCAAAAAAATATGTAAAACCTTCTACTTGGGTACATACTCTCACAATACAACACACTTCAAACACGAGCGCCCTTCGGATATGTTTGAATGGCCGGAATGGGGATGTGAGTCGGAACGTTCGATAACATTCTCATTCTCTTATTTTCGTCGTTCAAACACGATTTGAGGGTAGTGTACAACATCCTCCTAATGAGTGGTGCGAGGGATGTCTGATCTGGAAAATGGGTACATCTTCTACAACAAACTCTGTATTGGGGATCCATTGGTGCCTTTAAAGGGCCTGGCACGCCCAATACCTTGAAGTCCCCTGCAATGAATCAGTGCGACACTTTCTCAAAGGAAGAAATGCTCCCTTCTTACACCGAGCTCCCTCACTCCCAAGAGATTACTTCAATTCATCCTTGGGAAGGAATTATTGATCTTTGTTTGTTCGCTGGTACATTGTCCTTGTTATGTTTGAGCTTCCTTTTTCCTGACAATGGAAGGATGGTGTTTTTCGAGTCCCATTAGCGCGTTTCTTGTAACTCTTATATTTGTTGTAGGACCATCGTACTTTTAATCTTCTTTACTCTCTATCCCTTGTTGGTGCTTTTGTAAACTTTTTTTTTTTTAATTCATGTAAGTAATCACCTCAGGGAAAATGAATGGAAACGGATAAAAGGTAAGGTGAGGATTGGAATAATTTCCCTCATATAAGTTCGAGTTACAAATTAAAAAGTTAAAATTTTGGGATTTAAAACTGCAAATGATGAAAGTTCAATATTATTTCTATCCATTTGAAATTTCCTTTATTATTATTTTTATTCTTGCATAACTTCTAAGTGTCCTGTTAAAAGCAGCAAATGTTGTATGAACGAGTATGCATCATTCGTCCAACTCTAATTTTGTTTATTATCATTTAAGAAACGTATTAATTGTCCATAATAATTATTGGCTTGTGCATAGCATAATAATTTTTAAAGGCACTCTATAAGAATGGAAATGATTGGCTACCCAAAAAAGGAAAAAAAAAAGAAAAGAAAAGAGAAGAAAAAGCGTGTTTATTGCAGGTTGGGCCACTATTTCTAAAAGTCAAAAGATATATCATTCAATGTACTGAAATATATACATAAGAGTGTATTTACTTGATGCATTCAATAAATGAAATTTATTTAAAAGTGCTATATTCTTTTAGAATTCACATAAATAATTGAACTTAATTAATTCTTTCTCTTTCTTTTTTGCTCCATTAACAGGGGCGTGCAAAATTATCGAAAAATCGACTCAATTCGAATCGGTTGATTCGTAAAATCAGAACAAATTTGAAAAACTTATACTTGGATCGATATTTTGATAATAAAATGGATTGTATTAATTTTTTGAGTTAATTTTTACGACTCTAATCAAAATTAAGGCGAATCAAGTGAAAAATGATCTAAAGCCGCCGAACCCACCTACCCATGAGTCCCCTTCGTTCGACTCTACTAGTAGTATTGGGTGAAAGTCATTTTTCCACACCACGCCACCACCCCTATATTAGGGAGAGCCCACCTCGACAGAGAACGCACTCCTGTCTCTTCTCTCGCGCCTGGATTCAACGACGCAAATCGGCTCATCTGAGGGTTCGTCTCTTTTTCTCTGTCTAATCCCTCTTCTGTTTCTGAATTTTGTTCTGTGATTTTCTTTTAGAGATTCATATTTTTGCATCTTCAATATGTTTATGCTCGACTTTTTGATTGAATGTGAATGCCATGTTTGAGCTCCACTTGATCTCTCCTTTCCGTTTGCTTTTCATGGTAATTTGATTTGAGTACGTTCGTCTTCTTCTCTTTCCTTAATCTCGGTGCTCCTACCCCTGAATCATATATGAATCACGGAGGATTTGAACTGTCTTTCGATGTTAAAACCCTAAACCCTGACTGCTAGATTTTGTAATGTTCATGAAATTTCTCAAAACTTTGGTTTACACTTGGAACCCTATATGATGACGCGGTAAGAGGATCCTGTAGTCTTTTACTGGTCGGGGATGTGGCAGATCGGAGATAGGTCACGTTGTTTGGTTTGCTTACAAGTTGAGGGTTTATGTGTGCGTGTGTTTTTATTTTCTTTTTTTGGTACCCTATTTCCTTCTTCAAACTGAATATTTTACGGCGTAGCACCTTCTAGCAAAATCCGAAAGAAATGTAGATTTGGTCTTTTGTTGAAGCAGCAGTACCACTTGCTGTCATTCCCCGAGTATGTTTTGGTTTGGACAGTATGCATGCACTTGAAAGGCTTTGAACCTGTAGCTTTTCCCACCTCCTTGCACTTATAAGGGGAGGAGATGCATTGGACCAAAGGCCCTTGCCTGGGTCATTGATTTTTTACAATCCTACTCAAATATACTTTGGGTAAACAATGTACATGCTTAGATTAAAGATTGAGCACTCTCTTGTAATTTCGATCCTTTTGCTGACTATATTGAGCTTATTAATAATCTAACTTTGTAATCTCTAGGGTTAGCACCCCCTTGGTGCCCGATTAATATATTGCTCTTTTACTGATAAAAAATAAAAAAGTACACGCTTAGATTAGGTTTTTTATTTGTTTGTACTTATTTGTGGTTGACTTTGACAAGTAGCATATGTTAGAAACATCCAAAAAGAGAAAAACTAGTGCATGGTGGTGGAAGTATTTGTTACATTTCTCACATACACTCAACTCAACTCAAACAATGAGAAGGAAAAGCCAAAGAATTGAAAATTTTTAAGTGTTTCTGAATTCTTTCACACATCGTACTTGTGTCTTTCACTTTCTCATTGAAAATACCTCAATACAGTAGGGTATTTACACTAGGACACTTCTAGGAACACCTTTGTTAGCATGCATGTATCATGTATCTAGATTATAATTTAACCAACAAATAAAAGGCATCACTTTGGGTTCAAACGTGTGTCATGCATTTCACCATTCATGATTATTCTACTAGAAATGATAAATCAAGTTTACATTTCCAGCATTCTAAACATTGTTTGAGTAATATTTTGGCATTTTAGGAGTGTATAACCAGCATACGATTTCTGTCAATTTCAAGTCTAAAATTGTTGCCTTTTTCTAAATGCTCTGTAGTGTACCAAAGTGGAGCGGGGATGTGTTGTAATCCGAGGGAATGGGTTATTTCTTGTAATTTTAAGCTTTTGTTGATTGTTTTGATTGTTTGAATCTCATAAAAAAAAAATGTGTGTGGACGAGTAGGATAGCCATGTTGGTAAGGCACCTGCACCCACACGTGAAGTCGTGGGTTTGATTGACCTTCGTTCCCAATCTCCCTTCTTCCCTCTATCAAAAAGGGAAAAAAGAGGGAAAAAAAAAAAGAAAAAGAAATAAAGAATATGCGAGTTTGGGGGGTGGGTCATTCAAATTCAAGTTGGATGAATATCGTTATCATTATCATGGAACATTCCAACATATTTTGGAGGATATAGCACATGATTTTTGAGGATTTTATGTAGTTCATATGTAACAAGTGCTTATTTTGGTGCTTCTGTGAATCTCTTTTGAGTTCTAATTGAGTAATCACAGCAAAATAGTTGTTGCTTCTATCTGTACATGAAGCGCGAGGATTCATCAGTTACTTATTCCTTTGTCCCAGTTTAGGTCTAATAATGTCGGCTGCAAGACTTCCCTCGTATTGCTTACTCAGAACTGCACCACCAAACAAATTGAGCACTTTAATCAAGAGGTCATGCGCTTTCGGTTCAGTGAAGAACAATTCTAAAGCATTTGGCTTAAAATCCTCCTCTTTTAGAGTATCTGCAATGGCGAGGTACAAAGTAAAGCTGATTGATCCAGATGGTAACGAGAGAGAGTTTGAGGCTCCTGATGATGCTTACATCCTTGACTCAGCTGAGGATGCAGGATTGGATCTTCCCTATTCGTGCAGGGCTGGAGCTTGTTCTACCTGTGCTGGTAAGATGGGCTCAGGTTCGGTGGACCAATCAGATGGATCATTTCTTGACGATAAGCAAATGGAGGAAGGATATGTTCTGACGTGCGTCTCATACCCTACTTCGGACTGCGTGATACACACCCACAAGGAAGGTGATCTCTACTGATTAATTCATCAGCCATGTCTAGGGTTTTGCTAGGACTGCGTGTTTGTGCTTTGAGATTAAGTTCTTGATTAATGTGATTGGGTTAAGCTTCCTTCACCTGCGTGAGAAATAATGAACTAAGTTGTTGCAGTTAGGGGGGCCTTTGTTTTGTGTCTTTAAACTGAAATGCTGGCTGGGTTTCAGGGTAGTCTTAAGGCTGCATTTGTTTTAGCTTGAATAAAGCAATTGACTAAATTTTAAAGGGGAGTTATCTCATCGGAATGTCTTTCTTCATTATTGCTCTCTTTATTGCTTTAAAAGGAACTTCTAACTATGGATGAACACCCACAACTCAAGAGTGTCATTCATCTGGCTGACATTTTTCCTTGTTAATGCATCCTTTCTTTTTAATCTTACAGACCTAACATCAATTTTAGTGATGATACCTAATTTGATCGTAAGAATTAATTCCATTTGTTCTCATGCGCCAAACATAGCTTAAGTGGCTTCTCCTAGAGAAACCTTTTGGGGGCAGGGAAAATTTCAAGGCAGAAGTTGCTTCGGATTCTTGAAACATGGCATAATGACTTGGTGCTCATGTTCATACACATTAAGACACGTGTGCACGAAGATCTGGTCTAGATTATCCATGACTTGGTGTTCATGTTCATACACATTAAGACGCGTGTGCAGAAAGATCTGGTTTAGATTTTCCATGAATACGAGCACGGGGAATTTGGCCTCGAAAATATTGTTTGCTGTAAAGATTAAATTTCTTCGGTGGTGCGTACTTGTGGGATTACGACACCTACTCTGTAATAAAATTGTTACGAAGCTTCGATTTATTATTACCAATTTGAGGCTGTCATCTGGTTATTTGCTAATTATTGTGAGCAGGCGCATATTATTGTGTAAGAAACACTTTTACATGCAATGTCATTCTTCCTAATTTGATATAGTTACAATATTAAAGCACGTCATTTTGATAAATTAATTTTAAAAAATAAAAACAAAATATTCTTTTTTGAAAATGATGCCGTTAGTCGACTCTTTTACTGATGTGCCCCTCCTCCACTATCAATTTTTAAAAATACAGATTACGAGGTGCCATGAAACATTGCTTCCCCGAATCTTTACACTAAATTCCTGGTTAAAGAACCCCCCGCACCATATAATAAAATATTAAATCACTCAATAAATACGAGTATGGGCTTATTTCGCACCAAGAAGGAAAAAAAGAGATTGTTTTCGGAAAAAAAAAGAGTAGTATTACTCTTTCAATAATTTTATGTAGACAAAGTATTTCATAATAAAATTAAAAAAGGCTTAGATGTTTTAGTAAATGATAACACTTGTTCTCATAAATTTATGACGCATAAGTCTTTTGTGATTTTACTGTGAAATTCTCTGTGTTCTTACTCTTTACATCGAAAGTGTGGTCATATGATAAAATTTGTGTAGTCTTATACTTGTGTTTGATTAAAAAATTCTTTAAAAAGGATTATACAAATTTTATCGCATCATCTTTCTGGTACAAATATTGTATGGAAGATGTACGAATAAAATTTTACCTTCTGAATTTTCGATTCTTCCTCGTGGGAAGAGTGCTTTTCCTAAAAGATGCTAACAAGGAATTGATGTTTCACTTTATATGGTGCGTTGCACACGTCGAATACCACTTGACGTAACAGATCTTATCCTTTTCTATGGTGGCCTTGACGGCAAACAAAAACAAATAAGTTGAATTTATCTGTGTGGAGCTTAAATTTCCTTGCCATTCAAGGCACTTGAGTCGGTAATTCTCTCTTTTTTAGGACAGGTGTCCTACAAGTCTGGCCGAAGGAACAGCGGATTCGCCTCATTTACCGTTTAGTAGAACCCCATTTGAACAGTGCAAAGTCAGCTTAAATCCAATGATTCCCCTCTATGACTTTAGGCCCCATGCATCTTTTTTTCATTTGGTCCCATGTCCCAATTGATAGGGTGATTCTGTCAAATACAAAAGAAAAGGGGAAAGATAGATTATCTTGGGAAACTTTATTAAAAGTTGGGTGATTGGAGTGGGAAATAGAGGAATGGGACTGTTGGAGACATAAATAAGGGGATGATTGGAGAAGGATGAATAAAAGCAGTTTGGATGAAAATGGGAATTGGAAGAATGAGACTGGTGCTGCTTATTTTCTCAAACTTCATATTTGTTTCCTCTTCAATGTCTGCTACTCCCCTTGAGGCCTTGCCAGCAGGTATGCTGTTCATTCCCTTGTATTCCCATTTCTCTAATGCTTCTCTCTCTTTTCCATTGGTTAGTTTAAGCTCAAGTTTCTCTGAAAAGTTCAAAATTTAGGACATAAACAGTCTCTCTTTTTGCCAAGCGATTGGGAAAGGGGGGGGGGAAGCGGGGGCGGGGAGCAGTCTGACGTTCTACACGACGCATTGAGGTGATTGAATTAGAGAGTAAACCTTAAAAGACATGTCACACCTCAAATTGCGGTGGAACAAGTGAAATAATTTATATTACTTGCTTAAGGGAATGAGGAAATAGGTTAAGAGAAGAGACCGTAGTGGACACGCCACACTCCACAAGCAAGTGAAGACAATGAATAGTTGACTCCAAAGTACATGCATGATTTGTTTATAAAGACAATGAATAGTTGACTCCAAAGTACATGCATGATTTGTTTATAAAACGCTCACATCTTGCATGCTTAAGCCCATTCTTGAGATGAGAAAGTTTGAAGTTCCACTATTCTTCTCAAGCAAGTAAAGGAATTTTCGTTCTGAAAACAAAAGAACTAAGAATCAAAACTTCCAAAGAAGTAAAGGCGTCGGCGTATAAATAAAAGAAAATGAAGTAATATCTAAACAAGATCAACGGAGTCAACATAGAAATGAAAGAAAATGAAGTAATATCTAAACAGTTCAATGAAATCACTTGATTACCCTCCATTTATAGGTTGATACAAAATTTATGGTGTTGGCATATAAATGAAAGAAACTGAAGTACTATCTAAGCATTTCAATGGAATTACAGGATTGCCATCCATCCATTTTTCCCTGAACAGTAGATACTTGCGAGCGCACCCGCTTAGTAACTACAAGGATCCACTTCCTTGGCCTTGTCCAGTATCAAAGCTTTATTCTACACGCTGGTACCACTAAACCAAGCAAGTGGTAGAGCTCTCTATCCACAAGATTTTTGGGATTTGGTTGGGATTTAATAGGGATACACAGGGAATAAAGTAGAAAACAATGCAACCTTATCTCTTGATGAGACTCTTCTATGCCCAAACAGCTGAAAACAGTGCAGCATATGTTAGATCTTATGCAGGAAAACAAGGAAATGGAGGAAGGAACCAAAAGTAGCCACACGCAACCCCCGAAGAAACTTGCTGCTGGTAGCATCAGTGGTAGCCATCATCCTAATGGAAATGGTGAAAATGGGAACCACGGTACTCCGGGAGGAGGTGCAGCTGTCATCCCCTTCTATGCCGCTGGAGCTGCCAATAGCCACCATCAGAACAACCAGCACCACAGTTCTGGCAATGGCAGTTCGAGGTGGGGAGGACATCGCAGTCTTGGTGTAATAATCTTGGCAACTTCAGCTTTATGCATGTGGGTTCGTGAGATTAATATGAGGAGACAGTGCTTCATAGTGTGGAAAAGCCCCGTATACGTAAAACGTTTGCGTTCGGGCATTGTTTGTTTGCATGTACAGAGAAATGATATGCCCCTTCTGGCTTCTTTTGTTTGGGTTTTTTTTTTGTACTTTTCAAGTAAATTTTTATGTAAACCATTGCTGCATTTTCTGATCTGTTTTGTAAGTAGTGGGACAAATCAAGTGTGAAGAAGGTCATAGATTTACCCTCAGTTTCCGTATAAAGTCCAATAAATTCCCCTGGGGAAAAACTACTCAAGCCCATCAGATTACAGTAGCAGCATGCATTTTTCTTCAATGGCAAAGAAAAATAAAGGTTTCTTCCACGACGGGCAAACAGCAGCTCTGCTCAAACATAATCTGGAAGACACCAAACCAAGATATTTTCTTGCCGATGAAGTTAAAGAACAAACCAAGCCACTGAAAAGTCACAAGGTTCAGCAGCGATCAATGATTTAACCATAGGAGGAAGGAGAAGTGGACACAATACAGAACGTTGTTGTGGAACAAATTTAGTCCTAAAAAAAAAAAAAAAAAAAAACTCAACTCACGGTTTAGTGTTTCTGAAAAGGACAACAATGTCAGGTCCTTTCCACTTAATTCTCGAAATTTAGTACCGTAAGGTTCTAAAACAGAACCATCAGGTAATACAGTAGGCTTAGATTCCAGCAGAGAAACATCGCAGCAGCAGCAGCAGCAGCAGCAGCAGCCATATACAGGGAATTTGGACTTTATACATCAGAAGAAAATAAACCCACCAACCCACATTCAATACTTTTTTATAAATAAATAAAAAATCTAATCAACATTTGAAGCCTCCACAGGCTATAAACCACAGAATGAGTATCACTGTGATAATTGCACCTCCGACCATCAGCTTCATCTGGAGGCTCTGTAGCCACATCTTCCGGCGCAGTTGCCTGCCCTGCCTCTGGAAGCTGTCTGCCTAATTCGATACAAAAATTAACAACAAACATATCAATCACTCCTCAGACTCTACATCAAGTTTGGTTCATAGCGACTTCCATTCCGCTCCTATTTTTATGGAATAGCTACTGCCTAATTTGATTCACTTTGGAACTTGTGCCCACTAAAGGAATACATATTTCACTCATGGCTCTTAGAAATGGTTTATTCATTACCTACTCCACTTCACAGTTCATGAAAATTGCTATTACTTGCTGGCTTATCCAACTCATGGTATCATAGAAATCGGTGTTCCTCACAGGTTCTATTCCTATGGAATAGCTATTCCATCCTCACACTCTATTCCAAGGCACAAACTAATATGATGCACAGACAGTACCTGGAACTGAAGATTTTCTGATTTATCTACCAGAAGTTCAATTCTCTCCCCACGATCCAGAACCTGCAAACCAGAGTGATAATAATTAACATTTTGCTTACCACCCA
This sequence comes from Santalum album, assembly GCA_034195605.1. Lineage (NCBI taxonomy): Eukaryota > Viridiplantae > Streptophyta > Magnoliopsida > Santalales > Santalaceae > Santalum > Santalum album. Next base: position 16,510,883 of record CM067266.1, on the reverse strand, counting down.
AAAGAACAGTTTTTTAACAAAGAAACAATATTGATAAGGTTTTCTCTGCAAGATCAAATAAACAGCCAATGGCTCCATTAGGCCAACTAATCTATTTTACTTCAGTTAATGCTACTGTGGAAAGAGAACAAAGGATTTAATAACACAAACTCCCCTCTTCCAAAGAGCAATCTCAGCCTAAAAGTTGGTAAATCAAGCAGATAAAAGGTGTGTCATGCAATAGACCAATAGATTTGAATATATGGTATTAACTGTATCTAAATAACTTCCACAGCATGGTGTCTGCTTTTTTATGGTACATGATGACTTCAGGAAAGTAGATCCAGCAGCATGAACAATGTAGCCAATAGCTTTCGAAATATTATAAAATGTATATACATACATATATAGTATATACATTCAAGTTGGAACAACAGCATGAATAAAAGCTCATATCTATTAACAGGCAATGACATGCATCTATGCATGTGGAAGGATAGTTCTCCTCAATGCTACATTACCTGCAGCAGGTGCCAAATAACAATACAGGAATCAACTTGAAAGGGACCATTAAATGATCAAAACCTAGCGCAGATGTATGAACTAAGTGCTGGTCCATGGATTTAGTCAGTACTAATAAGTATCATGGTAAGAAATATGTACAAGAGGACAAGATGTGGTCACCAGAATTTGAAAATTAACTGCTAAACAAGAAAATATATGTACCCTTGAGACATGAAAGACCAAATACAAGAAACAAAGACTTCTTGAAAATCTCAACAAAAAAAAAAAAAAAAAAAATCAGTAGGAAGCAAAGTTTTGTATGGTATCTGGTGTGAAGCATGAGTGAATGAAAAGGCATCAATTTGAGTAGTCCAATCCAACACAAATGACATTTTTTTTCAATATCTTCAACTAGAGAATGTCAAATTTACAAATCAAAAGTTGGTGTAATCATTTCTAAAGATATAAAACCTGTAGCAGTGGTCCCAAAACAAGCTGACTTTAAGCCTACAAAATTCAAGTTTAACTACAAGTTGCCCAGATAGCATTTAACTCCAAGTCGTATTTTGGCAGTATGTTGAAATGGTTATATCAGCTCCACCAAAGCTTAATATAGAGATTTACAGCACTACTAGCTGGTGTTGGCAGTGCACAGTGGTGCAATATCTATGTTAGTCGTTGTGGTAATGGCCACTAAGACAACGCCATTAAGGTGGCGTTTGATAAAATTTAGTATTAGGTACTAAACGCTGAATATCGTTCTGAATTATGCTGATTGATTAAGAAGTGTAACTAGAAATACTGAATCTGAATTTGTGGCACTGTTTGATTACAATATTATTGAAAGGTCTGAATGAACTGTATTATCAATTTTACCCTTATAGTAATCTCATAAATTTATAAATATTTATGAACTAAATAAATGGATGTTCATATTTTCACTTTAAAAACAAATTCTTCTAAATTAAATTATTTCATTCGTTTACCTTTAGAAATCAAAAGTTATTTTTAGGCTTTTAGGGATAAACCACCTCCTCCTCCTCCTCATCTTCTTCTTCTTCTTTTTTCTTCTTTTTTTTTTTTTTTCCATTTAACATAAAATTATAATAAAAATAAAGGGGAAAAAAAAAGAAACACAAACAGAATACTAAACATCATCTTCTTCCTCTTCATCATTTTCTTTTCTCCTTTCTTAAATCAAAAATCTAAATTAAAACCCATATCAAATTCATATTTTTTCAAACCCTTTTCAAAATCAGATGGCAAACGCATCTTCTTCCCCAAAATCTACCAAAAAAAAAAGAAAAAAAAGAAGCAATTGCATCTGCATTTTCTTCTTCCCCAAACTAGTAATTCAAATTTGTAAAAATCAGTTTCAATATATTTCCAAATCTGCCCAATCAATTTGAAAATTGAAATTTCTATCTCCAAAATCTGCCGTTTTCAACAAAAAGCTACAAAAAAATAAACTTAATAAAAAAATCTCAAGAACCCTAAATCAAATGAAAAACCCTCAAATGACAACTCAAATCAAACCCAGATTAGGAGATTTCAACCCAAAAATCAGATCTAGGTCAGATATCAAGAGAGAGAGAAGTGAGAGGCCAAGAGGGTGAGAGACCGAGAGGTTGAGAGACCGAGAGAGAGAGAGAGAGAAGAGGGAGCAGTTGCGTGAAGATTAGGGATTTGGGGGATTGGGTAAGGACGTTGTCAACTTGAAGCTGCACAAGAAGGTAATTTTTGCTTTTTATGAGGAGCAAATTTGTCCTATTGATGTTGAATAGAGCCTCTTAGCGAATTGGAAGATAAAAAAGCTCTTAATCGGTCGAAACCAATCAGACCTCATTCAGAGTACACGCCAAACATGCTGAATGATTGTGCCTTTGACTGAATCAGCATTTTTGCCCATTGAGAGCTCATTAAGAGCTATCAAAGGGTACCTAATTGTCAATGAGGTTGTAGCAACTCTGGAAGAGTAAGTAGCTTCTTAGTGAAGGAGTAGTACGAGCAAATCACATCCTTTGCTTTGTTCATTGGATTTGAGTTGATGAAACTATTATCTTTAAAATTAAAGTCTAAGTCCACAAATGAATCCTAATTTCAGCACATCATGCATTATGCTTCCAAAAAACAGGAGAAAGAATAGGAAAAGATATAATAACTTAGTTTTCTAAATTAGTTGAGAATAATGCAAACACTTATCTGGGAATTAATGCTAGAATGGTGTCTGCATGGAAGGGTAGTGGATGCTAGGCATAGTAAATATGTTATAAGAGCAAACAACTTTGAAGACAGAATTGCTTACCTTCTCAATGTTGTCCATCATGATTCCTTTGACTTCTGTTATTTGAGATTTTAATTTTGATAGCTTACTTATTTCTTCTGGATGGTTTATGCAATATTGCATGTGTTCTTTAAGCTTCGGCCTGTCAAAGACCACAGAACATTACAGGCTTAACAAAAAAAGTTTTGTACAGCGGACATGGTATAACTGAAACCTGACCAAGCACATCCCAGACATGAAAGGGTATACAAGATACAAACCCAAATTCCCTGTCAAGATTGTACGCAATGCTAAATCGATCTTCAAATAAATCATCATCTTCATCATCATCAGCAAGTGGGTGTGGGCCCCCACTTCTAATACTCCCACCATAACGCTGTTTGAAATCATCTTTCACTCGCTCAAGAAACACAAAAGGAACACTTCTTCCAACTGATTCATCAGCAACAACAAGGAAAACTACAAGTGCAAGAAACAGCTTCAGCATGCTAGCTGCAACAATAAATTATAAGCCACAGATAATGTACAAGAGAATATACAATACCGAATCCATTATCAAGTAAAAAGTTAAATGTGTGCCCATCGCATGAATACGTATACTTGCTGCTGTTTGAAGGCAGCTTCTGTAAGCATTGTACAGCAACTGTACTAAAGTTCCCTGAATACGATGTATGCTCCGCAAGAACAACTGTTCCTTTTGCAACAAAGCTATATATTAAGCCTTTCTGACTCATTTCTTTGGTATGACTCAGAAATTCTCAGCCACGGTAATTATTGGTTAGTCCCTCAATGCAACAGTGATAACCTACCAAAACAATAGTAAAATCGAGTAATCGATAAGTTCTCAAGTTGATCAACAGTACAAAGGCCCATAACAAAATTTACTTCTGCTGCCTAAGTACACTAAAACCGAAGTATGAACTCCATGAATCAACAGATGATAAGAAACAGCTTTCATCCAAGAATCAATAAGAAAGCTAAAATCCGAGAACTGATACTGGATGAAGCGAATGATACTACGATCTACCTTCAAAACCTAAACCCTAAAAAATGCAATAAATTTGACTTCCACTACAACCATTAGAAATGATTGCTAAAAAGCACACTAAAACCTTAAATCTTCCCCAACTACGTAAAGAGGCACAAATTAAACCATAAATTCGGAAAACGCTTGAGGGTTCAACGGAGCGAGAATTGAATAACAAGCTTCCACCTCCATCAATTAAATAAACACCAAATAACCTCTAATCACAGATTGCTTCCAGAAATAAGAGAATCGAAAGGCGTATGAATCACTTCAAAGATTAAGAAAGAGCTAATTCGAATCTTAAAAACAGAAATCGATCGATCAATCGAGAGAGAGAGAGAGAGAGAGAGATAGAGAGAGAGAGAGAACCTGGAGTTGGAACTGTCGTGTGCTTCAGAAGCACGACTCGTCGAGGAGGAGGTTCTGATTTTATTTATCTATTTATTTAGTTTTACCAGTGCAGGATTTGATGGACCTTTTAAGTAGATGGAACTGAAAATTTTATCAAATCGATTTTAATTAGATGATACCCTTCTTCAAATAATAATAAATAAAATTGGCGAATTGCCCTTACGAACTACAAGAATCACAAGAAAGACATTGAAAGCGCATAAATTAGACCCTGCAATTTTGTTTGAATTTTTTTTTTTTTCCTTTTTAAGAACCTTTTTGCATAAAGTGCAAGTGTATTTTAAATAAATTATTATTCCTTCAATAATTATTTTTAGGGTAAAATAGAGAAGAACATATTATTGTGAATGGCTCATGAAAATTAAATATTACTATCACAAATTCTATGCATTTTGAGAACGACGGCCCAATTTCCATCATGTTTTCTTGTTAAATATCATTATTAATTAATTGAAATCCGTTTCTACCAATTTAACTTAAGGTATATTAAAAAATATCCAAATTGAGTTCTCAATATTTTCTAGGTCTTAAGATCATTTAGAAAACAAGGTGTTCAATCATTTGAAATGAGGAACTTCAATTTGGTAGTAAAGTTTTAAAGCCTAACTTTCAAAAATAGAATGGAAAATATTTTGAGAACTAGAGAGACATTATTTGTGGAAACCAAAGTTAACATTACAATCATGGAGAATGACATAAAAACCAACTCTAGAAATGTGAGAAGAAAATCAAGATAAGATAGTGGTAGATCTTTCTTTTCTTTTTTAAGATGAAGATAAGGTATTTGATAGAAATAGCCAACATACTTCAATCTTTTAATTTTTGCCTCCATGCATATAAGAAGACACCACCATCCGGGTAGAAAAATTCCATATATATACAAGAAGACACCACCATCCGGGTAGAAAAATTCCATATATATACAAGAGTGCTTGTAGGTTTTGATTCAATTCATGCTAATGTATACTTATTGCCTAAATGACGAAATACATAAAGATCCGAACCATTACAATTGTTTTAAATTTCCCTCCATTTATATAATAGGTACATGCGACAGCAAGCAAACTGGATAAAAAGCTTAGGAGCCCTCATTCTTCTCATGTTTTTTTTTATAAAAATTCATAAGATATAGATGACTATGCTTCTTGGAGAGTGCTTTCTCGCTTTCTTTATCACTCCCTTACATATATATATAGGGATGTGTCTAGGGATGACAATGAGCAATAGTATACTCTTCTTACCTTACCCTAATTTTTAGGGTAAGGATAAAAGATTTCTTACCTATTTAAGTAAAAGGTAAGAAATTTGTATTCGTTTAGCTAGTAGGGTAGGGCAAGAGTAATGAATTTATTTCACCTGTTCACCCAAGGGTATTTTAGTGCATTTATGTATACATACATATATATATATATAACCTTTAACATTTCAATATTATCATAGATTTTAATTTTTAAAACCTATATTTATTGGGTTGATAAACTTTGTTTAAAATATTTTAAGTACTTGTGTGTTGTAGAAACTTATTTAGAAAGGTTAGGTACCATTATTTCGCTTAGATTAAGATTTGTAGCACTTCTTATAAGAATTTTTTTTTCCCAAATAATTATCCATTTCACGTGTTTATCCATTAGGGTAACGAAATTCATTATCCCATTACTCGTTAAAGTAGGGTGATTATATTTTTTATTTTACCTTTTAGAATAAGAGTAAAGCTTTCAAAATTAGGGGTAAGAGTAAGACCATTACTCAACTCGTTGCCACCCACAGACGTATTGCATATCTGAGGGACCTTCTAAGCATAACAATGTGACGACCAATATAAGGTACCGTTAGCAATAACCAATATACTTTAGCTGCTTCCCAGCAATTGGATTTCAGGCTTGAACTCTCACTAAAAGGTTGCAGTTGACTGCAGAATGAAATCGGCGTATATAAATGAGAAAATAAAAGAAAGTGGAATGACCGCAACAGTTAAAATCTAAGGTCCACAGCTCCACTTTCTCTACACACAATGATAAACTCATCTAACCAGGCGCTGCTGCATAAATTCCATAATTTTGATCCAGCAATCATAGTAATTTCCTTTTTCGGCATTCACAATGGATCATTTGGATCTACTGCACACCCAACTAAAAGTACGAAAACAGCATGAAGCCCTTGGATAAGATTACGAAGGAACTTTTCAATTTATGCGTCTTACAAACACCTGTGCTTCTTACAAACACACAGAGAAAATTGGCAGCCTACATGATTGAATTTCTCAGTCAGAATCATGTCTTCTTCTCTCCTTATCTCTCTTGCGTGTCCTCTTGTCATCTGAATCACGGGCATGGCGCTTCTCACGCTTTTCATGCTTCTCACGCTTCTTCTCTTCACGCCTCCTCTTTCGGCTGCTTTCGTCCTCTGGCTTCTCATTGTCGTTTGTGGCGGATGGATCGGGAATGGGCACAGCTGCCATTGCCCTCTCAGAAGAAACCTCCTTTAAGCTCTGTTGAGCAGAACCTGATTCTTCCCATTCACGGGGTGTTCTGCAAGGACGACACAATTCAGATAATATTTGACTGTAACTTTAAGAAGCCAACCAACTGTTAACAATCTAAAGACAAATAATATTTGACTTTGTAGAACATCAGTTAAAAGGGTCTTAAAGAACGTGATACTAGCAAAATAAAGTTCTCGGCTGAAAGGCCAGTCCCCCTCAATGCCATGCCTTCCCCAACAGGCTTGCCTTGGACAAACTTGTCCCAACAAACAAGGGTTAGGTTCCACACCTCACACAACTATTTGGCCATATCTAAGCAAGTTAACAGAGGCTTCTATATAGGAACCGCAAACCTGTTGAATTCAACCACAAGCGAAAACAATCACATTTCAAATCAGAAAATAAAAAATAAAAGCATACCCTTGATGTCTATTTCTGCTTCTCACTATACATGCGCAAACACACACGCGCACACATATATATTTATGTTTATATGCAAATGTATTATATCATTGATTGTCTCCAATCTATCTTACATCATCTCTCTCACTTTGTCTTATAATGTCTTCAGCCAACCTCCAATTGGATCTTGCAAGTATCCGTAAAAGTTATAAGGTAGGTTGCCCTGGACCCTAATGTTAATAGTATGAACGTAAACATTTTTTTTTTTAAAAGGTAGATATGGTAGCACTATTGTTTTGGCAAAATGTCATTTGCTTTTGCCTATTCCAGTTTTTTTTTATTTTTATTTTTTATGGTAGGAAAATGATGTGTAACAAATTTATCAAGTCAAGTGCTTTGCAAATGAAATTCTCAATAGATGTAGCCCATGTCACACAACGGACCAATCACTGAAATAAAAGACCATGAGTTTCAAAGATCATGAACATGGGGAAGAAAGAACATGACCATCACATTCTTAGTGCATGGGATTTACTTGTTGGGAGACAAAAGGTGAAGGCGATGCTATATAATATTATATGGTAAAAAATGGCACTAAAGTTAATCCAAAATCCATCTCATGGAGACATACCTTAAAAAACCAAGACCTTGTACCCGTGCGGCTTCAGCATGGCCTTCACTAACATCTTCTGCAGTAGACCCTCTCTTCACAAGCTCAGAAAACTCATGTTTATCCAGTCGATTACCTTGACGGTGGCTAGCTCGCTTAGGAGCTAGGCCAAGAGCCTCCCTCATAGCCTGCTCCTCCTGTTCTTTGATCAATTTTACCTCATCTTTTACTGCCTGCATATCTTTAGAACTTTTATCCCTAGTGTACCAGTGTAGGTCTTTCCCTGTTGGAAATGGATGAAAGAAATATTAAGAAATTCATTAGAGATAAAAATCAACCAAGTAGTAAGCTGAAGGCCAAGTAGCTATACCCCTTACACGAGGAAAAAGTGTAAACTGATGGTAACAGAACATCTTCGCCAGTGTCAAACAAGGAACAATTAAAATTTGACCAGTGGGACTTAGTCATATCAAAAATGTAAATTAGCTGATTCAACTAGTGTCACTTCTTCATACCTGACCAAACTGTTTCATTTATGTCACATAACAGCGGTAGATCAAATCACAACTATATCATTTTGAAGTTGTTATATGTCTGGATCTAAGTAGCTTCATGATTATCCCACAGTAAACTACCCCAACAAATATCAAGAAGAAACCATCCTAAGCCATTATAAAATAAAGTGACAAAGTACTTGGAAGAAATCCAACAAAACAGAATCAGACTTGAGCCAGCTCCACCGTATCTTTATCCATGTTAAAACCATCATAGCATCAAACCATAAAGATACAAAGTTACAAATCAATCGGTTCCTTCCATGCACTACAAATTGATGTGAAGGACATCAAGCTAAATAATTTCTGTCCATCGACCTAATCGAGAACAACTAAAATTCATGCAATCCCCATGCTACAGAAATAGCAATACAAGGATACAGCTGCAGTACCATGAAATCCCTCATTAAGTCTCGCGTTCTAGGCTTCTACTTGTGCCAAAAATGACACACTTAACAAAATATGTTGTTTGGCAAGAGAAAGAAATGTATTAATACAGTTTAAAAATTGTCAGATTCAGCAGTGGCCCCAAGAATCTAACACTGGTGGGTCAAGTTGGGGTTCTCCAACTTTGCCAAAGGACTCTTGGGGCTACCAGCCATACAATGCTTGAAGTGGATTTTGCAGTGGCAGGTTAACAAAGGTCAAATATTTACAACACGGAATACAAACAACGCGTACACATGCACACACACTCAGAGTATATACAAGGGAATAGGAATTCATGCCCTTTTGCCATCTTCCACGTCCACGCACATGCAGTATCTAAATGGTTCATGCTGAAAAGGTATATCCAAGGGAATAGGAATAACATGCCCTTTTTCCATCTTCCACGTGCACGTACACCCAATATCTAAATAGTTCATGCTGAAAACGCATGCACAAAGGAATAAGAAGACCATACCTTTTTGCCATCTTCCAACGGGGGCTTTGATACTATGACCAAGATAGTTCTCTCGATGTTTATCAACCTTTACATCGTCCCAACTAAATTCTGCAACAGAAAAGAATTTTTCCCAAAGGAAAATAAAAGTTAAAAATTGGCGTTCTAGAGCCATATCCAAAAATTAGAATAATTTAATGGTGCCATGTCAATTGCTAGAAATATGTGAAGTTCAGTCAGTATCCAACCGATTGAGGCCTATAAAGTAGCCTACAAACTGAAGGTGGCAATGACGTTCTACAATACAACTACTCAACAAAGATGTATGGGGTTTCATGGTGTGGATGTCATGAGTTGAGAGAATAAGTTGAGTTAGAAGGCTGGGAAACTTATCATGTTTTTGATGGTATCTTTCTCTCATTGTCTACAGCGGTTTTTTTTTCTTTCTTTTCTTTTTTTCTTTTTTTTTTTTGAGTTCTACCTTGAATAAGATCATTTTTGGACTAAAAAAGAAGAAGATGATGTTATTAAGACTAGAAGTTACTACTCTGGGAGGGGGAGGTGAATAAATCCTCCTGAAAACATAAACAAAGTCAAAACAACATTCCCAAGAGGAAAGCTTTCCAATGCCTCCGAATATCCCCATAACTAACCCCTAGGGACAAGGCCCAAGAAACAACCCAAAAAGAGGACTGAAAAACCACTCTAACCCAAACCATACTGAAGTCATGCTTTTACAACGAAAGACCCTATAATCCCTTTAAAGCTACATGCACAAGCTTAAGTCAAATATAGCCCCTGCCACTAAAGCTTTTCTCCTCTTACCCCTCCACAAGGCCAAGAATCCTTACAAAATAACTCATAAACCGTATTTAGTGCAAATCTAAGCCTCCTCAAAGACACAATATAAATTGTTGTTTTCGTCATCTGTAATAGATTTCAAACCCATGTAATTAAAGCTAAATTTGGTTTTTTTTTTTTTTTGTTGGTCAGTACGAAACAGGAAATAACCTCCTACATGGCCAGCCTTGATTCCCCAATTTTACCTAATAATTTAAACATAAAATCCATAACCACATGGATCAAATTTCTGGACACGATCAATATATACATATACACACATATTTCATATTGCATATTTCAGATAAATCGCATCGGCGTTATTTTCTTTTCTTCGGAATCACAAAAACGATCACATGTACAGATAACGTCATCTATGGATACAATACAAACACATGCACAAACCCTAGAAGAGACAGGAAGAGAGTGAAACTTACGATCACGGCCACCGCGAACGCCGCCTCTGGTGGGATGATACATCTTCTCTGGTTGGCTTCGTCGTCTCGATCTGCTTCAGAAAATGTATTTGGTGATGTCCCACAAGAACCAGGTTATCGAAACTGTTGTTTCTCCTTTTGCCAGACGCCCTCGTACTTTTCATTCTTTCTGTTTTGGCCCCATTCTCTCTCTCTTATTTCTTCGAACTATTTCGTGTTGGACCGTGCTTTAGAAAAAAGCATGGGCCCGAACACAAATTTGGGCTCCGATTCGAGCACGAATCCGGAAATGTTTAGTGCAACCAAACTTGGGCCCGGCCCAAATCTGTTACTTAAAGATAATTAAGTTTTCTTAATTTTATTTCAAAAATCATAAACAATGATATGGGGTGTAAATATGGACGGTCCATATTTACTTTGTTACTAGATTTGGAGGTCCTGAATCGTTTAATGATTATAAATCTAATATCAATAATTCTACCTACACAAAAAATTTCACAATAAAATTACAAAAAATTATGTGGCACAAATTAGTAAAGAGTGTAGTAAAAAATGGAAAAATATGCTTTTATAGATTTGTACTACATAGATATTTTGTGATTCTATTGTAAAATCCTCTAGGTCCATAGCATTGTTCATGTATATATATTCAGACATAAAAATTTGTGTACATTTAATAAAGAGAAGAGGTCAGTTTGAAATTTATAATACATGAGAATAATTTTATGGACACAAAAAGTTTCACAATAAAATCACAAAAGGCCTATGTAACATAAATATAGTGGATAGTGTTTTAGTAAATGATAATTTGTGCTCTCATATATTTGTGATATATGGGCCTTTTGTGATTTTATTGTAAAAAATCTAAAAGGGGAACTAAAAATATTTAATGTAGATCTTAAAGTAAATAGCTCAAAGAAATTAGATAAAGATAATTTTAAAGATCTTATAGGTGAAGTAGATAAGCGTCGGACAAAGATAAAGAGAGAGTTTAAATAAAAATTTTAAATAAATGACACGTGTCAAAATTTCATTTGTATAAACTATGACACGTAACAAATTTTATCCTATGTATCAATATCTTAACTCCATCATATATATATCTAATTTTGCTGGGCATATTTAATTTTGAACTTATCCGTTTAATTTGATTTCTCAAAAATCCATTTAATATGCAATTTTTTTCTGGCTTGTTAAATCTTAATTTATAAAGCTTAAAATTCATCAGTTTAAAAATCAGTTATGCTTTTAATTAACTTGTCATAACTTACACATCGTCACAATTATTAATACATTATCTTTGTCGTCTACCCAACAAGTAAAATAAAACATGAATCACTAAAATTTAAAAAGATTATAAATATATAAATTTAGACTTCTATAAACCAATAAACTAAATGATCTGCGGAGTAAAGCACCAAATGCCTGAATTTCGAAAAATATGAATTTACATCATCGAATTCGTTGTGGTTCTTCCCCAACTCGGGTCATAGAGCCTTTATGGTCGGATCCTTTTGGGGGCATAACCCGACCCGGGTCTCAGAACCTTCCTGGGGTCTCCATTCTTAGACCCTCGCCGCTATCATCATCATCATCATCATCTTCGTTGTTCTTCAAGTGGACTGAAAGTAGTCGTCTTTGTTTCGCTCAAGATCATCAAGAAATCATCGTCCATGGCGATGAGATTTGGAATCAGTAGCAGCAGCAGAGCCTCCGTGAACCGATTGATGGCGGGAACTAATAGCAGGACTCCTCGCTACTTCAGCGATGGGAAAGGTCGTATTCTCAGCGAGGAGGAACGCGCTGCCGAGACCATCTACATCCAGGTCCTTCTTCCCTCTTCGTCTTCCACCTAATTTTCTTTTTCTGATCGGAATATTTTCTCATATCATTCTGTTTCATGCAGAAATGTCAACCTCATATTTATATATATATATATATTTCAATATTGCTATTTTAGGTGTCTTTTGACTGTGATCCATCTGGTTGCTAAAGATGTTAAGCACTTCGAGTATTTTCTCATTAATTCGAGGAATTTTTATGTGTTTTTCTTCGTTTTCAGAAGCAGAAGAAGGGAGATTCATCATCGCTTCTCTTTCTTTCGTTCTCATATTTAGTCTCTCGGCGACTAAGCAGTTTTTGTGTTGTTTATTTGTTTATTTTCGTTTCTAGAAGTAATTTAGAGGTTGATGGTCGAGCTCTGATTGGTGATGTTGCGTGTCTTTGACCATGTATGAGCAGAAGATGGAGAGGGAGAGGCTGGAAAAGAAGAGGCTGCAGGAAGAGAAGGCGAAGGGTGCAGCCAAAAACACTGCTGAGAAGGTATGAATATGAAGAAACCGTAAGGCATGCATGCTCTCTGCTAGACCAACTCGGTTTTCTTTTATGTCAGCATGATTACGTGCTATTGTTTAGTTCAATCCATTTTAACTTTCAAATCACTTCTTACTCCAAATTGAGGGCGACTCCCTAGGTTCACACTAAATTGGCTATAGGTATTGACATTGAACCCACCAATGCTTATTGAGACCCATCATTATGCGATACGTTGCTGTCATTATGAACATATACAATGAATCTCTAGGGCAGCATCTATCGTGCAAATTGAACACTCCTATGATCTATCCTAGATTCTTTTAATCCTTAGCTCTACTAAGTTTGTTTATCAAATGAGAATGATTGTAATGTTGAGATTTGAGATTTACTGTAATCAACTCATGATGGCCAATGATGGTATATGCACATAATAAAATCAAAGTATAGAAGCTTACATACAAGATAGCTGCGGTGCCTCAGGTCAAACGCGGAATCACAGTTTTTGAGGACATTGTTGTAGTATTAATGATGCCCCTATAGCTGTGTGCCGCATTTTTCAAATTGGAGAAGAGCCTTGGCACTTTGTTAAGTAGCCCTGATCCTTATCACTATCTCTGAGAAAATCAATGATTTGCTATTACAAATGTCCAAACTTCAAGCTGCATAATGACATTTCAAAGTATCTTGCTTAAATATATCTACAGCATCCATCATCACGCCTTTGTATTTTCATAACTGTTTTTTGTTACCTTATTATGTTAGCGTTAGCATTTTAGAAGAAAGAAACTCCTTATATATATGTTGCTTTCAACTCTGAAGCTCAACTCAGAGTACCAACCACCAAAGAATCTTCCGAAGAGCATATACAGAGACTCTTTAGACTTGCGCGGCATAAAACCCAATGAAAGCATTAGAATTTTAAGAAGAGAGAAAACTTCATCCAGTGGGCCTTAATATATTCAATTTAATCTTCCAGTAATGCAAACATACAGTTATTTCTGCTCTTTGCCTCGCAGTTGATTAATACCCTTCTTAGATTGAGTAGATTTTTTTTTCTTTTTTGGAATGACGTGCATCATGTGCTTATAGATTTATCTCTCTGAAACAGAATAGTATGTTATGTTTGTTGTGCCACCATCACATAAGGGAAGCTAATGTATTACATTAACCTTGTTGCTTTGTGCCTGACCCACATTTAGAGTTTGAAGATGTTAATTTGACCAGGTGAACTCAGGTCGATTCGACTAATGAGTTCCTCCCCCGCCCCCCCCACCCCCCACCCCCCCCCCAAAAAAAAAAAGAAGCCAATTTGAGAATATAGATTGGGTCTTTCAATTCCCAATACTTTAAGCACGACACATTGCTCTTGAGCTGAGTCAGAGGTGTGAACTTTTCAACTAAGTTTTCTATGGCCATTCTGAATCCACTAACCAAATTTTCTTTTTTCTTGGTTTTTTGACTTGTAACACAGAAAGCTGGAGAAGAAGCTCAGAAGGGCTGAAATAGTTGCTTGTGCCGACTGTTGAAATCGGTGCTTTGGAGCTATGAGAGGGTTTAATGTGTGATTTATGTATAAACTCTTGGTTAGACTTTCTTTGTACAGGGAGCAACAACTCTTTTTTTCGTCTCTTAAACTGTGGCATGTTTCAGTGTGTGTATCATAATGCAATATTTGGTCTTTCAGGTAAACCATCCTAATGCATGATCTTTTTTCCTTTTTTCTTTTTTTCCTTCCTAATTGGAAAGTGACACCATTCACTTTTGCTGGCATTTTATTTGCTGTTATTGAATTAATGCTCCACATTTGAACAGATTAGTAGAAATTGTTAATATTTTGAGGCATCATCATAATTATTGTCAGGGATGATCACAATACGGTGACACCAGCATTCTGTGTTTAAAATGGTCAACGAACGGCTGAGATCTTCAGTGAATTTAGTGCAAGTTCCACCATTTGTGCGATTCAACTGGGGTATTCCCTACTTAAGTTTACCCAGATTGTCTGTCTTACGTCCTGTGTTTAAAATAAGCTTCTTTGATGTGATCTCAGGGCTATTTTATTCTTAGAATCTCATATTCTCATATTACTTTACATTGGACTTTACATTCCAATGTGATGCTCGAAATGAAATATTTTTCTATTTAGTATACTTCATCGAATTTTTCAAAATATGATATTATTATATTTGATATAAACAATTAGATTGAAAAGAATGTAAAAGTTTTTTACTAATATCTTTTTGAATATATATATATATATATATATATATATATATAATATTTATTTTTAAAGTTTACACTAAAATAAAAGTTTTGCCTATTTTTTAAATTTCAAATTAAGAAGAATTTAATTCAAACATTTACTAATAAAATATAAAATTTATATAATATAATAATAAATTTGTAAAAATAGTATTATTAACTGTTTATTATGAATAATATATTTACTTACTATTAGTATTATTATTATTATTATCATTATTATTAATATTATTTAAAGTTATCCATCTATTCATTTATAAGGATAGTCTTGACATTCTATTTATGTGCATATTCTAACTTATTTGGAATCTTACATTCCCATTTCTCAAATTAGGAATGTTGGATTTCACATTCTATAGTCATACCAAACGTTAGAATGTGATATTTTCGAGCAGATTCCGCAAACTAAACGTGCCCTCATCTCTTTAAAGCTCATAAGGAAAGGAATGAAAATTGAAATGCTAAAACATAAATAAGATAATCTTAGTTTGGTCCATTAACTTTTAATTTGAGCTCCCACTGGAGAAAAAAAAAATTAATGAAACTCTTGAATTTTCAAATTCCCAATTATGTCATCACAACAATCTAAAAGTGGTAATTCGCTTGTAACTATTTCCTATGGAATTTACAGTAAAAACGATTATCTGAGAAAATTCGATAGACTTTTTCTTGAGAAAGGAAGTGGGAGCCAAATGGGAAAATATTAAACACTCCCCAAAACCAAAAAAACACATTCAATAATTCTAATTTAGCAATAACATCATAAATCGCTTTAAAATACCCAAAAGCACAAATTAAAAATCTATTCATTATCCATAGAAGGCCTAAGAAAAGAGCACCAACATCATCACAAAACCTAGCTAAGCCGCCCACTTAAATAAAAAGGAAACGCAACAAAAAAAAAAAAAAAAAAAAAGGCCTAACAATGTATTTTCTTACGGAGAACTAAAAAAGATTTAAAACAGTAAAAGGTTCGAGATTGTATTTTCTTTTCACTCTATTGATTATTCAAGTTGTGTTTTACTTTTACTTTCTTGTTCATTATTATCAAATCCGCGAGCAATGCTACACATCCGATATTAAATTGCAACCAAATCTCGAAAAATTAAAGCATAATATGTTAATATTTTAGAGATTTAGTTAGGATTTCATTCACCTCCGCGAGGGAAGCCCGAAGCCGTTGAACTCCGGCGGAGGTGGAAGAGCGAGGGTGGCGGCATCGAGGATGTTGATGTCGTGAATGCTGGACCGCTTCCTCTCCTTCTTCCCGCCGGCGGATTGGAGGCGGAGGAAGTATTTCTGGGCGTGGCTGGCCACCTGTGTCGCCGTCCTCGTCACCAGCACGTGCCGAGAAATGCTCCTCCAATCTCCCCTTCCGTATCTCTCCAGCCCAATCAAAAATAACCTATTAAATAAAAGATAAATTCAAAATCCAAATAATTTCTATGTAAAGAAAATTTGTGAAGTTAGTTTCAAGTACCAAAAGGGAACACAAACTGAGAAATCAACCAAATAAATAATTTTATATACACGAAGAACCAAACATTTTTACGGCACAAACTATATTTTAATAAATGAAAATATGAATTCTCTGCGTTATATTTTATTTTTGTGATTTCTTTTATGTCTATAAAAATTATCCGTAACAGATAAAAACCTAAACTTAAAATCAAAATCAGCCTCCGGTTGGCATGACAAAAGATTTTTTATTTTAATTAAGCAGTCTCAAGCATTCATAAGGGGGGATGAATGAGAATCAGAGAACAACAGAAATCAATTTGATACAAAATATAATTCTTATGCAAGTTTTCTCAGGAAAATCAACAAAAACCTAAAAAGAAAAAAATTTAATAAGAATGTAAATTTTCTCGGGCGCCAAACAGGGTAAAAATCAACAAAAACGCGAGCAACCCATTAAATAATAATTAGATAATGCTCTGTTAAAATCCCCACAAAACCAAGAATTGATTTTCTACTAAAACTGGAAAATATTTATTGGCGATTTTTCTTTCTAAAATGCCTCTACCAGAAACTGGAAATACCCAGTTCAGATTTTTTTTTTTTTTTACTTTAAAAATCAAAAAGCCTTTGAAAAAAAAAAAAACCCTATTCAAGATTTCAATCAAGCCCCTCGATTTTGTCCAACCAAGAAAAAGAACAGATCTTTTTAGTCCAGAGGGGAATGTATATATATATATATATAAAAGAGCTTTTTTTTTAAAAGAAAAAAAGAAAAAAAACCTGTGTTCATCTTCCGTCCAAGGAGTCCCTTTCTTCCTCTCCGCCTTGGACTGAGTCGACTCGTCCCTCTTCGCCGGCGACTCGTCCGAGTACCGAGGCACGCGAACTCGGCCCGAGTCGATCGCGTTCAAATCTCCGACGAGCAACTCGTAGTGCTCCTGAATCTCCGCCGGAGTCTTGCCGGGGACCTCCCCGGCGACTCTGAGCCACCTCTCCGGGGAGTCCTCCGGGAACTTCACGAGGGCCCTCTCGAAGGCCTTGTTTTCCGGCCAGGTCCAGAGAGACCGAGTCGCCGGCGAGCCGCCGCCGATTCGCCTCCGATTCCCATCAAAGATTCCGATTTTGGTGGTTTTCGGGGGATTCCGCAGGTGGGTTTGATGGGACATTGTTTCTCTCGATTTTGCGGGGTCAAGGAGGGAGAGTGAGCTGGATCGGATCTTATTTATATGCGAACAAAGATTTCAGGGGTGGGTTGTATTTTGCTTGCGGATGGAGTTTTTGGCTGGATACACCTCCTGTTTGAACACGCTTTTGTTGTAGATCTTTCCTATATGCCTCCAAATACACTGATTTGATAAAATTTAAGTATTTTATTTTTGCTCTATCAAAATTTTAACCCCTGCGAATTACTTAAATTTTATCATGTAATTAAATTTTTTTGTCGGATGATTTTGCAAAAAAAAAAAACAAAAATTATGGGCAAAATTATTTGTTTTTACTTGGGCTGATAATTTTAGGACGCAATATTCAAAACTAATTTGTTTTTAGATGTCAAGTTAATGTGTCATCGGAGTTGAAAATCAATATAAAAATATTTTTTTTATGTGCTTAATTTTGGTGCAGTGACTGTATCTTATTTAGGTACAGCACACACGTAAAAAGAGTTAAAAAGAAATCTTAAAAATAATGTCATTTTAAGTCTTATTTTTTTTAAGTCTTATGAGGCAACAGCTACACCTAACTTATGTGCAATCGTTGTATATTAATTTGCATAAAAAGTGCCTTCAAAGTTTTTAAGAATTATAAAAGAGGATGCTTTTTAAAATTTATATAAAAAGGAAATTTTCTTTTCTTTTCTTTCTTTTTTCTTTTTTTTTTTTTTTTTTTTTGCATGGGTCTACCTTATTTAGATGCAGTATTTCCTTGTTATTTTTATAATTTTATTATTATGCGGTATTGTTATAAAAATAATAAAAAATTAAACAAGTATTGTATTAGGAGAGAGATTTTTCTATTTGATTTTGCCAAATAAGGAAATGTGTGTAGTCAATGATTTCATTAAATTTTAAAGTTTTAGGTTGCAATCAATTTATTGCCTTAGGTTTTTAATAATTTATTGTATACAAAAGTCTGCTAATGAGCTTCTATTAAATGGTCCAGATAATATCTTATGTTAATAGAAGTCATTTAATTAAACGCCGAGTCTTATAAATCTAATAAATAAGGTCATAAATGCAAACCAAGAGCTACTGACTTTTCTTCATCGCCCCCTAAAACTTTGGCTTAATTATAAATTTGGTCGTCGAACTTCATAATCGAATAATTTGTGTCATAAACTTCTCCCTATCTGTTAATACTTAATATCGTTATTTTCCTATCAAAATTACTGATGTAACATCCGATCTAGCATCCTTTCTAAGTGAGAGAGAGATTTTTCATTAATCCCTATGTAACAACCATGCGATCCTCAACAAAAACTTTACTCTTTTTTCTTTTTTCACGAGTGGTCCAAAACTTAGAATGATGTATCTATTGTTTTAAGTTAGTTTTTATTTGAAGGACAAAGCAGAGGCTTTTTTTTTTTATATAGGTTTCCTAATGGATTAATGTCATTATATGTACATTTTTCACATTAAAAGTAGCTATATGTCAAATTTTACTTGTTCTTTTGATATTATTTGATCAAAAGAACCCAAAAAATGAACCACACAAATTTTGGCATACACTATCGGTCTGAACGAGTAGGCCCACACCCAATGGGCCAAAGGTTTACAATTCAAGGAGGCCCAATCGATTGGACTAATGCAAGCCCAAACTCGATCACAGTTTCCTTTTCTTTCTCTGTTTAAAAGCAAATGAAGAAGAAATAGTCTGAGAGAAACTGGATAACTGAAAGAGAGCAGTTCCAATGAAAATGGTTTTGCCAAATTGCAGAGCAAAAAATATGAAAGCCTTGAGCACACAGAAGAGTGTGTGTTTGTGTTTTAGTAATTGTTTCAGGCTATCAAGAAATCTCACCAGTATGCCTGAAACAGCAGAGCTAGAATATGGTGTTTGGGCTGTTTCTAATTTGCAAATCCTCTTGCAGGAATGCGCAAGAGAAAGAAATTCCATGGATGGAAAAACCTGCCATGGAAGAATTGTTCACCTTGGATTGCAGAGCGATACCCTCACTTCAAATATGCTCATTAATATGTACTCTAAATGCGGTTTTGTTGTGTATGCACGCAAGGTGTTTGATAAAATGCCTGACCCAAGCGTTGTTTCGTGGAATACCATGATTGGGTCTTACACCCAGAATGGCAATGACGAAGAAGGTCTCAATATTTTTAAGAAAATGCGGAAACGAGGAACCCATTTTAGTGAATTCACAATTTCAAGAGTTCTTTGTGCTTGTGCTGCAAAATGTGCAGTGCTTGATTGCAAACAGTTGCATGCTTTTGCTCTTAAAATGGCAATGGATTCCAACACATTTGTGGGAACTGCATTACTCGATGTTTACGCAAAGTGCAATTTAATAGAGGAAGCGCGCAGGGTTTTTGAGTTCATGCATGAAAAAAGTGCTATCACGTGGAGTTCAATGATGGCGGGGTATGTGCAAAATGAGCTTTATGAAGAAGCTTTAATATTGTTTAGAAAAGCGCAAATGACGGGTGTGGAAAATAACCAATTTGCAATTTCTTCTGCTTTATGTGCATGTGCAGGTTTGGCATCTTTATTTGAAGGGAACCAGGTCCATGCTGTATTACATAAAAGTGGTGTTGGTTCAAACATTTTCGTGCTCTCATCTCTCGTAGACATGTATTCAAAATGTGGATCCATTGAGGAAGCATACACTGTCTTTTTAAATGTGAAGGACAGGAACATGGTTTTGTGGAATGCAATGATTTCTGGGTTCTCTAAACACGCTCGCGCAATAGAGGCTATGATCTCATTTGAGAAGATGCAGCAAATGGGTATCTTTCCTGATGAAGTAACTTACATTTCTGTACTCTCCGCATGTAGTCATATGGGATTGGTTGAAAGAGGGCGGGCGTATTTTGACCTTATGGTAAAACAGCATAATGTGACTCCTAATGTGTTTCATTATTCATGCATGGTCGATATTCTTGGACGAGCTGGGCTAACTTATGAATCTCATGATTTGATAGAAACTATGCCCTTTGATTCGACTCCTTCCATGTGGGGATCACTATTGGCTGCATGTAGAATCCATGGGAATGTTGAGCTGGCAGAGGTTGCAGCTAAAAAACTATTTGAGATCGAGCCTGATAATGCTGGGAACCATGTCTTGCTTTCAGACGTATATGCAGCAAATAAAAGGTGGAATGAAGTTGCAAAGGCAAGGAAGGTTCTCAAGGATAGTGAGGCAAAGAAAGAGAGGGGGAAGAGTTGGGTTGAATATGAAGGCAAGGTTCACACGTTCATGGTTGGAGAGAGAAACCATCCCAGAATCAATGAAATATATATGAAATTAGATGTCCTGTTGGAAGAGATGAATAAGACGGATTACAAGCATGAGACGGAACATGACCGTCATGATGTGGAAGAGAGGAAGAAGGAAGAACTGTTAAGGCATCATAGCGAGAAGATAGCATTTGCATTCGGATTATTGTGTTTACCTCTTGGTGCGCCCATTAGGATTATGAAGAATCTGAGGATATGCGGTGATTGTCATTCCTTTATGAAGATCGCTTCGAGTATTACAGGGAGAAAGGTTATTGTTAGGGATACAAATCGGTTTCACCATTTCTGGGATGGTTCTTGTTCTTGTGGAGAGTTCTGGTGATACCGTAAGCAATTGCACCTCAATGTTTTTATGAGATGAGCATTCCTACCCTCACACAAAGAAATGCTTATTAACCGATGATCAGAATCGCAATGAAATGGGGTATTCCGTTGCGTCTGATTCCATTCTATCATACCAAACAAGTATAAGGGCATTCCATTGCCCCTATACTTTCCTAGTTTTGAATTGGTCTGGTATCACTACTATCAGTAGTTGGGCCCCTTTTGGGTTGTTGAAACATGAAGGGGCTTCTCTTTGATGTTTCTTCTCACGTTCCCATTAACCCCAAGATTCTACTTATGATTACAGTCACAAATTGCGAGAAGGCTGCATAGTTTCTTAATATGAATTTGGTTCCTTTTAAAATCTTCAAAACCAAGTTAACATAGGCAAGTGCTCAAAGGGAAACTCAGGAGTTGGAGGAATTGTCGAGATTGAGAAAGGAAATTCGATACTTGGTTCACTTCATATATTGGTCAGTGTGAGAGTTTCCATAGCAGACAGTTTGCAGTTGGTTGGATGAAAGCTCATTTATTTGTGAAGTGGGTGCTCTATTGCTTGGCGAATTTCGCGAAGCAGATTATAGGATGCAGGAGAGTTTCTCACACCCCCTCGGAGAAGGATCGAAAGCTGAAAGGCTATCAAAGTGGGAGAGCTTCTCAGCATCCCAAATAGTGAATAAAGGACTATCCTCCGGCGAGGCATTTGCTGCTAACACTAGCCAATAGAGTCTCTAGGGAAGAAAAGATCCTACTTGAATTAGGGATCAGTTTTTTCTTTACTTTCTATCGAGGAATGAATTTCATTTCATACAAGTGAAGCACAAGCTCAGAAATGCATATTTAGGTACTCAGACCCACAGGTTTCTTTCTTTCCTTTTCCCTCTCATTCTAATTCTCTTTCCCTCATATAAAAGGAGTTATTCTTTTTTGTATTGTAGAACCATAAACTTTCATATAATTTGATGACGAGGAGCCGAATATTTCATATAATTCTTCTCAGTCTTCTCCCCAAATAGACCCTACTTGAATTAGGGATCAATTTTTTCTTTACTTTCTATCAAGGAATGAATTTCATTTCATACAAGTGAAGCACAAGCTCAGAACTGCATAGTTAGGTACTCAGACCCACAGGTTTCTTTCTTTCTTTTTTCCTTCTCATTATAATTCTCTTTCTCTCTTATAAAAGGAGATGTTCTTTCTTGTATTGTAGAACCATAAACTTTCAGATAATTTGATGGTGAGGAGCCGAATATTTCATATAATTCTTGTCAGTCTTCTCCCCAAATAGAAAAATAAAAATTATATATTTTTTGGTTTTCTGGTACAAAAATGTGATCCCTTAGTAATAAATCTACTCAAAATGGTTTATTACATTTTTTTAATATTCTTTTTATTTGAAAGTAGGGACGAGAATTCTCAAATTCAAAATTACGACTTTTAAAGAGCAAAAGCATAAACAACTTGGCATAGTTATCAAACCTGATCCAACCAAAAGGCTATTCAATGTATCGTCGATTCAACAACTAGGATATAACCATGAATTTTATCTTTTATATTACATACTTCATTGACTCAATGATGAAACCAATGACCCATTCTCATCTCATTGATGTCAAGATCAGATCTAACAAATATGGCAAGCATTTTCCATTTTTTTCATATATATATGTTTAATAGTAAAAGATAATTAAATGAGTAATAAATGCACCATCAATCCATCCAATCGAGCAATAAATGCTCCTTTATGAATTGCATGTGTTTAAGCTGGGCTTTAATGGAGCGGCCATTAGTGATGGGTCCTACTTAATGAGCACTTATGTCCACGTGGCACTGTTACGTACAAATTTTGATTAGTTGCCATTAATGCTATCCGCCGCCTGCAGTTTCTCCTCATAATTACAGCATCGACGGTTACACCGCAGTACCCTTCTTGTGACTGCCGGGGTTGATTTTCCATTATTATAACTCAATTATTTTATGAATTTTTTCACTTATACATTTTTTTGAGTAAATTTTTATTTATACATTGCTCGTGCATCCTTCTTATCAAAAAAAAAATTAATGTGATAAAATTTATGTGATTCTTTTTGAAAGATATTTTAATTAAATAATAATATGAAATCATATAAATTTTATTACGTAATTAATTTCAGTGTGAATGGTGAATAAAGAATATACATATTATATTACCTTTATTTTATTAATGTCCACTTTCCATTGCATTGAATAAATTTAGTTCCCCTTTTAAAAAATAATTAATGTATTACTCAAATGAACAGGATTTTGGCTGGACTTACCTCTCAAAATTTCCTCTTTCTGAGCTCCAATCCCTTAAAACACTTCATATGTACCTCAAGGGGTCCAAACAGCCCATACACTAAAAAGTCCCCCCCACCAAAGAAAAAAAGGTTCAAAAAGCCCATTCACTAAAATGTCCCAAAAATATAAAGGATACCACAAAAGATTCAAAATATCCCAAAATTAACAAGAATATTGAAAATGGCCAAAATATATCATGTCCAATATAAAGGCTTGAGCCATGATGAAACTAATTAGGATAATGATATTAGCACCATTTAATGGCAAAGTTCTTAAATATAAATAATGACGAGCCTTTCCGCCAAACCGTTCAAATTGTATTTAGTTTCAAACGACGTGTTCAATGTTTCTTACAGCTAATTGAGTATTCTCTTTTTCTTTTACTCGGAAAAGAACAAAACAAGGTTCGCGTATATAATGGCATCCCTTGAATGGGGTAGTTTCACAGCAGATTTGATGAAGAACACTCAGTTTGACGATAAAGTTGCAATGAACAGTATCAGGTGAAGGTGATTACTCACTTAGAAGGTCTAATACCACAAAAGATGTTGATTCTCATCGAGAATGCACCGGTTGTCCTCGACTTGAATCGCTCGATTGTGGACGAGGTAAATGAGGCTTTTTCATATGAATCTCATTATTTCATAAAATGAGGTAAAATATTGAGATAGCCGATTTTAAAGTTTAACGGATCAAATCTTAAGATGTACTTCCCCCTTTCTTTGAGGATCTTGCTGTTCAATAATTTGCCTTTTACATCTATCTTTGCCTTGATTTTGCAATTTAAATGTGCGCAGTTACAATTACTTTTATCAAAATCAAATCTTCCAAGCATTGCGTTCACTCATTAATTTTTTCATTTCGCAGGGTAAACCAAGTGACATGACACAGAAAGCCAAAAGAATCTCGAAAGTGAAAATGGCTCCAGAAGTACAGAGTTCGACCATTGACTTGAGCCTGAACCTTTCACCACCCAAGGCTAATCGCTCAACCAATGACTTCTCGAATCCGTCGGTGTTGTCGCCATTGTCACTGTCATCACCAACATCGTCACCTCGAAGCTCTTGCATGTCCTCTGATTTCGACGCCAACGACATTGTTCGTAACATCAATCGATACAATGCGATATCGAAGGTGGTGATGGGTTGCACGCGCTGCCTGATGTATGTGATGGTGTCTGAAATCGAACCTCAATGCCCGAAATGCAAGAGCTGTGTGTTGCTTGATATCTTTCGTGGGAGGGCATTTAAGAAACTAAGAAAGTGTTAATCTTGCTTTTCAAGTATCCTATGGTACTCTGAATAAATGAGATCTAATAAGTTTTTATAATATTAGTATGCGAGATATCTCTGTATTTCTCCGTTTAGAATATAATTAACCCATAATTATCCTCATTATATAGCTTTTTTTTATTTTATTGACAAATTTAAATTCTACTTATAAAATTAACACTTCAAAGATTGTAACCTACAATAACTCCAAATATGAATAAGCTAACTGGCGGCTAAGTTGGTAGCTATTCAATCACAAATATGCCTTCCCATTATTTATTAAAAAAAAAAAACAAAAACAAACATTGTCTTACAATAAATCCAAATATGAATCATTTCGCACTCAATGAATAAATTAAAAACTAAATAAATTTATGGTGTTCTACCCCTCCCATTGAGAATAATACATTTTTTCAAATAGGATCTTTCTTTCGGCTAGTCTTTTGTAAGGAAGTTCAACTTATCAGGTAAGTAGACAGTACACGTCTGAGTTGCATAAATTTTAACGATGTAATATATGACCAAGGTGAGCTTTACATTTGCTAACTCGTATGAAAGTTTAATATGAAAAATGATATAAATCAAAGTTTAGTGACTATTTTAAAATAACCTCTAAAGTTCAACGACCTTCAATTGAAAACCCTAGACCTCATTTCTTACTGTTGAGATAGAAATGAGCATCCCAAAGAGATTTCCTTGGATTCCCATTTTAAATAAGGGAAATTGCATTTAACCTCTATGTGATTTGATCCGTTGCATGGAACCTCCTAGTAATTTGAAAATTAGCACATAACTCTCATATGGTTTCAATGAACTCGTAAAAGTTAGCTTTTTCATCAAATCTAATTATTTGTTTTTCCACAAAACTTTTTAGAGTGTTTAGTAGGAAAAAAATAAACTTTAATTTTCCAAATTATCTAAAATTAAGTCACCTCAATCACAATAGTTCTCAAAGAAATAGCAATTTTATAATTCTTAGGCCATGAAAAAAATATATTTATTGTACCAAATAAAGAGGCATTTGTATGTGTACCCGCACTTTTTACCAAAAACTGACTTGGACGCTTAAAATATTCATACATTCTCGGTAGTTGAAATCATGAATATATAACCTCTATAGAATATATATATATATTTTCAGGTATAAGAAGTATAAAAACGTCCATTTATTTGGGTATACTACTACGATAGGGATTAAGAAATTAGTTTATAGGTGATTTGAGAAATTAAAATTCTTTTCTTTCCTACTAAATACTCTAAAAAATTTATGCAAGAACAAACTATTAGATTTAATGAAAAATTTTAACTTTTATAAGTCCATTGAAACCGCAGGAGTATTATGTGTTAGTTTTCAAATTACGGAAATTCCTTACACCTTGATCAACCAACAAGGGGTTAAAGGTAATTTAACCTAACAAGTATGCTCGCATCGCCGCGCCCGCTCAAGTTACCGTTGCCAGACTCCCTCCCGCCCACCTCTACAAATCTCACCGATGAGAGATCAATTTCCAGTTCATCTTTTTTTTTTTTTCCTCTTTCGATTTTCCAAAGAGATCGATCCCTTTTTTGCGTTTCTTCTTCTTCTTCTTTCTACTTGTTGGGTAGTTTCTGAAGATTGGAGCCATCATCATGATCCACAAAGTCCTCCAAGATCACGAATCCAATCGTTCCTGGGTGAACAAGAACAAGAAGAGAGGAAGATCCGAATCGGAATTTACCTTCGTCAATTGGGCGGTCAAACGGTGCGGTACTGTGCCATCGCCCCCAGCGGTTTTTGTTGCTGCGTCCGATAAAGCCTATTCGGTAAACCCTAACCCTAGATCACCCCCTCTTATTGATTTGTACTATTTTTGATCGTCATTCATTTCTTCTTCTTCGAGGTTTTCTAGTTTTTCCCATTTTGGTTCTTTTTATCACCGCAAGAAATCCTTTGTTGTGCGCCTCTTGAATGGGTTTATGTTTTCCTCATTCGTTCTTTGAGGATAAGGAGACAAAGAAACCCACGTTTTCTTACACTCTCCACTACTTCTAATTTTGACTTTCGCCTGAACTCAGATGGCATATTTTTACCCTGTTTGATCTTTTATCTGCTAAGAAACATAAACTGCTATGACCCGAAATATAAACGCTTCAACCCTGCAAAAAAGGAAGACCCATCAAACGTAAAAAATAAGGAATCATGCATAGATGTAGTAAAATTTTATAGCTTCCTTTCGGATATGTTAGTTTTTAGAATTTACTGAGTTTTAGGAACAAGCAGAATCTCTAATTTTCAATACTAAGTAACTTTATGCACAAATCACTGTCCTTGATAAATTAACTGAGTCTTCTGAAGCTTGTGGCCACATAGCATTGCATATATTTAGTCAATTCTTTCAAAAAAAAAAAAGGCTTTGTACACTGACACTATCTATTTTAGTTCTAACCATAAAATGAACTGCAATTGATGCTATTAAACTGTTGTGAGGGCAGTCTTTAACAGTTAAGTCATGCACCAAGAACTATTATAATAATATTTCTGAATCTGTCCTCTTTCCCATGTGGCAGTGATCATTTTGATTTTCTTCTATTTGGTAAGTGATATGTTTCCTATATGTGTTACCCAATTGAGTGGTATTCTTATTAAGTGCCTTCTGTCACTCCAAAACAGCAACCTGTGGGGGATTACAAGGATGACCGTGTAGAGGAGACTCAGCAATCAAATGTAGCAATGCAATGGAATGGGCTAGAGAAACACAATGTCAATCACTGGGTACACTTTTTACCCACATGTTAAAGCTCTCGAAATTCTCTGTCCAAACATTGTTAGTTTTCCATCTGTACTCTTTGCCTGTTGGAACAAGTGCATGGGTTGAAAAATAATACCATTTTTTATATCTGGAATCGTGGTTATTAGAGGTTGATAATTTTACGAGTTAGGGGGAATCACAACAACTATAATATCTGATATTTATACTTCCCCGCAAAAATTAGTTTCACTTGCAAAATGGAATTCTGAAGCTTGTGGTTGAAGGCATAGCATCATGGATAACTTATATGCGTCCTTGTTCTTTGCATACCTTGAAATGCAATGGATATTGCTACCTTGCACAGTAACGGGCCACTGCTAAAAGGATTAGCTGTGGTTGAAGATTGGTGTAGTGTCACCACAAGGCTCACTGGATTGATTACAATTCTGGTGTTGACCTTAAAGGGCATGTACTGCAAAAATCCTTTTGGGATTTGTATATCTTGTCTTGAGTATGATAACACACACACATGTGCTAATGTTTTAATATTTGGACCTGTTTTCCTTATAAATGTTCTTCAATTGAATTGCATTTTTATTGTGTGCCACTATAACTCAGAAAGAGCAAACTCCAGCGTATGAGAAAGAAAGCAGTATAGATGAGAGTATGCAGTTAAATGGAACCGGTGAATGCAGTAAGTGTGTGACTCAAAATGTCAGCCATCAGGGACACTTGCATGAAAAAACTTTATCTAAGAGTTCTATTCCTTCATTTTTGTTGCGTGCCTCTAAAAATTTCTGTTTTTTCCTTTCAAATTATGTTATCGCATGTATACATTGGTTGTTTTCTTTCGTCTACTTGATCAAGTTGTTGTTTGCGTAGAAGGAGGTGGAACTGTCTCAGGAGCTCTCCCGACTATCTAGACGGAGACGAGTTGTTGCAAAGGTGAGTCTATATTTCATCTATTAACTGATTGGCATCCTCCATTTCTTACTTCTTCCTCAACTATTTGCATCGATTCCCTACTTAGTGCAGTAATACTAATTAGATTTGAATTGTTTGGATATGATCAGGAAATGACGGATACCATATGCCTCTGTGTGCAGATAAGCGCACAGTATCATCGGTTGGAACAGAGGGAAGTTGAGGTAGTTAATTACATGTACAATCATCTTCTATTCTCTTTTCTTCTTTTGCATCTGTTGTTCCATACACAGACGTAGTTACTCCCTTCCTATACTTTGTAGTTAGAAAGTGAGCTAATGGCTATGATAGAGAGAAGAAAGATTCTAGCTGCTTTTGGTATATGACTGCATAGTCATGTGCTGCTTTTCACGTGTTGTAAAGTTCTTTTCATACTTCAATTCTGTGATGCGGCCACCTCAAGCTGGCTAGAACACTGTGGCTGCATGTAGTTAAGTTTGCATTTTTATAAAATTATTAGCATGAATTTCATGTTTAATTTGTGAAACTAGGGCAAATTGGAATGTCCTAGCAAAATCGTGTCATCATAATATTATACATTAACATTTATTTTAGCAGCGATGCCTAATTTGTACTTTAAAACCAGTACCAAAAGTAGAAGAATTCTATTGCAATGTAGACAGATAACTCTGAAATATTTCAGGACCAACAGAAACTGAGGTGTTCCCACCCATTCACCTCACAGCTATTTAGGAATAGAAACCAGACATGGCCTCCAAACATTGACAAAATTAAGGTATACGATCCTTAATTGAAGTACACCCAAAGTAACTAATGACATAACACTTTTAGGTAACATAAGATGCAACATCTGCCACACGCGGCATCAAACAAGTCTGAAGCCTGAGCATTCACAGTGCATATAAAGGTGTTTTTTTATCAAACTATAAGATCTGATACACCTTACTCCTTTATTATATAACTTGCATGCTAACCGCCGATACTAGGAATGATACTTAAACTGCTAAATCACCATCCCCAAAGCACCCAGGTGCTGCTTCCTGCATCTTGAAATCCTCCTCCCTACTGAAGATTATGCCAGTCCCATCATTTATCCATGAAATGCCTCGATAGGATGTCGCAGACAGACCACAAGATGCTTTGGACTGCCAACCGCTCTGTTGATTAAAAGATGAGACCTCAAATATGAATGGAAGAAAATCAAATTTGATCATTCTAGCATGAATCATGGGCCGAATAAATAAGGCAGTAAACGATTATTTATGAATCGCACAAAATTTTGCAGCGAGAATATGGTACAGCAATGGATCCAAAATAGAACTGCAAATTGTGTAGATCATTCATCTAAACAAGAATAGCCAAATGGAATTAAACATAATAAGGACTGAGATTGCATAATATACTGTATTCCATATATCTCAAGAATCTAAAGTTTATATGAACCGCTGAAGTTCAACTCGATCCATTATCAAAGTTGACTATTAAAAACATCTGATCTAGATTTAGCATTTCATCAAGTTCACTATAGGTATCTTTATTTAATTTGCGTCCAACATATATTGACCATCCAAAAAACTTATATTTCTCTCTGGTATGCATGCTATATTTTTTGAGGTTAAATTATCAAGTTACACAGAATATGTATTTTAATTGGTATAATTGGTATCAGCATTTAATTTGCATCCAATATATTCTTATCATCCGAAATAAATTTATTTCTGTAGCATGCATGCTATATTTTTTGGGGTCAAATTGTCAATATAAATTGAATACATGTACTTTATTCAGATCACCCCGTATACCTCTTCCTTCTCTGAAGCACTCTACAGACATGTATTAGACATGAGAAGCTTTTTAGGTTGTAAACAATAAGAAGGTATGCTGGTGTAGTTACCCTATAAAATATTGAATATTGAACATGTACATTGATTTATCTTCAAAAATCATGACTACCATAAGACATATTTTAAGCAAAAGAGCAGCAGACATGTACCATAACAATAATATATAAAGAGGAGGCTACAAACCTTGCACCAACATGAAGCATGCAGACCATCCTCCTGCAGGAGCGGCTGAAAACAATTCGTTGATTGTCATTCAGAATCCTCATAAAGTTCACTGTCAGAAAGGTCATCAAAAGCTCTTATATCAAGCTGGTAACGGAGAATTCCCCCAATGCCACCAAACCCTCTACAAAACTGTGACCCTTCTTGT
The DNA here is from genome assembly GCA_034195605.1 of Santalum album. Lineage (NCBI taxonomy): Eukaryota > Viridiplantae > Streptophyta > Magnoliopsida > Santalales > Santalaceae > Santalum > Santalum album. The sequence continues at coordinate 16,480,162 of CM067266.1, read as the reverse complement.
GATTTGTTGGTAACAAACTCCAGTGAGCAACCAAATCGTCTATACTCATTGGCAAACCACTCTAGCAATGACATCTTGTCCTGAACCTCCAGTTCAGCATTTGTGGCTGCATCACGGAAGTTGCTCGAGTTATGCTCTTGCTCCTTGTTAAAATGTTTAATTATAGTCTCATCCGTCGTGCTGTTCTTGAGAACAAACCGATTTATATCTAGGTTTTCCCACACAATTAGCGTCTCAATGGCACCCATTTCTAGCGTTTTAATTGTATCATCAACACCAAACACATACTTCCCAGTGTCCTGGCTGATCTCTTCAAATAACTTCCCTATGAGCCGTTTCTCTTGTATGAACTTCACATTGGCTAGAATTTCGGATGACAGCTCGATGGCCTGATTAAAACCGTTTTCCCCTCCGTAAGAAACATCAACCACATTTAAAATTTTCGCCTGAAGGCGAGGATCAAACATATCAGATTGGCTGAGCTCTGTCTTGAAGTCAGCTGATCCAGCGAGAATTAATCCGGAAACATTGGGCTGGCTTGTTGCAGGATTTATATAAAACTGTGTAGCAAGTTCAGCTGTCTTCCTCACATAGTTGTGGCGCTTTTCCATTCGCAGTCGAGCAAACCGAAGAGCAGACTGCCCTCCTCTTCCATGTTTTTTAGGGAGGTCCACAGTAAATTTATGAAGTACATCACGGGTGTTACCGCTTAGCGTTCCAAAAAGAGTTCCATTTCCATCCATAATGATAAAACCAAACTTATCATCAGATTCTAGAAGTTCACTCAAAGCTTCTGTATGAAACTTGTTGTCACAAAGATATAGAGATGCATTTATGGGCTTGAAGGGAGCAAAATCAAAAGTAACCTTCTTTTCCTTCCCATCTTCAGTTACGATTGTTCCAGTATATAGCACCAATCCATTGGGAGGAACCTTGCTGTACAGCTTAAGCCTCTGTTGAGCAGAAGTGATCGCACCTAATACAGACTGACGGTTCACCCTGCTTTTAATGTTTGAAGCAGTTCCATATTCATCTCCAAGCATCTTTGCAACACGGGATATTTGATCACGTGGAGGCATGATAAGAGAGATCATACTGGTTCCATTGCCCCTTGCACTTTCCAAAGCCTTGATCAACTTCTTCATTTTCCATATCTCAATGTTCTTATCAGTTTCAGGACCTTCCGCCATTGCAATGGATGATAATAGCAGCAAACCTGAAAATATAATATTGATAAGCCCATGTTATGAGATCAAAACATTTAGTCCAAAAAAAGGACAAAAAAACTTAAACAAGATATCATCACATAAAATGTTTAAACAGGCTTTTAATATAACTAAGGGTTTCAAACTTCAGTTTGTATAAACAGAATGAAAAAAAAAAAAAAAAAAAAAAAACCCATTTATATTGGAAGAGAGCAAGAAACATAAATTCAACGTATTAAGTATGAAATCTGATATCATTATTTTACCAATATATACACTAGAAGTTCATTAGGGTGAGCCTTAGCACAACCAGCAGCGTTGATGCGGGGACGTCACAAGTTCAGAACCTGGAAGCAACCTCTTTGTAGGAGAGCAAGGAGGAGGCTGCATATGATAAACAACCATCCCCCAATCTCGCAGGAACTTTACACAACATAGAAGAGATCCAACAGGGTCTTAGCATATCTGGTGCGCATCATAGAGGATGACAATCGATAAAGGTTTACTCTACAAGTGAGCTCAAAAACACAGCCAAAGTGGCTAGAACAATAGTGAAGTTCTAATCAAGCATCTAAAATAAACGATTCCAACTCGCCGTGATCACGATGAGATTTTCTAACACATACCCATATGTAAGACTAGTCTTATACTCGAGAAATAACGTTAAATTTTCCCCATGACACGGATTATAGATCCAAGCGATCAACTAAAGTAGAAAAGAAAAAGGACAAAATTTTATTTTCTCTGATTCACGCCTCGATCTGGATTGATGTCCCGGAGAAAACAAAAACAGTATTCATAAATTACAGATCAAAAAATCAGAAACCCTAAAATTCAAGGACATGTAATCGGAAATTTCAACCAAACCCACAAAATAGCAAAGATCAAATCGATGGGAAAAGCATAGCATAACATGAAAAGAACGAATTAAAGACAGAGCTGGGAAGACAACAAATTACCAGAGATGGATTTTCCAGACCACTGCTGGTTCCTGGAAGAGAGAGAGAGGGAGGAACTGAGTGGGAATGGATGATATTACGAGGAGAGATTTTTGTAGAGACGCCGTGAACGGACACAACCCAACCCTCTTATTTATAGATGGTGATTTTGGCAGCCAATGAGAGAACGACACGTTGTCGGTTTCATTCGATAGAGAGCCGTGTAGTCCCCACTCTCCCACTTTTTACTCGGCCTGGGCCTGGGCTTCATCTTAGGTGGGCTTGGCTGCTACCCGACAATTAAATCAGTGACCCGACAATTAAACTAGTTGAATTTGACCATAATAAGCGATAAGCAAATTCAATTTGACCTTCACACTTAGGATGGAACATGTCCATGACTCCCTCAATAAGAATGATCGAGGAGAGGGAGTCCTATTCAAGGAGGATATAACAAAAGCCCGTTGTTCAGAACCTGATGACCTTTAAACTAGAGTAATACTTCACGTGCACTCTTCAAATTTATATGATCTTTTTCGAGAGATATTTTGATCAAATAATAATAAAAGATCACAAAAAAAATTATAACTCTTTAATGTAAAGGATATACACATAATGTTATCCTTTAAGCAACGCCCAAATCCGGCCCGATGAGCTGGGGTCACTAGGTGGGCCTCAATACTCTCCAATTTACCAAAACAGCTTTCGGGTCTGGGCCTTCTATCTACAGATCAATTAATACATGGAGTTTTAAAAAGTTTAGATTTCTCTTTCTTCTTTCTTCTTCTTTTCTTTTTTTTTTTTCGTTTTATCTGGAGGAGGTGCCAATGGATCATGCCACATAGCCCGGCGGGAGTGGGCCAGCCCATTGTGAATAGCAGCATGCCATGGTCCTTGGGAGCCTCGATGATGCCGGCTCATACATGAGTGGGCACGGCCCAGCATGATTACAGTGCAAGCCTTATTGGGCCGAGCTATGAGCCGACTATGCACAGCCCATTGACACCCAATGTATCCTAAAAAGACCCTTGACACGCCCCTTAATTTCTAAAAAGACATCCACACCCCTAAATCTTTTAAATTAACTTCTTTACCCACCACGGCTCAGTAAATGATGATAAAATATTTTATGTTATTATTACTTTAAACTTTTATTTATCATGTTATTACCATCCCTAATTTCTCTACTCATTTCACTTAAATCATATACTAATTTTAGTTCCTAAATTTACAAGAAAATAAGGAATTATTAAGAGGATCGCTTACAGGGGAATTTTTATAGTCAATACAGCAATTCTCAAAGGGCTAAAGCCCAAAAGTCTAAACTGCACCAAATCACACAGATGATCCAGAACCCACCACCACCACCAAAGAATGAACCATGACAACCAAACAGAGCATGGAGCTCTTATTCATCATTTCCCAAAGCCAATCGATGTCCACCAGTTCGTATTCTATTTACCTTTTCTTTTGTTTCACCCTTTTCTCTTTTTACCTCCGGTAGCTAATGCTCTATTCTCCTTCGTCGCAGCCCAGGGCCAGCCACTGGACTGGTTGGGCGAACGATACAAGATTCAACCCACAAACCATCTCACCGGAGTTGAAAAAGATCGATGGTGTGCATACCCCAGTGAGACTGCATTACTCTGGGATCTACCTCTTAGATTCATTCAAGGTCTTTCCTTCGAAAAACTCTTCCAGCATCTGTTCAAGATTTTCCGCTGTGTATTTGATGTACTTGTGGGGATTCTTGCCACTCTCGACCATCGGCCTGCCTCACATCAAAATCAGCTTTCAGAATCAATCCGACAAGAGAGTTCATTTATAATTAGTATCACCGAAAGATGTCCAAATTTTAGCAGGTGCTTCAATGCATATGATTTCATGTTATAACATTTTTGTGCCACAAACTTAAAATTTATAGCTTGAAATCAACTAGAACATGACAATATATATATATAGGCTTAACCTTTGGAAATAGAAAATGGAACACATACTAACTAGACAGGATGAAGGAGGAACTTTTTTAATTACAGGAGCATCCTTGAAAAATTATAAAATATGACAAGACGCACCCGAAACGTTTCACAAAAGATCTGTAAGCTGGCAACAAGACTTCGGCAACTGCAAGCCTCAAAGACTCTCGCAGCTCGGTGTCAGGAACTGTCCATTGAGATTGTCGTTGATGAAGCTCCTCAAACTGTATGCTAAAACTCTTGAACCTGACAGCAGGGTTTACTACTATTAAAATTCAGACAAGTACTTTTTTAAAATAAAAAAAAATTTCAACAAGCAAATAATATATTAAAGAAAGGAGAACAGAGCAAAGCAAGGAGGATAAGAAATCCTCTAAAGGCTAAGGCACAAGACAATCAAAAACAAGAAACCAGAAACGAAACATTGACACCTTTTGACAATCCCCAAGCTACAATCTATAGGGAAGAATGAAAGAAGGCTCTACCCCAAACAAAAAGAGAGGACATTCTAGTGAAGTAATTACAAACATATGGAGCTTCAAATCGAAATATTCAGCTTAGTAGTAACCTCTCTTTCACGAGGTTTCTTGAAGCTCCACTACTGCCTCCTCCATCAGCACCTACAGCACTGCTGCCCCCAGATGAGGTCAGACCCTGTGCAGAAAGAGTCTGCAAAATCTGGAGACAAAACACAAATAAGACGAGAAATTATCAAAATCTCCATTATAGTTTCTTTCCTTAAAATATGGTAACTCTTGAATCTTGTTTTCCAAATTTATTAACTTGCATAAGCTTAAGTAACACATAATTTCCATAACAGGAGTAACAAAACACAGGTCCTTCCCTTTTATATTGTCACCCTTCTCCCCATGCTCCCCAATTCAACAGGAATTATCTAGTGTTTTAGAGTTCCTAGATTTTATTTATTTAAGAAAATTCAGGTTATCTAAGTCCACCCCTAAAAGGTCAGCAAGTACAATAATAAGCAGGGACTAATCCATTCAAATATGCAGCAGTGCCAAGAAAAAAGAAATGTACATTGATTGATGTTTGTGTTAGTATTAGAATTTCCATGCGTGTAATAGTCCCACATCGGGTTTTGCACAGTTATGTTTTACTCATTAACATAAATACTAGAGAGCTACCCATGTTGGGTATGCTGATTTTCCCCCAAAAAACACTATATGGAGAAGAACTCAATAAACATATAGTGTGTGCCACAGTGCATTAATAGCAACAGTAAATTAAAACCTTTGCCCAAGCAATCCTCTTGTACTGATTTGCATGTTGTTGGACAACCCTCCTATGTCTTTGCACCCAGTCATCCCCCAGCAAGTCCTTTGCTTCGGACCTGAGAGTAACAAGGTAAGCATCAATACCATCATGTGTATACATAGAGCATAACCAGTGCTTTACATAAGTGACAAAGTTTATATAAATACAAGACAAACCTGCGCACAGATCTGACCATATAATGTAAATTATTCATAAGAAACAAGTGTGTCAAGGCAGAATCTCTATACTGCTTAGATTTCCCATCCAAATTAATTTGAAGAGCCTGCATTATACGCATAGTCACTGAGGCCAATTGCGAGCTTGTCTCATTCCCACTTCCAAATTCTTCAAAAAGTTGCTTCAAGGTTGACTGATAGCTATACATATTTCAAGGAGAAGAATTTCAGGGCATTGTCAGCAGCTTGATTAAAACCAGATAAAAGGGAAGCAGCAAGAGAGTAAATACATTGCCATATCAAAATCAACATTCCCGAGAATATATGTTCGGGCAAGATATAAATTCTACAAGAGAGAGAAAAGTAAATCTTCCAAACGAAGGGCGAAAAGCACAAGCAAATCATTAGTTTTTTACATGAAAAGTTCGACGGGAAGAAAAGAAAGAGAATGTACCCAAAGATACCCATGACAAATTTGATGCATGCAGAGCACAAGAAATATGATCCAACTATGCTGAAGCCCTACCACACAAGATAATTTATGAATCCGTAGCATGGGGTTTGAGTCAGATATTCAAACAAATATCTTACTGAATTTCAACAAAATAAATAAACTGAATAAGCCTTGTACTTCACCAGTCAGAAAATAACATGGCTTCAAATTTTAAATATGTGAAGGATCATGAGCAAAGATGACAGGTGGTTTTGAAGGATACTAATGCAAACCCCAAGCATCTAAAGGAATAAATTTTATGATGCAGAATTCTGTGAATAAGGAGTGACAAAATCTAATCAGAACAAATCACCACATCCACAGTTACCTTGATTTGCTTTTCGATATCAATTAAAATCTCCCACCTACTACATCCTTAGGATAACTTTCCCTTTTGCTGGCTCAAAGGCAATCCTTTTCTCCAATTTACAACTTCTCATTCTAAATGAATGTCCAATTCAATCTTCTGCTTTAACCCATGATCTTCTCTTCTAACCCAATCAGGATTTGTCACACATGAATGCAGACTGGCAAACACAACTGTGTATGAAGAGTTTGGTCTCATACCCCCCCCCCCCCCCCCCCCCCCCCTTTTCCCTCTTATTAAGCTTGGTCTCAAACTTTATTTCCAAAGATGAAGAAGATATTCTCCATATCTCGAAACAAAATTTTTTGAAAGAAAATCACAAAAATGTCCAATGTCAACTCTATATGTAAATATAAGCTTTAATTGGCCTTTCAGCTTGCCAAATCCTCTAGCCAAAGTACTTTTCCTGCTGGGCGTTAAGAGTCCGGAGTTCCACATCCCATAACCAATTGGCAATGGGTGGGGCAGTCCCAATATTTATTAATTGTGTTACAGGGCTTTGTGTTCCCATCATGGGACCATATCTTCAACAAGTCCCCTTACATGATGCATTTTGTGAGCCTAACACGTGGAAAAAAATTTGTTGGGCAATGAGGAGCAGGTGTGGCAGCATCTTGCCAAACACATGGTCAAATTGCCTTCTACGATACAATGTTGAATCCCGGAATTTCCAACCAAAAACTAATTGTCGATGGGTGAGAGTAGCCTCAGGATTTTATAAATCGATTCTACTGAGTTCTGGGTCTGGGACTATATTCTCAGAAACAGACTCCGTCAAAAGTGATTGCGTGCAGTGTTGTAATTTGGGCAAGATTTTGACAAGGCTCAACAGCATCTAAGACTTTCGAGTAATTTGGAACTTCCTTGGGGACAATTTAAAAGTGAAATACTCCCAGAAACAAAATTCTGGTAACTCAAAATGTTTGTTTATATCGAGAAACTTGGCAAATTTTTGTCAAGCCTAGGTGCTACGGGTTTGCTGGCTACAACTACAAGAGCTCCAGTTCCTAGTGCGTTCGTCTGCTTCCAACAATGATTAAGGCGTCTTTTATCATTGATCTCGTATTTTTCCAAGACAACTAGCAAGAGTTTTCTTCTTACTGATAAAAAGGATATAGCAAGACATGCAATATCAGCTTTATTGATGCATTTAAATTCCTGATATAAGTAGATGAAGATCACAATGAATGGAAACTAATATGGAGTTCTAACTCCTCATTTCCAGGGGAAAACAGAAGGAATGCATAATCAAGTTCACAAGATAACATATAGCCTTCGACACTAAACCCACTACAAAGCAGATGAGATAAGTCCCATAGGTAAACAATTAGCAGCATAATCAAATGATAGTAAAGTAGCATAGGTGTCACAATACTTCTCAAAACACAAAGATAAAAAAAAATAGAAGATAGGACATGAGCTTACTCAAACAAAAATTTCACATAGTTAATCACATAGCTCGTCAAAGGGTGGACAGTTCCATCCAGTACAGCATTTTTTGTCGCATCCTTTTCAACTGCTTCTTCAAAATCACCAAAGGTCTCTTGGGCTGTTTGGGCAAGCCTCTTTGTCAATCCAAATGCAGATTCTCTAATTTCACTACAAGCTTTACCCTTGAAAAGCATTTCAACCTGCCCAAGACACAAAATGAAACAGAAAAGTCATCTCTGGAGCCAATAAATCTATTTGCACAACCATTGCTCATATTCCAAAGCTCCAAGCCGCAAAATACCAAAATTCTAAACATCAATGCACAGTCATGTAGCAACAACGAATTGACCAGACATGAAGGCTCAGTATCCAGTAAGGCATGATTCAGATCTCTTTTCGCGCCTATGATATACACATTCCTTTTATACACCTTAAGTTATTCAAGCAAAAGAGATGTATTACAAAAAGCATTCATATGACAAGAAAAAAATAATGTAAATAAATAGGATATGGATGTATCATACCATAAGTGAATGCTATAAATAAAAATAATGTAAATAAATAGGAGTGGATTTGCTTAATATTTGACTCAGATATCACCTGTGAAAATGAATTAGTGAATGTCGATCATAAAAATAATCTGTAACACCAACTTCAAAAGTATGAAGATTTGATCTCAAAACTGAAAGATGGGAGCAGCAGTTCACCAAAGTTCAAAATCAAGGGGGTGTTAGCTGCAACTTCACTAAAATCTATTTTTTTCCCCAGTTCCCATTCCTTTTTTCTCTTATCTTAATCAAATAAGATAGTTTTTAGGACAAAGGTGTTTCAGTTTTCACCAGAACTACTTAAAAATTAAAATTGCAAGGGAAATCAAAAAGCAAGTGAGCCCAAGTTTTCCCACATGGCTTTTTTCAATTAAAATATATAAATGTTTGCCGCACATGCAAAACTTTCCATACCTCTGAGTGAAGTTCACGCATAATTTCATACATGTCTAGAAGTACAAATAACTTTTCTGGGGATCTCTTGCTTCTAGCAATTGCTTCTCCAAAACTAAGTAGCATTGCAGCACTACTTGCAGTAACTTCAGCAAAACATTGATCTGCGATAGAATCAATGCCTTCAAATATTTGATCACACACTTTTCGTTCCCCAGCAAACAGCAATTTTACCTATTGAAGCACAGTTAAATAATTTGAGAATACATGCATATGCCAATTCACACTTACTCTCCAAAAATGCCTCCATATAATCCTTACAGAAATTCGCATGAAATGGATCCAATTCCCTATCTTAGCCTCCAAAACCTCCCACTGCATCTTTTGAACATCATCTTTAGTGAGTCTCTCCACTTCCAATTTACGGAGACTTTCTTCCAGAACTGAAGAACGGGTCTCCCTGAAAATGGAGTTTCGAGGAGATAAATCAGAAACAATAAAATGGAAGCATGCGGAGGGATAATTTCACGTTGACTAGTCTATATATACATGTTAGATAATGGATGGGAATACTCGTTAATTCAGCAGCTACCTCAAGGTCCAAGCAAATCCTATTAGTCACTCGAACCTAGTAAATCAAACATGGGTGACCCCAAGAATCAAACCCTAGTAGAACACTTCAATGTCCAACCGTAAGAAATACTTCTTTGCATTTTCTACTCAGGAACAACTCTGAGGATCTTAAGAGAGAAAGGAACAAAAGAGGTCAAAGATAACCAAGTCCCCACAACAGGGAAGTAGAACCCTTTCTAATTGTCGAAATGCCTACAATTCAGGAACTGCCAGATCATGATGAAAATGGTAACAGAGGAGAGCTAAACAACAAGATGATCAAACTCAAGGATCTCTACCATCCACTCTTAGAAAAGAACTATTCTTTAACCCTCGGCCCTCTATAGTACTTGTAAATGTGTAAGAGCTATTAGTTAACTATGTTTGTCGAGCATATTAGGTCACGGATCTCAGTATGGTCAATTACGATAGTTGATTGATTCCTAGTAAACTACTTGGTTCGTATCACATATGGGTTCTTCGCTTTCAGTTCCCTCTGTTTCCTGATTCCCAGCCAGGCAAGATTTATTATTTAACTCAGCATTTGCATTCTTTTTTAATGATAAATAACCAACCCAGTTTAGAACCTGCAACCTCTATCATCCCATACTGGGTGGGTAGAATGGCAATCATATCAGACCAAGAGATGATCCTTGGGAGAGCAAGAACCTTAGCACTTCATTTCCTCCATCCCTATCATATCTCATGCCCATGCTGACCTTCCACTTCATGAAAAAACTATCATGTGATTTCTAAGCCCCCGTTTCCTCCCTGCTCTCATGCTTTCCCCAACCCCATTCCCCGGGCAACGAAAATCAGATGAAGAAGAGGATGGAAGCAAAACTGATAGTTAACCTGAAGAATGAGGACCGGAAATACAGCCGAAAAAAAGGAAGAGAGCATCTTTACCATGATACCTAAATTTTTTCAGCACCCGTGCTTAGCATCTCTCATTCCTCAAGTAAAAACTTCCATCTCTGTCATTCATTCTTTAAAAGAAACTTCTTTCACAACTTCCCTGTCGCATACAAGTTAAAGGAGACTAAAAAGGGATGTCTACTAGGTCTTCTTTTGAGTGAACCCCAAAATTAACCACAATGCTATAAATAAATGGCTTTAATGATGACCCAGGGGAATTTAGTTGCATGTTATGCAATCCAAACATCACCTATAAATAAATGGCTTTAATGACGACCCAGGTGAATTTAGTTGCACATTATGCAATCCAAACATCACGTTATTCAGATCCTGAGGTAACCCATTCACATCCATAAATACCAAAAAAAAAAACATTAAATAGGAACCCTAATTAGGAACAGCGATTTAGCTGCCTTTGGATATGAGATTCGCATCTTCTGCAATTATAAATTTATTTCAAGGATTAACTTAAATCAAAGACTTCTACTTCTCACTAAATGCAATCCTTGTATTCAATCAACTGTCATTATTTTCAAAAATATAGAAAGAGACAGAATATAAAATAATTCATAAGTGTACTGCAATCATGGTGCTTCCCAACCTGTAAATTTTCACTAATTGCTGCTGGTTGCCAGCTTGAACCATTTGCTGTGCTAATTCATGCAGCAGTGGCAATATCCTTGGTGGTATGAGAACCGGCAGTGTGTAAACTGCAGTTTCTGGGCTTATATTATTATGAGAAGGATTCTTGCCATTGGAACCAGCATGATTTCCAGGCGATCCAAAGGAAGGTCGCATTGAGTTGGGAAGGCCATCGAAGAGGCGATCAGGCTCCACAGGCTTGCTGAAATCCAAAAACAAACAAAAGCAGCATAAGAGAACATTAGAAATGGTAAACCAAGTACACAACGGTAACCTAATACCACTGCTGAGTTGTAGAGATGCATCAAGAGTTAATTGCAATCTATAATTGTGAAGAATTACTAACATACGGAAGGAAATAAATTTGCAGTATCAATGATCACGTCACATTTGAGTTCTTCCTGTTTATTCATTTATTTATGACAGATAAATTACGATTACATTAAGGTTGCATGATGGCTACTAAAAATAAGAAAGCCCTAGCAGACCCAGTAGATTGCTCTGTCAGATCCAATCAACTGGCCTAGTTGATTAGATTTATGGAGCTACTGCTGATCAACTGTCAAGTCAGTGCCCCCACAATCCCCCTCAAGTTGGGAATACATGTTTACTATGCCCATCTCATTACAAATGCTCTCAACCAGGACTCAGTTCAAAGAATTAGTAAAGATGCCCGCAATTTAATCACCTGTCTTCACATGTCAGAGAGAAAAAAAAGTTGTCGAAGTTTCTCTCAAACAAAGCGACAGTCAATCTCAAAATGTTCCTCCCCTTGTGAAAAATGGGATCAAAAGTGCAGAATAGGATATATAGAGAGAGAGGGAGGGAGTGGGAGAGAGAGGAAGGGAGTGCAAAAGAGGAGCATGTGGAGACCATAAACCCTAATCTGGGTTGGCCACTATAATTTATAATATTAAAAGTATGGGGCATTAAAAATACACTTAAGGTCCAATAAGCCATAATATATTTGTAAAAATCATCTAACACTCCCTCTCGAGCTGGAGCATGAATAATATCAACCAAGCTCAGCTTGGTACAAATATAAGCAAGTAAATTCCCAAGGCTTTCATTAAAACGTCTTCTTCTTGGTCAAATGTCTTGGGCATGGCTTGGTGAAATCAGCTTTTCTTGAAGGTTCTAGCAAACAGAGTGAAAAATCATCTCTACATGATTAGTCCTCTCAGAAAGAACAGGTTTCAGGTCAATATGAACGGCTGCCTGATTGTTGCAGTACAGCTGCACAGACCCCAAACTTACAACAGCATCTGGCTTCTTGATATCAACTTACAGGCATTTTGGGTTACAGCCCTTTATTCTAACTCAGCACTTGGCTATGCAATCGTGTTTTGTTCCTTACTCTTCCATGAAACTAAATTACCTCCAACACACACAACAGCCAGGTGCAGACTTTCAGTCAAAAGTATAGGCATAAGAGCACTGCAGCAGTGCATAAACAATAGGTTAAAAAGCAACATCTTACATACCAACCTAGCATTAGCCAAGAGGATTAGAGGACATTGCGTAAAGGATGATGCCAATCACTAGAACCCGAGCACAACTTATAAAGATAGGAGTTAGCAGGGACTTGGTTAATTGCTAAACGTTGCATTTACCTGAACACTGCTAGATCTATCATAGCTCTCCCTCAGTTTCGCGTCTCCGGGTAAGTAAATCTGTGTTGAATAGGCTTTTGCAACAGAATCCAAAGTCTTAAATGCAATGATTCATTTTACATAGTACTGCTCCTGTACTTGTCATTTTAATTTTAGGTTTTGTTTCAGTCAAATCATCAGAAAAGAAAAGACCAGCTTCCTTAATATTTGTCAAGGTTCCACCTTAAAACCAATTGGCAATGAGGGGAGGAGCCCAACTAGCATATAAAGCGCCAGAAACACTAGAACCTAGTCAATGCCAGAGTCTCAACACTCCCCTCATGTGCCGGAACATGACGCTCTACACGTGAATCCAACATGAGGGGAGAAAGGAGCCAGCTTTGAGCCAAACACAACATCGGCTCTAATACCATGTCCATGTCAAGGTTCCATTCCAATACCAATTGGCAATGAGGCGAGCAGTCCCAATCCGAAATCAGAAAGTGCGTGAACTGTGGGTGTGACATATAAGTTCAAGCCTATGAACTCAAGAGTACCTTCTTAGCTAGCCATTTTGGTTGAGGATTTTTCTTATAGTGGGGTCGTGGTTCGGAGTATTACAAGCAACCAATTGGTATAACAGGCATGATAACACTAGTCCCTAACTGGTGTTGGACTCTCAACAACACTCTTATGCCCCGTTTGATAGGCCGGATCAGAAGGGCGAATTGAATTATTGAATCTATTTTCAGTTTTATCAAATGTTTGATGGAAACTCGCACAACGAATTGGGTCATCCGGTTGGAATCACTTATCAACTTACAGCAGGATTATACAATCTTACCTGGGAGTCCTAATAATCAAATCCACCTCACCAAAAAAAAAATTGAAAAACAAAAGGGGAAAAAGAAAAGCACTCATTTTTTTCTCATTTGTTTTTTTTTTCCCTTTTCCTTCCCTTTTCTATTTTCTTTGCAATTTTGAATATGATTCGCCTTTAAGAAAAATACTACACGATTTTTTAAATAAAATTTGTTTTTAACTATTAATCTACTTGCATCTAATTTCTTGTATTTCATTGATTTTTTGTCTTTTTTGATATGATTCAACTTTAAGAGCAAATATACACTCAATTCTATTTTATTCATTTTTAGGGTTTAATGGTTTAATATTTTGGACAAGATTCAATGCTTTTTCATTTTAGATTATATAGATGTATGAAATTAAATTTTCTATTTAAAATTATGTTTTTTTTTTTATCTTGTTCACTTATCATGTTGCGAACCAAACAGGAGATAGGATAATAACTCTATCTAGCTGGATAGCTATCTCATCTATATCCGACTAGATTTTATTTCCTCTCCTATCCTATCAAGGTGGTCAAACAGGGCATAAAGTCCTAGATTCGTAGTACAGATAGGGTTTACGAGAGCAATGGAAAATAAAATTTTATAACAGTTAATCTAAGATGAATTTCATCAAATTGCACGCTCTACATAGCTGTACATGCCAATTGAAGGGTTTGAACAAGCAAATCAATCCCTAGATCTTAGGCCTAAGAGATCTAGGCAGGGTTCGTAGATAAATGTACTAAACCCTTCCTTGCAAACCTTAACATAACCTAAATCTATTTGCCATCAATGCTCAACCTAAGATTAAGATTTCTATTCTCAGTGACAGTTCGGAGTATTATTTGCAGAACCAGGCAGCAGCTTCCCAAAGTTTGATAAATTCATGTACTCTTGATCCTAGACCGTCCCTTCACAACCTATGACACCTACATGTTTCCCTCCTTCAACCTTTAAACAGCCCTAACCACAACTTTCAAATGCCTAAGTATGTCATTGTTCTAAATCACAGAATTTCAACTTCTCTCCACTCTGAAGTTATGATTGTAGTAAAATACAAGTACCTAGAAATTTGAAAAAGGTAGATGTCAGAAAAGAAAATATAAATCATTATTAAGTTACAGGAGCAAAAACAGATCTACTAGACTCATAGGATACATTATGAAAAGAAAAAACTCTCAAAAAAAAATGCACTCAAACCTGTAAGACAACAGGAGCTGCTTAAACTCCTCTTCCAGTTTCAATATAGCCTTAGCAAGTAAGCTATTTGCATGAGTAACCACCGCTTGGCTACTCTTGAAGCTTCTATTGCTGCTAAAAAAACGAATGTTGCTTCTAAGCTGTTCAATTGCATGCAGATAACTTTCTAAATCCTCATGAGGACCCTTTAGTATTTTAGCTTCTGCCTACACATTGGAATGGCGTTAATGCATTTAACTGCACATGATAAATGAAAAATGTGGAAACCTATCGTACTACAAAAATTAATAAATCATTTCTTCACTTAAAAGGTCAAAGCTGTGCCCAATGACACATTATAAGATGCCTGAGTCATGTGAAATACATTCCAAAAGCAGTAGATCATTACATTCAAGATGAATCATCATACAAAACATAATAATGTCCCAAAATTGTATCATCATGTTCAACAAGAGCACATTTCATATATATATGTGTGTGTGTGTGTGTGTGTGTGTGTGTGTGTGTGCGCGTGTGTGTATATATATAGTAACCAATGTTATCATCTACATTCATTCTAAACTATTGCAAACATTGTTATATTGTACTCCAATGATTAGGACAGAAGTTGCAAGAAAAGACACTAGTATTAGAGGCAGATCATCAAGTAGACCTAGACAAAAATAAGACGTAACTTCTAGCTTAATACAACATAGAGAATCCTGTACTCTTGAAAATAAGGCTTAATTTTTGAGTTGTTTACATATGCTGGGAGCAGAACCATCTGTCAAACTTAAATGGCAATGGCTTATGGTTATATGAAAAATGGTGAAAAAGTTTCTGATCAAATAGACTTTCTTCCCACCTTATGTGTTCATGCGCTCAAACAGGTCCACTTGGGTTTGGCCCATTATAGGCCCTTGCAGTTTTGCTTTGTGCAGTTCATTAGTTTTTTAGATGTTGTTCTCCTAGGGCCTTTGCGTCCCCATTTTTGTACCCTACCCTTTGTTTCGTAGGCATGGTTGTCATGCCCCCCTTTTTTGTAATTGTAGTTGACAGCTTAACTCTCTTTCTTAGAAAATGATGTTGGTGACAAAATTTTTTAAAAACACAACAGAGTAAGCTGTGCGGCACCTCTCAGTATTGTTGTGAATGCAACATGCATCATATTCCTGCGTGTAAGTTGGAATGCATAACATCAGGGTCAACAGCTGATCATCTGGTTTTCAAGAACCCATCCCCCACCCCCACCCACACCAACACCCACTTTTTTTTTTATAATAATAATAAAAAATTTTAAAAAAAAGGAAAGGCGAAAAGCAGAAGCATGAATGTGCTCTTAGATTCATCCATTAACCGTCTAAAATATAACTTAGCTTTCCTCGCTACATAAAATCTGACATGGTCAAGCCACAACTTGTCATAGCTCCCAAATATTGTGAGGGTAGAATAATCTATTAGATTGGAAGACATGGGTGAATCAGCAAATAAAGGGATTTATACACAGCTGGAGAAACGGATTGACAACTTTTGAGAATTGTTATGCTTAGTATCTCTCTCTCCTCCTTCGCTCTTCTTCTCTTTCTCTCTGTGGTTCTCCCATTTCTTCCATAACTTGTAGCTCAAGTTCATCATCAAAACAATGAGAATGCTGATATTTCTCTATGATCTCTTTTCTCTGTGTTTCCTATTTTCTTTTACTGTGTCTATAGACTGATTTACATACAGCAAACCCTAGGGCTGTGACACAACTCTCCCCATAAATAAAATCTGATAAAGAAAGCGGGCAATCTACACAAAACATAAACTAATCAAACGGAAACATGAAAAGTTAGAACATGGAATCAAGTGTTGAGTGCAGTAAAAACTAAGTAATACTGGCAACCAACCTGGCGGGAGAGATCAAATTGCGCCAATATAACCTCTGCAGACTTCAGGGTCTTATCAATGTTTTCGTGAGCTCTCCGAATAGAGTGAGTTCTGACCTAAATATAAGACCCAAATTAAGGAAAATCCAGAACAGGGAAAAAAGAAAGAATAGTCAAAATGTGGGTCGCTGAACCAAGGGAGTCCAAATCAAGCAAAACCCAGAACAGTGAAGACCAAACATTAGACCCAAATTAAGGAAACCCCAGAACCAATAAAAAGGATCAAAAGGAGGGCTTCTCTTTTGTTGTATTCATGCTAAGGAAAGAAACAACGGAAATTCGAATCCAGCAAACCCCAGATCGGCGAACTTCGTGAACTAAAAAATTGGGTCGATGGAATAAATGGAGGGGGAGAGGGTGATCAGACCTGAGTAGGGCGCATGGCGGTTTCCAAGGCGGAGAGACGGTGGTCAAAGGAGCCGAGAATGGAGACCACCTTGTCGGTAATGGTCTGGCTCTTCTGGAGCGCATCCTTCATCAGGGCTCCTCTCTCGCTCAGTGCGTCCACTGTCACTCCTGCTCCCATCCTCTTCTCCTTCAATGGAGTTTTTCTTCCACAAATTTTGTCCTCTCCAACGGTTCTTGAGAAACGCGAGAGAGAGAGAAAGACAGTGGAAATAGAGTTTGGTGTAGTTTTCTTTTCTTTTTCTTTTTCCTTTTAAAGGGAACTTGCAGAATTTCCCCTTAAGTTTCAGCTAAATCCTCTAGTCCCCCTAGAGTTTTGATTATCCATTGTTACCCCTCAAATATTAAACTGTGAGCAATTATACCCTTTGCAGTAAACTATTAATATTTTCCCATTCATTTTTAACACTTTTATTCATTTTCTCCTCTCTTCTCCACTATCGTGAAAAGTTTTATAATAGAGAGAAAATGAAGGAAAGAGAAGAACAATTAATAGCTTTTCTTTTGAATTCCCTAGTTTGTGATTTTTTTTTTTTTTTTGAGTTCCAAAGGTGAGAGGAAGGAGCTTAAATGAAACTTGCATAATACAAAATTATATCATTAAAACTCAAATAAGAAAATAATGGTGTAAGGGTAAAATAATATTTTTCAACTTATAGATTATGATATCATTCCCCTTCTTCTCAACTTCAAAATGTGAATAAGGTAAAATAATATTTTCATGCTCTCCTTCCTCTTCTTCTTGACTTGCACATTCCTAAAATCACAAATGACATAGAGGAAAGTTAAGACACTCTCCCTTTTTTAGTTTCCTTTCTAAAAGTTTCTCTTCCTTTCTTTTTTCGCTAGACTCACAAAATTGCTATACTTTTTCATCTCTTCCTCCCACTCATGGAGGTTAATTAGGAAAGAGAATGAATGAAAATCGTAAAAAGGCAATGGAAAACAGTTAAAATTGGGTACATACACACAATTTGAAAGTTTAAGGGATAAAATGAAATAATTAAAATTTTAATGGCATACTGAAATTTTACTGAAACTTGGGGGGGGGGGGAGTGAAATGGTGTAATTTTCCTTTTAGGAAGAAAAAATAAATGAAAAGATCGAAAACTAAGCTGGTAACGTGCCAGCTCGTGGTGAGGTGTTCTCTTCGAAAGTGAAATTACATCTTGGACCTCCCCTGTGACGAAAGAATAGTATCTACAAATGTTTTAAAAAATAGAGGGGTGAATATATAAAAACTCTGATTACTAAAGAAATCTTATATAGTTTTAAATTTTTTTATTACACTTCACGCACTTACGAAAAAAGTCTAATAAATTTCTGCCATCTAATTTTGTCCAAATTAATAATAAAATTTTTTAAAAGAACTAGAATAAATGTCAAAATTAATAAAAGATAGAAAAATTAAATTATTGTAATTAAAAAATTAAAAAATTTCAATTAAAATGAGAATCTAAATGTCAAAGTCGAGGAAGGCGATCGCCATTGGATCTAACAAGAGATGTTTTGTGGGATGAGTTTTTGTATTTTTTACTTATAAAATATTTTATTTTTTTTCTCTTTTTCCCCATTAATTTTCACATTTTATTATTTTTAATTATTTTTTGTTATCTATTTAGATGAAATTAGATGGTAATGATGTATTGAGCTATTTTCATAAATACAGAAGGTGTGATAAATAATGAAATTACAACGAGTCTCTTCAATAATCACCCAAACCACAGAAAACATTTGAAATATTTTCCTAAAACAAAACACAAAAAGTTTAACTTTTGACAGCATATATTATAAAATAGATAAAAAAAAATCACCAATTTAGATAGAAGAAAAAGATATTTGTAGCTAAAGTTGGATATTTTATGAAAAATAATCCCACATTAATAAGCTATGCTTACTCCTTATGATGTGCCTACACGAATTACTAGGATTCCAAATGCATAAATTTGTTTGGATTAGTGCATCTCATAAAATATAAGTTGATCCCATATACAGGATTATTAATGTATTTGTTTTTAAAAAAATTCTCGATCTCATAGTCCCATGTAAGTATTTTCTATGGGAGTGGAAAAAAAAATTTCTCAGCAATTGAAGATGTAATATGCAGTGCTTCCGATGAGGAAATTAATTACTTTGAATGCAATAAATTGCATAAATGATCCCGATTAGCAGGATTAATAATTAACCATTAATATTAAGCATGAACGGATAGTAGGGCCTTAGTATGTCATTCAAAAAAAATAAAAAATAAAAAGTACCTGCATGGGGCGGGATACTCTCATGCTAATGATTCTCCATAGAACCCTAATCATAAACCATTAATTCTTTAATTCTAAAAGCAAGTTTTAGTATATTATACCACCATTTAAAACTGAAAAAAGTCCCCAAACAATATATTTTTTAAAATAATTGCAAAGTAAGTGTACGATTTTGGTTTTTCTCCAAACAAGCTTTTAGAATTAGTGACCAAACCCTAGTCTCCTTAAACTCCAATTGCGTGACCATAAATAATATAAAATTGGTCACGCAATTGCCCCTTGCCCGCATGCCTTCTTCTTCTTCCCTACCAAAATCTCCTCCTCCTAGTAGTTGTTTCTATGCTGCATTGAAAGGAGGGATTAAAAAACGATAATTCAATATCAGACCCATTTGAATGTAGCAGATAACAGCGGGACTTGAGAATTGATTTGTATTCACATCATTGGAACTAGTAATTGTTGATATGGTCATATCAGTGACATTGTTGTTGCTGTGATCAAAGAAGCAGTACCTAACATGCCCTTAAAAAGATCAGTAGTTGTTAGAGCTGGAATTTACATACCGCTTGTTCTCACTTATCTCATGTTTGTAAAGAACTTTTCGTGCATCCTGTACTCCCACAACTCGTCTCAAGAATTTTACCAACTTCTGGGAAGGTACTCCACGGGAAGTGATGCGAAGGAGTCCGATATGCATAGCCACAAAGCTGTACGTTCACTTTCCCCACATCCTTGCACAACAGCCGATGGATATTAATGAAAGCCTTGTTTATGTTCTTCCGAGTCCCTCGATCAATCATGCCCACAAGGATCTACCGGTGAGTATACATGTTGATAGCTTCAGGTAGTGAAATTATGTAAAATTTCGGCAGTACCAACAAACCATGTGTCAACATTATCTACCTGAGCCTGATATCATCAATAAGCTCAACGTGTAGGGGTTTTACAGCAACTGTCTCTGTCCTATTATTGCACCCTTTTTCTTTTTCCTTCACCACATATTTACCCGTCATTTCATTTGTGCCTTACACCATTTCCCTGAACCACAGCCCTCCCTGGTTCAATATGAGAATCAGCAGAAAATTCATACTCACCTGTTTGAAAATGTGTGCAAACATTTTCACTAATTTCTGGCGCCTCATCACGCTGATCTTTGCAGAGTCTTGCCCTCACCTTTCCACCATGCGCATGCAAGATGTTCAAACCTTAAAGGATCAAGGGATGATGCTCCCACATTCTAAGATCTATGGCCAGTTTGGGGGAGCTTATTTTGAGCTTTTTCTATTAAAAAGGCTATTTTTGACTAAAAGTAGGTCCTTGACAAATCTCCAAAAAGCTCAAAAGCTCAAAACAACTTTCCAGAGACCCAAATCAAATATTTCTGTGAACGCTGCAAAACAGCTTCTCATAAAAGTTAAAACAAACAGCTTATCTGAAAAGCTGTTTTTCTGCTTTCTGAAAAGTCAAAAGCAGCTTTTCATAAGCTCTCCCTAACTGGCACTCAGATGGTCTTCTTAAGCACTATGGTCTTAGCCTTAAATCGCTAATTTATAATTAATAATAGCTCCTTCGTTCGATGTTTAGAGTTTGAATGGGGTTCGCTTAAAAATTATAATGCAATCCTAGGGAATCTTCAACGCTGACCTTAATTGACTGGATGCTAGGATTTTCCAATGTCAAGGTTTTATCCAATTGGACATGCTTATAGTATTCATTCATAGGAATATTTGCTCATTGGTTTCTAGATTGTCTTTAGACTTGTTACATGTTAATGTGATGTCTGTATTCATGTACAATTACAACACAAGAGCTGCATGTCATTGATGGAATTCTGCAGCTTATATCTGTACGCTCAAGCTATATGATTGAGGCTAGTCCTGCTAATCCTTTTCTTTCCTATTCATATAGCCGTAGTTTAATACAATGACTTGATTTTTTTTTTTTTTGTGTGTGGTTCAAAGACAGTGGAAGCTGAGGGGATCTCAGTTGATCACGTCGCACAGCTCAAACCATCTGACGGAGGTTCTACAGCAACTCAATGTAAGTTGGCTGCGCTGCCTCTACTGCTTTTTGGAAGAAGTTACTTCTGTGGGATCTGCCTCTGTCTTCGGATTTCGGGTGATATATTTTAGTACAACTCATTCTATCTTCTGTGGAATCTTTTAATTTCTAAAAGCATTTTGAAGCATAAAATTGTATTGATTTTATTGGTTTTGGTTACAATTCCGGTACATGAGGACCATGTGACTTATTTATGCTGCTATAATTCTTGAGTTCGCAGTTATGCAACTCCAAGTCCATTTTCATGCGAGTGATTTGCATGTAGAGATGCCTTATTTTGGTCAAGTTGCAGCAATGTAGCCACATGATCCGTGGTGGACGTGAAAATATTTTGAGGGCCAAAGTTGGAGTGGTCTCAGTGACTGCTGGTTGTTTTAAACAAGTTGCTTGTTAGCATCACACCCCATTCCCCATCCTGGTACGTGAATGGGTGGTATGTAATCATCCGTCTTCTCTGGAGGTTATCAATCATGAAGCTCATCATTAAAGGTGCTTCCCAAGTGAAGAACCCCTCTGGTTGGAATCCACAGTTTCTGGATATCTTCTCAAGGAAAGGCCCCCTCATCATTTAGCCTCCAGAAAGACACAACACAGTAATATATATATATATATATATATATATATATATATATATGTATAACACTGAAGGACTGCTCATCAGCAACGTTCGATTTTCCACACTTATCGACCCACGCCATAAATCGGGTTTAAGAAGGTTGGAGTTTTCACTTTTGAGCATTTTGGACGAAGAGAGGTTCCAAAACGCATTTCCATGAAGCAAATATGTCTTGTTAAAGCACCTCTGTGCTTAGCCAACGAGAGCGGCCTGGAAATTGAGGTTTTCACTGTTAATTCCAGTGTCTGCAGTCTTGGCATCTCTCTCTCTCATGCAGCTGTTCTGTAGCGACGCTCCGAATGTTGTGATTGCTAAGAACGTTGAGTTATTTCGGTTATATATTGATCTTTTTAACCATGTTGTGATTAGCAAACACACGAGTGCTGATTTTTGTTTCAATTCTGTTTTAAATTCAAGCATGGCTTGTGCACGGTTGGATTCGTGGATTTGAAAGATAGCGAGACTAGAATGACCGGCTAGTCCATAAATATTTACTCCCATTTATCTTAAAAGAAATAGACAAAGAATAACTATTTTCACGTATTAAATAGAATAAAAAATAAATAACTATTATCCAATAGTTTCCGTTGAGTGGCAAGATCTAACATGAAATAATAGATATTTTGAAACAATAACTCTTGTCTTGAACTAAACATGATAATATTAACTCCCGGATTTTTTTTAACCTTTGGTAGCAGTTTTTACTGATTTTCATATTTCTCCCCCCCCCCCCCCCCCCCCCCCCAAAACCGAGCCTCTCATATTTCTAATTTAAAATATAAGATAAATATAGTTAAATCATAAAACTAATCTGGATTTTAGTTTATGATCACATAATATTATTAGATTTTCCTTTTTCTGGTTATTTAGGAGACTAAAAATTAAATAATATAAAATAAGAAATTATTTTGCACTTTAACACAGTGAAGTCTGGAATCTCTCAAATCTTTAACTTTCACGAGGGAGGCGGATCATGCTTGTGAGTATATTATCAGAATAAATTTCTTTTGAAGGGGTGCTGCATTCTAATCTTAACGATGATGATCACGCTTAGGATAAAAGAAAATATTTAGTGATTAAAATAAGAGTGTAATGATTATTTTATATACTTAATTGATCAAAGCTCTCCAGTAGTTTTCGAGAATAGGGTTATCCGCAACGTCTCCTTCTCCTCAATCTAGGTTTACACAAGAGTCATCTTCCGATCTTCGCAGTTGGTGAGCTTTCGAATATCCTTATTCCGCTGACTGATCATCCACTGGGTCAGTTGAATCCCTCACTCCCAGAAGAAGAAGAAGAAGACGAGGATGAGGAGAGTCTTCGGTGTTAAGAAAGAGAAAGAGCAGCCTCCCTCCGTCCAAGACGCCTCCGACAAGGTTACTCTTCTCTTCACCTGCATTGCTTAGACTCCATTTGATGTTTGTTCTTTCTGCGGGGACACTGAAATTGATACGCACAAGCATGCCGAAAACCTAAATTAAGATTCGTGTTTGTAGTATTTACGGTTTTTGTCAGAAACCAGTTTAAATTTGAATCAAGTAGGCGGATTTTTTGGTATGTCTCTGAGCCGCAACTTTAGGGTTTGGCAAGTACAAGAATGTAGTAATTAATGCCTTAGTTGAATGAAATTATCTTTGTTTGGTATCAGCACTCAAGCACTTGCTATCATGTTATGCTATTTTGGAGTAGTGACGGAATGGATTGCTCCGAGACGAGATTAAGGGACAGTATATCATATACTGTATATGTGAAACAGAGCATCAATCCTTTTTCTTTTTGTTGTTTATTAAAAATTTCATTATCATGTCAATGAGGCTTATATATAGTTAATTTGTTTCTTTTTGGTGGTTTATGGTGTGATAACAACATTTCACCTCTTAGCTTTCCATACGTGTATAGCTGCGTGAGGGAATTTTCTGCTTTGTAAGTTTGTTCTGAAATCAGATTATCTCATTGACCGTTGTCCTTGCCTCACCCCCCTTGTCACTTAAAGGGCGAAGTCGCCGAAGCGAGTCTAAAGGCCAAAGAGTGATAACGCTACTACACATCCTTACTCATAGTAGAGTGTAAGGTAGGTTTGGGTGATTTAGTCAATGACTTGATACATGAAATGTTTTGTTCCAGATTAGTAAACGAGGTGAAACGATAGATGACAAGATAAAAAGGCTAGATATTGAACTCTGCCGGTACAAAGAACAGATCAAGAAAACACGACCTGGCCCCATCCATGAAGCTGTTAAAGCTCGAGCTATGAGGGTTCTCAAGCAGAGGCGAATGTAGGTGCTTCTTCTCCACATCACTTTCCTTATGCTCACATGTATGCCTTGTGACTGTCCCTAGGCTCTAAGTATCTGTTGCACCTTAGCATTCCTTGCACTTTTACAACTATACAGTTGATATTCTCGAATGCTTTACCCTGAGAAGGCAGTTTAGGACTTATGATCGTGCTTATGAACAGTTATGAAGGACAACGTGACATGTTGTACAGCCAGACATTCAACCTTGATCAAGTTTCATTTGCTGCTGAGGGAATTAATAATGCACAGCAAACTGTACGTTAGAGCACTGCTTTCCTTTTTTATTTATCAACCTTTTTAGTTTAATTATGATATTTAAGACTCTTTGGTACAAACATGTATCTGACGGGCTGGCTTAGAAATATTAGCATATTTGGATGAACTGGTATTTAGGTACAATTGGATTGATCTGTACAGTTGTCTATTTTAGGGGAAATAAAATAATTAGCCCACGTGGAATTGTTCACAAGAAGGGGTCTGAATTTGAGATTTTACTTTTGCTGTATCCACAACTTGATCCAATACAGTTGCAAATCAGCTTTTATGTGGGGTGCTCCCTTGAAAAAGTGCACAGAGCGAATTTTTCTGCTTTTGGCCTTACGATCAGAAAGCGTTCACTCTATGAATTCTAGTTGTGAAATGAATTGCTGATAGAAATTTCAACCTAATGTTTTTTTCACTTTAGTGAGTTGTGTTTGTTTGAGGGCGAGCCTAGGGGCAACTGGAAAGGTTGCTTTTTTATGATTGAAAAGTCATGGGTTTGAGTCATGGAACCATCCCCGTTGCAAAAAGTCAAGGGGAAGACTCTGGATAATAAACGACCCAACCCAAACATAGCAGGGTACAGATGAGTCTGCCCTTTTTGCTGAGTTGTAGAACGATAATATGGTATGGTTTTAATAAAAAAGCATAGCATTTGTTTGAGAACCACTCATTTTTACAGAAAGTTTTTGTATTAGGGCTACCCCTGCATTCACCATGAATATTTGCTTTTGTTGGTAGCGCCGTGCAGGGCAGAGTTCGAGGCAGCTCAGGTGGAGCTTATTCTGTACCCCTTGTGGAACCTGCTGCCTACCTCATGAGTGGTAGGGGATGAACCATTTGCCACTAATGAGGAATATGTTTGTAAACTGTATCATCGGCATTCACCATAATCTTTTCCTTGTGATATTCAATAGGATATATGCAGATGGGGTTTGAAGCCTTTTTTTTTAACTCTAAATTCCCTAAACTGGGATTCAATTTTGATGAAAGTTTGAATTTGTTTTCTTCTTTTCTCTAGATGTCAGCTCTGAAATCTGCAAACAAGGAGGGAAGGGAATGATGAAAACTTTGAAGATCCAAGACATAGATGTGAGCAACCCACTCTATCTCTTGCATGGGCGTCTCCATTTCGGGCTTCCCTATGGACAAAATTATCTTAGTTCTAATTTATTAGTTTGGTTGCAGAACACACTGTCTCTCATATACAGGCTCTCTTTTTCATTTGCAACTTCTCTGTTGACTAAATTATATAAATCTGATACAGGATAATTGATTGTTTTGATGAGTAGAATTTGCAAGATGAGGTGATGGACCTGATGGATGTCTGTAATGAAATTCAAGAATCTCTTGGTCGAAGCTACAATATGCCTGATGATACTGATGATGAAGAACTTATGGGTGGTAAGCTTATAAAAGTTAATTACAGGAAAATAATTGTTTCGACATAATTAAATCACTATGATTTGCTGCCACTTTTTGGCTCATCTTGATGCTTCAAGAAATCTAAATTGTGGAAATAGTTAGAAAAATGCGAATGCATTACTTGTCTACAAAGCTCATATATTGGCAGCTTGTTGGTACTTATTGGGGCACATGAAATAGCTTCATGCAATTTTATATTACTTTATGTTTTTATTTTGAAATAAATCCACAAACGGGAATCTGTGAAATATTTCATTCACATAATTTAATTGCATGACAAGTAGTCACCCAACACATGACAAATGGTGAAGTAAATAAACAACATACAAAATCAAATTGTTAACTTGGCTGCAGAGCTTGATGCTTTGGAGGCTGACACGGAGACTGAAGCTGATGGGGTGCCCTCATATCTCCAACCTGACATGGAAACAGATGTGGAAGCAGAACTTAACTTGCCTGGCCGCACCAACTGGATCTTCAGCTGCACCAGCAGGCAGATCGAATGCACACATAAGTTATCAGCATTTTTTAAATTAAAAAAATATTTTTTAGTAAACTGACAAGATTGAGTGGAAAATTTGAACCTGATCCCTTGAGGAATATACAAGTGTAGTTCTGCCATCTCTCTGTTAGTGAACATATTTTTGTGACGCTTACATTGCATTTAGTTCGCGGATGGAATACCTATTTCATGGAAATATAATATGTAAAAGGTGATATTTCCATGAAGCGTAAGTGAAATGGCTACTCCCATAGATCATAAGGAGAATAGACTAGGAATAGACAAGGAGTAACTATTACTAATTGTGAAGGGTGTAATACCTATTCCTTGTCTATTCCTCTTATGGTCCATGGTAGTAACCATTTCACTTATGCTCCATTACAATATTACTCCTTACATGTTATATTTCCATTGAACAGTTATTTCATTCCATTCTGTGAACTGAATGTAATGTTAGTTTCTTGCTGAGGTCTATATTTATAATTTGTCATCTTATGAACATATATTAATAGAAGGCCTTGCATGCCCCCGCTGAGTTTACTTGGTTCCAAAGTTTTTCCTTCATTCCATTGTCACAAAATCTAGCCTTTATTTTGAAAGCCAGAATAGAAGTGCATCATGACACATGACTGCAATGTCAAAACTGCCTCCATAGGTAAAATTTGCAATGTGGACCTCTTTCTTCTTCCCCTTGCTAACGGAACATCGTGCTTGATATTGACGGTTATTCCTTTTCCATATGTTTTGCATAACAATAGTTGTATGCGTATATGCTTTATTTTGCATCATCTCAACCCACCATTTTTCTCTAGAGGCTCTTAGTTGTATAATGGATTGATCTAGTGCATGCATGTAACCATGTTAATCTCTTGAAATATCGAATTGTAGCCATTGCGCACTAGCACATGTCATCTTAGATGGGCAATCACTTCACAATTTGTTAAACAACAAGATTATACCCGAGAGGTTTCACACAATTACCATTTAACATAAATCTGATTGTTTCACTGTTGTTGCACTACTAGATCCTCTTTTTTCTTCTGGCACAAATTGTTGCACAACTAGTTGATGAAAAGCGAGGTGTGCATACTCTGTTTCAATTTGTCCTGTATTTCCCACAGTTTTGCTGAATATTTAGTCAACTGATCTAATGATACGAGTTTTTCCTCGACAGGCGGAGGATGAACTGGCTTTACCTGCAGTACCTCGTGCATCCCCTCGCAGTTAGCAGGAACCCTGGCTTATACGTAGTGGGTTTACCGTAGTCTTCTGTGCGCCCCTTCAATTTTTTTGGGCTTCGAGTCGGCTGTTGTAAACGCTGGGTGCAGAATTTGGCTTCCATTCATCCAGGTGTTTACCAACTTTTGTTTTGTCAGAGCAAATTCAGTCAGAGTTCCCTCTTTGAAGATTGTATGGCACATAAAACTCTTCATATACCGTGTCACTGTTTTTAATTATACGCTCAAAACAATACCATTCTGAGAGTTATTTTTAAGAGAAAATTCATTTTATTAAATCGATATTTTTTTGGATGTCTCAGTACAACTAGGAATCACAGCACTGGATAGGTTGGAGGCCCCATGTTGAGACTAATTTTGACTGTAGATTGAAATGCTTTGATTTAATGATTGGGGAAAATTTTAGCGACCCCCCTTGAGGTATGGTCATTTTTTAAGAGCTCCCAGTTATTTAAGTTGTGTTCCTCAGTTATTTAAATTGTGTTGATCCCACCGCTTGTACTCAATTTTTATTTTCAATGAATCATTTCATTTATTTGCTATCTGAATTTATTATTTTGGGGGGAATATATGGCATGTTAGGGATCGATTCAAA
Source organism: Santalum album (assembly GCA_034195605.1). Taxonomy (NCBI): domain Eukaryota; kingdom Viridiplantae; phylum Streptophyta; class Magnoliopsida; order Santalales; family Santalaceae; genus Santalum; species Santalum album. The sequence goes on along the minus strand of CM067266.1, from coordinate 16,451,983 downwards.
ATACCCGCAGGATCATTGGTAAAATTCAGAATTTATTGCTCCTTTCCTTAAGTATTCGTTTTTTATCCATTCATATATAATTTTTTGTTTTATTAAAAAAAATTGGAGGTTTCCGTCTAATATTTATATTCCACAAAACAAATAAGATCACTGTCTTTTAACGTGTGGTATCATTATCGTAGTTGGTAAAATTCAAAATAAAATTCTTTGAGGGAATGAATAACACACTTTATTTCATAAATTTGAAACACCCAATAGTTAGTGTTGTAAACCCTTCGCAAATTTAACATCAATGTAAAAATCAATAGTTATACAACGAATAGAAATTAGTATTTAACGAACATAAAAGTTCGGTACGACTCATGTACAACGCTCATTTACAAATTTAATGGTAAAGTAAAATTTATATTTTATGTCTTCAATCTACAGAGTTTTGCTACAGTTAACTTTACGACAATGGAAGATGAAAAATAAAAAAAAAAACCTTTTCCGCAATTGCTACTTTGTTGGATCTCACGGAGAAAAAGTGTTGATCTTCTAGAGCCTTCTGTTTTGATCCGACGGTCGAGATCTCTCCTCAAAACCCAGGAAGGAAAATTACCAAAAGGAAATTCTAGAGCCTTCTACTCTCTCATCGCATCTGAACCCTTCGTATGTAACGCGTGATGTCCAATCCCGACCGGCCAATTCTCCCCATAAATCAAACCCTTCCCCTTTCTCTTTCATCTCTCGCCGTCTCTTCTTTAACTTTGCTCTCTCTCTACGACCTTTTGTTCGATTCGATTGTTGATCCTCTGCGAGGTTGGTTCGTTTTCTACCCAAATTATCGATCGTTTTGTAGTTTCTTGATCTAGGGTTTTGATTTTATGTTCTTGAGGATTGTGCCTAGGTTTGATGTTGGCTGGTTCATGGGCTTTTTTGGGTGTGTCTAGGGTCTAGAGATTGAGTGAAGATGTTCGGACGAGCGCCCAAGAAGAGCGACAACACAAAGTACTACGAGATATTGGGCGTGTCAAAGAGCGCTTCGCAGGATGATCTGAAGAAGGCTTATAGAAAAGCTGCTATCAAGAACCATCCCGATAAAGGCGGTGATCCCGAAAAGGTGTGGTTATTATTACTGGATTCTTTCTCTATGAGTTTAAGCTTAGTTCTTGATGGATAGATTGGTTTGTTGGATGCTTTTTAGAAGCTTTTGATATAAACTCTGTTTCTTTTTTAGATTTGGTTTATCTTAATGGGTAAAATTGTGAAATTAGAGCTTTGAGAGCTAGATTCCTCAACAACTTGTTTATGCGCGCTTAATTGAGCTGTCTGCTTCTGATTCTGCGTCTGAGCGATTAAATATATTTCACAATTATATTGATTCTTGATTGTCTTGTACGACACCAATTTTCTACAAAAGTTCTAGAGTTTGGTATGCTTAAACTATAGTTTACTTGTTTAAGCCATGAAACGTTGCTGTTCTGTGACTTAACCACTACCTTTAGAAAGAGGCGAAGAATTTGTCGTGGAAATCTATCGAGGTCAATTGGATGGGCAGCGTTTATTGAAATTATGGTATAGCGAACTTGGTCATCGTAAAAACATATTTTTGAATGTACTGTGAGAATTGTCATATCAAAACAATATTCTAGACCTATTAACATAGTAGCACGGTGCTGTTCTCAGTTTAAAGAGTTGGCTCAAGCTTATGAAGTTTTAAGTGATCCGGAGAAGCGTGAGATATATGATCAATATGGTGAGGATGCCCTCAAGGAAGGAATGGGTGGAGGAGGTGGTGGCCACGACCCATTTGACATCTTCCAGTCCTTCTTTGGTGGCAACCCTTTTGGTGGTAAGAGTACTGTGATTAACATGTTAGATGGGAACAATAAGTATACTCGTCACTGAACAAACATTCTTTGTCCAGGTGGTGGAAGCAGCAGAGGTCGAAGGCAGAGAAGGGGTGAGGACGTTGTTCATCCTCTCAAGGTTTCTCTTGAGGATCTGTACAACGGCACCTCTAAGAAGCTGTCCCTCTCTCGCAATGTAATCTGCTCCAAGTGCAAGGGGTAGGTGTTTTACTTCTATCAAATAGGTATATGATTATGCTACCAATTTGTATCCATACAAACGATAATTCTTCCCTTCAAAAATGTTCTAGGCTCAGTTAGCAGCTTGAAGGCCAAGGTTCCTTGGTTTTCATTGTTTATTGCTGTGCTAATATGATGATTTTCAATTGCAATTTTCCAGTAAGGGTTCTAAATCAGGCGCTTCGTTGAAGTGTGCGGGCTGTCAAGGGTCAGGAATGAAAGTTTCGATCAGGCATCTTGGTCCCTCCATGATTCAGCAAATGCAGCATCCTTGCAACGAGTGTAAGGGTACTGGTGAGACCATCAATGATAGAGATAGATGCCCCCAGTGCAAGGGGGAGAAGGTGGTCCAAGAGAAAAAAGTTTTGGAAGTGGTTGTGGAGAAAGGCATGCAAAATGGGCAGAGAATCACATTCCCAGGCGAAGCTGATGAGGCGGTAAGGAACTGCACTGTCCTGTGTGTCTATTAGATGTGTTAATGTGCCCAAAAACAGGAGAGGGAGATAGATATTGTCTTTTAATGTTTCGTGGCTGATGTTTCACGAGTGTTTTTGTTTCTGATTTCTGCAGCCTGACACTGTCACGGGAGATATTGTGTTTGTCCTACAACAGAAAGAGCACCCCAAGTTTAAGAGAAAGGGTGATGACATATTCGTCGAGCATACATTGTCCCTTACAGAAGCACTCTGTGGTTTCCAATTTATCATTACCCATCTGGATAATAGGCAGCTCCTTATAAAGTCACATCCTGGTGAAGTTGTAAAGCCTGGTAAGTTTAATCTTGCATGCTGAGGGCTTTTCAATGAGTACTTATCAGATTAAATGTGGTTGATGATGCTTCCCGACTATTACATGTGATATCAGTATCTAATTTTTAGTTCAACCAGACAAGTAAATCTGTCAAGTGAATGTTTGCCCCTTCTGTAAATTCACCAATATTATCAATTGATTTCTTAATCATGAACTATTTCATGCTGCTGCTCTGATGTTCCTGTTGTGTTTTTTGTTACTCATTTCCATACATTATTGTAAACAGATCAATTCAAGGCCATCAATGATGAAGGCATGCCATGTTATCAGAGACCGTTCATGAGGGGTAAAATGTACATCCATTTCACAGTGGAGTTCCCAGACTCGCTGACCAAAGATCAGTGCAAGGCCCTAGAGGCAGTTCTTCCTGCAAGGGCTTCGACACAGCTCACAGACATGGAGTTGGATGAATGTGAGGAAACCACCATGTATGATGTCAACATCGAAGAGGAACTCCGCCGGAAACAAGCACATGCCCATGAGGCGTATGATGAAGATGAAGATGTTCACGGTGGTGCGCAGCGTGTGCAGTGTGCTCAGCAATGAGGGATGACGGCAGGCGTGTTGTGGCTGTTCAAAGAGATGGCAATATTGGGAGAGAGATGAAGCCCCCAAAGTGGTCTATTACATGATTTAGATGAGGCTTGGTAGGCCTGTTTGAGAATTGGTTCTTATCCTTTAGTAATTTGTTATGTGTGCTATTCTATGCGACTCAGTTCGGTAAACCTTGCCATACATTTTGTGGGTTTTGTGGGCCTTTGAAAAAGACGGTGGCACCATCACGTTTGCTTTCCTGTTCTGAACGTTCTTTGTCGTTGCCTGAGCTATAGTTCTAGCTGAGCTATAGCTTTTGATTAATGGCAGAATGGTGAGCTTAGCGTCTAGGCATGTCTTAATGTTCATGAGGGTGGGTGGGTGCCATGGTTCATCTCTAGTATGGTGGGTGGAGGGGCACAAAAGGAAGCTTAGGTTATAGGTTTTCAAACCTGAAAGAGGGAAGGTTTGAAAATTTTCCACCAGTTGCATTGTGTAGTAATCAATGATATAGGTGTAAAAATTGAAATGATTTGGCCTAAATCAACATCCAAGTGATAATTGGAGGGATATATTCATAGTTAGCCCCCCTTTATAATACTGTTTAATTCTCATTAATTAAATGATTTGATCTCATCGTCTCTCCATTCTGAACATATTTGCAAATGGAAGGGCCATAAAATTACCAACACCAACAAAAACATATATATGTATATATTCACGACGTAATACAAAAAGGTATACAAAGATGAGTACTGCTTACAATTTCTCTTTTTCTTTAGGCGAAAATCCAGCAGATAAAAAGTAAATTATATTTGCATATAAACACCATTAATACCGAGTAGTTCGCGCAACAAGTGTTATAAAAACCAAAAGCAGTTGGGAGTATTTCATTAATTTTAACTTGAAAATGCAAACAATATAGCCTCATGAAACCGATGTCCCATAAATAACATAAACTAGACTTACAGGCATTGTAGCAGATATAGGAAGTAGTTTGAGGAAGCCTCAAGTTTGCTTTGACAATCACACGAACTTATCAAAACATGTACCTTATCACTAAGCTTCTTGGGCTTGCTTTCGCTCGTTAATGAATGAGCCCACCGATTTGAACCAGCGCAAGAGACCCCGATGATCCTTCACGTACAGCCATGCCTGAAGAAATGGGAAGAGGCTCTCATTCACGCCACGCTCTTCTATGTAAGTGTGAAAAGCATCTCTCATCCTTTCATCAAGATCCCTGTCAATCAGGGAGCAATTCATAATGAATTAGCAAACTAACTAATCAAGATTTTCAAACACAGATAGATCTTGTTTCTCAGCATCAATGCACAGCAGGAAGTTATAGAAACAGATACTTGGTGAATTGGTTAAAAGCCATCATATATGAATTTTCCGTTCAGTAGAAAGAAGGGCTCAAAGCCCTTCTGCAGTTGTTTTGCTTTTAACGGTGACAGGTTTCCAATACAACACAGAGAGCCGCTAAGGTATCCATCAAACCAACCATAAAGTCACTAACTGTGAGATAGTCCAGATGCGAAGAGCATACACCTGTTCTCACCAGCTGTGAGATAAATTTTTCCTTACCTGAAATTAACCACCCATCTGCCTGGAGAATCTAAAAGTTGTCATAAAAACTGTTAAGATGGAATCATTTAGAGTTAAAATTATATTGATAGAGAACTCTGCACCAACTATCATCCAATTCGAAGGTGGTTGTGTCTATAAACTTAGCTCAGGGGTACTTCTTTAACATGTATGGTTGCGCCTTCTTTCTAAGGAAGAATATTACAAATTGCACTGGCAAGGATCGCTAAGTGCACAGGTCAGGGGCAAAGGGATCTATTTGGAAGATGTGAGAAGTCTAAGGGTAGACCCTTGAAATTTAGATGCAAGTTGTGCGAGATGATGAGTGTTAGATAGGTGGATCAGGAGGTTCCTCAAGATAGGAATGAAAGGCGTACAAAAATACATATCGTTGACTTGATATTCTTTTCCGGCATTTCATGTTTGCCATCATTCTGTCAGTCTAGGATGTATCTTTCTTTCTTTTTTTTTTTTAATAGCTTATGTGTCAATTTGCTTATCACTTTCCCTTGGGAGTACTTCTCAATAGCTTCTACCCAAAGTCCTTTAAGGTCTTAAGGCAGGGAGAACTCAACTTCATTTGAGCACTTTAATCAATGAAACATGCCAATTCTCTCATTGATTCTTAGCAGGAGTTTTTTTTTTTTTTTTGTTGCCCTTTGTTTGGTTAATACTGAAAACTGTCCCCCTGCATGAACTAGTTTACCAAATTAAAACCCTGCACCCCCCTCAAACATGAGAAAGTCTGTATTTTTTATTTTTTTTTCATTTGCTATGGAAACCAGCTCGAAACATCTAATCTATCTGCTGGAAAAGAACCACAGAACTTGTTGTGCAAGGATTCCAGTAATCGCAGCTCAACACATGCCCTATTTCGTCTTTTCATGTGAAAGAAGAAGTTACTCCTACACGCTAAACTAGTCCATTTCTGCATTCGCCATTGAGATATTAAAACACGGGTAGGATGCTCCAACTTCACAAAATACTCAAATAATAACCATCAACATGTATAGTCCATAACAAATCTGCGCAAACATGTATTTAAAGATTTTCTTAATTTGTGTAAATCCACCAGCAGCCATTTTTAAAACCGTAGTAAACACAACAAATTATAGAAAACAGATAGTTTGAATCACCCTTCCAATTTCCTAGCACATGATAACTTAGAATGTGGCATAATGAAATCAAATAAAGAATAAGAGCAAAAAGAGATAAAGACAGCATCAGTAAAACAGGTAACTTACTCAAAAACTGGGCCATTGTATTTGGAAGGAACAACGAGGAACTGTGATGACTCAAGCTTTGGCCTCATTGAAACAGAATGTATTCCCAGTGCATCCGGATACAACCCACAAAGAAACTGCAAAGCCACATCCTGTCCAGGCTTTGAAACGTCGATGTGAAGGAATAGTTGGTTAATTCCATCATCCCCATCATCATCTTCCCCACCACCAGGTACAATATTGGCTAACCTCATTACATGGATACTGACCTCTTCTTCACGATATGTGCGTTTCAGAACAGGACCATTACTGTCAAGTGCGCCCTCCACAATCGAGAATGGGGATGGAGGGCTCACCTTCTGCAACACATAACATGAATAAATACACACTGAGTAAGAACAAATGCATCATGAAATGCATAATACGAATCTAACTTTAATTAGAACCAGCACAAGCCTGGACAAACGTGTCCAAAAAAATGGTAAAGACACAACCACGCAGAAGAGGGAAGATTGTATACTAATAATTCTATAGATAAGAAAGGGAGGCAAACAACCATATAAATACAATGTAGTTGAGCCTAAGTAGCCCTGAAATTCACCTCCAAAGGTTTGACCTTTAGACTTCTGAGGTCCCAGGCCAGAATCTTGGAAAAGGTTACAGAAAGGTTAGGGATAGAGGATGGGCTAACCGCTGTTGCGCAGCTCGGGCCCAGCTAGATTTAAACTAACAAAAGAAAAGAAGCAAAAAAATTAAAAAAGCCTTAAATGATAAGAGATGAGAAGGCCCAGCCTCTAGTAAGATGGAAGACCAGGCATATTTCCAGAAATCATTCACCTTTGTTTATTTGAAAAGATTTTAATTGGAAATAGAGAAAGAAAAAAAAAAAAAAAAAAAAAAACAGCTTCACCCCAAACTAGAGAAAACAGACCATAGATTTGTAGCAAATAATTGCTAGGCAATTTTTCAAATATTTATTTTTTAAAAAAATATGAAAGGGAAGATGCAAACGAAGGCCCTCATATTTCTACCGCCCAGCATTGTTGTAATGATGCATGAGCTCTTCTTGTCATAATCAGTAGATAGATATGTACATTTCAAATGGAGGCCCATTATTTTAATCATTGAATTTTCAATTTGTTAAAAATTTATTTTATTTTTGAAAAAAAAAACTATAATAATATTCAAAAAATTGAAGATTAATAAAAGAGTAACTTATTCTCAAGATATCTATATCTTAAATTTCCATTCTTTTCTTCCTTCTCGTTCTGTTTGGGAGATGGCGAAAGATGTGCAAAATCATAACAGAGGGCATGAGTGCCTAAATCAGCTAGAAGTCCTTTCTGCTAGTGCAAAATAAAACAAGAAAATAAAAAAAAAATGTACATACATGTATACAATAGGCGAACACAAAACACTCGCACATACATATAGAGAAAGAAAGAAGGAAGGAAAACATACAGGAGGAGGATTCATTTTGGAGACTTCGAGATAATGTTCTTTCAAAGAGCGAAGCAAGATTGAGTCTACTACGGAAGAAGTGCTACTTGAGCAACGCTGTGCTGTGATTTTCCATGGTTGTTGAGTGCCGGACACCACCAGCTTCCTCAGCATCACTTCCTTAGACTTCAGTATTTAAATTTTCACCAACATGGCAACAGATCAATGAAGTATTCTCTTACAATAATACTATATAAATAGGAACTAACATGAAAATTGAAGGCAAGGTCACTAACCAACAGATAATATGCAGCCAAATAATGCCCTCAACATTTCTTCTCCCTTAAAACATTAAAGTTGCGTTTGAATAATGGGAATGGAACGGTAATAAGAATCAACTGACAAGGGAATGAGAATCATAATGAAATGGCCACCACCTGATACGAGGGAATAAGCGGTCCATTCCAATAGGATCAAATGGTGGAAGGAGAATCAGTATCCCCATTCAAATTCCATTTCCACCATTCAAACGGGTCCTGAGCATTACATAATTGAATTCTTCATACCACCCTTTTAGCCCCAGAATACTTGTAAAGACACCAAAAATAAATGGGAAATGAAAAAAAATCAATGAAGTTCATAACTAATGATTTTCTGGGCAACAGTTACTTTCCAGGCCGAGAAGTAGTCGCAAAATAAAGAAATAAAAGTTGCACGCTAAGCAACAAAAGGAAGATCTTTTCATGCAGTTACATAGTTGATGATTATCAGAATAAATCAACATCAATACAAAAATAGGAAAAAACTAAACTAAACTCACAGTTAGGTCACCGAGAAGATTGCAGAGAGGCGAGTGCTGAGGATGGTTGTGTAGCAGAAAATGAGAGATGGGTGGGTGAGAGAGAGAGAGAGAGAGAGAGAGAGAGAGAGAGAGAGAGAGACTGCTAAAATCGCAGGACGGGGGAGGGGTTTTGGGGGTTTTGGAATTTTCGGGTTCGGGGTTTCGGGGGTTTTGAAAATTTCAGGTTTTGGGGTTTTCGGGTTTTCGGGAAGAGTGCGGATTTTTATAAGATTCCCTCACATTTCTAATTTGTTAAATTTTACCTCTTCCAATTTGATTCCAAAAGAGGATCTATTTAACAATGGTCTAAATTATAAGGGTTCTAGCTAAAAATTAATTAAACAATAGGGAGTATTTCATAAAAAAATTCTCAGTTTTTTTTATAAAAATTATATGACATTATCAGTACCGCCATTGTCACTTATCAACGATCCCTTCCACACCTCTTCTCATTAATCTTTTACTTGCATGCATAGGTTTGTTTTCTTTAAATACACATATTATTTTTTAGTAATATGTGCACAAATCATATTTTATGATCGACATGGTAAATCCTTTGAATGCACGCATTAATGAATTATTTTGAAAACATAACCAAGACATGCGATTTTTTGATTGGACATACGAAAAATGAATAAAACACAAGTATATAAAAGTGGGTCATATAAAACTCAAATAAATTAATTTTAATCATTGTTTCTATCAAGGAAATCAGTAGTTAGGCTACGAATATTAGCGGTTGCTAGCCGTGAAATGTACTTTTTTTTTATAATAAAAATTTTTTGAACAGATTTGTAAGAGACACCCCGGCCTTGTCTAATGTCTTTTGGGTGCTTTCTCATGATTTAGTGTTTCTTGAGTTATAATTGGTATAGGAGCTTTCCAACAAGAGTTTCTTGAACCATTTAAAATCCATTATATTCTAGAACAAGGCCTAAATAGTTCCAAAAGAAAAAAAATTTATCCTGATTGCGATTGTTTTGTACTTCACACCCTCTGACGGCATTATTTCACTAAATAGTTTCGAAAACAAGCCGCACACAATAGACACATCTGTGCTTCATAAATTCCAAAACAATGTCATTTTAAAAAGTAATTTTAAAAAGAAAATCATCTTTGACTAAAACAACACTAATTCCATAATGACAATGCGCATAATTAGGAAATGGCCACAGTACATAAACATCAGCTCTTTTGAAAGATTACTGTCTTTCATCTCCCAAGTTACCGCTTCGGATTCATGTCTGATATTTACTTTTTGTCACATAATTAACTGCACCAATTCATGTCTTTCATTATTTTCTAATATAAACGTAAGACATAATGTATTTTACCAAAGGTTCAAAACCGAATTTCACAACCCAATATAGACTTTTTCTTAAATACCTTAAAAAAATAAAACATTTGATAAACCTACGTTACATTTTTAAAACTTTTTCAAACTGTCATACTTTTTCAAAATCATACTTTAGAGGTGTGATTTTAGGTCCGACACCCGCTGACACCTCCCGACACCCACTGACATGCTCGAAAAAAGATAAATCGCACTCCCGAAGTGTGATTTTTTAAAATCGACTTTATAAAGTTCGATTTTATGCCATTCTCAATACATAAGTTATTACAAATGCAAACAATTAATTATCATGTTGAATGTGTAGCCAATGTGGTAAAATATTTTTTATTAAGGATACAATGATCCCAAGTTCAAATACTCCTTACAACATTTCATATATATATATATATATATATATATATATATATATATATATATATATATATATATATTTTCTCCATATTAGTTTTCTTTTAAAAACTATAGTAAATCTTACTTGGACGAAATATAACCTTGAAAAGTTATATTAAATTTATTTTTCATTTCATTAATGTCCTTTTCGAAAAAAAAAAAGAATTTTATTCATATATTTTTATTTATCAATCTATTCATCAACAAGAGTAGTTTCAACATTCTATTCCAACTTATTCGAAATCTAACATTCTCACATTTCAAATCAAAAATGTTCTTTTTCAAGAATGTGTCATTTCAGGAATCTCACATCGCAGAGTCATACCAAACACTAAAATGTAACATTCCGAAATACATTCTGAGTAGATTTTATGAATCAAATGGATATTTTGTATGTCTTGCACCGAACTTAGTTGTTTTGAGTTTTATTTTATTTATTTATTTATTTTGACCTTTTTCATGTGTACTATACCTTTTTTTTCTTATTATGGCCCACTAGTATTTAAGTCGCCCCAATAGATTCACCACGGTAATCGTGATTTTGTAGGTTTATTGTTTATTTTATATTTTTTATATTTTATATTTTATATTTTTCTTATTTTTTGCTCGGTTAGGGTTTTGTAGTAGAATTGATACCCAAACATAGCTGCGCGGAATGAGGCGGAAAACCCTAATAAAACCCCCCATCAACCCACCTTCCGTCGCTCAGATCGCCCTCCCTTTCTCTACTTTGCATGCACCTCATCTCCTATCCTCAGCACTGCATTCCACTCATCCCTTCAATGCGCCTCATGCTTCCATCTCTTGCTCCCTTTCAATCTACGCAAAGATTGGGGGAAGGAGAGTTAGCCCCGATCTTTCCCCTAGCAGCTTTATGTAGTTCGAGGGAGCAGGAGATGGAAGGATCTGATGTATGGGAGGAAGGGGAGGGGTAGAAGATGTGAAATTCATTTTGAAAGAGGGGATTCTGATTGTAGGGCTAATGGTTGTGTTGGATCTGCGTTTATATTTGGGGAAATGGGTATATGTAGGAAGTAATCATGCTTCATTTTGTTTCTGGTGAGCCGTTAGCCGTTCACATTTATGCTGCCAAATGACTGTCATATTGAGGTGTGTGAATGGGCAGTAAGCTTACCTAGAGCAGCCCCTTGTTGGCAGTCTTCTTCTTTTGTGAAGCTGGTCTCTGGTCTCTGGCTCCACTTTAAAGGCTGTTGACTACATCTTTGCATTTTGTATTTGTTGTTTATGCTGTATAACATGGTGTTTCTTGCTCCCGTGACACATTGTTTCTTGATCTAGATCTCTCATGCAAAGGAAGTTGGTGTGCTGTATAAGCTTAGACAAGCTTACTACCAGGATATCCGGGTCAAACTTTTTGGCTTAGTGCAGCGCACAGGTTTTTTGATCTAAATGGTATCAGATCCCTTACTAGCTTGAAACGGTAGGAACAAATGTTTTGCTTGAAGTTAAGTGCTATTCCAAGTATTTATTGGGCCCATTCTCAGCGTAGGCATGCCACACATTGATGCATAAGTTTATGAACTACATGAAGCTGACTATTTTGAGGAAATATATATCTTTTAATCTATATTAGTAACTATTGGCAACACACACAATCTACCCTCAATCCCAACTCTCCTCTATGTGAGGAATGAGGCTCAAGTCACAAGTTTCTGTGCTTATAGTTTTCTTTTTCTTTGACATCTCTCACCTACTCTCACTCTCTTACCCTTTAAATTAAATTTTTGGTGGCCAATTAGCCAGTCACATATCAGCCTAGTGGCTGTATTTTTTGTGTGCATGGTCAGTATGCTCACCTACAGCAAAGCACTGTTTGCAGCCTTTGATAGTGAAGCAAAAATTTGTTTTACCGCAAGACTGCTAACTACATTCTTATGCTATTGAATGTGGTAACGTGAATTGTAGAAAGAGAGAACACATTTTTCGTGTTACTGCTTTTCCTAAGGCCGCTTTAGTTTGAGTTTAGTTAGGCCTTACATAAGACGATTTGCCCAAAATAATATGTTGTAGATATCTAGTTCTTTCTTTGTGTATTCACAAGTGGAGTGGTCTTTGTATCTTGTAGGTTTGATTGTTACCTTTATCATGTTTATGAAATGCTGTCAAAAAGCAAGTTTGACAACCCTTTTCCTCCTGAATTTTATTAGGCAATCACTTCTCTTTATTTTTTTTCCTTTGGCTGGAAAATGGACACACTCCTTGGGTGGAAAATATACACAGAAGTTTGCAAGTTAATGTTCTTTCCCCATCTCTGGATAGTATACATGCATTTATGTACATATATGTATTTATATTTGCCTGCTTTTTTTTTTTCCTGCCAAAATTTGATTTTGGTGGCCAATTAGCCAGTCATATGTCATCCTTGTGGCTGCCATTTTTGTTTGATTGGTCAGTAAGCTCACCTAAAGCGGCACTGTGATGGTGGCCTTTCATCATGAAGAGAACTGTCTTTTCATTCCCTTGGCTGCCAATTATTCTCTTAATCTGAAATTGAGACGCGCTCGTCTTTTAAAGGAAAACAAACAGTATTAACATGTATGTTGGGGGTTGCTCTAATTTACCCGAAAGATTGATGTAGATATCTACTTGCCTGTCTATGTATGCACAAGTGAACTGGTCCTTGTATCTATTAGGTCTGATTGTTATCTTCACCTTGTTTATGAAATGCCATTAGAAAAACGAGTTTATCATCCTTGTTGCTTTTGCATATTTACAAGCAACGACTTCTGTTTATATTTCCTTTTTGGCTGGAAAGTATCATGCACCTTGGCTAGAAAATAAACACAGGTTTACAAGTCAGTGTCCTCTTCATCTCTTTACATATATTTGTATATATATGTACATATTTATGCATGTTTTTTCAACCAGAGATATTATTTTGGTGGCTAATTAGCCAGTCATATATCAGCCTGGTGGCTGTCATTTTTGTGTGATTGGTCAGTAAGCTCACCTATAGCAGCATCGTGTTGGTGGCCTTTCATGGTGAAGAGTTACTTCTTTTTACTCCTTGGTCGTCAACTACATTCTTGAATTCCAAGACTGCAACTTGCTTATCTTATATATTGAGCTAATCAAACTCAAATTTTCTCTATCTCAGTGTATCCATTCACTTGAAACTGCTCTGCTTCTGGGTATCGATCGATCGATCAAGAGCAGTTGGAGCCTGTTGGTTAGGTGTATTTGCACGCTAGACAGTATCTTATTTTCCTTGTACAAATTTAATTCAGGAAAGCAATTTGATGAACATTATAATCTGACACTCCTGAACTGAATTAGTTGCTTGTGACATTCTAAGGTCCAGGACTGTAGAACTTGTATGTTATTATTGTAAAGGTTATGTTGATTTGGTTACAAATTTCAAAATCACCAGCAGAAGCATTTGGTTACAAATTTCATGATTTCAACACCGACAACCCGAAAATCGATATCGAAAATTGAAAAATATGCTGCCAATGTATTTTAAGCATGAAAAGGATTCCGCTCATTGAACAATTTCACCCTTTGAAACAGGAATTCGAAAAACTCAAATAACTTTTCGGAGCCCAATTCTCCCACAAATCTAACTGGGGTTCTCCCCCTAAAATTACATACTTTTTTGTGTTTCCATTTAACCCTAAAAAAGTAGGGTATTGGAACCGTAACAAAAGTGGGTAGTGAACTTAACCACCTTTACCATCCATTGATTGAATTAAATTAAGGGTCTGGATAATCTCAGTTCTGGGCTTGAAATTATGTCACTTAATGAGTAGAAAAATTATATACATTGTCAAACATAGTTTTTAAGGCGATGTCAAGGCAACAAGGGGTCCTATTAATTCCTTGTTGTTAAGGCAATCTCGTCAAGGCGTCCAGGTGACCTAGGAATGCCTAGGGTTGCCTTGGCACCTTGACAACTATGTTATAAAAATAACACAAATTTTCTTGAAATTTTAATAAAATTTCAGTTCAGAACCCGTGTCCACCCGTCTAGAGTTTTGATTATTACATTTTGCCTCTTAAATCTACAACCGTTGTCAATTGTTAATGACTTTCTATTGATTTTTATAACTTTTATCTACTTTTTCCTCTCATCTAATCCCTCTACCTTGATCCTCTCCCACCTTTATGTCACCAATGTAGATCTATCAAGGAAGAAAATAAATAGAAGTTGAATAAATTAATGAGAAATGGTTAATAAAGGGACTCAAATGGCATCTATTTACATTTTAGGGGATAAAATACAGTAAACTTAAACTCTAGTTGGGTGGAGCATCGGGACTTTGTGAAAACTTGAAGGGGATAGGTGTAATTTTCCCTTACATTTTTTAAACCCTTTATCAGTAGTGTGGTGTGGGGGAAGAGATCAGAAAGAAAGCAAGAAAAAGCGCCTTCAGCTGCTTCTGAATTAACCCTTTGAGCTCTCTTCGAACCCTAAATCTTCATCAGGTACTTGCTCCCATTGCTTCTTTGTTTCAATCTGGTTGTACACTCTGTTCTTTGCCACCGAGTCTCAATCTCACATTTTCCTTTGCAAACTTATCAGAGTTTTGGTTTCCTCCCATTTTTATTTCTTAATTCGTTATTTATATCAATGTCGTCTCTGCATTTTTCTTTTCAATTTACTGTTTCAGTTGTGGCAGTTTCAAACTTCAATATTTCTGCTTGTGATTCTCTGAGTATCTGACTTTTGTAGGCAATATTTAGGTATTACGACCTATCCTATGCTCTAGGGATGAGTTTGTTTGATTGCATGATTGAATTGCGAGTGAGAATGGAGTGGATTTTATTTGGTAGAATAATTCATCTGCCGAAATCCACATTCCATCGTCATGCATACCCTTTATAGCTGAAGGGAACTGAATTATGGGGATAAGCATTCCTACCCTCACAACAAGAAATGCTCATTCCCATCCTCAATGGTATGCTCCATTTTATTTATTTATTTGGCTAAAGTGACACCCTCCTTAAAATTACACAGTCTTCCACTTGTTTACAAGTTATTTATCTTTATTCCTATTATCTGCCACTTTGTTTTCCTGAAGCTAGCACAGAAGTGGATTTCGAATTGAGGAAATTATTAAGATAGCCAAACTGTTAAATGACCCAAGTTTTCATCCTTGCCAATTAGGTTTGGTTCATTAACCCAGACCTTATGCTCTTCACTCATTGTCTCTAAACGTTCAAATTTTAGTGAATGTCTGACCAAATATCCAACATGTCCGACGTGCACTTAACTTATCAGGAAAAGAAGATAGTAATTTTATTTTTTTCATAAAAAAAAAAAGAAGAAGAAGAAAGAACCCCATTATACACTTTGAATGACTTTTGTTGTTATCCTTGTTTTTGTCTGAAATTTTTATGAAATAATACTTTTAAGTAATCTCATTGTTCTTGCACACTCTTTGTCCATTGGAAGCAGCCTCTTTGCAAAAAAGAAAAAAACATGATATTGCCAACTTATTTGAAGCAAGGGGAAGGCTGTATGCAATAAACGATACTTCCCAACCCTCCCAGAGCCAGGAGCTTTGTGCTCCAGGGTACGCCTTGTTATCTATCTGTTCTTAGTTGTATGTATTATGTAAAATGCTTTTGATGCATTTCTTTTTTTGTTTATTTGTATTTATGTGAAGCAGAAAGGGAGCTCTTGTTTGAGATATGGTGATAATTGCAACAGCATTGCTACTTTGTGTTTTATTGGGATTTCTATTGGTAATCCCACGATATCATAATTCTGGTAATATTTTTAAATTTTATTTTCTATGTTCGTTTTCTTTAGACGTTAAGTGATGTGAGTACAAGAACTAAACTAACCGAAATTCTTTTGCCCCAGATCACAGAAAGAAAATTCAGTCAAGTTCTGATGATCATAAGGTACTTGTGGTACTTGGAAGTTAAGAGGAAATAGGGTTTTTGACCCTATTTCATTAATCCCTTGCACTTGCATATATGTGTGTGTGCGCATGAGTAGATAGGCATGGGGTGAGAGAGGAGAGGTTCCTTTAAAATAAAGTTTAGTGATGCTGTTAGAGCTTCATCATGCACCAATATCTAGTGTGTACTAAAGAAATTTAAGCAGAAATATAATTTTGCAGTTGTTATTTTCTTTGTTAGAAGTTAAAGTAGTAACAGTTTTGTGGGTTGAATAATACTTGATATTTTTACTGTAACTTTCTGTAATGGACTAATGAAGCTCACTTTATTGGCTTGAAGAGATGAAAGGATGCCATAACTGACGCAGCGCATAGTAAGCTTGATGACAGGCTTTCACCTACAACACTTATTTATCATGATACGCACGAATTTAACATATTATAGGTTGATCTTTCTTGTTTTAGGTGGGAGTGGAACTTAAGTTATTGCTTAAAGTAAAAAGGATCTTCAAATCAAACACTCTCTCGCTGGTCTGGTCTGGTCTGGTCTTTTGGTTATCCAGAAAGGTCCTCCTGCAGCATTTTCTCATTTTTAATGAATTGCTTCTTAAAAGAAATGTTGAAAATGGATGTAATACATGCTACATAGAATTTCACCCCTTCTCCACATTTGTCCAAAACATCATATTACAGTTTCATTGAAAGTATGGCTGTGTGCTTAGTTTTTTAGTCGTTCCCCAGAGAGTTTTGATTTGGCATTTCATTGTGGTCTAGTCTTCCATTTTGTTGAGATCAGAGTTGCTGAGGTCTGTGAGAGGATCAGCTCTTGGAGGGGTATACATTGCATGGATCTATGTTTTCAGACAAGTCCAGTCTCTAGAGAAGGGAATACTTTCCTCAACTCTGAGCCAACCAGGCACTCAATCATGTGCTGAGTTCTCTCTCACCCTCTCGTACACATGTTTAAGTTTAGGAAAAAAATTGGTGTTTCATTTGGTTAACAAGAACCGATGAAAGAGAAAACAAACACAATGTTTCTGCAAATTATGATTTTTGGGGGAGGATTTATTTGTTGTTCTATCTTGCTAGTGGCAGCCTTGATGCGTGCTCATAGTGCAGACAGACGACTAGTTGGGATTTGTGCTCACTGTACCATATAATATTACAAATTGCTCTCATTTTTCATATTTGGTAGAGAAAGCTACCAGGCAGGATAATCAAAATTTCTGTCCCTTCCCTATCTCCTTCCTTGAATTCAAGCTGACCTTAGTGGCTCAAGTCGCCAGTGGAACTTTTTTCTTCTTGTATTTATCGGAAAAGAATGATGTTTCTTAACTCCATTGCTGTATCTTTATTCTTTCTTGAGTTCAGGTGTCCAGAATGATCAGCAGATCTGAAGTCTCTTCGCACAACAGGAGGACAGATTGTTGGATCATCATCAAAGAAAAGGTTTTGTTTACATTTGCAACTTGTGACTTCATTAAAAGTTGACCCCACAAATAGCAACGTAAACTATCCAGCATTGTTTTGCTTTTTTCCTTTTTGAAACCAACAGGTGTATGATGTGACCTCATATGTTGAAGAACATCCAGGCGGCGATGCCATATTATCACATGCTGGGGATGATTCAACTGAAGGGTTCTACGGGTATATAGTGATTGTTTACAGTTTCTTTCTTCCTTTTTCCCTTTTCATTGCATGTTTTGGAGCAATATTGCATAAAGATTTGCCTTAATATTTTGATGCTTGACCCTGCTTTTATTCAAGTGTAAGGCTCGGGTTGTTGCCCCGATAATTATTTAATATTGTAAATTACATTTACAAATATATTAATATAATAGTATTAGATTTTTGATAACTTGTTAGACATTTCCACTTGTGCTAGAAAGCTATGAGCAAAATAAGTCAATAAATGGCCCTCACACTATTTGGACATTTCTTTTCCATTTTATGCTGTGTACTTATACACAGAGGTCTGGTGTAGTTGTTCATATATTATGTCATGGCAGTGAAATTAGGAACATCTTCACTCATACCGTTGCTTCAATATTTGCAGGCCACAGCATGCAACTCGAGTATTCGACATGATCGGTGACTTCTGCATTGGAGATTTGGAGCAATAAGAAGTCATGATTGTTGTGTTGTAAATTCAACAGCAGATTTGTTCTTAGAATCTTATTTTTTTTCTTGTGCTTTTCTGGCTTATATATATATATGTAAAATTGCATTCTTGCACATTCTTTTTTGTTACCGGTTACTTTGCGAGTGTTCCGAGCCCCGTTTTGGAGGACATTTGTTTGTCGACGGTGAGATTAATGAAATTTGGCTATAGTTCTTTTTCGACCCAAGTTGGATCGAGTAGTCCCACAGTAGTCATGTAGGTCACTATGAACAGGAGATTTGTCCAGTTAGATTTAGTGAGATTTATTCTGCCTTGCAGGTAGGATTGTAATTTTTGAACGTCCTTGTGCTTTTCTCAACCCGTGACCTATCAATCCATGGTGGATTATCCATCTAACTTGCTTGTAGAATAATTTTAATCTATTTTTTATTTGCTACTGTCGATTTGGTTGCAATTCATTTAATTTGTCCAATTATTATTTTTAATTAGAAAGTTTATGATTCTTAGGTTTCAAAATATTAATGAAAATATTTAAAAAATAAAAATTGTACTAATAACGTTAATCATTTGTCTGTTAATTTGCTTGTAATTTAATTTGACTTACTTATAAAATAATTTTGACCTTAACTCATGATTCATTTGACGTAGCTATAACGAGCGCCGATTCGTCCGATCACCGTCTCTCGGGGGACAATTAGGGGGAGAAACTAAATAAAAGTTTTAAAAGGGGGATTATTATTTTTATTTTTTTATTATCAAATTAACGTCTTTCTGAAGTATGGAATCAGGAGCTCCCACGTACATGTTCTCAAATCTCATCAAAATCGTGATCTTATTGGAAAGAATTTGAATCCAGAAATCCATCGGCATCATCAATAGGTAAATCACTTCACTTTGGCATCTGTAAATTTCCTTAAGGTTCTTTGAATTTTTTTTTCTCTTTTGAGTTTTTAGGTTTTCTGGAACAGAAAATGTTTCCTGTTTGGCTCAACCTGTGTGTATATACATATGTAGGAATTCTTTGTCTTCATGAAGACCCTGAGTTCGTGTTGCTGTATGAGAGTAGGAGTGATATGGTTCAGTGAACCTGGGATATGAAAATTTTCTGGCATCTTTTATGAAGCAAAAATAAAATAAAATAAAATCTGATGAAGGTGTTGTCACTTCGTCTGTGCTCAAGGGTGAGCCAGTTGTTTGCTGGGTGGGCATTAATCATGTCATGGTAAAACAGATGTTTTTTGTGGGATGTTGTTCCTTTGACATGTAGCGTAGAACGGGTCTAATTTGGTGCACTTCAGTCGCTTGCTATTACGAGGTTTTCTGGGTTGTAAACCTATTGAAAGTATGCTTTTGGTTCAGTGGAATTGGATTAAAAGTATTTGATGAATTGAAGCGATTGTTCGGTGATTGCTAAGAATCAACTGAATACTAGTTGTAAATAATAAGAAACTGGGGTTAAATGTTAAGGAGCAGCCTATAGTATCATCTATTTGGGAGACCTTGATTTCTATCCTCCGATGAACTCTGGTGCATGAGCACTAAACATGTTAATTATGGAAAAAAAAAAAAGGATGATCAACTCAAATTTAGACCCTCATTTAAAAGTGCCATGCAAATCATGGAGCATCCTTATTTCAACTAATGTATAGAGCGCATGATTTTCATTATTTTAGATTCGAATAGAATGTTGTACCCTCATTTCATGAAAATAATTGAATGCCTCCATGAAACATCAGAGAAGAAGTTGATTCTGCTGTATAACAAATCAACACACTTATTCGTATGTTTGGTGAACACAAAGATATTTTGGTTTTGGTGTATTCTTGTTATCTTGTCGGTGCATTATTGAAACTTGATATATTCTTATTTTCTTTGATTTCTCTGCTGCAGTTGTAAGGCTTTTCTGTACCCTTCGAACATAATGCCTTCCAAACAAATTGATTCTGACAATAAGCCCTGAACTTGATCTTCCAGTCTCTTCACTTCTGGCATAGGCACCGAATATAGAAAGCAAATCCATAAGGAAAGTTTTCTCTTTCCTTTATGTAGATCTCAGGCGTACCCTCAGATTGTTGAAGTAAGCTGTCTTTGTCTCTTGACATCAATAGGGTCAAGAAATATGGTGTTATGGTTTTGATTCACCAAATACGCCCAGCTTAGCTTGTAAAATGTTTTCAATAGAATCCAAGCTCTGCAGGCATTGTTAGTGTGCCAACAAGGCTACTATGGAAGGGCTTTCTCAAGAGGGTCTTAGTCATGTTGTGCTGCGGCTACCTGACGATTGCCTCCTTTTCATTTTTCAAAAACTCAATTCATCCACCGATCGTGAATCATTTGGCTTGACTTGCCATCATTGGCTTCATATTCAAAACATGACCCGTCAATCCTTACAATTCCATTGTTCCCTCACCCAACATTCCCTTCCCTCACCACCTCACGCCAGTACAGGCATTAATGACTTCCATCTCTACAGGCTGCTCACTCGTTTTCAACACCTTCGGTCCTTATCTTTGTCTGGGTGCACGGAGCTACCTGATTCAGGCTTAACCCAGTTGCAGCATTACGGTTCAAAATTGCACACGCTTTATCTGGATTGCTGCTTTAGAATCACTGATCACGGACTAACCCTTGTTGCCCGTGGCTGCCTATCTCTGACTATTCTCAGTCTTTATCGATGCAATATTACTAATGTTGGGTTAGAGACATTGGCTAAATCTTTTACTGGTTTAAGATCTGTGAATCTCTCACATTGCTCCCTTATTTCTGATGTTGGGGTAAGAGCTGTTTTACAGAAATGCCATCGGCTTCAGGGATTGAGGATCTCCTGCTGTAAGGGAATAAATGGTGTTGGCTTCAAGGGTTGTTCACCGGTTCTGGCCTGTCTAGAAGCTGATTCCTGTAAGCTGGAACCAGAGGGCATAATGGGGATTGTCAGTGGAGGTGGGCTTGAATATCTGGACATTTCTAATCTATCTTGGGGTGTTCGCGGAGACGGTTTGAGGGAGATTGGTGCTGGAGGATTTGCCACGAGGCTTAAAATCCTAGACTGTCGAATGTGCAGAAGTATTAGCGATGATTCTGTTGCTGTGATTGCAAAGAGGTGTCCTTCACTTCAAGAGTGGAACTTGGCAGTATGTCATGAGATCAGGAGTAATGGGTGGATCTCTATTGGCGTGAACTGCCATAATTTGGTGAGACTTCATGTAAATCGGTGTCAAAATTTTCGCGATAGTGAGTTGTTGGCTTTGAGAGATGGATGTGAACGACTCTCAGTATTGTACTTGAGTAGGTGTCAGCAGATTACACCACCTGCAATCGAGTTATTTAAATGTTTTAGAGGCCGCGTGGAGATCAAGGATGAAGAAGTTATGTGTATCAGACCTGATTGGGCATTTCGATGACGACAGATGCAAGATTTATTCTGGAGTCTACCTTATAGTGGATTGAAGGCATTCTGAAGATGCTTCCTTCATAAAGGAGCCCTGGATTTTTATATGATCGGTAAGGCACAATTAGTTCTTGTATTGTTTTCAGACAGTGTAGATTATTTTTGTGCTTAGAGATGAGGTATTGCATACGCATGATATCCCACATATTACGTGATGCTTCCTCTTTTTTTTTTTTTTCATTTTTTTACTTTCTGCTTCTTTGTGTAGCAGTTGAAGGCAGATTTTATTTCATGTTCAAGTTGGTCCTTAGATAATTATCTTGGTTGTTTTATTTGGCTTTCAATATATTATCTAATTAGAGTTTGTGTAGGTCAGTGTGTGTGTTTGTGTGCTTGTGATGTTTATAAAGCCTGGTTGGTGATAGAGTGGAATAAGAGAATTGATGGCCATGGAATCAAGACTTATTATAAAACTCTATCTACCACTTGTTTGGAAAAAATGCTTGATAGGAACTCTTATTATACCTTTCTATATGATTCACTTATATGTTTGTCTTTGCCCGAAGTCATTACTTTCAAATCAAATAAAGGTGAAAGTGCATGGATGCAGAGCATCAATGGTAGCATGGATTTCAAGTCCAACTGCATCTCTTTCGCTCCTCACGGGCATCCCTGTAAGAAGCAGCTCCGCATCTGTGAGGATGGCTACCAGCATTTCTTCTCGTCCTCCCCTGCTTCGCTCGTCCTTCCTCCCGTCTTCTTCCTGCTCTTCCCCTTCTTCCTTCTCAGGTATTTCACTCTTGTACCACTTTTCTTCGTTACCCCTTTCCTCATTTTTTATTTTTTTTTACAGTTGTTTATGTGCGGAATTTAAGGTCATGTTCGGTTTGATTTCGCATTTTGGGTCGAGGGTTTTGCTTTCCCACGAGTAGTTTGGGGCTTAGGTTTTATGGGTGTTTCTCAAGCATTTGAGACGGAATTTCGGGTCTCCTTTGTCATGTGAGTATGTTAATTAGTTCAATAATAAGTGAATTGGGTTGATTTATTAAAGAAAATTATGGCTGTTCGGTTGTACGTTGAAACTTTGTTTCTGCTGAAATATGATGTTTTCTTTGTGGATACTTGTAAAGTTGTTTTGTAACCCTCAATGGTGTTTGATGGCTGGTAGGCTTACACCGTTGAAGAATGGTACACCGATTTAAAGTGATGGAAAGTGTCCTGTTCTTACTAATTTGTCCTGATCTTACTTTAAATCAAATAAAGGTGAAAGTGCATCATTACTTTCACTATTAAGCATGTTTTTTGTTACGGTCGCTGGTCTTGAAAGTTTCCAATTTCATGAGTTGATGAATTGGTGATGAAAAAACTTGCACCGCATGATCAACTTATTAAAAGCACTATACCATACGACAAGCATTAAATCAACTAGTGATGGTTTTCCATTACCCTTACCCAAAGACTAGTGACCTACTCAACAGCAGGAAAAGAAAAAGAAAATGCTACTTGCTCGATAAGAGTTCGATGCATTATAAACTGAGATAAGACGATATTTGGAATTGAGTGTGTGACTGAACGAGATGAATACTGTTATGTTATTACTATTTATAGGATTTTTTTAATACAAGTTGATGATGCTTGGACCTCTGGTGAAAAAAAGAACCGTTAAGTATCACATCTTGGACCTGGTATGTCTAAAAGAACCATTGGGCATCATCAAAATATGACAGACAGTCTAAAGCTTCAGTCATCTGTGATTGCACTTCAAAAGTTTCAAATAAGCTGCAGGCATGAAATGGTCAAATAGAACATAACATGGCTAGTAAATACCTCTCATTCTGATAAAATGGGCCCTACAGCCCTCTTTGGTGAGGTAGTGAACTCAGAAGAAAGGACAGCTATCACAGCATATGGTAAAATGACAATTAACATCAAGTATATGTTAAGTGCATATACCAAACAGCTTCCAAACCCAAACCCCCCTCCTCTCCCCCAAAGAAAGCCCAAGACTGTATAAAGTCATCAATTTCTTTTCCCCCCCTTTTTTTTTGGGAAAATGAGGATCAGTGACATACTTAAAACACATAAATCACATGCACATGCAGAGAGCCTTACGAGAGAGAGAGAGAGAGAGAGAGAGAGGGAGGCAAAATAAGGAAACCATCTTACATAAAATCCAATGGGAACTTGATCTGCAAAATATACATGCATAGTCATTGCGGAATAAATGAAGTCAAACAGCTCAGTGACAACATGAGAGTTTCATTCTAAACCAGACATGCAGTGAACTTTACCCTAGATGCTGTAAAATTACAACGCAAAATCCTGATAACCTTTGAAGCATCAGCAGACCATGAAACCCTGCCACAGAAAAAGGAAGCACATCATAAAAGATTTTTATCCATTTTAGGGCCAAAGAAGTCGAGCTAATATGAGCTTCAAGATCTAAACACATGCTGCTTTCTATTCAACTGATGTCAACAGAAAGGTGTTGTGTCAGCAATTGAATCAGGAATATGGAAGGGCATTGAAATGGTAAAGGAAAAGCCGAATGTAAGGAAGACAAAAGAGCATTGCAAAAAAGGAAAAACTGAATGAAGAACATAGAAGTGCATATATCTTCTCAAAGTTAGAACTACATAGATAGAGCTAGAGAGGATATGACATGACAGTGCTGGATTTCCAATAATTTTGAGAGGAAAACTCAACTAACAAAAGTTACATCAAATTGTGGGTTTTGAAAACATGATCCGGAAGCAGAAATAGAACTAAAAAACCTGCCTTATGTTTTCCTAATACATATTTAGACTATGTAGAGCTTACTTGCCCTACTAAAAACTGTAGTTGCTGTGGAATGAGTTAATATATATATATACTTGTCCTAATCGAGCAGCAGACGATAAAAATACAAGCACCATTTTAAAATTACCTTGTTACTAGCATAAGAAAAATGCTCCTGACAACCAAAATAATTTATTAATTCCTATCCTAGATTATATAAGTATTCCATTACACTTCTTGCACATCACTTATTACTATCCTACGCATCCAATAAGACACTTAACTGATTGAAAGAACATAATCTTTCTTTTCAGTTCCAAAATTTCCATAATCCCTTACAATCAAATGATGCCTCTTGAAGCATGCCCCCTTCATCAAAAAATGATTAGCTCAACATAAAATGACCTGGCCCCAGTAGGGAAATCACAATTCATGGGGCCTCGAGACAAACAAATAGAAATCTCTATGACAGTCATATTTTGCGAGCACAAACATGTGATCAAATCAATCAAATATTTTACTTGAGTGGTCTTATTTCAAAGCTACAAAGGTTATTGAACTAGCTTTGCCCAAAATGGCCAACAAAGCACTTGTGTTGAACATATAATCAGATAGTATGAGCACCCCAGGTAGCACAGGCATGCGAAACACGACTAGCTGACACACAAATCCTGAAAGAACTAGATTTCTGACATGCTGCTGCCGTGTTCCCACAATAATCATATATTAAAATGGAATAACCTTCAAATAAAAATCAAAGACCCAAACTAATTTTCTAGTTGAGGACTTCAAGGACACCACACAAACAACCAAAAAAACGAACACCTATAATAGAAACAAAATCTACAGATCCCAAAGCAATCATTTTAGACGACAACCTGAATCCAGTAAAACAAGACATGCTATGGGAGCTACTACAATTATTTCCTTCCGAATGTAAATCTCACAATCTTGGATTGAGAAACCACAAAACAGTGCCCTCATGAATTGGTATCTCCTCACAACCTATATACACCCTCAGAATGCTTGGAATTGCTAGGATTTAATGTGTGATGGGGGTCGTACCCTGACTAGTAGCAAAAAGCATGGTTAAAAATATATTTCACAAAAAAATGGTAGCAACAAAAATCGTTAAACTGGAAGCCCTCCTTAAATGATAGATTATAAAGAAAGGCTTTGCACAAAGCTATTGCTCAACACATTCATATACATAACAGAGTTATGGTATGGAGAAAGAAGAGAAAAGTCAAAGAAGAAGTGCACTTCATGATAACATAGAATGATCCTTCCATCATAGCATCTCATGTAATGCTTCAGCTAACTAAATTATAGGAATTTGCTTAAACTAAATGGGGAACCCTGACCATACGAAATCTAATTTGGGGTCTAGTATTCACACATTCCCTTGGTATTTGCCTTGTGAAAAATGTTTAAGCATATTGAAACAAGGGTTAAAACAATGATCTACTACATGGTCTCTAGCAAAATCCAATCTATAAATTCCTTATGTACCAATGGCTAATTCTTCTCATAAGTCAAATCATATGAGAACTCATTGATCAATGTAGTGTATGTGACCAACTAAACGGAATTTTTAGGAATAAAAGCTTAAGTCTAATAGCAGCACACAACCCAATCGACAAAAGAATCATCACTACACACAGAATCAGAACCTGTAATCCTTCAGAAACTAATACACAACAGCAAATAAGACAACAAACAAAAAGAGTAAACAGTAAATGGAAAACTGAGCAACAAACATAATGCAATCCCATTCGAGTGCACAATGAAAACATACCTTATCACTACTGTTGCTGATTCTGCTGCTGCGAATTCGGGGGAGGTTGCATACCGGGACGAGGAGGGCCAAAGACACTGCCTGGCGGCGGTGGCATTCCGGGGCGAGGAGGTGGCGGGGCCATTCCGGGCCGAGGGGGCGGGCCCGGTCTCATCATAGGTGGAGGCATCATAGGGCGCTGCTGGTACCCTGGCGGGGGCACCTGAAACTGCATTGGCCTTCCCGCGGTGAATTGAGGCGGCCCAGGCGGTGGACCGCGACCCATCGGGACCTGACCCGGGAACGGGGGCCTAATCACGGGAGCATTAGGGTAGCTCATGGGCGGCGCCGAAACCTGAGGCACCGGCGGCCTCGAAATCTGCGGCTGCATCATCCCGGGGGCCGGGCCTCCCACGCCGCGCACCGGGCCAGCCAACCCGGGCTGGGCCTGGACCAATGGGGCCGTCGGGACACCTCTCCCGGCGGATCTACCGATCCCGGGGCCGGCGGATGCGGCGGCTCCAGCGGATTTGGCGCGGGACTCGTCGGGAGGGGGAGGGCCCTCGACGGTCATGGAAATCACCTCCTCGCCCCTGAGGAGAAGCAACCCTAGGGTTCGACGCTCCTCCCGTTCCTCGTTCTTGCCGCCCTTGGTTGGGGGAAGCTTGCGGAACTCCTCGCAGTCGCCGAGGACGAGGTTCATGTGGCGGTCGAAGGCCATGAACTTCCCGACCAGTTGGCGCCCGTCTTGGATCGTGACGCGCATCCGGTAGTTGATGTGTTGCAGCATCTTGGAGCTCTTCGACATCGACATGATCGGCGGCGGCGGTAGGGCTCGGTAGGGTTCGAAATGAGGGAGGAGGGTTAGGGGTTTCGGCGGGGAGGCGGGAGGGGGGAGAGGGGAGAGAGAGAGAGAGTGAAGAGGGGAATAAAATGGGGCTTTTCTAGGGTTTTCCGGAGAGGAGGATTCGGGTGGGGCGGGGCGAGAAGGGAGATCTCGTTTTAAGTTTTTGGGCCGATTGCAATGAAGAAGTAGTAACTCGGGCTGGATGTGCAAAAAAATAAAAAATAAATAAATCCTAAATTCGAAAATCGAAAGTAGGGGGAACGTTTGATTTTTTCGAAATCTGCTAGTCGGGTCAGTTTGACGGTTACTTTTTTTTGAAATCAGTTTAAATTGACCTGATCCATTTTTTTTTTATAAAATTTATAAGAAAAGAATTATAAAACATTCCCGTACTTTGGGGAATTATTTAAGCGATGCCTTACACTTTAAAGAGTTTTTATCTCATTTCTGGTAATTATAAAAATCGTCTAAAAAATATCTTTCATTTAGGAATATGAAAGTGAGTGGGTCGGGTCGATTACGAGCCTTTTTCAAGCCGACCTAACTCAAGTATGCATCCAACTTTTTAAATAAACTAACTTAAAATTAAGTCGGGTGAATAAATTTTTAACACCCCGGGACTTGGGCGGTTGGATTACTATTTTAAATTAACATTTGAATCTTGTATAACTGTAACAAAAGTTTCTTAAAATACCATAAAAGATCACACATAATTATAGGAATGGGAAACGCGCGAAAGAGTGAAAGAAAGAAGACTATTTTATTTGAAGATAATAGATTTAAGAAAAACATATTAAAAAAATTATATTACATGTATCAAAATATCAAAAAAAATTGTGAGGCGGGTTAGAGCATCTCAACTCGAAATAGCCGACCCAACCCACCTTGAACGAGAAAAAGAAATTCACCGCCCTCGGGTCAATTGTGGATCAATATTTTTTGTTTTTCTATTTTTCGCCACACCTATGAGCTCAGTGCATAAACAATTAAAAAATGGCCAGCACTTAATTTCAGTTTATAGACAACTAAAATGAAATTAGCTGATCAAAATCTCATAATGTCCTCAATTAAACGACATCCTTAACAGAATTGGGCTTCTCCTTATGCTTCATATCACTCCAAATCAATGCAGCAAGCAATGTATCTTTCAAAGC
Organism: Santalum album; assembly: GCA_034195605.1. Taxonomy (NCBI): domain Eukaryota; kingdom Viridiplantae; phylum Streptophyta; class Magnoliopsida; order Santalales; family Santalaceae; genus Santalum; species Santalum album. The sequence continues at coordinate 16,423,796 of CM067266.1, read as the reverse complement.
TTTTAGCTTCAACCGCCACCTCGAAATAAAAGTGTCTCTGGACCATCTTCCAAGAAAACCATATTTTCCTTCGGCAACGCCGACACTTTTAACACTTGATGGGAAACAGATATATAAAAAAAAAAAAGTCTCAAAATAATATCAAAAGAAATAAAATTTCTAAAGTTGGTAAATGATTTGATCTTTCTTAATATAGGTGCTAGTCTTGTAATTTATTATTGTGATACTAAATTTTAATTTAATTCTCACAATTGAGTGTTGCCAGACTGAATTTTTACTCGTAGTCTCACAATTACATGTTATGAGTCTAACAAAATTTTGAAGAAAGAAAGTTGCTCCGTGTGGCTCCAACATGCAAATTTATGATGCAAATTACATCATTTTTTTGTTAAATACATTTAAAAAAATTTTAAACCGTATGATGGAAACAATAATCAAAACCACACATGAATGTCAATTTTCAAGTAATTTGGAGATGTAATTCCTATTCATCTTTAGTGGGGGGAATTTTAGAACTATCTTCAAGCTTGAATTTTTTCCTACTTTAGATGAGTACGTTTTACATTTTCAAATCTCTTAAAATCTGATAGTCAGGTGTGTTTCTTTCTATTATTTCCATCTATGCGGTCCAAATATGTTAAAAATTCACTGAACAAAAGAATAATGTAATTTACACTATAAATTTATATGTTGCATACGCATGCATTTTTATCTCTTCAGAAAATATTTATTTTTATTGCCACTCACCACCTAACGGACACGGGCAGGTCCCGTGACTGAATCATGCAAAACGACGGAGAGCGTGTCGTATTTGCACACTTTCCCAAACATTTTCCTTTGTTTCCCCCCCTGCGTGAAACTTTTCCCAACCTTTTTATGGCTCAAGAGCGGCAGAGTTCTCGTGGGCCTTCGAATGTGAAAAAACCACTAAGGATTCGTCTTTTCTTTCTATTTTTTCCCTGTTTTGCTTCTCCCTCTCGTGAGGAGAGGATAAAATATAAATATTTTATTTGAATTAAGCGGTTAATTAAAGTATTTTGTCATAAGTATTGAGTTTGAAATACTCAAATCGTTGTCTCTAACCGATATAAATAGCGTATAGATAGGGTTTTTAGGTTAATGAACTTTAACCCGTAAAGCTCATTCAACCCGAATTAAAAATGAGATTTTATATATCGGTCGAAATTATGCTTCAATTGATTAAGAAATAATTAATGCAACTTTATAAGCTTTGACTGTTTGAATGAAATATTATTCGTAATAAGATGGGGCTTAAATCTTGATATTTAACAGAAAGTACGTTGAATTTCCAATTCAATGATCATAATTATTTTTGCGGTCTCATGCGAGTCGCATGTGGACCGGTCATTGTAAAAGAGTTGATTTTGTAGCTCTTTTTAATATTTTTTAAATATTTTTTTAAAGGATATTTTTTCTTGTTTTCAATAACCAAATATTCACGAAACAGTATAAAAATAAACGAAGTAAAATACGAGAGAAATATTATTTTTGGGTGTAAAGATGTTTTATTTGCTAGCTAAGAAAAATGGATTTTTTTTAAAGAAATAAAAAGATTGGTTATTAATGACTAACTATAATTTTAGCTAGGCTTTTAATGACCATCTTCGTCTCCACCACTTTCCCCAACTTATACTGGGTCCCTGCGAATTGAAAGAAATGCATTTTATATTTTATATTTAGTTTTTCCTATAATTATTTAATACTATATAATATATTTTTGGGGCCAGGAAAAATGGAGAGTGATTTAGATGATTTCAAATTCGAAAAATCTTAAAAATTTTAGAGATTTTTGATTAGAAACAATTTTTAGAATCATAATAAAATGAACGTAAAATTTTGATATTGTAAGTAGGATGCATGTGATAGTTAGAATTGTATACCTTTAAAAACATTAAAATATAATCATCGAATAATAAAAAATTAGGCTTGAGGGGAACTTTTATCGGTCACAGTTAAAAAAAAAAAACAGAATTTAATCCTAATTTATTTGAGAGACTTAGAATATTGGGACATGGGCCAGTTTCTGAAGTAAAGACAATAGATATATCCTACAACTGCATTTCTTGGTCTCCGAAGACCGCTCTGCGTTTTGCAGCATCACCCCATTTCCATGCACTTGCTATTTTTATTTCATGAAATTACATAATTACCCCTCTATCACGTGGTAGGCACATGATGGTGCAGGAATTTAGCCGGGGTTAAAAGGGGATTAGACTACTTTATGGGAATGAGATTTTCTTTTCTAGGTAACGTATAATTTTTAATTATTATGAATATTGTTTTATTTATTAAAATGTTATCATAATTTTATTTTTTTTAATTTATAAGATCTGAACACGAGACCTTACTTAAGATGAACTAAGCTCCTAGCTACTTGTATTGGCGAGCGTTAATTATTGTCATTTTACTTAAAAACTGAAAAAAAAAAAAAAAAAGAAGAAGAAGAAGGGAAAAGAGACATGAAAAATTTTTGAATCCTTACTTCTCATTGGAAAAAAGATAAAAACCTTAAATAAATGAAAAAAAAAAACATTTGTCCGATGAAATCTATAGAGTACAGTTCAATTAATACGCATGAAATGGAGGTTGGGTTTATTAAAGTATTTCTCAACTTATGTTTTAATGGATGAAAATAAAGAAAGAAAGACCATCTCTCTGTTTATCTGGTTCCCACCGTCTCCTCGTTGAACCCTCAACCTCTACTTCCCTTCAGCTCGCCACAGTTTCAGGCCTAAATCAGAAGGATTCGGAAAATATCAAAAATGGGGAAGCCCCTTTACCATTTATCACATCTCCTCATCATCCTCACCATTTTCCTCACAATCAATTATTCGGTGCAGCTAGAACCCTCCCAGTCCCAGAGCCTCTCAACAGTTCAGCAGCTTCTGAACTACCCATCAGTTCTAAGCAGCTGGGATCACACCACAGACTTTTGCAACAGTGAGTCACACCCATCAGTGACTGTTGTGTGCTATCAAAACAACATAACCCAACTGGAAATTTCTGGGGAAAATGGGGGAAATCCACTCCCCCAAAATTTCTCCACTGATGCCCTTTTCACAGCTCTTGCCAATTTCTCAAGCTTGAGAGTCCTCTCTTTGGACTCTCTTGGCCTATGGGGCCCACTGCCTGGAAGTATTGGTGGGTTATCCTCTCTGGAAATTTTAAGCTTGAGCTCAAATTTTTTGAATGGGACTATTCCTATGCAGATTTCTTTGTTGAGGAACCTCCAAACCTTAAGATTGGATCAAAACATGCTCACTGGACAAGTCCCTCCTGGGATAAGCTCACTCCCTCTACTGGCGGTTTTGAGTCTGAAGAACAATTCACTTTCTGGGTCGCTCCCAAATTCTTTGTCGAATCTGGGAACTCTCAGGGCTCTTGAGCTTTCAAGGAATCATTTATCCGGGGAGGTTCCCAATTTCCAAAACCTTACATACCTTCAAGTTCTTGATTTAGAAGGCAATTATTTTGGACCTCATTTCCCTAATTTGCACCCCAAGTTGATGAAACTTGTACTCAGAGAGAACAGGTTTAGTTTTGGGATCCCATCTGAACTTGGCTCCTTCTATCACCTTGAAAAGATGGATATCTCTTCAAATGGATTCACGGGACCATTTGTGCCATCACTTCTGTCACTGCCTTCAATTAGCTATCTTGATGTTTCAGCCAACAGATTCACCGGAATCCTTTTGCAAAACAGTTCTTGTAATGATAAACTTGTTTATGTAAATTTGTCCTCCAATCTCTTGACTGGGCACTTGCCCACTTGTCTAAAGTGGGTTGCTGTGTCTTTTGGCAACTGCTTATCCAATGGAGAAAAAGAGCAGCGCCCAAAATCCTACTGTGAAGGTGGACCCATGGCTGTGGCAGTGCCCCATGAGCAAAAGGAAAAAGGACCTTTTGTTAAAGTTGTTCTTGCGTCAATTATAGTGGGAGGTGGCATTCTTGGGGCTGTGCTGTTTTGTCTTGTTTTCTTGGTTATCAAGAAAGGACATAGTAAGAGTGCCCAAAAAGCACCTATAACAAGATGCATATCAGAGAATGCCTCATCCATGGATACTCTTAAGCAGCTTTCAGATGCGAGTAAGATGTTTATTTTAGGTTCTGTTTAACTTTCCAAATATGCTCTTACAGGCGTGCTTGTCTTTTCCGATGCATATTGTATACGTATACTCTGGGAGTGATGATGTAGAAGTTACTCCCACTAATCATGCTCTCCCATGTGTCCACTGAATTTACGAGTGATCACTTTTTCTTATCCAACACATTACATAAGAGATAGTGATTTTTGGATGTTCTTTTAAACCTAAGCAACTGTATAAAGAACTAGGCAATAACGTAAAATGAAATTTCAATGCAAGTATGATTAGTGGGACACAAATTTAGACTGTCCAAGCTGGGTTGGTTGAAGTTGATGAAGAAGTCCATGCATGATATGAAACTTTGAGGGGCAGGAGTTGTTAAATCAAACACTTACCCATTCCTAAAGATATGGTCCTACGCAAAGAGTCTCAGACATTGTAGAATTCAAGTAACTATTAACTTTTGGCCATAGCTCATTCTACTTCACCAACAAACGTTATCATGCTTGAAGGGCACATTTGTCAAACAATGAAACTGGGTGCTCTTGGTCTCCCTGCGTATCGTGCTTTTACTTTGGAGGAGCTCAAGGAAGCTACAAATAATTTTGACGCATCAAACGTGATGGCCGAAGGTTCTCATGGCCAGGTATGCCATTCCATTGCCTTTCTTGTGTTTTTGATTTACCTCTAGATAACCCTATAGGAAATGCCTTTTTCTTGAATATCTTTCTTTTGCTCCCGGAACGCGTATCCAGACCGAATCTAGAATTGCAATCTTTCTTCTTCAAGGGCCCATCTTCACTTTAGCAAATGTGGATGGATTGGTTTCACTGTATTGTAGGGGTGATTCAATTTAAAGTAGTTTCAATCCCAATTGCCATTGAGCATGTGGCCCAATACGTATGTGTAACTGCATACAAACGACTCCCAAATTGACATGGAATTCAACAACTCACGCTCATTGAATTCCCAACTGAAACTTGACAATTTATTGCTAATTTTTTAATGACAGATTTACAAGGGAACGCTCGCTGATGGTGCTGCTGTTGCTATTAGAAGCTTGGAAATGAGGAAAAGGCATAGCAGCCAGAGCTATACGCATGACATTGAGCTAATTTCAAAGCTTAGACACCCCCATCTGGTTAGTGTGCTTGGGCACTGCTTGGATTGTCATGAAGACGATCTGTACGTTAGAAGGATATATCTTCTCTTCGAGTCCGTATCAAACGAAACACTAAGAGGCCTCACATCAGGTATGTTAATTTTAAAACTTTTAATTATTTCCATATTCGTGGCCTATGTGTCCCTGTCTGTGATTTGTATCCATGTCCATGTCTGTGGTTCATTGTTTTTTGTCAATTAATTACACTAAAACTTACTTTGGCAGAGGCTCCAAGAGGACAAAGGCTTACTTGGATGCAGAGGTTAGCTGCTGTAATCGGAGTCACGAAGGGAATTCAGTTTCTGCACACGGGGGTTATACCCGGTGTATTTTCGAATAACACGAAAATAACAGATGTTCTTGTGGACCATAATCTTCATGTGAAAATCGGCACCTATAAACTGCTTCTGTTAGCAGAAACTAAGCAAAAGGTACGGCTGGATTAATCTAATTCGACTGTCTTATGCTGAGTATATTTTCCCTTCTAAGCAAACACTTCATACAAGAGTTCATACCGTTTTTTAAGCTTTTCAGGTGTGTGCCGGTGCTGCTTCTTTTCAACAAAAAGGAAGTTTCTGGGAAAGGTGTGATAGCATGTCGAAGTCACGGACATCATTCCCTCCGTACATTTCTCTTCTTTTTTCTTTTCTTTTTTTTTTTTTGCATTTTAGTGAACCTATTTTAGTTTACGTTCTTTCTAAATAGTCTTATTCGGATAACGTTCATGAATCAAGCGATCTGTATCTTTAGTAGCCCAAGCATAAGCACGAATGTTGTTTGTCTGTCCCTGCAGGGAAATGGATGAAGATAAGAACGATATCTATGACTTGGGTGTGATATTGCTAGAAATCATCGTAGGAAGGCCAATCACGTCGCGGAATGACATCCATGTTGCCAAAGATCTCGTACGAATCTGATTCTACTTTATTTGGTTGTCCTTTATATATTTTTTTCCCCCTCTTCAATTTCAGTAACAGACTTCTACTGTTGCAGCTGCTGGTGAGTCTAAGGGCTGATAAGATTGCTCGAAGGGGTGTTGTTGATCCAGAAGTTCAGAAAGAATGCTCAGATAATTCACTGAAAACGATGATGGAGATTTGCACCAAGTGCCTGTCTACTGAGCCGACTGATAGGCCTTCGCTGGAGGATGTCCTCTGGAACTTGCAGTTTGCAGCCCAGAGCCAGGTTTCGTGGAGGTCGGGGGGCTCGCCTTCCCCATAATGGTCGACCCGAATTGTTTCTTATGATTTCATGCACAAAACAATGCTCTCGAAGCCTCTCGAGTACACCATGCTCATGTTTCTTATATCTCCCCTTTGTTAGTGAAGGGTGTTTTAGCAAGGAGTCCCAGTCCGTTTAGGACACGGATTCAAGTGTTCGGGTGAAAGTAAGGACAATGGTTAACTTAGAAGCATTTCTGAGATAGTATCATCGATTTAGTTGCATTTCTCACCATTGATATTCATAAAGCTTAGGGTAAACAACAAAAATTGATGCTGCAGAGTTGAAAATATTGCTGTCATGCATCATCAAGCTTAAAATGCATATGAATTCCATGACAGCAGCAAACCATGACATATTCTGATCTCAACCCTAGTTCTACCCAGTAATCTTTACAGATATGAATCCAAAGGGGTGATGAACAGTTCCCTGAGCAGTGGCTGCCTTTTAGTTTTCCAAATTGCCCCTCCACTTCTCCTGATATGCCCAGAACGCCTCAAAGTTCGAACATCCAAAGTGCGCAAAATGCTCAAACGCCCCAAAGTGCGCAAAGTGCTCAAACGATTGAAAATGTCGAAATTGTACGATAGTGCCTCAAAAATGCTCTAAAATGTCCAATAATGCCATGAGACCGGAGGCGAATTAACAGACATCGAGGAAATACAGCCAAAAGCTTATGTCAAACACTTGTACAACAAACTTCATGTGAGAAGTGTAACATATTTTCTACTATAAATTATTCTGATTTACATTGTACAATCGTGCAGAATAACATAACATACAATATGAAACCCTAACTTACAAGCTCTATCCTTCGGATATTAAACAAAAAAACCGGCAAGCAAAGAGACATCTGCAGAAGCCTAAAGAATGTAATGTGCAGAAAGAGCACAAAAGGATTCGAATCACCTTGTCGGTTCCCGTGGAGCTGAGATTGAGTTCATTTCTATTTCTCCAATGCCAAACTCCTGCGGATTTCCAAACTTTTGAGCTTCTCTTGCAATCTGAATATCACGGGGACAACAGAATTCGTAGAAAACTTTTACAGCAAACCGTGGAAGGATCGCTCCTACTAGAATGCCTAGCAAGCACAACCAGAACAATCCCGTTTTCGCTACGTGAAATATGGCCCTGTCAAGTCATGTTGGAATCGCAAATTAGTCTGTATTACATGGACAGTTACAATGTAAAAACTTTCGAAAAATAATATGATATCTATGCAGAATACCATGCATTTAATGACTAATACATATACAATACATCAGTGTTCGATTAATATTATGTTAAGAAGAAAATTCAATGGTAAGCATAGATTGAATAAGTGGAACTTACCAGTAACCAACTAACGAGGGGATTGCATCAATGATAACGACACAAATAAAGGTTGCAATTATAGATCCCCAAATGGCTGCATGAGTAATCCATGTCCACCGGATGATATCCATAGCTAAATGTAGGTTAACCAAAACCACCATGGCAAGTATCCAGAGATCTCCTATACTCGAAACATCAATTGTGGTGTCCTGATATGCAAAGGAGGGAACGAAAAAGACAACCACGCTTTGCCACAGAGTATCAGCTACCATTAACCAAAACAATTTTGCATTGTAGCTCTCCTGTCTCTGCCCAGATCCATAAAGCTGGGGATGCTTTAGAAGGACCCTTCTACTAAGGTCCTTATCAAGGATCCCAACTACAATTGTCGGCAGTGAGGTGTAAATTACAGAATACAGGACGCTGCTCCAGTCAGTGATTGCAGTTGTCAAAGTGAAATTAGTATACAACACATACCTATTCAAAAAACAAAAACTATGAGTCAGACATAAATTAGACGAACTCTATTAATTACACTCACAAATATGGTTAAATCCCAATTAATATTTTCATATTCCATCTGATGTACTCTTCACTTAAAATTAAGGTATACAGAGGGATTCCAAGTATTTCCACCATGTTTGGAACATCTGTTTCTCGTATAGAAGCCTAGAATTATTGCTGCCTGAATTGTTGCCTTAAATTCAAGATAGGACTATTTAGACCCAAAACAAGTTTTGCAGCGATACTTTTGTCCAAAGAAATTTCCATTTGTTGCTTCTGTTCCAAAATCAGGAAGAGTTTCACACTATTCCACTTCCATTTTAAATTTAAACATGTTTTAAGAAGTACGGCAAAGACACGACCAGAGAGACGCACAATTCACTGTTAGTACTTCTACACTGGTAATGCTCTGATTTGAAACACATTCTGCATCCATGTATTAATTCATTCTCTATTATTGTGTAATTATGAGCAACTAGACAACAACAAAGTTCTGTTCTTAGATATACACTAGAAGTAGCCCTCTCATGAAATATGTGAGGAAGGTTATTTTAGCCTTTATCGTCTTCTCAATATGCCTGTGTACTCTATCCTGTTCATAATACACTATCGATCTATTCTGGATCCAAGATGGAGATAAACATAATAACCAAATGGATTAACAACTAAATGGAGCAACTCACCAAAATAAGACAAGAACAAGAATTGCATTCCTGTAAAAATTGTACAATATCATATAGCCCATACGCTGGTAATTCCAATGTCCATGTACCAACAAGAGAGGAACCAAGAATCTGAACTGCCCCATTGCAAAATCTGATGCCATGACTGCTTGCCGACCCTCTTGACCGCTGATGCCTATTCCAACATCGGCCATTTGGATCATTGATACATCATTTGCACCTGTCAATCAAGCAATTGAAATTCCGCATATGAGGCCAAAATGAATTTACAACTGTGAACTTTTTGTTCTCTCGGCAGAACACAGTTAAAATAGAAATCAAAATCAATCAAAACAGAAGGTACCATCTCCAATGGCAAGAGTCATGTCATCAGTCCTCTTCTTTACAAGGGCAATGATTCCTGCTTTTTGCAAAGGAGCCACCCGACAACATAGCACCACAGAACATTTACTGGCTAGCTGAAAGAGCTGCAAAGCCAATGTTACTCATTAGCAATGAGATAGATCAATACATAGATATATAGATTGACAGATATTTATATATAACACCTAATGTAGGTGCTATCTCTAACTAAAACAATGACAATTTAACTTTGCCCAAAAATTCAATCTTACAGATAAAATAACATGAATAAATAATAGGGCAGGTGAATTTTCATTCGATTTGGCAATGTCAGGTACCCTATCTTTATGCTAGAAATTAGAAAATCCAAGCCCCTGAAAATTCATTGAATTTTTCAATGCTTTGATGAATGAGTTCCACATCACCGCATTATATAATGTCATGGGTATTGCTTAATTTTGATATTATTTTGAATGATATGGCAAGATTTAAAATGGAGAAATTCCACATAGCGATAGCACCTAAGTAATTGAAAATATGCTTACTTTAGCCTAAACTCATAGGTGCATGTGAGCACGAGCGAGCGCTGCAGGCACACACATGTACACACACACACACACACACACACATACAGACAGAGAGAGAGAGAGAGAGAAACCAAGACCATGGGTATTACCTGTTCTTCATATTCAGTGTCGAGAATATAAACAAGGCTGGTACCATCAATAATGAGGGCTGTTGAAGTTTCAACAGCTTCGGAAGTTCCTCCACCATGAGAAACATTAGGTGCGGCGGTTTGCTTTTTAGAAAGAGCCATGGCATCTTCCAAACTCTTTCTACACGACTCCCTAGACTTGCAGTTAATTATAATCTGGGTCATCTTGCTCGTTAACAGCTTTGAAGAGTAGCCAATGGATATGGCAGTTTCCTGCTTATCCCCAGTCAAAACCCACACTCTAATTCCTGCTATTCTCAACGACTCAATTGCTTCTGGAACTCCCTGTTGCAGTTTATCTTCAATTCCAGATGCACCCAATATGCTAAGATTGTTCTCTACATTGCTAGCAACCTGTCGGAGCAACGCTGCCCTCCCCATTATAGCAGTGCTTGCTTCCTCATAAGAGAGTTGCCATTGCTCAAATTCTGAACTTGTCAACTCCCGCATCCCAATAACAAGGGTTCTCAGTCCCAGTGACGAATAAGCATGCAAATGGGCCTCAGTTGCACGAATTATATTTAAGTTCAGAGATCTATCAGTCACTCTAAACATTGATGTGTCAGCACCTTTTACAAAGAGTTTAACAGTATTGTCGGGGCACCCTAATATAACAGACATCCGCTTCCGATCACTGTCGAATTCATGCAAACCCAAAACATTGAACCTGCAGTGCCCATCACGGGGAATTCAGAATGAAACATATTTTGCATAATTCTAACCAAATCAACTACTAGAAGATATTTCACCTAAATGTCAAAACCATTTATCCTCACCAAATAGCCCTATTCCGACTATTTAGACAAGTGCACAAGAGAAAGGGGCAAAACGAAGTGAGGGCTTATAACAAACAACCAATTTCACCCCCCCCCCCCCCCCCCCAAAAAAAAAAAAAAAAAAAAACCCAAATACTAGTAATAAAGAACTTCGCTTTTCTTCTTCTTTTTTTTTTTTTTATATATATCTATTGCCCACTATTAGCTTGATAATGTGTTAATTGAAACTGGAGCATGTAGCCAGCCACATCTATGTCATCTTTAGTAGCTTCCTAAAAAAAGAAAAAGTAAAGAAATTAAAGCAACTTTTTTCCCCTTCATCCATTCCAATTAAGCTCAACCTATTTCTACTCCTACAAGGTAAGTAGCGGCTCTGGCACATACGAGAATGAAACAGTAGAACTTAGAGTGAAAAGGCTAAAAGGGAAATTTAGATTACCTTTGTCGTTCTCCTTGAATATCAATAATTATGTGACCTGAAGTTCGTTCTAAAAGCACGAAACCATAGGCAGCTGCAGCATAAACAAGTGCCTGTTCATCTGGAGATTCACCCTGATAATCTATCAACCATGTCGAAGGATCAGAAGTGTCCACAAGAGGCACAATCGTATTACAGGCTGCCAATGCTAAGAAAAACTCATGAATATGTTTCCCTTCCTCACTTTGCTCTGCAGTTGTGGCTACTCGTAGAAGCTCCGGATCAGTCTTCACCTTCATATTTGGCCTCAAAACCTGTCCAGCCACTGATACAAATAAGAAGAAAGGATGTTAAGAATATGCCAAACATATGAACAATTCTTCAATTAAAATTCTTTTGTAAATTAAGTTGTCGAACCTTGACTAGAATAACTAATATCCTCTCCTTGTGCGCTGGCTCTCCCACTGCTGTAGTCTACTCCTCTAATGCTAGCACATTGGAACTCCATCTTATTCTCAGTCAATGTTCCCGTCTTATCTGAGAAAACGTACTTTATTTGTCCTAAATCTTCATTTATATTCAAAGCCCTGCACTGGAACCTTGAGTTTGAGGCCTCATCGAGCAACCGGTCGTCTCGGATCATAAAATAAGCCTGACCAACACGGACAAGCTCCATAGATATGTACAAAGAAATAGGTATCATGACTTGGAACACAATGACTGACATAAGAAATGTAAAGAGTATCTCCAAACCCCAGCCATAGTAATTGTAGTTATCTGGCTCGCTTTCTGAGTAATCCTTCCTCCTGTAATAAGGCAAGTTGTCGAGTTCATCCCTGTGGCGCCTTAACCAAACCCCAGCACAGGTGGAGACAACCACACACAATGCAGAAAGAAACAAGGAGAGGATAATAATCTCCCGATTCATCCGCGTCTCGAGCCGACTCCTCTTAGATGGGGCTCCTGAGTTATTGAGCATAGCTTTTGTCTCCCTCCCACAGTACACAGCAACCCCAACTGCCCAAGCAGTGTTCTTTAGCTCGCAGCCCCGAAGAATGATATTAGAGGGTCCAAGGGACACCCGTTTACCATCAATCTCCATGTTCGCCTGAAATCCATAGATGTTCCTATTGGGTTTCTCACACTTGATCAGCCCACTGATCCTCTCCTTTTCAGGCATCTTCGAAATCGTCTCCTGCTTTGCATACCGTGTCTTCAAATTTGATTCTCCGTCCAAATTGAGTGTCTGGACATACACAACGCCTGTTGGATCACTGGTCGAGAGCAGCACCATATCGCAAGGAAGAGTGTCGTTCGCAGAGATCTTAATGATTTCCCCAACACGAATATCCTTCCATTTTTTAGGTTGAAACTGATCATTTAGAAGCACCGATGCCAACCGGTTGTTCTCGATTCGGTCCGACCGGTGCCGCCTCCAGTCCTCATATGCATCCTTAACTGCAGTAACCAATAGTACCAATGCCAATGGCAAAATGGCAACAGCTCGGCCGAAAACCGCGAGCTGGGGAAGTTGGTTGAGAACCGCAATCACAAGGAAATAGATGTATGCAACTCTATGAAACTGTTCAAAGATATTACGAGGCAAGAATGTAAGAATCGAATACTTCCCAGTACGGATTGAATTCCCTGAAAATTCAAATTTCTCATTTGTCTTCGAGGGATCTCCTATGTATATAAACCGTGCATCCTCATCATTAATTTCCCTCTGAGACACGCTAAGCCCTTCAGAATCAGCTCCCCTCGACCCGTACCTTACAGGCTTCGATCCTAAATCGCCAAAAGTCACCTCCCGAACAGAACTGCTTTGAGAGGACTTGGAACGGATTGCTCGAATACTTCGCTGGGAAGCTGATTTGAAGGTGGATTCTGGAGTGGAAGAAGTATTGGCTTCTGCAGTACTGGGATCCATAGGCGGAAAGAGTTTGGGGTTATTGGGGAAGGCTTTTGACGAATTAGTACCGATGGTTGTGTAGGGCAGGTCTTGGGAATATGGAGTTCGAGGTGAAGGGATCAAAAGAGGCCGATTCGAGGTCATGGTCTGTTGATCAGAACCTCTTAACGCAAAATAAATTCAAAATCCGACAAATTCATAGAAAAGCCAGATGCTAATCCTGATCTGACACTATATTGCAGAAAATCACAGCAATAGCAACACTAATTATCTAAAACAAGCCCAAAGCCTAGAATACAGTAAAAGGAAACACAGCTTCCCTAATTCGATCCTTCTTCTATAACATTTGTTCAGAGAAACCCAACTCACAGATGCGATCAAGAGCTGTAATGGGTAGCTGGAACTTACTTGCTTCTTCTTCACGGCATCATCCCAGAGAGAGGGAGACAGAATAAGTGGTAGAGAGAGAAAGCACTTGCTGGGTCTTCCGTTTCTCGCTCTGCCATGCCTGCAAAGGATTTGTACTTGCGAGGGAAAGGAAGAAAATTCGAAGTCAAAAGCATTACACAGAGAGAGAGAGAGAGAGAGGGAGAGAGAGAGAGAGTGTGAAGAAATGAAGACGAGTCGCGGTCGTGATGGGAGGCTTCGCGCGATGACTAATCAATTGCCCATAAAACAAAAACTAAAAAATTCGGTAAAAGTCATTCAGAGGAGAGAAAGAGAGATGATGATGGGTGTAGTTCTAGGAGGATTCATTATGATGCTCGAATTTGACCAAGAAAAAAAAACGATCCTTTTTCTCATTTCTGTTCTCCCTCTCTAGAAAGAATTGAAAAACGAGGACCTTCCCACCACATTCATCGTTATTCAAAGCAACCACTCCCGCAGCCTTCTTTAATTTCCCCCTCTCCCACTGTTCTTCATCCCCTTCTGTATCCTTCTTAAAAACATTTCCCCCAATGACCCAAACACAACTTTTTCCCTCGATTCTTACTGATACCAGTTTGATTTGATCACCCCCTTCTTCCCCACTTCGTTAAATTCCGTTCTCTCCCTCCCTCCCTCTCTCTCTCTCTATGGGTTTTACTTTTCTGGGTTTTTCTAGGTTTCTTTCTATAATGATGGAAGCGGTTCTCATAGGCTTGCATTGATTTGATTTGTGCATCAAATATTCAGAGTGAGGGAGGATCTAAGATTGACTGATCCTTTCATTAAATGGCGATTGAGTGGGTGAGGAGAGTAGCTTGTTTCGTGAGAGCGATTGAGGAACACAAGAAGGTGGCGATTGGAATTATTAATTTTAAAATATTAATTAAATTTAAATTTTAAATTTTCAAGTGGTTAGTAATATTTTAAAATTAAAATTTTGAGTAATTAGTAATATTTCAAAATTTAAATTTTTAGTAGTTAATTTTATTTTAAAATTTAAATCGTTAGTGGTTAGTTATATTTCAAATTTATATTTTTAGTGGTTAGTTATATTTTAAATTTTGAATTAGTACTTTTAAATTTTTACCAAATTTCACTAATTTCTTGACTTTTAAAATTTTTAATGGAAAGAAAAATGAATCAAAATAAAAGAAAAAAATTGGGAGAACAACATGTGGGAAAAAGAAGTAAAAGGTGAGAGGGGTTGAACATGGGACTTCATAATTGATAACTAGAGTTCTAATCAAATGAGTTAGAGGGAGAGATTTAAATAAAATAGAAAACATAGTTATTATCATCGATTTTGGCGGGAAAATTTAAAAAAAATTAAAAACGCGGATGCTGTCCTCGAGTTTAATGAGGGAATGACACATGTCCAATTAATTCAAAAAGAAAAAGAAAAATGCGGATGCTGTCCGCAATTTTAATGGGGAAATGACACGTGTCCAATTTCTGCCTCGGGAAAATTCAAAAAAAAAGAAAAACGCGGACGCCGTCCGCTATTTCAATGGGAGAACGACACGTATCCTCTCTTGGTCATTATAGGAATTCAAAAAAAAAAAAAAGGGAAACTGCGGACAGTAACCGTGTTTTCACCTTTCCACGCCCCGACACACCAATCATCGGTTGTCAGAAGTGAGAAGAGAGAAAACGCGGTTGCCGACCGTATTTTTCAAAAAGTAGGGTAGACAGAGAATACCCTGAAAAGGTAGGGTACATCGAGAAATTAATTTTTTGTTTATGCTACAGTGTGAAAAAGCGCTCTCTCTCTCTCTCTGGGTTTTACTTTTCTGGGTTTTTCTAGGTTTCTTTCTATAATGATGGAAGCGGTTCTCATAGGCTTGCATTGATTTGATTTGTGCATCAAATATGCAGAGTGAGGGAGGATCTAAGATTGACTGATCCTTTCATTAAATGGCGATTGAGTGGGTGAGGAGAGTAGCTTGTTTGTGAGAGCGATTGAGGAACACAAGAAGGTGGCGGGTGGGTCTAGAACTTCACTTTTTCCCACTCGTTAGATGAGTTTTACAGTTGTTGCCTTTCATCAACGTCTCTTTCTGTAATTGTAACGGGTCAATTTGCTTCTCTTTTTATTTTTTATTTTTTTCCTATAACCATAATAATAAACGTAGTTATCGTCATCATTAAACTAAAAAAAACTAATAAGTAATAACTGTATATGTATTTGATATAGCGGTCACTTATAATATTTAAAAAGTAAAAAAAAATATGAATCCATTTGTTCTTGACTCAGATGCAATAGTTTATCGAAGTTAAGTTCTTTAGTTTATGTACCATTATTGTCATTAATGGTTGTTTATTATACCATTTTTTTGAATTTTTATTGTAGCCCGTTCATAAAAAAAAAAAGATTAGATCAATTCAACCCTGCACTTCTTTTTAGTAGGGCTCAAAAATCTATTTATGAACCTCGTCTAATCACTTAAGTAAGTTTAGAGATTTATTAAGAATGAATATTTAAGAAAGAGTGAATAATTATCTCATCAGATTAAGGAGTCTACCTGGTCAACTCGTTTTTGCGATGACCTTTAAACTATGCTAATGCAATGTAATGTATTTTAAATTTTATATAAGAATAATTTATAATTGTTTGAAAACGAAAATATCTTTTTTTTATAATCTTTATTCCCACGTTTATTGGGGGGATATTATAATGTCGTTAAAATAAAAAGAAGAAGAAGAAGAAAACAACCCAACAGCAGCATTCCCCAATTTAGAAGTCAAAGTGGGTTGCCCGCGGTCTATAGACGAGACTGGGTCCCGCGGCTCCGTGCAACCGGGCACGATCCGTGTCATGGTTCTCTCAAATAATAGGGATAATTTCGCTATTTCAGTTTTTTTTTAACACTATAATTTAAAAAATGCTGAGTATTCCGATAGTTGCCTAAAGTTAAGGATGTTTATTCAAAAAATTTAGAAAATTTTTGATTGAATTTTATTATTTTTTGACTCTTTTCCATATTTATCTTCTTATTATGATTCGTGACCATACAAAAATTGTACTCGAAATTTTTCGATAGAAATTTCAGGAGCAAAATTTTCTCCTAAAATTACACAATAGCATGAGAATTTCAAAGCAATACTAGAATTAAAAAAAAAGCCCCCTGGTTTATTCCAATTAATAGTAAAATCTCTCAAAATACTTCATAGACTTATAAAATTTTGGGTATTTTGAATCTCAAAAAATTTCTTAACCAAATTTTCTTTAAAAATATTTTCGATCTCCAACTGAATTTCCCGACCGTTAAGAATTTTTTCACAGGATTTTTCTTTTTCTGAATTCTATAGATCCTTACCCAAAATGATGATCGACCACCGACAAATGCCGTGTGAGCCCCACCCTCATCCTCCATAAAATTTTGTTTTACATTCATAGCAAAGGTCTCTGATTATTAGCATTTTTTATGTCATTCTATCTAAAAGCCTAGATAATTGGATCAGGTCTGGATCATTTTAGGTCATTGATTTTATTTATTTATTTATTTATTATTATTATTATTATTATTTTGCTGGGCTTTATGTTATTTGGCTAGGCAAACTCGTAACTTTAACTTTTTTAAACGTAAAATGCTCTTCTAAAATTAAAGCAGGACTTAAAAAATTCAAAGCAAAAATAAAATTTGATTTCACTTTCTTTATCCTTTGCTTTTTCACTATTGCAACCCAACCCACTGCCTCTAAAAGTAATATCGAATCTTGAAAGTGAAGATTTGCGATATGATTTGATTTTAGAAACTTGCATTGGAAGACTAGATCCACCTAGATTAGCTTTTTGATTAAATAGCACGAGACGTGTGATGATCATAAATTCCACCATTCTAAGATTTGATTCACCAATCTTCCAAAATTTTTATAGTGATTTATTTTAATAATCTTTAATATTTCAAATTCTTACAATCAACCCCAGATAAGTATTTTTGAAGCTCTGCATATATAAATAATGAGATATTATTAGCACTTTACTTTTTAAAATTTTAAAATTTTAAAATATTAGCTTTTTTAGTTGAATGTTACAAAGTCTTTTAATAAATATTAAGTAAAATGCGCCCAATTTGCTATGTGAAAATATATCTTATGATACACAAATTTTAAAAAATGGGTGATATAATTGCGATCATTTCATCTGTATTTACTTTTCAAATCATTAACAAATATTTTTATTAAAAAATAAATACTCGCTGCTCAAATTACAATCAAACTCAGTTTTAAAAGGCTTTCCGTATCATATCAGAGGGGAAAATGGTAAATTGAGATAGACAAAGTAATGATAGCATTTTTGTAGCATTTTAAATGATTATAATTTATACAAGCAAAGGTATGAACCCATCATCACTTTTGACTTCAACAGCACAATCATCAGCATCTACACTAAGTGGGACGGCACGGTCTTCAGCATCCCTCTTTATCCTTAAAAGAATGAGCCACTTAGTCAGACAATTAATAAACCATAAACAACATTAATATCCAAAACAGTAGCAATTTACTTTCCAAAAGAAGATGCCTCCCTTCTACCGTCTCTATCATCTGCAACAACACAGATAAAGGCCTTATCTTTTGATGAGAAATGCCTCCTCTCAGGCTCTTGCAGCTCCTCGCATAGGTTCCCCTTGGGCAGCTCCTCCCGACTGCATCGTCCTTCAATTGAGGGTAGAACTAATGATAGGGTTTTAGCATGTATTGGCAAAACTGCAATAATAGATGCAGGGGCTATGGTTTCCAGTGATGGTCATCCAGTCATCAGAGCAATCTCATAAGCTTTTAACATGCATTGTAAATGTAAAACATAACACTTCTCATTTCTTGAAAAGTTGGTTGTCAAAGTTTCCAGTGATGGTCATTCTTATGAAGTTTGGCGGCACCAGCATGCCATTGTGAATATGAACGGTTGGTTTGTTGGGAAGCACCTCAAAGCAAAAATGGCTTACTCCTTCCTTCTCATTCGTGGCTCTAATTGCCACTGGCATGCAGTGATATGGAAATCTGATACCTACCCGAGATGGGCATTTATCTCTTGGCTTGTGGTTCGTAAGAAGCTCAATTTCTTAACCGTAGCCTGATATGTTCTCTTTATCGATTCTTTAATGAATCAATAAACCACATTTTCTTTTCTTGTCCTTTCTCCTTCAAGATTTGATTGGATATCCGGTTATGGTTTCACCTCCCGCAAAATCACACCTCACTTCAAGGGGTTACTCTGTGGCTAGGCCGCAATCGCCGCCACATGGGAATCATTGGGAAAACATATTGCATTACCATTACTATTATGGTTTACTTCATCTGGGAAGCCCGCAACTTTATGTTGTTTGAGGATGCCACTATTTTCTATTCTTTGACTATTGATAAGATTAAGTTTTACATCATGCGTGCAATCCATTTTGCTAGGCTCTACTAGGCTGCCCTAAGGCCTTTTCTTATTTGATGGCCGTTGGTGTTTGTTCTCTGCCTTGGAATATGCCTCGGAGCCAGTGACCTGTCTATGACTATTCCATGTTGTATTTCTGAGGGGTTTGCCCCATTATCCTTGCACTTTTTGAAAGTGTTAATATAATTTTTGCCTTCTTCCAAAAAAAAAAAAAAAAAAGGCAAACCAACATCTACAACTAGCTTCTAAAGATTCTATGCAGGTCGAAGTAAAACAAAAAATCCTCAAAACATCTGCCATTGTTGGACCTCTCGCATACTTCGCTAGCACTGAGTAAGGAAGGCTCACCAACTCAAGGTGTACATAGTTGTCCATTTGTCCTAAGAACTATAGCAGCTACTGTGCAACATCCCAAATATAAGGGATCCACACACAGGCTTTGCATTATGATCAATAGATTTCCCTCTCTTCTTGAATCAACAGGGCTGCACCCTTATCTGCATTATGAGGAAAGGGAGAAAAACAAAGGTCAACGACCCAGATGAGGAATGGTTAAATACATACATACATATATATATATATATATATATATGTGTGTGTGTGTGTGTATGTATGTATGCACACACAAATTCATCTGTTTCTTTTTCCTGACATTGAATCTTGATGTGGGGTCAAATATAAGGTCATTATCACTGTGAGGAGCGTTTCTCCTCAACCAAACTCTGGTTCTATGCTGGACCCATGCAAAATTGGATGTAAAGCAAAGCTCTACCGATATTTTTTCAATTTCACCATAAAGCAGAAGCACATTCCAAACAAAGTTTTCAATTCATGAATTGGACCCTAGTGAGAATTTCATACATATAAAATACAGCTCACAAGGACAGCACCCATTCTAGACAGAAAGATTAAACAACCCCCCGACCTCTCCCCTACCACACACACATAATGAGAAAAGAGAACCACTTATCTGGCAACTCAACGACACACACACACGCGCACACACACGCGCACACACACACGCACCCCACGCACACACACCCGCACACACACACACACATATATGCACAGACAAATTCATCTGTTACATACTGTAGAGAGGAAATTTTTTTGGGAGGAGGTGTTTTGCATCACTTTGGTATAGCATAATTAAAATATCATAAATTAATGAGCCATTCCTATGCCTTTCTCCAACATTATCATGTGCAACAAATTCCTATACCTTTCTCTAACACTTATCTCATTTCAAGATGCCCATAATGCATTGAGCTAATCTTTCCCAGCTTAGTTTCAGTCACAACCCAACCATACGATAATCCACTAACAGACTCTTAAAAAAAGATTCACAAACAGTGACAAAATCATAAGTAGGAGCACAATCAAAGGAACTCCAACCAAGACCCCTTAATTCTTCACATTATCCAATGAGTCTGGCTTGACTGTAGGTTCTCCTTTTTTTGCCCAAAACACCAGGGAGAAAACCCTAGCTGACATCCACATTCAAGGATATGTGAAGATGAATGATGCAAAAACACTCTTGCCAAAGAACACGTGGTCAGTTTCGAGGACAAATCCTACTATTGTAATTTTCATTATCTGAAAATCATTAGAATTTTAGTGAGATGGACTCTCAGCTAATACTGCTTGTCAAAGATCAATTAAGTCCCATGAACTGTCATATCGTAAGCACACAACATAAAAGTACTTAAATGCTAAAACCAATATAGTTGATACGAACCCTGAAACTCAGTATGGCAGTCCCTCTGAACTTCCCACTCTCAGGGAACATCATACGATCAACTTCAGTTATGGTGCCACAACTTTCAAAGAAATTCCAAATATCATCCTTGGTCGAGCAAAATGGAATGCCTCGTACATACACTTTGGTAGAAACATCTCCTTTTTCTCGACTGTATCAATCAACAGAATAGCACAATACATGAAGCGATTAAACAAGTATAAGTCTCAAAAATCTGACTACCCAACAAGAAAGAGAGAGCATCTTCGATTCAAGCACATCATTTTATAAGATAAGAAAGACAAAAACCAGAAACGTAACAAAACAAACCACAGAACCGAAAAAAGAACAACCCAACGCATAACCTTATAAACCCTAAATAACAAAACGAAATATCAAACAGAGCGTATCCGCAAAAGTTAAATTGGTCGGACAAACTCAAAACGAAGATTAGAACATAAATACGATGAATTCAAAACAATATACCTCTTATTGCATCATGTGTATTGGTCAATTGATGTTTCCACCATGAAGTTCTCTGGCAAATCCCATAAACCAGATTTCTACATGTACAGAGAAAAGCATCACCCATAAAGAGATAAACAAACCCTAGTTTGAATAGACTGAGAATATGTATCCCTCGTATTTCAATTAACAGGTAAAAGAGGTTAAAATTAGAGCAGATGCTGCAAAATAGTGACGGAGAAGAGACGCAGGAGTCGCAGTGGAGCCATGAAGCGAAAAGGCAGTTTCTTGGTCAATTTTCCCCCTCCAGCTGGAAGGATGCGCTTCTAGAGAGGGTGAAATCAAAGTAGATGGAGACGACCGTGTGGAGAGAACATGGGAGAAGAAGATGGAAACGCAAGCCCTAGGATTTGAAAAGGTGCCTCTGACGGCGTGACCCTCTTCGGGGAGGAGCAGCGCCAGTGATAATTTCGCTGTTGATGAAGAAGCTTCTTACCGGCATCTTGATCGGAGAAATTGTGGTGGTGAGGAGGGGTTCGATTGAGAGAGGAAAAGATGGGGTTAGTCAACCCAAAATGGAATTGAGCAGTCAAAATTTAAAAATAAAAGGAAAAACAAACGTCGGACACTGTTCATCGGAACAATTTCCATCAGCCGAACGTCCCCGGGCCGAGGGACGACATGGCAAGACAAGAAGGCTAGCCAAGGGAGCCATGGCACGACATCCATTGTCGCCTCGAAGACCCCGTCACGTGGGACGTCCTGTACAACTTCAAGCAGAGGTGGGCGAAGTAAGTCGGCGGCGATCAACACGCACAACGCCTCTATAACTTGGACTCTCCCCTTCTCCGCATCGTCCCCATCCTTTCTTCTCTAATGAAAGCCCTCTAGTTACAGCGCGGAGTGAGAGACAAGAGGGGAAAAGGAAGGATTTTGAGGGCAAAAGGAAGGAAAGCGAGAGAAACAGAGAGAGAACGGAAAAATAAAGTTTAAATTAAAAAAATATGACACATGATAAACTGTTAAATATAGTTGCTCAATAATTTTTTTATTAAAATATAAAAAATTAAATATAAAATTATAAAAAAATAACATGTACCTAAAAAAAAATAAAAATAAAACGAGTTTGGAAAAAATTTGAGAGTGGGTGGTGAAGATAAAAACTTTTATAATTATAACAAATTTAAATTAATTTTAATTAATAAAAACAAAAGATTCTACTCTTTATAATAGTACAATATATAAATATAAATAATGATAAAAAAGTATTTAAAAATATTTAATTTTATAAATTTATTGCATTCTAAATTCAGGTTCGAGGAAGAGAAGTATTATTATTATTATTATTTAAATTTATAAATTCATAAAATTTTCAAATTCCGTTCTCCATCTCAACGCTCTCAATGGATCTTCTAGAAGCCCATCCTACCGAAGCCGTTCGATCGTAATTGCTTAGTCCTTCTGATTTCTGCTTCTGCAGTTCCTCCCACCGGCTCGATGGCGGGAAAATGGCTACCGCCGGCGGAGCTCACTGGAAGCGGCCGCCCGGTCCTCTTCCCCGGCGAGATCGAGTGCTCGCTCCTCTCCTCCGTCGATCTCGACTCCGAACAGAACCCTAATTTCCCCATCCTCAAATCCGGCCTCCTCATTCTCACCACTCACCGCCTCATCTGGGTCGACCAGTCATCCTCCTCCGGCGCCGCCGCATCGGTTCCTCTCGCCGCAATCTCCCACATATTCTCCGCCAAGAAGTCTATCAAAAGCATGTTCTCGAGCCCCAGGATTAGGGTTCAGGCTTCGGCGGCGCCGGACGGGCGGATCGAGGAGGGAGGGTCTAGATCGACGGTGATCACGTTCGTGGTCAGGGGGAAGTCGGATATCGACTCGTTCTTGAGCAAGTTGTGGGAGGCGTGGCGGGGAAGGGCGTGGGAGAGCGCGAGTCGTGCTGATGGCGGCGGCGGAGGATCGACGGCAGCGGGGGAATCGAGTAGTGGCGGAGGCAGCGCGATAAGGATGCCGGTGGTCGGGGTTTCGGGGATTCTGAGGAAGGAACAGGAGATGTGGGAGAGCACTGATAAGAGCTTGCAGGATGCCTTTCAGGACTTGAATGCTCTCATGGTATGTATGTATCTTTCTCTGAAGGCATTGTGTTGTAAGTATCAAACATTTTATTGTATAACGCATCTATGCGTTGCTTGTATGAAGTATGCATATATATGCAAATGTTATCTGTGTTAATATATAGCTAATCTTCTCCAACTGTCTTAAAAATACGAAACAAAAACTATACTAGTGTCTGTTTCTAGAAGGAAGGAATGTCAACTTTGTAAGGGTGCTTTTCTCATCTCGGGTCAAATAGGAAGAACTAGAAGATGGAACCTCTGGAAAGCGCCTACACCTAATGGCTTAAGCCGCTGTTTTCATTGTTGTGTTATTTTGAGCTTTTATGGTGTATATTCACTATAGTGACTTGCTAATATTTGTGCTTGACGCTGTTGTTTACAACCTTTTCTCTTTTGGTGGTTTAGTACTGAAATATGTTTAAAGTTACCATTTGTGACTTGACTTCTAGATCTCCTATTTCATGGTGAATGGGCTTGTATGCAAGATTTTTTTTTTCCTAAGCTTGATTGTGACTTTTAACACTTCGGCAGGTTCTTTGTTGAAATTTAGCCTGTTCTAAGTGTTAAAAGTGCTTGGGCATTACAGAGTAAAGCTAAAGAAATGGTGACGCTAGCAGAGAAAATGAGGCTTAAACTCCTGTCCGGCTCAAATAACCAACCCAGTGCCACAAATGATGAGGAGATGGGCTCGAAACAGGAGATGCAAGATTGGTTATTGAGTATTGGTATTGCATCCCCTGTCACAAAAGAGTCGGCTGGTGCTTTATATCACCAGCAGTTGTCCCGTCAGGTTCTTTTCTCCCTTCTTTTTCATTACTAAATAATCTATAGTTATTAAGCATGCAAGTAGTAATTGGTAAAAATACTGGTCTTTCAGAGTGTACTGCCAGTAATTGTTGACTTATTGTAACTCATATGCTAGCTATCTTTACCTCTTCCTAAAAGTTTGAGGTCAACTTATGAAGAGAGACTTGTGTGTGCATGTGCATATATCTGCTGCTGCCATTATTTGATTAAAAACCTTCAAATTCGATTGGCCCACCCTCTTTACATCTCTTAACCTAGTTGTTTGAGCAGATTATCTAATAATACTATTGAGCCTCTGTGCAGATTAGATAGACTTAACTAGTTGTCTTTAATAACATAATTGATGCTTGCAATGTCTAGTTTGACATCTTGAGCTACATTTAAACAACCATAGAATTGGAAAACTTGTTTTAAGGATATTCCTATTGAAATATTATTCCAGAGATAGAACTCTTTCCATGTGTAATAGGTGTACAGGCCGTCAGGAACTTAGATTCTGTTTTCAATTTAAAATTTTCCCTGGATGGTTCATAGGTTTTCCAGTTGATACTATGGTGAAAAGTGAAGATTCATATTTTTGTATGGTTGTTATTTGTTGAGGGCGGTTAGTTATCAGAAATTGAAGATGCGAAATGAGAAAGAGTGAATGGGACAAATTTGAGAGAATTCCAAACTCATTAATGTTAGGAAGACACTTTATATATAATATTTATGATGGCTACAAGAAACTAGGCAAACCCTAGTGAAAACACATCATGGACAGCTGCCTAAAGTAAATCTTGCAACACTGAGGGGGACCATCAGCTGTCTTACACCTGTGCTTATGTATTGTTTGTGCGGTGCGAACAGCTTTGCCTATTGTTTTGATCTGTATTTTTCTCCTTCTCTATTGTGACCCTAGTTGGCAGATTTCGTCAAAATTCCACTAGAGAGGTCTGGAGGAATGATTAATCTAATAGATGTATATTGTCTATTTAATCGTGCCCGTGGGACAGGTAATTTATTAATCCAATGGGTTCTTTTATATGTTATTTCCTTTTGGGACATATATTTTGTTCCTTAGTTCTTTGTCTTCTCAAAAGTCTCCATGGAAGGTGAAACTGATTTTGGCACCTCCCTTAAATGCAGAGTTAATCTCACCAGAGGATCTGCTGCAAGCATGCTCTATTTGGGAGAAATTTGATGTGTACGCATTACAACATTCTTTCTTAGCCTACTTATATTTTATTGTAGCAGTTAGTAATGGAGTTTAAATGCAAAAGATGGAGACTTATCCATATACTATTCGTTTATGATATTTTCTTTTATTTGGTTTGGCATAAGCTTATGTTGTGTTTTTGGTATTGTTTTTTTTATTTCAATAGGCCAGTAATGATTCGGAAGTTTGATAGTGGAGTCCTGGTGATTCAGAATAAATCCCACAGTGACGAAGAGGTAAATTATTCTCTCATTTTGGAGAATGAGGTTTTTATACTTAACTAGTTTCATGTATAATAAGAAATACTTGTTAGATGTTTTTTTCTTCTTTTTTTTTTCTATGCAAAAATAAAATAAAATTCTAGTATGTAGATTATTTAGAATACAAGATATCCAATTAGTTTAAAGGAAAACACGTGATGACAATGTAATTAAGCCTATATTTTCGGAAATGGTTTCATTTTTCTATTACTAAGCTGCCCTTTATATCTCATAAACTAGATTTAAAGCTTGTGCGATGCAAGCATTATTTAATCATCAATAATTATAAATTCATCATATAAAATTAAAATGATAAAATTTCGTGTTAATAGATAGAAAAATTCTAGTTTGAAATTTATTATACATAAATTCCATAGAGTTTAAATATGTGTCTAGAAGTGATGAATCTTAATATAAATTTATATTTTAAGTAACAAATAAAAATATAATGTAACATGTCAAAATGATACCTAAAAATATTCAATATAAGTCCTAAATTGAAGAACAGAGAAAAATGAATCCTATGACATATAATTGGATTAAATCTAATGTCATATTTCATTGAAGAACATTTTATTAGTGATAGTAGATAGGTAGATAATTAATAGAAGAAAATAAACATTGAAGAAGGATTTAAATAAGATTCTTAAGTGGATAACACGTGCTTGAATTATATTGATATATAATACGACATGTGGCAAAATTGAGTCTTGGGTGACATGTGTTGGAATTATATTGGTACAGAATACAACACGTGGCAAAATTGAATAATACGTATCATCAATGTAGCTCTACCAGTCTGTTGTTACATGTGTGTGTGTGTATAGATTCCAAGCTCACTCTCACAATACATGGTTTGCCCACACCTTCCTAACCAAAGAACCCGTAAGAAATATTCATGAACAAATCCCAATTCAAAATTTAAATAAAATAGGACTAATCCAGTGGAGTTGGTCTTCCACATCCTTTTCTTGAACAACTCTATACATGGATTGAAAGAGAATCCCTCCATTGTCGTCCCTTATCAATCTTCCTCTCCCCATAAGATTTGCCCTTGAACAGCAAGGATGTGTATGATATGATATGTCTTTGAGGTTCAGTAGCAGGTGAGGTTTTTTCTCCCCCCCAAGTGAGAACAAGGTATATCAATAAGGGAAAGAAAAAGGTGGTATTAGGACTGATACATCCATAAGCTTGATGTGCGAGTAGGACTTTGTCGGAGAGACAATAAAACTTTTTTTCCACCATTTTGCTTACATTTTGTTCTATGGAATGTAGGTTTTTGCTAGACTGAGATCCCTTGCACTAAAACCTGATGCTCTTCGAATGGGCGTAAGTGCAAGTGATGCTGCAATGACCCTGGGGATTGCTCCAGCTATGGCCAAAGAGCATCTTCTAGGTGCCGAGAGCAAAGGTATGGCCTCTCGTTGTCTGTGTGTGTGATTTTTACTATTATTTTTAGGATTGCTTAACTCATGTTACTGCTGGATAATTTTGGCAGGATTATTGTGCAGAGATGTAAGCGCCGATGGCTTCCGATTTTATATTAACCTGTTTCATGAAATTGATCTGGGTGATCTATGTTTGTAAGTAAAAAATAAATAAAATAAATCTAGTTATGCTATGGAGACTTTTCCTTTGATTGTTTTGTTTTGACGCTTTCTTTACCTTAAAAAGTATTTTGTTCTATTAATTTACTTTTTCTATCATTCAGATGGTCTTAGCTTGAGAGATGAATTTCATTAGCAATCTTAGCCCTCTGCTGTTCTTTCTAAATTTTGTTCCTTAAACTGAATTAAAGCTTTGTATTTGTACAGGGTAAAAGATCATGGAGTCTATGCCACCTGGGCAAGTGCTGCATTTGCCTGTAAGACCACGTAAGACCTCCTAACTATAGTCCTTCATTTTCTGTTCAGTGAATCCAAAGACCACCAATATATTGGCTTTCTAGACGCTGAAAGTTGTTGCAGAGCTAGTTTGCTTATTTCCCTTTTACTTTTCTAGTATCTTAGGTAAATGAAACGCTTTACTTCTGTTTTGCGGAATTACATACTTAGCCAAAGAGTTTTATGGGCATAAGTGTGTTCAGAGTATCAACTTAGCCAAGTGGGCATGTTGCAAGAAAAAAATTCTCTACAGTATGAAATCTGGGGACGGTTTGGCGGGCGAACACATGTATTTCTTGGTAACTGATAATTATGTATTGTACGCAGCAGTTATGCAGAATTGGGAAAATAAGCATTTCGATTATTTCAAGTTTTCTGCTTTGTGTAGCTTCTGTAGTGTCATCTGATATTACAGTAACAAAGCCAAAGTTTTTGTGTATTAGGTAACATTTTGATTGATCTATGTGCTAGGAGACTGTTAACATATGAAATAATAGCAAATTAACTTGTTAGTTGTAGTTTTTTGTGTGAAGAGCTTACATTGGATTGTTTTATTTTTTATTTTTGGGTGAGAATGAGCAGGTTCGATTGCATTTGAGATACATGGTACGTATGCAGCTCTTCGATTATTAACATGTGAAGTTGCTTTAAGTTCGCCATTTGCGTGACGCCTTGTGTAAAATCAAATAGAACCAAAGCACACACAAACAAATATTGGCATAAATCATAACCCAATGTATGAATCCTTTCTTATTCATTTCTTGGCGACACAACAAGAAGCAGCACACAAGAAAATGAAGATCTTCTCACATTCTCCTTCTGCTTTAGGAAATCTTTACGCAAGGTTGTAGAAAGGGGACGCCGTGGTACGTTTCTTCTCCGATCAAAGGCAGATCTAGGGCTTTGGTTGAGTGTACAGCCATGTATGAGCCTCTATGAAATCCAGGCTTGCGTACTGCGCCGCAGCTTGTGGGCTTAGCTTCTTCTCCCATGGGATGCGGCCAGCTAGGCTCGCTCCTTGCCCCTTGCAATTCCACTCCACGAATGTCATTTGCGTCCTGATTTCCCAAGAAAACACATTAGGATACGTATGCATGTAATTAGCAGAGGTGTAACGGACGGTTCTCATGGCAAGACCGGGAAGAAACGTACTCGTAATTGGGATAACGCCACGAATACCATCCGAGAGGAGGAATAGCGTTGGAAAGAGTAGATTGGTAGAATACGATCACGGCGAAGGGCCCCCAGGCTCGTCCTAGGAAAGCTGGACCTCCGCTCACGTTGCAATTCTTGAACACGAACCCGCTCTTCTCTGTGGTGCTCATTCTTCGTTGTGCGGCTATATACCCCATGTACCCCGGCGGCAATGGAGCTACCGAAACAACACATTGCTGCCCCAAGAAAGCATAGAGAGAGAGAGAGAGAGAGAGAGGAGAGTGAAATAGTTGAGTGCATGCGTGTTTATTCATAAGACAAAAGAATTGGTACTAGACTCATGTATACCTCGAAGATGGACGTAGCCTCACCAAAAATGAAATCGACTGCTCCGACGATGGTGCACCCTTTGTAGTAATGGCGGCCTTGAACATCCCACAGTGTGTCCTGCAGCCCGTAGAACCCGCACCCGTAGAACGCCGACTTGTCCCCTTCGATCATGGCCGCCACAGCCGGCTGCGTGGGATTCTTGTTCCCATTGGATGGGTAGTTGTATGAATTCTGTACGGAACACATGCTTAGCAAAAACACAGACAGTAGGGATCTGTGTGAAAAATTGCGTCGGCCGATTTTTTGTGTACGCGTGGTACGGAGAATTCAGTACTCACGACAAAGCCGATGTACATAGCCACCAAATGTTGTGAAGCAGATCTGAAAGTGGGGTTCGTTATGTCAATGTGGCCGTTCCCTACAATCTGTGTCTTTGTCATCCCTTCTCCTCTGAGCAGAATGTATGGCTTCGTTTGAGGAATCGTTACTTGTTCCCTGAAAATTCACACACACACACACACACAAGAGTTGATATGTACACAATGCGTTCTTTCTTAGTCAGCTGTCTTATTTCATTTCGCAAAATTAAACATGACGAAGAAATTTCATCATAATCCGAAGGTAGCTAGGATACCACTAGGTAAGTCCCTTTCTTGGTTGATTTTTTTTTTCAAATTTGAGTGTTTTTTTTAAAATTTAGAAAAAAAAAAAACGCACACACACACACGCAAAAGATATGAGAAAGAAAAAGTTTACGTGTAAATGCCGGCTTTGATGTAAATATAAACCCATCTATCATTGTTAGTGGGAACAGAGTCTATGGCGGCCTGAACTGAAGTGAACCGGCCGTGACCGGACTTGTCCACCACCACCTTCGTGGGAGGATCGGCCGCGGAGCCGGCGGCCGAAACAATGCATGTGCAGATAATAAACCAAATGTATAATTCACTCCTCATCTTCACACTCATAATTCACTGCTTCACAAGTGGTAATGTTTTCCAAAAATAATAATAATAATAATAATGTTGCAGTACGAAACAGATGTTATAATCTCGGACTAAATAGATTATTCATGCGCTATTTAGGAAATGTCTAAGGATTTAATTGTGGTGATGAAATGATTATGAGCAACTCATGCTCTTTCTATACAGGTAAATAACTAGATTTACCGTTTCTACTATTTTTACTTCAAATCAATAACTGTATTTATTAAACATCATTCAATTCTATAAAAAATTTCTTAAAAATTATGCTCCCATATTTCAGGATAGGTTCAAGTGTGCTCATTGTAGTATGCTCACTTAAAATGCGCTAATTCCTAGCAAAAAAAATTAAAAAAAAATCATAAAATGTGCTAATATATATATATATATATATATATATATATATATATATATATATATATATATATATATATACATACATATATATGTACACATTTATTTTTATGAGAATTGAGTTTTAATTCTGATTCGATAAGGTCTTATCTAGATCCTCTCTCTTTCTTTTCCAGATTTCTCTCCCAAATTCTTCTCATTTCAAATAATTTTAACTGCATGGAACGAAAATACATTTAGAATTATTGTAAGGTGCACTTTTTTAGTTCATAAGACTGAAATTCATAAAAATTGGGATGAGAATCATCAGAGTGGAATCAGGGAAGCCAAATCCCATCTTTGATGCCCTTATCAATATATATATATATATATATATCCCATCTTTGATGCACTGACCGTTGTTTGTTACTCTGGATATTCCTCTATTTGCTTATTTAGCACAAACATTTTTATTTATCAAATATTTGGCAATAATAATCATTGATGATTGCATTAATATCCTTGCTATCCACACTTTGGCTCAACCTGATTACTTTATTTTGCTGCCAAAAATAAGAACCATAGAAATGCAAGACATCTTCATTCAAAGAGTCGGCGAGCTTGACATGACCCTCCAACTTGATCCGATTCACAAACTAATCTTGATTCGCTTGTGTTGCTTGTGACCCACACTCGATTCGCCTGTAACCGACAAACACATCTCGTCTAATTATTATTTATATTTAGGAATTTTATATTTTTTATTAGCAGATGTTTTACTAAATATTAATTGATTTATAAAATACGGGAAAAAAAAAACAAAAATTATGCCGTCAATATTAGTCCTTGAATTGCCTGTCCGCCCGACCCACTTATTATACAATCTGACCCAATTCGAGGGATATTCAACGTGGTAAGCAATAATTAGTGCATAGTAGGGCAGGGTGAGGAAATGTTTAAATTCGACACATTTATTTGAGGGAAGAGTTTTATCTGGGATGAAAATTAAATTATTGCAAACACAAATTGTGGGAGCCAGCCCGAATCAAGATACTTTTAAAATGAATGACTCAAATTTTTCCGTAGACTAGAAAAATGGAGAGGATCTTGGTCCAGTATAAGATATCCTTTCCATTTCAATCTCTTAATGAATTTTAAAGTATTTCCCAAAAAATTCTAGCCCTACGGATAGGGAAATGAGCCAAGTTCGAATTGAGCCCAACTATGTTTGGACTTGGCACATCTGATTTGTGTGTTTGCCAAGAGTACAGCTTTTGGTGTTTGATCTCGACTCGCGAAATTTTTAACATGTCCGAGCTTGCCTTTGCTTGGCTTGCTATAAATATAAAAATAGAATGAGCCTGAACTCAAGGTCGTGTTTGTTTTTTGAGATAAGAGTCCTAAACAAAACTGATGAAACAGAGATCCGGGACATCCGCTATGATGAACAATTTAGATCACTCTACATATATAAATTATGTAAACGGAACAAAAAATCAATCGAACCCAATAAGGCTCACGACAATGGGCTCGGCTAGTTTAGCTGACAATCCCTAAATTTGTACTTGTGTCCGGCTTGGCTCGTTTATAGCCCTATGTATGGATAGAAGTGCAAAGACACATCATTTTTCACGTACTTGCAAGCAATAGCTTAGCTGGTAGTAATTGGCCTCCTTATTGTGATGGACAGTTTAGATCACTCTACATATATAAATTATAAAAATGGAACAAAAAAATCAATCGAACCCAATAAGGCTCACGGCAATGGACTCGGCTAGTTTAGCTGACAATCCCTAAATTTGTATTTGTGTCTGGCTCGACTCGTTTATAGCCCTATGTATGGATAGAAGTGCAAAGACACATCATTTTTCACGTACTAACAAACAATAGCTCAGCTGGTAGTAATTGGCCTCGTTATTGTGGACGTTACGCATTCAAGTCTTCACTGCATTGGATCTCCCTGGCTATAAGCCTACTTTGTAACCAAAAAATAAAAAATTCAAAATAATCCAAGTTTCTTTTTTTAAAAAAAAATGGTATTGAATTTTCAATACTTAGTACGGATAGGTTTTACATTTTTAAATCTCATAGAAAAATGATATGTTAAGTATTTTTCACAATATTCTTTCAATCCATGCTTTTAGAATTTTTTAAAAACTGCCTTAAATTTTCCCAGAAGAGCAAAATGAGAGGATCTTGATCTAGCCAGCTTCTTCT
Source organism: Santalum album (assembly GCA_034195605.1). Taxonomy (NCBI): domain Eukaryota; kingdom Viridiplantae; phylum Streptophyta; class Magnoliopsida; order Santalales; family Santalaceae; genus Santalum; species Santalum album. The sequence continues at coordinate 16,391,336 of CM067266.1, read as the reverse complement.
TATTTCCCCTCACCATCTCTTTCCCATTTCACTCTCCGAGTCAAATTTAAGGAAATTGTAATAATTTTAATCATATGAATCGGAAAGAAAAGTGGATAAAAATAAAAACATATCAATTTTCATGAAATTTGAAGATGTCAATCATTAAAAATTAAAAAAAATCAAGGATCGATCAAAATATAGAAAGATCGAGGCTTGCTCATAATAGTTTGGTTGGGTCAAAAAAATCTTAGAGAATCTTCCGGGAAAAAAAAAAATTAAACCGGCAAAAAAAATATTAAAAAAGATTATGCGAGATCAAACATTTTGATTTTTTTTGACATCCCCTCAATAGCCCATGACTACTCAATTTAGAATTTTCTTTTTTTTTTTGGAAAATTCTACAATTCGTGAAACAATCGATTATCAATGCAGAGGAGTTGGACCATGAGAAGAGAATTACCCAAGTGGTTTATTATCTCCACATGGCTTGTTTCCGCCGCCGCCGCCGCCGGTTCTTACACGACGGTGGTGGTGGACAAGTCCGACGCCGGTGGGTTCGGTTCGGTTCAGGCCGCCGTTGACTCCATTCCGACCAACAATGATAGATGGATCTGTATTTACATCAAGTCTGGCATTTACACGTAAACTTTTCTTCCTGTTTTCTTTTTTTCTTTTTTACTTCTGCGTTTTAAAATTAAATATTTATTTCTATGGATCGCTTCATCTTCCCATGCAATCTCATCCATTCATTTCATATCTTCAATTTACAATCTTTACGATGACAAGAACGACGACTGGTTCAGTAACCAATTTCCAGCTACACTCCGTACTACACTTTGTTTCCTTGTTTTCTCTCTCATTGATATTTGGCTATGGTGTGTGTGGATTTACAGAGAACAAGTAAGGATTCCTCCAACCAAGCCATTCATTCTACTCCAAGGAGAGGGGATGACCAATACACAGATTGTTTGGGATGGCCATAATGACATAAAGAACCCTACTTTCTTGTCTTCGGCGGACAATTTGGTGGCCATGAACATAGGCTTTGTTGTAAGAATGGCACACAAATGTGTTCCTATGATTTTTTCCAAATCACTTGTTCTGAGCATTTATGGATGAATGTCAAACCTGCAGAATTCATACAACTACCCAGCAGAGGGGAATAAGAATCCGAAGGTTCCAGCCGTGGCGGCCATGATCGAAGGCGACAAGTCGGCGTTCTATGGGTGCGGTTTCTTCGGGTTGCAGGACACACTGTGGGATGTTAAAGGCCGCCATTACTACCTCGGCTGCACCATGGTTGGAGCCGTCGATTTCATTTTTGGTGCTAGTAGTTCCTTTTTCGAGGTAACCACTGCCGATTTTTCATTTTAGGAGAGCTCATGAAAAGCTGCTAATAACGAGCTTTTCTCACACTAGTTTATTCAATTGATCCTTGTTCTCATTGTAAAACCTCTTTTAAATTCGACTCCAATTGTTTGTGCGTGTGTTTTTTCCCTGGCAGCAATGTGTGCTATCAGTAGCCCCACTTCCTCCCGGATTCAAGGGGTTCATAACGGCACAAGGAAAAGAAAGCGCGGCGGAGCAGAGCGGGTTTGTTTTCAAGAACTGCGCCGTGAACGGTTGTCCGGCCTTGTTGGGAAGAGCATGGGGGCCATTCGCGACGGTGGTGTTCTATCGGACTACGTTTAGCAACGCCATAGATCCTGTGGGATGGAGTTCTTGGAATTTCTCCGGCCATGAGTAAGTTCTTTTCTTCTTACTTCTGTACCATCATTTTCACATTCAAGTTTAGTTTTTGAATTGGTTTCAAATCAAAAAATGGCATAATTTTTTTTTTTTTAGCTGTGAGCTGTGTTTTTCAAACTATTTAGGTTAAGTTGCACTTCATTTTTGTTACGATCTAATTACAAGCGACATATCTCATTTTTGCGGTGGTCTAATTTCATGCGACATACCATTGCAATAAAATTTAATGTTAGCTAGGCGACAGGGACGAGGTGCTTCGTCATCGTAGAAATGCTTTGACGACTTTGTTACTAATATTACAAATTTAAATCGCTTTGTTAAAATAGAAAGAAAAAAAATCATGTGATAAAGTAACACTGCATAAGAAAAATCGTAATTCAATTTGTATGAATCGAAGGCACCTTTTACACATAAAATGTGGATACAGCAACTTTTATGTACTTTTATTATTATTCGACCAAAATTACCTTCAAATATGAAAAACAGGGATCGGCTTGTGTTTGCGGAGGCGGAGTGCGGTGGGGAAGGAGGGAGTACCGTCGGAAGGGTACCGTGGGAAAAGAAGCTTAGCCCCGAGTCGACGGCCCGATACATCAGCTTGGATTTTATTCAAGCCGATACTTGGATGACTGATCAGCCGAAGCCGTCACAGCCGACTCAGCCGCCACCGCTGGAGCGGCCGCCACCTGCGTGGTATGCTTTTGCCTACAGCGGCGCAGCTCCTCTGCGGCTCACACTCATTAGTTGGCTCTCCCTCTCTTTTTTTAACAATTATTTTGCCCATTTAAATCTTTAACCAATGTGAGAAGACAAAAATGCCTAAAATTCTCCCGATCACTCGTTATCTTTCGAGCTTGTTTCGTGAAATTTAATATTTTTATTCAGCATCACATTATTCGGTAGATGTCTCGAATCAAACGAGCTCTTTATGTGAACATAAACTGCTCCCCCTGACGAGAATGATTGATAAAATTTCGATACTCATAAGAGAAAGTACGGGAAAGACGCAGAAGATAAATTATTTTTGTTCCTTTTTTTTTCCCTTTTTCTTTCTCTTTTTCCATTCTTGTTAGGAGATGAACCATTTTTGTTCGCCTCCTGTTTGTCATTAATCCCATAATAGTGGGAAAAATATTTCATTTATTTTCATTTATATAATTAATTGAAAAATGTCCATGCATTTAACTTAGCAAACTGTCAAGATTCAAACTCAATACCATGTGGAACATCAAACATTAACTATACAGATCAGTATTACTAGACTAGATAATTTTTGCATTTTTCTTATTTTCTTTTATCTACACTTGGTTTATCGAGCCGGAGGCGTGGTGATAAACATTTGTCTTTTATAAATTGCGTGAGCCAGCCCTAAAGTGATGCATTTGTATTAAGAATAATACCCTCATTTTAAATAAATATGAACCGTTTGTGTGAGCCTGAGCTAATACTCCTCATTCCCTTTATAAATTTCCACCATAGAAACTAGAATAGGAAAAAAAAAATAATGGGAATATCCACCCGCATACGGTTTGGTGATTTATAATTGTCCATGTCGAAAATGTGAAAAATTCAAACAATTCAACCTCCTTCATTTTCTTCTTTAACTTGTCGGATTAGAACCTTATGCCTCACCAAATTATATTTATATTGATAGGTCTAATTATTTTTGTAGTCTCAAAAAAAATATTCTGAAAGTTAACCCTTAAGCCAATCAGAGATTTATTACACCTAATTGCCAAATCCCACACTAGATACACTTTTTTTTTTTTTTTTTTTGGATAAACCTTAGCTTAGGTGCACTTCAACACAATAATTCATGAAAGTTTTTGGCAATATTAATTAACGTCCGTACCACAACAATTAAGCCTAACCTAATTATTCAGTTTTTGTTTTTTTTCCTTCTTTTTTTTTCTTTATTGAAAAAGAAAAACCGAATTATTCCTGGTACACTTCTAAGAAACCGCAGTTTTATTGACTATATACTCACATTTAATGCTTTTTTTTTTCTTTTTTTGTTTCGGAAAAGGAAAAGCCTAATTATTCCTAATACACTTTTAAGAAACTGCAGTTTTAATGATAATAATCGGTTTGAAGAGGCCAGAATTTTTCCGTACGTGGCAATATTTCTTTATTTAAAACTGTGCACAAAATCTCTCTTTTTTGTTGAGGCCTACTCTATTTGCAGGGTGAGAAAAATATTTTAGGACAATATTCTCAATTTTTTCATATTTTATTCTTTTCCCTTACGCTAATACTCAAATTTTAGTTTTGAATAATGTCTGCAGGGATCAAGTTCTCCTCCCTTTCCTCCCTCAAATTTCCTCTCCAATTCTATGCTCCTAGTCATTTTTAAGATATTTAGGAAATTATTTAAACTGTGCGGACTAAAAAAGCATCCAAAAATAATAATCATATAAATTTTCATGAGATTTGAAAATTCAAAACATATTCATCCTAATAATTTAAAAATTAGTAAAGTTTTTATAAACCTGATTTTTAAATCTCATAATAATTGATACACTTATTTATTTTTGTGTGTTTTATTGATCCCTTCAGGTCGAAATTATTTTAAAAATATCTTAAAATGAATTATGATGGCAGAATTGAAGAGGAAGTTGAGGTTAGTATTGGATGGGCTTTGATTATATCTAAACACGGATTGACTTACCATGCCTTTATGCGATCAATAGTTAAAGAACTTCTAAATTTATTGGGTCTTCAAAATTGATCTATCAAATTAAAAATCACAACATTTTTATCTTTTTTTCCATCGGTTGACCGATGGGATTCTACTCCTCCAACACAAAAGTGGTAATTGAACGGATCAAATTGTGAACAAGCCAAACATGAGTCATAAATCAATATGGATGGGTCGAGCAAGTTATGTCATGAGTTGGTTGATAGCTCCACCATGCCGGTAAAACTTTTTGTTGTTTCAATGTTTTTAAAAAACCCAAATTTTAAATCAATAAAAGCACAAAGGGAATTAAAAGAATGAAAATCATAACAACAATGAAAAATGTAGAGCACCATGTGGCATCACGAAAACTTGAACCCATGAACTAATTCTTAACATGAAACTCATTTACCATTGATCTACTTTATATTTGTTTTTAGTGAAATTGACATAGTGAAATTGACAAAATTATAATAACCTATCTATAAGAAGAAAAACATAATAACAAGAAGAAGAAAAGGACAAAAGGAATCAAAAGAACGAAAATCATTAAAATACTCCAGCTTCATGTACAAGCCCATAAGGGAAAAAATTCCAAAAATGCTTCATCTCTAGTTAAACAAATATACATACATACGAAGGCTTTAAAAAATCAAAGATGAAATGAAAAGACACACACAAAAAAAAAAAATGCATATGAAGGAAAAAAAAAACCCAAAAAAACAATACTGGCAAAAATAGGCACACTTAGGAAAATAAAAATTGTAAAATTGCACCAACATCATCTTCAAATAATAATAATAATAATCAAAAAGACACAAAATATAAAAGTGGTAAAAAAATGAATAAGTTTATAAAAATAAACTCAAGTTGAAAACGTAATGAGGGTAACAAACAAAAACATTGAATTATAATAAAAAAAAATTTAAAAAGATATCAACTTTAGCTATAAGAAAATTTTTTTAAAAAAAAAAAAAAAAGAAGAAAAAGAAACCAACATTTAAAAAATAGAGATTTTTTGTTCGTGCATTAATTCATATGATTTTTTTTCCCAGCATTTGTTCTTCATATTTCTGAGTGAATATGTCGAGGAAAAAAAAGCGCCTACACAATTCATGCAACTGCCCATCAAATGGAGACGAGAATCCGGCGCTGCCGCCTGCGGCGGCAATGATCGCGGGGCGACGAGTCCGCGTTCCACGGGTGCGGTTTGTTCGGGTTGTAGGACCCAGCGTGGGACGTTAAGTGCCACCATTACTACAATAATGGTTGCACCATCGTTGGACCCATCGATTTCATTTTCAGTGCGGGTCATTCTCGTGGGTAATAGTATTGTTTCCGGAATCGAACCAGTCCCACACTAACATGTAAAAACATATTTCATATTTATAAATGAGTCTCATTTATTATATATGGGTGATTAAATTTATTTAGAATTATATTTTTCAAAATAATTGAATTTATCTTTCCTTTCTTAAGGTAACCTTAATTTATATAATCTGAGCTGATGGTCGCCGAGCCAATTCCTCACTTGGACCTAAATAGCTTATTTATCGCAACAATTCATGAAATCTTTGTCAATAATAATTGACGGTTGCATAAAATAATTGACGGTTGCATAAATTTACTTTCTATCCCTTTTCCAATAGCTTAAAAAAAAAAAAACCAAATTACTCCTAATACGAAGCCTAACTTTTAGAAACTGCATTTTTTATTGCCTCTCTAAAATACTAAATATACTTAATTTTAGTGATAATCGATTTGAAACTAAAATTCAGTAAAACTTAATTTTGGCTCAAAAACACAGTTTTATAAACCAAAGTTTCAAGTAAAATAGTGTGCTTTGCTAGCCGAGTCAAAATTAAATTTTCTAAAACTAAGTTTTAGCTCTCAAAACGTAATTTTGAGTGGTAGCTAAACACACCTCACTAGATTCACTGCACCTCAAAAAATAAGTAATGACAATCTAGAACCAGTGCAGCGCCCACATCAAATCATGAACATTAGATTATAGACTTTACCGTTGTTTAACACTCACTCCCCACTTATGATGGAAAATGGAATCATTTATCTCGATCTTAAATATTCATTCCACCTTTATGTGCAGTTTCACTCCAATTCATTTATCTCTGCCATTTGAATTTAAAAAGTCTTACTTTGTCATCGTTGAAGAAAAAGAATGGGAGCGCTTACGTTTAGTTTAGGATGACATTTCACTTCAATAGTGGTATGGTAGAATTGCCTTCAAAAAGCCAAAATTTATAATTTTATCATTCGCTTTTTTACCGAACCCAAAAATAATCGAACGTCAATTACTTGGATAAAACCCCAATCATAGAATCCATTAGGCTCGAATTTTGGTGATTAATGGTATAAAATAAATAATTAAGGAAAATTTAGCGACCCCAATACTCAAACTGGATCATAACTTTGTCATTATGCTGCGCTCTTTCAACGCTCACGCGTCGCAACAGTTTCAACCCTTCCCAACGACTCCTTGAACATAGTTTCTTCCTAAAAGGGTCTCTGCAATTCCAAATCCGTGAACTTCCCGTGACCGCGAATCCCAAAATCTTCCTTTTTCTTCATTGATTCGGGAACTTTATGGCGGTTTCGGCCTTCAAATCAACCTCCAGGAGAGGAAACTTGCTCTCTTCATCGTCGTCTTCTCCTTCTTCTTCTTCTACTTCTTTCAATGCTGCTTCACATCCCGGATCAAAGACCAATGGAAGTTCCCCTCACAGATCCCCTCCTCGAAGATCCAGAAGCGTCAGCGCTTTGGCCAGGCAGCAACCACCGGAGATACCCTCTGATTTCTTGAACAAGAGAGACAATCCCCTGTTCTCGAGCTCCGGTTCACCCCGAGGATGCGAAATCCAATCCGAAACCACGGTCAGAGTAGCTAAATGTCCCCAAAATGCGATGGGAATTTGGTGGTGGTGGTGGTGGTAGTGGTGATGCGGATAGCAGGAGGGGCCGATCGGTGTCGAGAAATGCCGATTCCGCGAACGAATTGTCCGGCGGTAGGACCGGGATTGGCCGGAGGAGCTTGTCGAGGGCGGACACCGGGCGCCGGGGTCGGTCCGTGTCGCAGCGGCCTGTGTCTAGGGTGCGTCATGAGACTTCTGAGGTTCAGCGTTTGTTTTCTCACTGTGCATTATGATTAATACGAATTTATTATAATTTCTGAGTGCTTGGGGTTCCCGTTTGGATAATGACTACTGGTTTTACAGAGCGAAGTTGAACAAGAATGCGGTTTATCTGCAAATTACCGAACTAAAAGTGCATCAACTGGTGTTACAAGTAATGCGAAAAAGTTTAGTATGACTGGAAGCAATACTGATTTGTCTGATAGATTAGAATCACCTTCAGTATGGCCGGAAGGGTGCGCAATGTATCAGCCATCAGGCGGTTCTGCTGTAAGTTCAATGCAAACTCGTTAGACCCTTTCATTTTTGTTTAGCTTGCAGTGATATATGATGGTATGCGGAATTTAACTGTAATGGTTGCTTCTGTATTTGTTCTGCATTTAGTCTTGGATACAAACTGGGAATTTGGAAGATGGAAGCCGGTCGCATTCTTTACCAGATGCTGAGGAGAAAACAATCAAACCTGTTTTTGAACAAATGAAGGTGAGGTGAAGAATTTTGATACCCTTTTGGTGGGGATGAATGAAAAGCTTGCATTTCATTTGCGTAGATGGTGGCTTCTGATATAATTAATTGTGAATGTAGCGAGCTTTGATTGTTTAGGTTCATATTAAATTGCATTGTAAGGTACAATGCCTTCATGCTTCTTCTTTTTTGTAGCCTGCTGAGGATGATCAATTAGGAGAAAGTGCTTCAAATGGTATCTATGAAACTGTTCGGTCTGAAGTTAGACGTGCTATCTCTGATATACAAACGGACCTTGAAAGTGTAAGTTCATATGGTCAAATGGAACTTAATACTTCATCCTAAAATTACTCTTTATGACTCATTGAGCATGCAAATATTACTGTTAGGAAAATCTTACTGTAAGTTTGTTATAGAATAACTTTTTAAAATGAAGCAAGGAGAAGTCTGATTTTTGTGAAGCAGAGAGCCTTGTGCACCGGGGTCCATCCAATACTAACGTCCAGATAATAGAATTAATATTGAACTGGGAACTCTTCCTTGTTTTACTCTCTCCATGAAGGCTAAAATTAATGAGTAGCTGCACTATACGCCTTGCCACATGAAGATTCCAGTTTACTTATACGTAGCTCCTTCTTTGGAAATTGACATTCTTGAATGTGTTTGCACATGAATGTTGAGATGAAACACTGATTCCGCAGAAGCACCAACATTTATCTGGGTTATTGTTCTCTTCTGTGGAGCTATATTGTCATATGTTGGTAGTTTTCCCGAAAATGAAGTTTTACTAAAAGTTATTGTGGAGAAGAAAATAAAAGTTATGACAGAATATTGATGCCTGAAGGTAAGTGTTTGCTTTTATAGGAATTTTAAATTTTTTGGTAATTACTGACATTATCTGCATGCATCATGTGATCTTCTTTTATTGTATTTCATATTGTTTTTCCTTCTCTGTGTTAGTAATTTGATATGCTTTCTTATTGTGTACTCTGGAAAGAATACCTGATCCTTGAACCATGCTGGCAGTTTGATGATTGATCTGGGATGGAAATTAGGTTTGATAATTCAAATAATTGGTGTACATGTGTGCCTGCCTTTGAATAATTATGATTATTTACACATGGAATGTGGGTTTGCGGATTCAGAAAAACACGTCCTAGTGGTATAGATCCTAACAATACATGAAACCAAAATTATGTCTTTAAATGACCGTATTATGTTTCTCATATTTGCTTAAATGAGTTTGTGTTATACGTGCTTGTATAACAGTCACTTGTTACTATGTGACCTCTGAAATAATGAAATCACTATCTTGAAGTAGGATGAGATCTGAGTTGATAGCAGCCAATTCTATATCCACTCTGGTTAGACTTCAATGCTTATACCGCAGTCATGTATGTTGTTGGTTTATTAAGTTCCCCCTCTTCTTGTTTGTTTAGGCTATTCGAAGGCATAACGCAGCCACCATTGTGGCTACCAATTTTGCTGACATTCCTCCAGATTTGGTCAACCCAGGGGCTGTTGAATTAGTCTTGGACATCAGGGGGGAATATGCCAGAAAGCTTGAGGAGGTAATTCGCTAGATGCTCAGCTAAAAAATTGTGAAAGAGAAGTTTAGACATCTGGTAAATAATGTGTTTATACTTGGGTTTAGGAACTTTTAAGATATAGGTGTGTTCGGCACATTAATATGTCTATTATTTTCCGATGCAATTAAGAATTGCAAGTCAGAGCAATATATGCTTTGGAAATACTTTGTGAAATTTTGTTTGAGCCATTTGGAAGATTTATAAGACTGATCTAAAAACTTGGCCTTAAACCGAAAAAAAAATGTTTGGGGGTTGGCTAGATTTTAAAGGAAATGGTAAGGAGAGGAAGGAGATGAGAATTGGAACTTTAACCAAGTGACTGCACCTTGCATCAAGTGTTGTGGCTGATAATATGCACCTTGGTCCTATTGTCATTTTCACTACTTTGCTGCTGCAGTTGCCTTGCGAGGCTATACTATGTGAACCTGTGATCTCGTTTGATTTAAATAATAATAATAATATTCTGCTTTACATTGTTGGAAGTAATTTGGCTCATTTATATCTTGTTGTTTTGTTTAAAATTTCAGTATGTGGACTTTTTTGCACTTGCAGTCCCAGGAACGGGCCAGAAAACTGAGGGCAGACCTGGCTGTTGAGGAGCATCGTGGGAAAGAGCTAAGTAGAATCATGAAGGAGATACTTCCAGATCCCAAGTCCACGAATGTGCAAAAATCTCGACCAGTGAGAAAGGTAGCCTTTCTTTCTTCTTCTTTTTCTTTTTCTTTTTCTTTTTATTTATTTTTTGCCTTTTCATCTAAAATTGTGTATGCACTAAATTTTCATGCCAGTTAATACATGGATTGAATTGCTAGTGTCCTAAAAAGTACATCCTCTTCAATAAGGAAAAAATGTTAGGGGACAAAATAATTTATTTGCTATCTTAAGTACATCATTTTGGTTGGGACATGTTCACTCAGGGACTGTCAGGATGAAGAGATGCTCTTTTTTATAACTCTCTCTCTCTCTCTCTCTCTCTCTCTCTCTCTCTCTCTTGCTATATATATATATAGTTATTTCACACTCTGAAGTAGGGATACTTGAATTATATCGGCCAGTCATGTCATTGTTCTACAATTGTAAGTTCTTGTCACTATTGTGATTGAATTTGCTAAATCACATGGTAGCTGGTAAGGAGTGATTCTGTGATAACAGTGACTTTGTGTGGGCTGGGAGGTTAAATTAAGTGATCAAGGCAGAGTCCTTTTATTTAATTCTCCTTTAAATGGCTCTTTCTTGTTTTACCCCGTAACAGGCTATACGTTTACAGAATATGGTTGGTAAACATATCGAAAGGCTTCTGAATAATTAACATGAAGTTGGGATTTTGTCGCTCTTTTTTTGCTTGAAAGGGTTGTTTCTTTTGGGCTCTTTCCTTCTGACTTTCTTTGTGCTGAAATAGACAAGCATCGAAAGGAGAAAGATGTCAAAACGTCTGACAGAGGAAGCCATGGCTTATTTTGATGAGTGCGTATCCATATCCACCTTTGATAGTTCAGATTTTTCTGCACCAGAGGATCCACCCAGGATCACCATTGGAGCCACTACTCCTGAGGGTAAGAGGGAAGCTTTACCTCAAGGAAGTCCTAGTATTTCAACAACTCCAAAGAGCTGCCCCAATCGCAAGCAGGTCGTCCTCCTGTTAGATAATAATCCTTTCATTTGTCGCCTTTTGAGCGTTTGCCACCTGCACCTGCAGAAATGGAATTAAGTGACATCGATTTAAAATTTCATATGATTAAACTTGGCAATTGTTAATTAATGGTATTATAGAGTTCCATTTAAAAATATTTTATACACTCCACGTGATGTCAATTTTATCAGGTTTTTTTTTTTTGTTGAATCTTGAGTTGAGATGACATCTTTTTGTAAGTTCAGGTAGATAATTGAATCATACTGTTGTCATTTAAAAGTAAAATTGTGTGGGTTTTTTTTAAATATAGATCTTCATATTGCACAATCATCCACCTGTGGTTGCACAAAGGATGGTATCCTGGTCAGTTTTTATATCGGGTGAAAAATTTGAATCTAGGTGAATCTTTTCCTATAAATACAAATACTTATTGGAATGTACCTATATTACTTATCTTTTGGTGTCAACTTTTAGCATTGTATTACTCAGTTAATGTTAACCTATCCCAACCTTTTCTCATCTACTTGGAAGCAACTACTACTAGTATTTGCTGCATCTGTGCTGATATAGTCGTGGTACTAATACTATAGCACTATTTATTTTTGCTCTTTTTTCCCCGAAGGGCAATCATGAGGAAACTGTCTTGGCTTTATTTGTCATCGATGTTATCAGCGTTCAAATTTTCAGACAAATGAATTGGATTTCCATGTTATCCTTCTAATTCTTGCCACTATTCCATCTTTATATGTGTATTTTTTCTCCTTTTGTGGTTAAATGTTGGTCTGACGAAGTAAGGAAACACACGTGCTCTATTGAATTGTCATTATTTTTGAATGACCGTGTTTATATATGGATTCTTTGCACATTTTTCTGACGTAAATAGTGAGATTTTTCAGGAATCCAGTAGTCAAGATCAGTTATTCCACAGCAATAACAGATCTAATTTAACAGCAAGCAGCAGCACCGATGACGCATGCTCTAACGGTCAACGGAGTCTCCAAGGTTTGATTACGGAACGGAGTCAAAAATCCCAGTTTTCTTTTGCTCGCAAAGTGGTCGAAAATGTTAGTCTCCAGCATGACATCAGGAACTACATCAAGAATTTTGAAAAGGGCACTCAGAAAGATAGTGTCGAGACAGAGATTGCGAGATCAAATTATTATGACACAGGATGAATACACTTTGCAGGCTCAAGCACAAAATATATTGTTCGATAGGGTGTTCTCTAAGAATGGAGTGGAATCTGGGAGTTTGCTTCTCTGTGCTGGAGGTACTCCAGTTTCATTCTCTCCTTTTGCTTCTATTTTGTAGATTGCTTCAATGGCTAAAACTCGTCACATTAGATTTTGGGGTAGGTGGTGTTTTGTGTGTGCCAGATTGCAAATTTTGAACAAGCTTCATGGAAAGTAAAATTTCCAAAGGACATAGTTTGATCGATCATTCTCGGAGCAGAGGCTGTTTTAGTGTTGTGCTTCCTTTTTCGCTGCCCTAATCATAATAGAAACTAGTTTGTGGAGAATGAGCTTGCGGTCTAAATGGAAGTCTTAGGGAATCGAAAGCTTTTATCGAGCGAATTTTCTGAGCACCGCGATGAGAGTGGATCTCATTCCCATGATGTGAATGGTTGGGTAATTTTCCATGCAAGTTTTTTTGTAATTCATGCAGATATGGGTTTTGATAAGATAGCTTTCTGTCTATGTGGCTGATAGGGAAAAATTCCAAAAGATTTCCCATGTTTTGGGTCATTCTTTAAAAGACTTCATGTGGTTTAAATTTTATTTATCACACATCCCTTGTATTTCCATTTTGTTTTCAATAGATCATTTTCATTCATTTTTCATCTAATTCCTTTAAATGAAGGGACACATGACAAGTTGTTAAATTTTTACATCACTACTTCATTTGTGAATTATTAAAAATAATAATAATAATACTTCAAAAATATGAAAAATTAAGAAAAACATAAATAACAAGACAAGAAAACTCTAACCTATATTTTCAATCTCCATGGATCTTAACCTTTATGTCTCAATTGAAGATTTAAAGGAGGGCAATGAGATTTTAGTGCACTTTTTTCAAAAATGAAACTTCAAGTCCATTATTATATATATATATATATATATTGGCACGGGTATCTGAAGAGAAGAGAGCCTTCCTTATTTGTTGTTTAGATTTTCTCAAATTTTCTATTTTTCAAATATTTTTCAAATTTTAATATTTTGTTTTATAATTTATATTTGAAATGATATGTGAAAAATTAATGTTGTGCCATGTGTTCAGAATTAGATGACAAATAGATAGAAGAAACGTATTGAAAACAAAATAAGAGTATAAGAGATGTAATAAGTAAAATTTAGATCACAGGAGTCTCTTAAGAAATGACTTAAACTATAAGAAATCTTTCAGACATTTTCCTAGCAATAAGTGCGGAGATCGAGGGTTCGAGTTTTCATTAATTTCTCATTTCCTTATTCCTAGGTTATTAGCTAGTAACTATAACAATAAAAAATAGAAAAGTGAAAAAAATAGCTTTTTCATAAGTCATTTCAAACTGATCCTTAAATAATTTCTGCAATTCCATCCCAAGCTAATCCTTACGTAAATAGGGGTAGACAAACAGCCAATGAAATGCAACTCGAACGCAATCCTGCATTAATTATTTAATTCAGAATAGTTTAAACTTCATTGAATTAGAAGTTATCCTCTTTGACTAAAAGAATATTGAAAATTGAATGCGAGTGTTTAACATTTAATATGGAGTCAGTCTTCCAAAATAGTTGATAAAATTCTGAAGGAAAAAATCGGCTATTCAGATAATTAATGTCACGTATTCATGGTAATATATATATATATATATGTATGTATATATCGTTTGCTCTACAATTATCAAACAATCGTACCAATTTCTAATCATACGAATCAAAAGCGAATAGGAAAATACAAGTGATTATTAATTTCTATAGGGTTTTAAATATTGTTTTGAATTAGTATTGTTAAAATTTAAAAATAATTTTTAAAGCAGAATCTAGATTCTAAGAAAAGGTCTTTAGGGGAGAAAAAACCCAACAATTATCACGTGACCCAAAAACGGGGTCGTTTTGGTAATTGGGCCAAGGGCATTGAGGACAATTTACAGGCACCGGGAGCCCTGAAGCATCTCATCTCCTCCGCACGCGGCACTTCCCCCACCACATGCACGGCGCCAGCCATTTAAGGGTATGCCCCACGCCCTCAACCCTTGCTCTTTATTCACTCAACCCCAAAACCCCCATTTTATTAGTCTTTTAATCAGTGCCCTACGATGATATTATTATTAGATAGGACAAATAGTGGTAACTCTCCACTAATTTGACAAAATTACACGAAAATCCCTCATGATTTCCGGATCAGCGTGTTTTGTTTGGAGTTAGAACAGTCAAATTTTTCATCAAAGTTAACAGTTTGTACATCTCAAGTATTATAAAATGATGAAATAAGGCTTTAATGTCTCATAAATCTTTTATCTTATTCTCTTTCAAGATAGGAGTATTTTGAAGCATTAAAATCAATTTTCGCTATTTTATAATGATTGAAAGCACCAATTATTAACTTTAATAAGAAATTTAATTGTTGTAACTCCGATTAAAGTACACCGAGGGGAGGGTTGATTTTCAAATTATTAGAGGATTTCCTACAACTCGATCAAACTGTACGGGGAATAAGTGTAATTTTCCTATTAGATAACAACGTTTCAACAATTTTTTTAAAAAATATATAATAATGTACCTATTTTACTATTAATCCTTTTGTAGATTTATTTTATTTTTTTTTACGACTCATGTAGATTTTTAAAAAATAATTATTTTATTTTTCACTCTATTCCATTAGTTCGAGCATTAGTTCGACCGAACATAATGCACGAATGAAATGAAAGAATCTATTGTACCCACGTGCATTCTTATGGGTCTGAGTGGCTTATTTACTGTTTAAGTCGTGGCTTGATTTGGAAAGCAACCATTTAGGCACACTAATCGCATTCTTCTGTATATTGCATTTCACAACACCATTGCTTTATTTTTATTTTTATTTTTATTTTAATGAAATATGTATATAATTGTGGCTCGATTTCAGGTAACGGGCCAGATGAGTGGCAAGTGTGAGTCCAGAGATACAATAATTTACCCAACTAGGGTGCCCCAGAGAGGCCCACGCCCCCTCAATACTTTATATGCAGCTCTGAGAGAAAGAACAAAGGGAAAGACAAGGAAAAGGGGCCAAGTGTGTGAAAAGGGTTGCAAAGAGGGGCAATCCCATTGGCAGCATGGCTGCGCCCCTTGCCAGGTGTTGGGGCTGCTTGGGAAAAATTATTAGCTCACTCTCCCTCACCGGTTAATTAATCCACCCTGGTTAACTCTTAACTGCACCCTCTCTTCTTTATCACCCCCCCACCCTCATCACCCATTCCTTTCATTCCCCCATTTTCCTCTCTCTCTCTCTCTCTCTCTCGCTCTCTCTCCCAAATGTTTCCTTCTTCTGGTTAACCACTTCAGCTAACCGGAAGAAATCGATACTCGAATCATCAGTCCCTCTCTCTCTCTCTCTCTCTCTCATTCTGCGCTTCTCTCTTTCTATGCATTTTGCGTTTTTGGTCTGTGAAAAATTGGGGCTCCGAGAGAGAGAGAGGGGGAGGGAGATGAAGAGTTCTCCGCCCGGTTCGACCGATTCCTCGTCTTCCTCAACCGGGTCCACTCGCCGCCGATCGGTCCGACCCAAGACCACCAAGCGGGTCAAGGCCCGGCACGACCCGGCGAATAGCCCCGCGAGTGCCGCTCCTGCCCCTTGCTCCGGGTCTACCGGGCCCCGCAGAAGCTCCGTCTATAGAGGAGTCACCAGGTCCCCCCCCCCCCCCCCCCTCCCCTTCTCTCGCTCTCCAGGGCATAATCGCCATTTGACCCCTCCCTATCTCCACCTTGTTCTTGATTTGTGGGTTTTGAATCAAACCAATCCCACCCAAAAAAAAAAAAATGATTGAATCTGTGGGGGTTTGACTGAATTCATTGCATGGTTGCAGGCATAGATGGACGGGGAGGTTTGAGGCGCACCTGTGGGACAAGACCACTTGGAACGGTGTTCAAAACAAGAAAGGGCGACAAGGTGTGTGTCTCGTGCGCCCGCCCTATTATTCTTTACTTATAATAATAATTCCCAAAATAATTTATTAAAGAAAAATAATCAATGTATAGCATCTGCTGCAACAACAGCGCCTCTTGATGTTTAAAAGAAAAAAAAATAAAATAAACACCAGACTTAAATCGATTTGGGTCTTATTTTGATTTTTTTCCCTTTTTCCCCTCTACCAATGGCGGTGCACGTGCTGTTGAACCAAAGTTAAATTCTTAATTAAAGGGCGTCATTATTTTCACTTTACCAGAAATTAATTTGCTTGTCCTTGCACTGCTGCCAAAGCTAGTAGACTATTACATGATATATGCTACATTCTTATTGTGTGGGGTTTTTTTTTTTTTTTTTTTCCTAACGAGTTTGCCTAATGACACCACCCACCTATTAAGGCACTGTTTATAAAAAGAATTTTTGGGTGTTGCATAAATTTACCTAATTTTCATTGTTTGGATGCTCATGTTAGTAACCTGCCAAATGTTTCGAGAGTGGATCATTCCAAAAATAGATATTTCTAAGATTTTGGATTTTTATTTAAAAAATAATAATATTTTTGAAAAAGAGTAGGTTTGATTTCTAATTTTTATGATCCAAATACAACAAATTTTGTGGGCTTGACTTATCTCTGTTTCCCTTGACGAAATCTAGGGGCATCGCTGTGGTGGGGCCCGCTTGCTTGTGAGGGGCCCTTTCGAATCGATTTGCCGTTAGAGTTGATTTTAAAGTTTATTTTCAAAAACGATTAACTTATATGAAATCTCGAAAAACTTGTGTCGACATATACTCATTCATTCATGCACTAGATATCTAACTTTCTCGGGTTCTCGTGTGGATCTTTGGGAGGGCCATTCGTTGTTAAACTCGAGTTCATATTTTTTTGTTTTAATTTATCGCGGTGGGTTGTCGTCTGACCGACTCTGTTGAATCTCTGTTTTGCAAAACGCTCACCAACGCCTTTGTCCCTGCTGGCCCCTTTAGTTTATTTGGGTACGTAATCTCTCCCCCCTTTTAATTACCATTCCTTTTCGAAAGTAATTACGAAAGATTCTTCTCCTTTAACTGCGATCCAACGTGGGGACTGTGCTAACATGAGCCCTCCTCCCTCCGGCGCATTTTTAGAAATTTTTACGTTTTGTTTGACTTGATTAAATATGTGCAAGTAGGTGCTTATGACGACGAGGAGGCCGCTGCTCGTACCTACGATCTCGCTGCCCTCAAGTACTGGGGCCCCACTACCGTCTTGAATTTCACGGTATTTTTTTAATGTTTTTTTTTTTTTTTGAATTTTGACGTATTGAAAATGTAAATATTTTGTAAGCAAGTGGGGGGAGTGGGGATTAATTGAGTCCCGATTAGAATTGGACGTAATCTGAGCCGTCTAATTGCGCCATGCTGTAGGGTCCACAAGCGTTGGACGGTCCAAGTTGCCTCCAGTTCTTTGAGGACCTGTGCATGCGGTAGGATACACAAATGTTGCACCGTCCGAGTTGTGTGTCTAGTTCTCTGAGGACCCCCTTGTCGGACTAGTCGGAGCCGTTCAATGCAATGCATGTGGTGGGGTCCATGAAGAGTTGGATGGCTCGAGTTGCGTCCAGTTCGGCGAGGAACTCGCCACGAGCTGATTAAAACTCGATACAATTTTACCCAAACTCCACGGATGATCCCAATGTCAATGTTGGGACCCACTTTAATTGACCCAATTATGGGGTCAAGCAGAGAGGAGGTTTTTTAAATAAATAAAAACTAAATAATTACAAGGACGTGCTCGTAAAAGAACAATTACCTTAGAATTCATGCAACTTTGGGACTAGATAATGTATGGTTAATGGTTCAGTTTCTGATATTTTTTGTGGGAAAAATATTTGTAATGCGGTGCATTTTCACGACAGAGCGACTCATTTGACGGAGTTTATTACACATATGAAAAAAGTAAAAGTATATATTAATATTTATTTAATTTGGTTATGGATTGGGTTAAGTATTGTTTCTTTTCTTATTAAAGGAAATGCTGAGATATTGCAGATTGATAGATATCAAGTGGAGCTAGAAGAAATGGAAAAGATGTCGAAGGAAGAGTACTTGGCTTCGCTGAGGCGCCGCAGCAGCGGATTTTCTAGAGGTGTTTCTAAATACCGCGGGGTTGCTCGGTACGTACCACGTGAATCTTTAATAAATCAGTCACGTTGTTGAAATATCATAATAATAAATTTCAAAGGATCATAAAATAATATATATATATATATATATATATTCACACTTACACATACACATTCGTAGTTTTGTAATCATTATTTTAATTAACTCAAAAGTAAGGATAATTTGATTTATTTACTGGCTGATTAATTTTACAGGCATCACCACAATGGACGGTGGGAGGCGCGAATAGGCAGAGTTTATGGAAACAAGTATCTGTATCTGGGAACTTATAGTATGTTTCCTAATTTTCTTACTCTCTTTTTATTTTTATTTTTTTTATTTTTCTATTTGGATCATTAATCTGCCATTATTATAATTAAATTTTACCAATTGCTAGGACTGTTAGTCTTCGGCTTTATTTATGGCCTAGCCTATTGGGGGCAATTCTTTATGGGCATAAAAATATTTAAAGCAAAGTGACAAATTAACATGGTCGCATTCAATACAGTGGGAGTAATAACTTCTATGTCTGATTTCAGGCTCGTGCCTTGGCACAATTGCCGGAGATGAAATTTTAAATTTTAAATATTTCTATACATACGACTAATATTATTCTGCATCATAGTCTATCTAATGGGTCGTATCATATGTAACATGCGTCAAAAATAATGATTTAAAAGTGTGGGGCGACGTGTTGCAGGGGTCACATTTTACCATGTTAACTAGTATACAAAAGCAATGGACGGCCAAGGTCGTGCCACGTTATCTGGAATTGACGATCCAAAGAAATCTTTTTCCTTGATGCAAGGAGGCTCAGCCTCGACCTTTTGTAACCATAGAGATTCACGCCATCTAAATATTGAAAACTTTCTAAAATCCTTCCAATAATTTCCCCTTGCACTGCTAAACTTATTTTTATGGGGCGTTGTCATGTATAATAGTAGGAATGGTCTTAACAATTTTTATTTTATTTTTTAATTATTAATATACATTAGACACACAAGAGGAAGCAGCGGAAGCGTATGACATGGCAGCGATCGAGTACAGAGGAGTCAACGCGGTGACCAATTTCCACATCAGCAATTACGTCGGCCGCGTCAGGAGCGTGGACCCAGCACCAGAAACCCCCAAATCCCCCGACGAAGAAGCGCAAACACCCGCCGGAGACTCGCCGGAGAATCCCCCAGGGGGCCGCCACGAACACACGGTGGCGCTGCCTCACCACCACCACCACCAAGAGGATGGCCCGGCGGAGATGGAGCTCTACGACGACGACGACCACCACCACCACCTCCACTACTTCCACTGGTTGGACACCACCACCATCCCTGACGTCCCCCTCGACAGGTCCGCCGACTTGCCGGACTTGTTCTCCGGCCATGGCTTCGAGGAGAACATCGATTTCATATTCGAGGGTCCCTCCTCCCCGGAAAGCAGCGTTGCATTGGGCTGCAGGGAGAGCACGGCCGGCTGCGGCGGAGGAGAGGCGGCGCACGACGGTGAATTTGTGTTGGCCGTCTGATTCGGCGGTTAATTCGGTTTCAATTTTCGGGATTTGGTGTGCTCTGACGTTGTGGAGGGGAACGACGGGAAATGTTTAACTGTTGTGGGGTTTTCTTACTTTGTCTAATTTTGTTTCCTCCTTCGAAAAAAAAAAGAAAAAACAATAAAAAGGGTTTACGAAATGGCAGGAGTGTAATGTTCTTTGGCAATCCCCATTATCAAACTAGGGAGCGAGGGCCTTCTTGAAATAGCTCAAAAATTAATTAGTTTGTGTCATTGCATCGGTGACCGATATTATACCAAATAAGTTTTTCTCTATAACTCATGTAAGGAATGCTCATCAAAAAATGATATGACACAAACGACAGATTCTCTATAACTCATGTAAAGGGTGCTCATCAAAAATTATATGGTGACAAATTTGAAGTAATATTACTCAGGCTACAAATGAGTTAAGGAGCGGTAAAGAGCTCTTCAATAAAGCTCAACTCAGATTTAAGCTCAACTCACTAAATGGGTTGACATTGAAGATGTATCTCGGTCCATTTAATTTTACGCGTCCTCTTAATTTTTCATAATTATTTTATTTCTATAATTAAAAATTAAAAATAGTAAAATCTTCTAATCCAGTCAGGCGACTCGTTGACTTTCATCACAGGTAACGATTTGCAACAGCACGGGGTTGGATTCTCATGATGCTTTTGTAAAATTTATGTGACGTTTCACTAGCATTTCTGACCCCCGTTTTCAATTTTTTTTATTATTTGATTTCATCTTCCTTCTTTCTCCATGTAGTTACTGATATTAGTTAGGGCTTTGGCTTTATGCCGTTAATGATCTATTGAAGGTGTTTTGTACCCCAAGTTTGACTCGTGGAAATAATATTTTCCCCAGGCAAAATAATAAGAACGTTCAGTCCAATAACGTTCACTCCCTAAAATGCCCCCGAAGGAAAAAAAAGGAATATATTATTAATAGTACTTATTTGTGTGGAAATTTCTTAGGGAGCTTGATATTGGCTCCTACCGCGACCATTTTTTAAAATTATTTTTAAAATATGTTATTTTGCTTTTAAAATGACTTATCAATAGTAAATGTTCAAAATACTCGCCTGTGCGACTCATTTTGGAATTTTTTTCCTTTTTTTTTGTTGGTATGGTTCAAATTGAAGGAAAAAGCGAAGTCCATGAAAAAAGAAAGAAAAGAAAAAATAGTCGAAGATCACTTTTAATCTCTAATCTATTAGTTAATGTTTAATTTCGTTTTCGATCTCTTATTTTATTTGGTCATTTTCTAGTGGAATATTCTAATTTTGTTTGCCCATTTCTACTGGCCACTTTGATGCAGTAAAAAAATATCACTTACTCACTTTTTTCTTGATTTATTTAGATTTTTCACAAATCTTTCATTTATTCTTAATCTTATATATATATTTTTTCCGTATTTAGACTGTTCAATGAGACATGAGTAATTGAAGTTAGCAAATGATATTATAAATGAATTAAATTGAATCGAATAAAATAATTTAAAGACTCAATTCAATAATAGATGACACATTTTGGCAAAAAAAAAATAAAGGAAAAGGAAAAACTGCAACGTGCAACGCACGTGATCGAAAAGGCGAGTTTCGACAAAAGGTCAACTGTGGGAACGTCGCCCAGGTTCTGGAGTGGGATTGGAGAAAACTAAACGGAAAGGGAGAGAGTGAAATGCCGAAAAGAGTGAAACCCTAGATCTCGATTGCAGTTCAATCTCTCTCTCTCGTCTTCTCCCGCGCTCTTAAATCCATGGCCGAGGTCATGATGAACACGCCTCTCGACCACGATGCCCCTGAGGATTCCCTCCCCGCCGGCGGCACTTCGCCCTCAGTACCTCCTCCGCCGCCCCCGCCGCAAGAACCGGAAGCTCAGAGGAGACGGGACAGAGATTTCAGGGATAGGAATTTCAGTCGGGACCGGGATGGTCGCCAACGTGGTGGCGGCGATTTGCATGACCGGAACCTCTCACCGCCGCCGAGGGAGCGCGAAAGGGACTTCAAGCGGCGCCGTAGCCCTAGCCCGCCCCAGTACCGCGAGCGGCGCCGCTCGCCTCCCCCCTTCAAGCGCCACAAGAGAGACGTTGGGCCTTTCGAACGGAGGGGCGGGTTCAGACCCGACGGCAGAAGGCGAGTGGCGGCTTTTCATTTAGGCCTTATGTGCTGTTATGTTTCGTTCTTATTTGGAAATGAAAATTATGGAACTCCATGAGATTCTGGTATCTGTTTGATGGTTGAACTTTCTGTACTTATGTTGCTATCTCTATTTCATTGTACAGATGTTAAATTTTTTATTTTTATTTTTATTGGTGCTTGTAATTTACTCAGAAGTACACCTCTCAAATAATTTTATTTGTTAGTTCATGTCAATTTGCGTTAAGGAATTGACATGAAAGGATTGTTGAATTCTGAAACTAATATCAAGATGTTGCAGGTTTGGGTATGATAGTGTTGGTGGATATGAACGTGGGATGGGTGGAGCTCCCGGAGGTGCTGATAACAGGTGGTACGGTCGCCTTATGAACCATTCAATGGGGCGTTCTGGTAATAGATTTCATATATCTGCTATATACCTTTTAATTGAATGCTTGACCTTGTGCTCGGCTCATCCTTTTCTGTTCGTCCAGGTCGTCCGTTTTTGCTCTCTAGCCTTGTAAAGTTTTGTTAGTAAATTTGACGTCTTTTTCCTTATCTCTTTCATGGTTTCTTTTTTTGTTCCAAAAAGCTTGCATACAAGTTTTTGTATGTTTTCCCAATAGTTACAACTTAAGAAGAGTGCCGCCTGGGCTTTAACTTTTGATCTGAACGCATTAGCTTTCATGGTTGGCAAATTTTGGTCGCATCAAGGGTACTGTGAAATAGGAAAAGAGCAGCTACCCTGTTTGGAATTCTGAATACCTCAAATATGATAAATGTAGAATGGAATTGTTAGTTTGAATTACTAATCTTAGATTGCTTGAGAGTGCTTGCGGGAGCAGGGTTGGACATAAAGAATGTCTCTCTAATCTTGGTTAAGTTGGTGAAATTATTGGAAAGTTTGTGAACCGAGCTGGACTTTATCATTCAAGTTATCGATGACACTTTGCTAGGAAAGATTAGGTGTGAGAGCCATAAAATCTTCAATGCTGCGTTTCTGTCTACTGAAGTTTCCCTTATTTGTTGAGATATTGTTGGTGATCTTTTGTTGGGAAGCCTTAAAGACGTGTACGATAACTGAACCACAAATTCTTAAGACTCTCCAACAAAAGCTTAACATTGATGTCTCCAGAAGTTGAGAAATCTTCAACTTTGTTCACAAAATCTTCAATATCTTGTACCAACCTTATCTTACTTCGGAGGATTGTCCTTTGCTCAACGTCTGCCTTGCAAGTACTTTCTTGCAATCTGAGGTTGTTCATTTAGGGCCAGTTTAATTGAGCTAATTTTTAGCTTTTCTATTGGGAAAGCTCTTTTTGGCAGAAAGTAGGTGGTTGATAAATCTCCTGAAAGTTTAAACAGCTTGCTGAAAAATCCAAATATGGCTGCAAAAGCTGAAAAACAGATTTTTGGGAATGTTATAATTGTGAGCTTATTCAAAAAACACTTTTCTATTTTTTTGCTTTCCAAAAGCAAAAAAAGCAGCATCTCATAAGATCAGCCAAACCGGCCCTTAGTTTAGTGTGGTTTTAGCAGCAGCTGCCAGAAAAACAAACTAAGCCTTGACCCCAAGAGTTTGAGGTTGGCTATGTGGAACCAATACCGGAAGTTAAATTTGGTTGTTGACACTCTAGACTTCATCATGCGTTCAGCAACTAATTAGGATTAAGTGTTGTGCTTGAATCCTAACAGCATTTCATGCTTTAATTGTTTGAAATATTTTAAAACTTGGGCAAGATATTAAATTATTAGGTATCTTATTTTACCTTTTGCTTCTCTGTCAAAGAAGAGTATTATAGATTATTTCTTGGGTTTTCATGTCTCTGATGGCTTATTTAAACATATCTTCTGCAATTACAACTGGTTTTGGAAAGTCTCATCCTACTCTTGCCTGCATGGCCATGCTTGTAATGTTTTATTTGTGCCTCATGCCTATTCATTTTGCTAAATCATTCTTCCCTGTTGACACTAATCAAAGAGAGAGCGGCCACGTCTTCTTTGTGCATTAAGTTATGTATTTACATGGAGGTTTCTAGCCATCATTATCTGTTTATTTTGCCTTCTTCCTTTATTTGATTTTACTGATTTTCACCTCTTTTATTCTGTAGTCCTACTTCCCGTTGCAAAACAATAACTGTAATGTTTCCTCCATTGAAGACTTAAGTTTACCCATCATTACATGGTGCCTTCCATTATGGCTGTTGTGGGCTAAGCAGTGTGATGATTGGGTATCTTCATGATCATGACTATTCTCCTTTAGTGGTCATGGGAGAAAAGTAACATGTTCACCCTCCCCTGCTTTGGGAACATTTCAAATGCTGGATCCAATCATTTTTCAAAATATGTAGTTTGTTATTATTTTATATTTTCCATTTTCCAAGGTGTGTGCATGGATTTTGACTTAATTATATACTTCAAGATACATAGGTCTTTTATGTAGAAAATAGGTTTGCGTGATTATTTCTTTTAAAATTGATCCTACATTGTTACCATATGCTTCTTGGCTCACTAGTGGAATGTAATAAATAAGTAAGCTAGCTCTCTTTTATGCTACTACTCACTGCTAACTGGGCGCAGCTGCCTCCAAACTTCAGCAAACTAGGCCACTGTCAGTTGGCTTTGCTGCTAGGAAACCCTGTCACTGGAACCATTGACCTGAATTTGTAGCGTTGTGCTGGCCTGCAACTATTAATAATCAAAGAAAAAAGTAAATGAGGATAATGCATTGAAAATTTAGCTATCATTTCCCTTCTTTATCCTTATAATGTTGCCCAGCAAACACTTAATAGGCTAAGGTTCATCATGTAGGACGATCATCTTGCTTATATCCTATATGGAAACTTATATATCCTACCCTACGTGATGAACTAAATGTGGCATTGAATTTAAAGCCATGCATGACCTTTCACATCGTTTGTTCGGTATTCCTGCTTTCTCTTCTGTTGGCAGAATTGGAGTCTAATCGTGTTGGCTATGCTGATTCAGCAGATACAGGGAGTACACAAAGGTTAGCTATCTACCTTGTCTAACTTCTTAGTTAGTTTGAAACACAATTTAATTTTAGGATCATTTTGTGTTCCTGTTTCTAACCTTCCGCCATAGTTGATGATTCTGTTGTAAATAACCACACAGCACACAGATGTTGTTTGGGATATTAGTTAATAATTGAATGATCCTTTCCTGCTTCAAAATATCCAGTATAGCTGTTCACATAGTCATCAACCTTACTTAGATACCAGGTATGAAAATCGATAATTCTGTCTGATGCACTCTGTCACGCCTTCAAAGGGGATACACGTATTTGAAAGACATGCAACTAAGGATACAACTCAACTTGGAACAAGCTCCATTGCCGCCAAAATTTATGAATAAAACACAATGTTTCTCAGGGTTTGGAGATCCAAGAGGAGACACCCAGTCGAGAATAATAAAACCTTCAAGAATGACTTCTATTTTATATTGCTGCCTCAGCTCTTTCCTCCGTGTGTGAATATTGAGGATCTGGTTTGTTGTTGCTTTAAAAAAGCAATTTTAGTTGCTGAGTTTGATTTGTCCACAAGAGAATAGGGAGGATAAATCTTGTGGTGTTCCATAATGTTTCTCAAGGGAATTCCATTCTGTTGGCCTCCTAGGCAGCATTTGAGACATTAGTCATAGTCAAGGGTGAAATGAGGTACCTGAGGTGTTCTTTGTTCATCTTCTTTTATAAAGGAAAACAGTTTCTTTATCCTTCCTACTCTACTTTATGACAACAATCCAGATATGAAAGAGGATCTACGGAGGGAGGAGGATGGATGATACTTCAGGAAAAGAGAAATAAAACAGAAACAAAATATATGAAGATATCCAACCGATCTCTTCAACATCCCTCTGAGAAATACAAGCCTCAAGCCATAAATATAGGCAGCTCTTTTCTTTGTGTAGAACCCATGTAATTAAACCCAAGTAATTGGATTTAAGACTTTGCCATGTTAGAATATCTGCAGTTAATCCTGTGATGTGTGTGGTTATCTTCTTTCTTTTTATTTATTTTTTCTTTCTGTGTGTTTTATGCATTAATATCACACAATAATTAATTTACATTTTTATATTAGAGAAGGGTTGATGTCCTATAAGCAATTTATTCAGGAGCTTGAAGATGATATACTGCCAGCTGAAGCAGATCACAGGTAGCCCATGTTTTAGTTTTGCTAATATTGAATTTCTACTGTGTGTCAAGTAGTGACTTGTGTGTCTGATGTGTAGGTATCAAGAGTACAAATCAGAATACATTTCTACTCAAAAACGTGCTTTCTTTGATGCTCATAAGGATGAGGACTGGTACTGGGTTTTCTTCCTTCTATTTAGTTTTATTTCCTTACTGTATTTTAGCATATCTTTCTTTACATAACTGAACATTGCTTGTGGATAAAGGTTGAAAGAGAAGTATCACCCGACAAATTTACTCACAGTCATTGAAAGGTGAGCTCTACCTTATTATTTGCCATTTGAAGAGTGCCAAAAGATCACAAGGCCCAGTGAGTGGACCATGCAGTAATTTAGTTGGATTTTTTAAAAAATATTAAAATATTTTTGGATTATACATGTTTTTATTTTATGGAGGTATTGGAATTCTATATCAATCTATTTCAGTTTTGTTAATATATTGCATGTATATTTTCTTTTAGGAGGAATGAACGTGCTCGCCATATGGTGAAGGATTTTCTGCTTGATCTGCAGAGTGGGAAATTAGATTTGTATGATTCCTCCTACAATGTTGTGGTTTCTGATACATTGTGCATTCAAGTTAAAATACACTTTGA
Organism: Santalum album; assembly: GCA_034195605.1. Classification (NCBI taxonomy): domain Eukaryota; kingdom Viridiplantae; phylum Streptophyta; class Magnoliopsida; order Santalales; family Santalaceae; genus Santalum; species Santalum album. The sequence goes on along the minus strand of CM067266.1, from coordinate 16,364,327 downwards.
ATTCTTTTAATGCAGATGTCCTAGTGTTAATGCTTCGTTATCTAACAAATTGGGGCAAACAAGTGATCAGAACTCTGATGGTGAAGTGGACAATAGTGGCAAACGAAGGCGAGATGGAAGAGGGCCTGATAAAGAAAATGGTATTTCGGGTGCTCCTAAGGCTCACCCAGTTAGTTCTGAGCCGAGACGAATACAAGCTGATATTCTTCAGTCACTGGCTCTTGTGCGGAAGCTTGATTCTGAAAAAGGGATTGCAGATAATATTTTATGCAGTGGTGATAACAGAAGTGGTAGTGATAGATCAAGTGGATCAATGGGACCAATTGTAATAATACGAGGATTGACATCTGTCAAGGGATTAGAGGGCATTGAGCTGCTGGACACACTGTTAACTTATCTATGGCGCATCCATGGTTTGGATTATTATGGCATGGTTGAAACTAATGAGGCTAAGGGTTTTCGACATGTGAGGGTGGAGGGAAAAAGTTATGAAGAAACAAGTAAAGGGGACGCTACCTGGGAAAAGAAACTTGACTCATTTTGGCAAGAAAGGTTGAAGGGACAAGACCCCTTGGAAGTATTGACTGCTAAGGAGAAAATTGATGCAGCAGCTATTGAAGCTTTGGACCCATATGTTCGTAAAATAAGAGATGAGAAGTATGGATGGAAGTATGGTTGTGGAGCAAAGGGCTGTACGAAACTCTTCCACGCAGCTGAATTTGTGCATAAGCATCTGAAGCTGAAGCATCCAGAGCTCCTGAGTGAGCTGACTTCCAAATTATGTGAGGATCTTTATTTCCAGAATTACATGAAGTAAGTTCCTGTAGCATTATCTTTTCTCCTCTTAGTTATAGCTCTGTTGGCATATTAACTTTATGACCATTGCAGTGATCCTAAGGCTCCTGGAGGAACGCCTATCATGCAGCAACCTCCACAGGTATGCTTCTTTTGTTATAAAATACAAAGTCAATGCTGCGTACAGGAGTGGTTCATCAGCTCTTTCAGTTTTTTGTCTATGGTGTTTATATCTTTAAAATATTATGCTAGTTTTTTATGAGATATAGGTGCATTATGGATCCCTGAAATATGGGTAATTAAAACCAACCCAAAAAAAAGAAGGTATTTCCCTAGAGTACATCCTCCCTAAATTGAATGTCGCCTTCATTTCTCACTGGTAATAGACATGAGGCATAAACAAAGGAGATAACTGAGACATGGACTTTCAAGGACCAGAGCAAGGGTAATATTGGAACAAACCTCTGCATGCTGTTTTGCTGAATGGCATTAATGCTTTAAATAATGTTACAAGGCCTCACCATTTACCCATAAGGGCAATGTTCTTAGACACCGAATTCCCAAGGCCCAATATTCTAACCAGCCAGATGCTTATCTCTTGACTTGGCCAGCTTGCCCCAAAGGGGGGACCTTGTCGGATATATGCCGAGCTACCTTAATAAGATTTTTTTAGTTGAAAGCGAGAGAAGGTAGAGAGGGATGCTAAACATGCCTGAATTCAGGTGATCTTTCCTCCTAAGGAAAAGAAGGCTCCTTTTCAATTGATATGCTGCAGCATTCTATCCTTTAGTTTTTTGATGATTTTTTTTTCTTGTATAATCTTTTTTGAAGAATGTTCCATCCATCTTATTCATCTCTCCAATTCCAAAAAAAAAATATACTCTTGAAAATTTGAACTTCTGAGAATTCAATGTTTTGCGATCCAGGTAACAAAGAGAAATTGTTGGGTAAATGTTGAGCATCTCGCATTCTGTTTTTGACTTATGTTTTACATGCCTATTACAGATGGACAAGGTACAGAAGCGTAGGTTTAGTTTAGAAGATAGATTGAGGGATGAACATGGCAATCGAAGGGAATCTGACCGGATAGGAGAAAGGTTTAATAGGTCTGAGAATTCTCCATCTCGTGATCAACTGTCTGAAGCTGGTGGCCTGGAAGGGGGCAATCTTCATGAGTCAATGTTTGATACTTTTGTGGGGCAAGGCTTGGGTGTTGTTCCCCCTTTTCCCTCAGATGTGGCCCCTCCATCAGTATTAATGCCAGTGCCTGGTGCAGGGTACGTTACCATTTTATTTATTCATTGGCACTTGCACTCAAATTAAGTTAAGCTTATGTAGCGCTGTTATTGCAGGCCTTTGGGACCTTTTGTTCCTGCTCCCCCCGAAGTCGCAATGCGAATGCTAAGGGAGCAAGGAGGACCATCCCCGTATGAAGGCAACGGAAGAATAAATCGGCCTGGCCCTACAATGGGTGGGCCAACACCAATCCTTCCTGCCGCGGCCTTGGGACGGGATTCCCGGCGGATACGTAGGTAAGTACCGGGTGTTATAATCTATAGTTATTGTTTCCTTAAATTTACTTCTTGGTTGATCGAGTAATTTATCCAACAAAAAGGGGTTATTTCTAGTTTGCATGGCTCAGTTGTTGATCCCAACAATTTCCACAGTAAATTGTTCCTGATTATAAGGAACTGCATGATGCCAGCAAGTGTTTGTTGATTTCTTTTCATCAGAAAACAAAAGTCCTTCACACGGTTGATGAAAAATGTTTTGCTGAGTCGATAAAAATAGGCTTGTTTTCGGTAAAATGACAGGCAGTTGTCCTCTGAATTATTCTTCCCAAGAGGTCTATTTTCCTTGAGGCCAACATAGCTGAAGTCGAGAGATTTTATTTCTATAATCTTCAAGCTGCTTCAGTTTTATGTTGAACATATAAGGCTTTACAAGTTTCATTGTGCAGTGGTCATCTTAAAAGTGTGCAATGCTGTTATATTTTGTTTTGGTTGTGATGTTAAAAGTCACGGTGCATTTTCAATGCTGGTGCAGCTATGAGGATCTAGATGCCCCGGAAGATGAAGTCACTGTTATCGATTACCGGAGCCTGTAGTTCAGTCGATTGTTTTTCATCTTTAGTAGACGCTGAAGTTCCTCTTGAGAAGAGCATCCACAAAATGTGTTTCAACGCCAGTCCTTGGCGCTTCACCTAGAAGGTGAAAATGGAGAAGCATCAAACAACGTACTTCAATCATTATTTGGAGTGTATAATGTTGTATTATTAGATTGTTTTGGCCATGAACATGTAACAATAATTAGGGAATTAATTCACACGTGTTGTAAAATTTCTTCTTCTTTTTTGTTTTCAATCATAATGGATCTCATGCTTTGATACTAGTGAAGCTTGAATGAATCCTTATATATTGATGTCAGAACCGCGACCGTGAACTGTGATGATGTTGATGGGGTAAACCAAGTTGTGAAATTCTGGATAATCACCAAAATCGATTGGATGGGTGAATTCTATTTTTTATTTTCCGGTTACGTTTCACGCCTTCGTCTAAGGTTCTATGATGAGTTTGAGATTATGTGCAAGTGCAATGAGCGTTGAAATGTCAATATGAATCGTTGTTCATTCATATGGCATGATGTAGAGTGATAGTACTATTCTCAGTGAACACCTCTATTTCCTTAGGTATATTATACTTAATTCTCGTGTGGTTTGATCGAGTTGTAGGGGACTTTTATGATTTAAAAATCATCACATGAACTTGTAAAATTTAATCCTTTTATTTTCAAGGTATACATTCTTAATCCTGGTGTGATTTAGTCGAGTTTCTGAGAACTTTTATGATTCAAAAATTATTGCATGATCTTATAAAATTTAATGCAATCAGCGAGCGGAATCCAGGAAAGCTAGATAGATAGAACCTCAAAAAAGGGGTCGCGGATCATCCATTTCAATCTCAAGATTCATTTTATCTTCGGATGCAATCTCTTGCATTTATTTACTCTATCATTTTAAATTGAAAAAATCTTTATTATGTTGGGGAGCAAGAAGTCCATAATTGGGTTTTAAAATTTAATCGGGCAGTAACATAGTTTCGGCCCAAGCCCACGCTATAGGCTCTCAGATTCTCGGAGGCCCATTCGCACACCCCACTAAACCTAATCCGATTCATATAAAACCCACCTAAAAGTCCTCCCATTTCTCTCTCTTCTTCTCCACAAACCCTACGTATCCTTTTTCTTCGCAAACCCTACAACTATGGCTGCTACTGACGAGGAGCCGAAGCCCCTTACGTACATACCGGAAGTGATATTGAAGAAAAGAAAAAGCAATGAAGAGTGGGCTCTCAGGAGGAGGGAGCAATTGGAGCAGAGAAAATGGAAAATCATGGAGGATAGGAAGCTCACGTTCAAAAGGGCCGAGCAGTTTATCGATGAACACAGAAAAAGGGTAATAATCTACCGCATCAGCACTAGGGTTTTAGTGTGTTTTGCTTGTTTACAGTTTGTTTGTGTTTTACGACTAAAGTTTTTGTTTTAATGCTTAAGAGATCCCTTAGAGTCCTGTAGAATCATTTAGCATAATTGCGGTGCAAAGTTTAGATCTCTGTATCATGTAGGGCTGCATTTTTAAGTTCTTCAGGTTTGTTCGTTATCTCATTATTTGAAACGGAGTATTTATTTGCACGCCGGGCTTATACCTGTTACCAACTGTTTTACATCTAGAAATTGGACCTCGTCCAAATGAAAAGCAGGGCAAAGAGGAAAAGAACAGCAAGGTTGACACCAGAATCCAAGCTCCTCTTCGTTATTCGCATACAAGGGTAAAGTGATACTAGTGTTCTCTGCATATCTGCTAGGGTTTTTTTCTCTCTCTTCTAATGACGCTATTCTATTCTAATTTCAGAAAGAATGAAATTCATCCAAAAACCAAGAAGATTTTAGCGTCGCTGAGGCTGTGGAGAATCTTTAGTGGTGTCTTTGTGAAACCCACTCAAGGGACAATGGAAATGCTACTAAAAGTGGAGCCATACATAACATATGGGTAGGGAAAAAATTTTCCCGTGTTTATGAATATTATTATAGCGAGTCCTCTTATTATTATTATTATTATTATTATTATTATCATTGCTACTCCTGCTCAGTTGCTACCATGTATGATGTCTTTTGCGGTTTTCCGAGTATATTTTGGCATTTTGAAATGATTATAGTTTTAAAAACTGCTAATCTTGTTGAATATCCTGGGCGGAGCAACCCAATTATTGGTTCTTTTCATTGGCAGAATAGCTTTCTGCAAACATAGTGAGTTTCTTTAGAAATGGAGAACTTATTTAGTTTGCTTTACTGAAACATTTAAGTGCTAAAATGCATGGTATTGTTACTCCAAATGGGTAAACTACAGAAAGGTATTTTTGGCTTTGATTGTCGTTCTTAATTTTCTTTTTTCTTTTTTTTTTCCTATTTTAAGTTCATAGCTTTAAGAGAACAGAGGGACTCGTCTAGTTTGTTGTTTGAAAAGTAGGTGCTACAGTTTTTTGGTATTCTTGCTCCAAATTTTAAAGCATCGAAAAGGTATTCTCAAAGTTATTTCTTTGATAGTTCTTAGTTTCCTCTATTTAAGTTCTAAGTTGGAAAAAATTGTCATTTTATCTTCTTCACATTGTTTTTGTAATTATATTCGTAGTTCTTTTTAATTTATTTAAACAAGAAATAATTTGGATAATTTATTGGTCTTAAAGGTAGGGTTAGAGCATGTGCAAACGAAAGGGTGCAAAAGCTTATTTTTTGTGGATTTGTTGCTTCTCAGAAAGAGAACAAGTCCTGTTACATAAATGGGATTTATTCAGCTATTCCAAGACTTCCCATGCTTAAGTAAAAAGGCACCAAAAACATGTTTAGAGCTTAATTCTCGAGCCAAAAATGCTTAGGCATTCCTGCAGCTTTGTTTTCCACTTTCACTAGCCTAGTAAGTTGTGAGATGGTCCTAGGCCGTTAGACCGCTGTTTTTTAATTGAAAAATGATAAGCCCTAGACTCCTGAATTCAGCAGAAGGAAAAATGCATTTTTCTATATTTTTAAACAAGTAGGCAAGAACTCTTACAGTTGATCCTGATGATGACTTTTATCCTTTTCGCTTCATGAGTTGTCTTCTGAAAACCGATCCAACTGCAATCAGTAGATTCAGAATCCTCTTTAGTTTAGTCTTAGATGCCCTTAATAGACTTTTTTCGTGTGAGGTGGATAGGGGTTTGGTCATGGTGTCATGGTAAGGTCAAAGAGCGTTACAGTTTTGCATTTGCAGTTTGCAAATGATACTGTATTCTTATTTTATGACGATTCCTTTCATGTCTTCTTTACCTTGTTGGGCATTTTTGAGAGGTTATTTGGCCTGAGGCCCTATATGCAAGAAAGCAGAGAAAGCAGCCTCAACAGGTTATCAAGATCTCAGTCTTCTTAGTAAGATGGCTTCTGTTTCCATGGGTAATATTTAAGTGGCCGATGATGTTCCTCAGGGTTGCATTCAGGGGGTTAGCTGAGGGCAGTCCGCTTTTGGTACCTATTTTAGGGAATGTTTCTAAACGCTTGAATTGCTGGAAGGACGCCCTTTCCTCCCTTGGTAACAGCAGCCAACCCTGATTCATGCTTGTTTGATGAGTATTCCTCTTTACCATCATTTTCTCATCCTCCTTTATCACACAGATCATCCTTCTCTTCTTTCGGTTATTGCCTTCCAGCTAGCCTTCTTTTACCTTTTTCGCTACTTTCTTTTTGTTTTTCTTTCATTCTCGCCACCCCACTAATGAGTGGCCTGAAATTGCTCATGGTGCTGGGGCTGGTCCTCGGTATGTTGGGTATGCAGCAGGTGAGGGTGCGCCCCCTTCCCCGGTGTAACCTTGCTTTCTAGATTCAATATTTTTAATGGAATTTTTATTCTTGTATTTATAGCACTTTCAACTCAAGGCAAAACCGCAAGTTTTTGTTTAATTTGGAGACCAAATTAGCTCAGACATACTCTTACATTTGTTATTGCTCATAGTCAAACTCATAGTCAAATTGGAAATGTGATGACTTGAGCTGTTGTGGGAGGTTGAAACTAGGTTTTCGGAGTTGTTGTCATACCAAGACTATGCTCCATAAGATCTTTTTTTTTTTTTTTTTTGGTGGTAAATCTGCTTCATAAGATCTTGTGCTCTTCTATTTTCCCAAATAAGAAAGTGCCTTATGGAGTACCAAAATTCCTAGAGAATGTTATTTCATTTGTTTTTTACTTTTTATTTTATTTTTCTCCATGATTTATTTCATAGATTTTATCCTGATTAGTGCTATAGACTGTTTCTTTACTTATTAATTTTATGGTATGGGCTAAAAATCTTCAGTAAAGTTGTCCTTGTTTTTGGTTTTTTTTTTTTTTTTGATCGTTGAGGGCATAAACCTAATAACTGTGAGGATCATAACCCATAACTTGCTCAACGCCAAGGGTTAAATGAAGCTGGCAGCATCTTTGGCAGTGTTGTTCTTGTTAGGTTTTGTATTGATATAATTAATTTCCTTACGACAATTCTTCTTATTTATGAAGGTGTCCGAATCTTAGTAATATTAGAGAACTGATTTACAAAAAGGGTTTGGCGAGAGTTGACAAGCAGAGACTACCCCTAACAGACAATAACATGATTGAGCAGGTATGAGAGATTTGCTGATACACTTGGTTTTATTGTTTTTCTTTGCCTAATGGCAATGTTTGTTTTGGCGGAACGGAATAAAGTGGAAATGCTTTTCCTCCAAGATAGAATGTGTAGAATAGTCATTCCAGTGGGTGATGAGTGGAATGGGGATTTTCTGAATGGGCCAGAGTATGGCCGAATGGGAATAGCCATACTGATTTTCTCAAAAGTGAACAAGGCAAGGCAATAGCTGCTCCTTGGGAATGCGCCAGGAATGAAATAACGATTACTGCAAAACAAACGTTGTTAAGAGTTCTCATTTCGTTCCGTTTCTTGACATTATTAGTTTATATATATGTTTGAATAAGACTTCTATTGTTTGGTAGGAACTGGGGAAGCATGGAATCATGTGCATTGAGGATATCGTAAACCAAATTGCTAATGTTGGTCCACATTTTAAGGAGGTCACCAGTTTCCTATGGCCCTTTTCGCTCAGTAAGCCGGAAGGAGGATTTCAGGAGAAGAGGAAGTCGTTCAAGGATGGAGGAGACAGCGGGAACCGCGGTGATTTGATTAATGAGCTAATCAAGAAAATGAATTAGTCGTGGGGCAGATTGTTCTAGATGTCAAAAACCAATTTGCAGCGACTTGTACCATACTTTTCTGGTCTCTCTTAATGTCAAATTAATCAATTGATCTCTAAAATTTTATATGGTTCATACGCTGGTGCAACAGAGCTTCCACCAGTTTTTCAGCCTCTTTTTTTTTTTTTTTGGAGCACTTGTTCGAATGCTTCAATCTTCAATGTGATATTGTTTTGTCCTTCCCAAACTCTCCTGAAATGGGCACAGGTGTGTACCAAGTATGCCATGGACAGCTTCTAACCCATTGTCATGTGCCTTTCTCTTATCCCCATGGTTCTTAATTTGAATCCATTACTATTGGTATCAAAGCCTAGTCGTTTTTTAGGGATGAACATAAGATGGTCTCAAATCTTTCTGTACGGTCATAGGTTCATAAATTCTCTGCAAGACGTGCAAGGATGATACATGGACAAGCATGCCTAATGTCATAATGTAACCCTAGGAGCACTAACAATTTCCTAGGCTTTATGTCATAATGCAACCCTAGGAGCACTAACAATTTCCCAGGCTTTAGTGCAAGGAGGTTTAGATGCAAAATCGCTCAATCCCAGGTAGTGGTAGCCCATGAAGAAGACAAGAAGAAATTTTCTTCTTCCATCACCCATGGCATGCCAAAAGCAACCAAAGAGTGATTTGGTGACTCTCTAGAGGCACGTTCATTCGACGATTTGGTTTTGGTTTTTTTTTTTTTTTTTTTTGTTCTAGAAGAGTGTTGTTGCATAAAGCTTTTATTCTGAAAGAAAAAAAAATGATTGCGAATAAATCTCACCACTTTTATGTAACAAATGGAATCTACCTGTACATCTGAGTGGTGGGATTTGTTCGAGATTCATTTTTTTAGAAAGAGCAATGATATTCTTTGTTGCTTTGGGCTTCTCCTAAACAAATGGGTCAAAGAACAAGTACGTGGGGGCTTCCCCTTATCTTCTGTCACTTTTATTTATAAGTTAAGTGCAGTGTTACATTATAATATTTTAAAAAGAAAAATGACAAAACTTAAAACAATGTTGTTCTAGTTTCATCATTTTTTTTCTTCTTGTGTACAATGCAACTTTTATATACAATGGTTGCATCAAATACAAGCCCACAAAAAATAGGGAACTACAAATGCTTTTGTTCGTTTCATGTCCTAATTGTAAGAATTAAAAAGAAAACACTCAAAAAGATATAAAAATATTAATTTTCAAGAAATTTAAAAATAGAAAATCTAATCATTTTAAGCATTAGAAACTAAGAAAAATTTTATTCTGAATTTTGAGCAGTTAAAATGAATGAGTCCAACTTCTTTTTACTTCTTAAAAATCAATATGTTCTTAGAACTGTTAAAATGGGGGAAGAGTACTGATCTACGCCTTAAAATCAGTTCTCAACTTGAATGGAGTCCACGTGATTAGAAAATTAATTTTTTTTAAACAAAGTTTTAAATTCGAGTCTTGTTAATAAAAAATAAAAAAATAAAAAAGGCTCTAACTGAGTTTTCCCTCCCATATCAATCCACCTAACTTAAACTAAATTTGATGACATCATTTCACTTTTGGATACCGATGGATAGAGCTAAAAAAAGAAAAAGGAAAAAATCAGTCCTTGACCTGAAGAGCCTGGTCGTCTGATAAAACGACGTGATAGGGCTTGCCAGCAAAGCCATGACGTCATCGCGATGTTCCTTCCTTGCATATGATTGTTCCTTTGAAATTACTCTTCTTTATGTCGGCCACGCATTGGTATTTGCACTTAATTTTTAATTTATTAATTTAATTCTATTAAACTTGCCGCTGTATGTCTGAATTCAAAAGACAAGTCTCCTTTCACCCCCCCTTGCACGTGACACTACTATTTTCAATTATCAATTAGATAAAAAGTAACGGTACTCTTTTTTTAAAATTATATTTTGAATAAATTGTATAACTCATACGTAGGAGTGAACCATACAACTCATATGTAGGACTGAACTATACAGATACAAAAAGTCTCACTTATCAACATGTCGAGGTGGTAAAATTTATTTGAAATCATTTTCTTTTGGATGATTATCCCTAAAAAGAGGGGAATATAAGTTCCAATTCACATAAATTATGTAAATTTGCTTCTAAAATAATTTAATTTTATTAAAATTAATTTTTATTAATTTATAATTTTTTAATAAAACTATGTCATTTTGATAGTGGATTCACATAATTTATGTGAATATAGACTCATAATTTCTTTCCACTATCACTTATAGTACTTTTACAATACGTTTTTCCCTAAATTTATTACATGAATATAGAGTGAATGAACATAAAAAATATATATTAATTGTCATACAATTTCATCATTCATAAAGTCCTTTATATAAGATTTAAATAGTTAAACTAAATATAATAGTTTGAATCTTTTTCTGATTTATAATAATTAAATTATATAAAAATTAGCATATATCTCAAACCTTCACTACAATATTTTTCCAATCCCTTTTTCTTATGCTTTTAACCTTTTTATAACTAAAAGAAATTATAAGACTGAGCTTGGTCCTCGGGTAGAAGTATTTCATTTGGAGGTAATATATTAGTGGATAATTTACAAGGAAAAAATTAATATGTAGCAATTATATATAAGTTAACTATAGTTATAACTTATGATATTTTAAAATTAAAAATGTGAAAGATCCAAAATGATGTTATTTTATTTTATTTTTTTCTTTTTTTTTTATGCGTGCAAAACCTAATTTAGGTGGGAAGGAACTGTTAAAGTCCAATCTACAAATATGCTAAATTCATGAAGCGTTTATTTATTTATTCATTTATTTTTAGTTTTTAATTTTTTATTTAATCGCATTTCAAAAAGCAAGGGCCTTGCCCTCATCCATAAAACAGGACGGATCGCTGCTCCCAAACCAGTCAAAAGATCAACTGAAAATGGAGAACGGCTTTTCTTCTTCTCGTTCAGAACAACTAGTGTTCGCTCCGGCGCCCTTAACCGGCCACATCATATCCACGGTAGACCTCGCAAAGCTCCTCCTCCACCGCCACCACCGGCTCTCAGTCGCCATCCTCATCATCGACTTCCCCTTCGACCCTAATGCCACCGCCTACGCCTCTTCCCTCGCCGCCTCCCTTACCGATCCCCGAATCCGCTTCATCTCCCTCCCCCCTCCCCCAACTTCGCCGAAAAACGACGCCTCCGCCGCGAAACCCACTGCCGCCGGTTTGGTCGCGTTAATCGGCGCCTACAAGGACCGAGTCAGGGACGCGGTGGCGAGTCTCGGTGCGGAGCCCGAATCCAATTCGGGCCGACTCGCCGGGATCGTGCTCGACATGTTCTCGATGCCGATGTTGGAGGTGGCGAGCGAGCTCGGCGTCCCTTCCTACCTCTACTACACCTCCGGCGCCGCCGTCCTCGGCCTCGCGCTCAACCTCCAGTCCCGGCGCGACGATCTCGGCCTCGAACTCGACGAGTTCGTTTCCTCAGAGACGGAGTTGTCCTTACCGACTTTCGCCCGCCCCGTCCCCCTCGCCAGAGTGGCGCCGTTCGTGCTAAACGACAAGGTAGCCTCATCGGGCTTCTTCGACCGCGCGAGGGGGTTCAGGGAAACTAAGGGCATTTTGGTCAACACGTTTTCGGAGCTGGAATCCCACGCGCTCGACTCCTTCTCCAAATCCGGTAAATCCAAAATGCCGCCCGTATATCCCGTGGGCCCCATCCTGAATCTCACGGCTCACAGCGCATCGGGGAATCGTCGTCGGACGGAGGAGGAGGGGATCGTGAGGTGGCTCGACGGTCAGCCGGAGTCGTCGGTTGTGTTCCTGTGCTTCGGGAGCATGGGGAGCTTCGGCGGGGAGCAGGTGAGGGAGATCGCCGGCGGGATCGAGCGCAGCGGGCACAGGTTCCTCTGGTCCTTACGGCGGCCGCCGCCGGCGGAGAAGATCCAGCCGGAGGAGTACGAGGATCCCGCGGAGGTGTTGCCGGAAGGGTTCCTGAAACGTACCTCGGAGATCGGGAGGGTGATCGGGTGGGCGCCGCAGGCGGCGGTGCTTGCGCACGCGGCGGTGGGGGGGTTCGTGTCGCACTGCGGGTGGAACTCGGTGCTGGAGAGCGTGTGGTTCGGGGTTCCGATCGCGACGTGGCCCATGTACGCGGAGCAGCAGGTGAACGCCTTCACCATGGCCAGGGAGCTGGGGCTGGCGGCGGAGATCACCGTGGATTACAGGAAGGATCTCGTGACGGGGGCGGCGAACTTCACCGTGAAGGCGGAGGAGGTGGAGAGAGGGATCAGGTGCGTGATGGAACAGGATAGCGAGATCAGGAAGAGGGTGAGGAGGATGAGCGAGGAGAGCAGGAAGGCGGTGGCGGAGGGTGGATCATCCTACACGTGGGTTGGACGATTCCTCGAAGATATGATCAATAACGCGCCATCATCCTGATTTGGACAGATTCATACCACTTCCAATATGCTATACTCCTGATCTCACATTTCCCATATGTTTTTGCTTTTCCCTTTGTTGGTTCAATAAAGTCAAATTTGGTCTCCTCTCACTTGCTTTTGGGGATGGATGACCATATTTGTTTAGCTCTAACTTTTCAAGTTTAGAATATTTTGTTATATTTTTTTAAAAGCTTTTAATTTTCTTAATTTTCAAATTTTCAGATCATTATATTTCTTGGTTTCAAATCTAATGAAAATTAGGCTTTCCTGGCCCATTGACGAACAGATTTGTAATTGAGCCTACTTTTACTTAATTATTTATTTTTTTTCTATAGCCACATGAAAAGAGTTGATCCCGATAAAAAGGGGCTTCTATATGTCGGATTCAAACAAACATTGTTTTATAAGCTAAATTCACCTGATTGTTTGAGTTTGAAACCCAATTCTCTTTTTACTCCTATTAGTTTTTAAGAAGGAGCCTCATGGCAAAACACACTGCCTAAATTATCAGTAGGTGCATCTCAAAATAAAACATACTAATTTTTAAATAATTTCATTATAAAATGATTAGGTGAATTTCTTCCATCACATGGGATAAATTACTTACTATGCAATATTATTTTATTATAAAAGATGATGAAAAAATTTCCAAAATAATACTAAAAATAAATAAAATTCTTAAAGTAGGTGTACGAATCTGATCTTTTTTAATATAGGTGTTAGTCTCACAATTTATTATTACGAGACTGGAACTGGAAAATAAATCTCGCAATAGTGAATTGTGATACTAAAATTGAAATTTGGTCCTGCATATTGTGAGTCTCACATGATTTTGAAGAGAGGAAGTTGGACCATGTCCCTCCAACATACAAATTTATGGTGCAAATTGCATCATTCTTTTGTGCAATACATTTTAAAAAAATTTGAACCGTATAGATGAAAAAAAGAATAAAAAACACATATGCCTATCAATTTTCAAGTGATTTGGAGATATAAATCCTATTCATCCTAAGTAGAGAAAATTTCAGGACTGTTTTTAAGCTTGAATTTCTCTCTACGTATGATGAATAGGATTTACATTTTCAAATCACTTGAAAATTGATAATTATACATTTTTTCTGTATGTTGTTTCCATCAATACAGTTCAAATGTGTTAAAAATGCACTGAACAAAAGAATGATGCAATTTACAGTATAAATTTGTATATTAGAGTCACACGATGCGAACTCGTAATTCGAAATTGTAAGTTTCCAAATGAAAAAGCAACCCACTTTTGAAGAGAGGAGCATGCATTGTTGTTCCCATTGGTATAATGAGGTGTTGTCATTGTTGGCAAGCCTAAATGAGTGTGCATATCATTGGTACACCTTGTATATCGACTTTGCATGACTTTGGGACATCAGAATTATGTGGAAATGAAGAAGACACAGCGAGGGAGTGAAGTACCGAAAAGCGCCATAATTGAGCCCGGTTTGACCTAGTTTGGAGCGGTTATTGATTTGACGCACTCCGGATGATCCGATGACCATGGGAAGACACCAGCAGCTATAATATACCATAATAAAGTGGTATGTACACAAACGGTGCAAGGGAAATCGGTTTTGGTCAAAGCGTCGTAATTGAGCCCGGTTTGAGCCCGGTTTGGCCTAATTGGAGCATATGCGCCATGTTGAGCTTAAATGGAACTTGTTTGGAGTTTTTGGGCTACATTGAGGTGAATTTGGGCTAAATGGGTTGCAATGAGGTCAAGGAATGGCAGTGGGCTTATGAAATTCGTGGTGGGCCTTTGGGGTGACCATTTTGGGCTTAAATGTGCAATGTGACGAATTTGGGCCAACTAATGGGCTTGGCACACATGGACAGCAACTAAACAAGCCCAAAGACACTTGGAGGAGTCCAAATACACTTGGAGCAAGTCAAAATTCGTGGGCAGCAGCCATGCTACTATTTGGTCCACCATTGGTGACAAAATCCCCTAATTTGAGGAATGTTGTTTGGCATTCAAGGACATCCATGTTTGGAGGCTTCTTTTGGCTAGTGGAGACATCATAATGAGTCCCCCACCCCTAAAACATGGAGCATGTTTGGTGGAGCAATTAATGGCATGTTTTTGGCTAGTGGAGACACCATAATGAGTCTCCCACCCCTAAAACATGGAGCATGTTTGGTGGAGGAATAAATGCCATGTTTTTGGCTAAGTGGAGACACCATAATGAGTCTCCCACCCCTAATACATGGACCATGTTTGGAGGAGTATTAAAATCAACCACTATGCCATGTCTTGGAGGCTTTGGAGGGCTATATAAGGAGGGCCTCTCCTTTGGACGAATTTGTAACCTCCCTTGAGTATTGGGAGAGCATTTGAGAGAGAGAATTGAGAGAAATTCTCTTGGAGGGTTTGGGGCTGCCATATGTGTTCTTGAGCGCTCTTGGGGTTCCAAAGGGTTGAGCGTGTGCGAGATTGGGGAAACACTTGTGAGTGTTTTGTGTTGTGGCCACGAGGTGACGTTGAACATCCACACGTGAAGTAATCGGTGTTCGAGGGGCTGTTCCGTGCGGTGGCTGCGTTTGGTGATTGTGCTTGAGTTTCTTCGAGTTCGTTGAGTTCTTGAAGCTACAACAAGGTGCTTGCTGGTCATCAAAGAGTGGTAGGTTGTTCATCACTCTTACGTGAATTTTATTCCGTAATCTTGTTTATGTTCGGGTCGGTGAGACTCTTGTAATAAGTTTGTCAAACCTAGTGAAGGGGAGACAACTTAGTGATTAGTCAGTGAGACTTGTGATAAGTTCGTCAAACCTAGTGAAGGGGAGACGACTTAGTAATTGGTCAGTGAGACCGTTGTATCGCTCTAGTGAAGAGCCAATACAGTTATAGTGAATTCGTTGGTGAGGGTAGTGAACCCGAATCAGCCGTGGACGTAAGTTGCACGCATTGTGTAGCTGAACCACGTATATCTTGTGTTTGAGATTGCTTGGTTGGTTTGCTTGTGTTACTCTTGCAATAACCATCGAATCAGATTGAAGAGCGCAAAAAGGAAAGAATTTGAAGGAGCACTGATTCACCCCCCCCCTCTCAGTGCTCGTATTGGGACTAACAATTGGTATCAGAGCAAAGGTGGGCGGAAGAGGTTTAACAACCTGCTAAGGTCAAGTTCTTCAAATTCTTTGAAGTTCATTCATCATGAATTTCGGAGGTACAAACCGCACCGGTGTGCCGTTCTTCGATGGATCCAATTACCCGGCTTGGAAGAAGCGCATGCTGAAGTACTTGGGTTCTCTTGGAAGAGACGTGTATACGTGCGTGAAAACCGAATACAAGGCTCCCGATGAAAAAGCCGAATGGACAGCAGCGGACAACAAGAAGTTCGAGATCGATTCCAAAGCATGCACGGCCATTATGTCGGCACTTACTGAAGATGTCTACTCGAAGGTGATGAGTTGTGAATCCGCAAACGAGATGTGGGAAAAGCTCGAAAGTTACTATGAAGGAAACGACAAAGTGAAGGAGGCAAAGCTTCAAGTTTTTCAAAGTAAGTTTGATCAACTAAGAATGTCTGATAAAGAATCTATTATTGAATACTTTAGTAGAGTCATGGAGATCGTGAATTCTATACGAGGACTTGGAGAGAAGCTAGAAGAAAAGACCGTGGTGAAAAAGATTCTTCGAACACTTCCAGCATCGTATTGTAGCAAGGTTTCTGCATTGGAGGAAAGAGACCTAACAAAAGTGACGATTGATGAGCTTCAAAGCACGTTGGTTGCCTTTGAGATGCGGGTTGAAGACACGAATCGAGGAACCAAATATGCATCAACAAAGGAGGTTGCTTTCAAATCCTTGACGAAGTTAAGTATGAAAGAAGATGATAAATCCCATGAAGAAGGAGATGATGTTGCAGCCTTTATATCAAGAAACTTCAAAAAGGGAAAAGGAAAGTACAAAGGTAAGCTTCCTTTTAAATGTTTCAAGTGTGGCGAAGTTGGTCATTATGCTGCAAATTGTCCTACAAGTGAAGAAGATGATAGTGATGATGAAGTAGACAATGACAAGAAGAAGAAGACCAAATTCCAGAAATTCAAAAAGAAGGGCTCTAGTTCCTTGAAAGAAAAGAAATACAAGGCATTGAAGAATCTCTTGAGTGAAATGTTGGAAGGCTCTAGCACTTCCAGCGAAGATGAAGCAGATGACGACATCAGCGACAAAGAAGTACTTGCATTCATGGCTGAGGATGCTTATGAAGAAGAGTCGCACGATGAGGAAATAGAAGAAGGTGAAGTATTGGTGGACTTTGAAGCTGAAATTGACAATTGCATGGAAGCTATTGCCAAGCTTAAAAGGGAGAAGAAGGCCATCAAGAAAGAGAAGAAATTCCTTGAAGATGAGAATAAGACGTTGAAGCACGAAAACAAAAAATTGAGAGATGAAGTGATCGTGCTGAAAATCCGTTGCGAAGAGCAAGTAAAGATTTGTGATGATCTAACTACTGAGTTAGACACGAAGGCGAGCCACATAGAGAAGCTTGAAGATGAGATATACGTCATCAAACAAAAGGTTAGTAACCAAACGAAAGCATTCAATGATGCCCCTATTCCTACAGCATTGAATAATTGTTCAAGTTCTAGTATGCTGGTTGTTGAGAATGAGGAAGCTACTCGGAAGCTAAATGAGTGTCTTGGGTTTCAAAGACCTCATGCGCTTGGAAAACAAGGGCTAGGTTTTGAGGGGGATAACACCCAATCCTCAAAGACCACCACCTTTGTTAAGGCGGAAGAAACAAAGCAAGCGATGCAAGAAGAGAAATTCAAAAGGCTTCCCATATTTGATATATGTGGCAATGATGGTGAAATGAAGTCAAGGAGGAGATCTCAAAGGGAGAACAAGTTTAGAGGCAATTGTTACAATTGTGGAGCTTTCGGGCATATGGTAAAGCATTGTAGAGCAAAAACGGTGTCTCATCCTCCTCGGCAAAGGGATGCACCAACTCGTCCACCACAGAAAAGAAGAATTCTAAATCGACCTCTGCACCACCAATCTCAACTACGGGCTGCTCCACCTCCGCCGCATAATCGTTTCCAAGTTTCAGGAGAGCAAAAGAAGAGAAGTATTTGCTATCGTTGCAAGTATGTGGGACACTATGCTAGAGAGTGTCTAACATTCATCCCAAGCCAATTGAACAAGAGAATGAATGGGAAGAGGCAGCAAGGTCCTAGAAATTCATCGAAAGGGGTTACAAAAGGCTCCCGACAAGAAGGAAATCTATATTATGTCAACAGCAATGAAGAAGCATCTGGTAAGCCTCGGACTTCAACCCATTCCCTTTAACTGCAAGAGGAGAGTGGTGCACAATGATCTTTTACGCTTACTTACCTTTGGAATGGTTGTCAAAGGGGGAGAAAGTTTCCCATTTTGGGAAGGTGATCCAAAAAGCGCATGGGAGAGTGCATATATATAGGGTGAGTATTGCTTTAGGGGGAGTTGGAAACCCTAAGAAGAGAGCATCGCTATAGGGGGAGTCTCGCATCATGAGAGGACCCTTGTGGTTGAGGGGGAGTTTTGACGGAAAGGGAACCTTGACATATCCCAAAATGGATTTAGGTTGCCAACAATTCCAAAGGGGGAGATTGTTGTTCCCATTGGTATAATGAGGTGTTGTCATTGTTGGCAAGCCTAAATGAGTGTGCATATCATTGGTACACCTTGTATATCGACTTTGCATGACTTTGGGACATCAGAATTATGTGGAAATGAAGAAGACACAGCGAGGGAGTGAAGTACCGAAAAGCGCCATAATTGAGCCCGGTTTGACCTAGTTTGGAGCGGTTATTGATTTGACGCACTCCGGATGATCCGATGACCATGGGAAGACACCAGCAGCTATAATATACCATAATAAAGTGGTATGTACACAAACGGTGCAAGGGAAATCGGTTTTGGTCAAAGCGTCGTAATTGAGCCCGGTTTGAGCCCGGTTTGGCCTAATTGGAGCATATGCGCCATGTTGAGCTTAAATGGAACTTGTTTGGAGTTTTTGGGCTACATTGAGGTGAATTTGGGCTAAATGGGTTGCAATGAGGTCAAGGAATGGCAGTGGGCTTATGAAATTCGTGGTGGGCCTTTGGGGTGACCATTTTGGGCTTAAATGTGCAATGTGACGAATTTGGGCCAACTAATGGGCTTGGCACACATGGACAGCAACTAAA